>CM062819.1:1041367766-1042570075 GCA_031772625.1 Pinus tabuliformis
GTCGCCATACAATGAAGCAGGGAAAGTTTATACATTGTGCTACACCGGCATATTTAGCTGGTTGATACACCAGGGTGGTATGTCGCTTTGTATGGGCTCTATAACATCAATGTAACATGTTATAACAATAAAGATGGAAATAACATTCCTATAACATTCCTATTTCTAATTAAGGTGGTATTTAAGGGAGCATTTGTTGATTTTAAATTTTTAGGGATTTTCAAAGCATATTTAATTTTAGAAAAACTGCCTTATATTCTTTACTTTTGTTTTTTTATCTTTCGTATTTGTATCCAACTCTAAGATTATTAAGTCATAAGAACATTTTTGTTACAATAATTTTTTGTTATATATTTATATATCTTTCGTCTTTTTATCCCACTCTAAGATTATTAAGTCATAAGAATATTTTTGTTACAATAATTTTTTTGTTATATATTTATATAGATACATATCAAACCTACTATATCAATCACATTAATATTTGTATTTTTAAAGTGGTTGTACTGGTATAACCTGACCCATACATGAAATGACAACCTCAACCTTGTGGCCCATATAACAATTTCAATCATGAAATGACACCCTCAAAAATTGGTAAGTTGTATTTTTTGTGAGATCTATTATGTGGCAGAGAATAGACAGGTTGAAAATGTAAAGAGTTTGAATATCTATACTTTCTAGTTTTTACACGACTTGCACTCGACTACTACGTTTCTAAATTGTTCTCCTCATTTTCAATTTATCTTGTATTTAATATTTTACATGTTTGAATACTATGATTTATTTTATATTGAACATTTCACGTGTTTTATACTCTGGATGAGGCAGCCTAACCGTTGTATTTAACAGGAACTTTGCAACAGAATCTGCATTGTCACAGCACAACGAAGCCAAGCATGGCGGAAAACAAGTTGACTCATAAGAATATATTCATGAGACATCTAGATGTGTGGTAGACTGGCAGAAAGAAGTAGTTCCAGAGAAATAGTGGAAAACTTGTGAGATTTTGGGAAACATTTGGAATCTATAGTACACGGGAGGTGTTAAGTTTCTGTTTTGTAATTTCTACGAAGGATGTGATGGCAATATGGTGCTAAGTTTCTATTTTGTAATTTTTGCAAAGGATGTGATGGCAATATTATGCAGGATAAGGAATGCACTATATAGGGGAAGTTCTAACCATGGTAGCAAGCCCTGGGGAAACAGGATGATAGACATGATGCTATAGAAGCACGTGAGGTAGAGAATTGTCTGCTTGCTAATGAAATGTTGATGATTTTATCGACATTCTTAGTTACGTTGCAAAAAATGATCATTTTCTTGGATTTGAAGGCAACAACGTTATCCGTAATGATCTTCTCAGGACAGCCAAATCTGGACAAAATGTTGGTTTCAAGGAATTGGATGATAGTGGAGTCATTGGCTTGCCTACATGGGATGGCTTCAATCCACTTGGTAAAGTAATCTGTGGCTGTTAGAATCCACTTATTCTGGCGAGAAGAGGATGGATGGATTTCTCTGATGAATTCAAGACCCCATTGTTGAAAAGGCTTCTCGGTCGAAATGGGCTTAAGGGGCAAAGGCAGAAGCTTTCTTTTGCCTTCAAAGATTTGGCATTTGTGGCATGAAACAACAAACCTTCTCACATCAGCAAAAAAGAGGGCCAATAGAAACCAGCCCTTAGTATCTTATCAGCATTGGACTTCCAATATAAGTTCTCTCCACAGTCCCCTGCATGGAATTCTTTCATGACACAGCCAGTTTCATTCATAGTTATATAATTCAGCAATATTCCTTCATGATTTTTCCAAAATAGGGAACTATCTAAGACACAAAACTTTGATGCTTTCATCTTTAAAAATCCCTTTTTGATTCTGGACAACCCTGGAGGAGCACACAGGTTTAACAATATAAAACATATATCAACATACCATGGGGATTGTAAAAAAGCTTGACTGATCTGTGGAGTCACCAGCTCATGTTCATTGTCTAGTTGATTAATATCTAAGGCTTGAAAATTGGTTTCGGACATCAGTTTGGCTAAACCTTGTCCCTTTATCAGCTTGGTGGGTTTTATCTCAATGTCATACTCAAGGATATTGGCAATCCATTTGCCTCTTTTGCCTTCTATGCCCTCGAGTTAATATGTCTTTTACAACAGCATTTGGTACATAAACAATCACATGTGAATATAGAATGTAAATTCTGAAATCTTTGACTGATTTAACAAGGGCATATGATTGCTTCTCCATGATTTGGTAATTCAAGGGTGCATCTCTAAGGGCTCCGCTGAAAAATGCAATTGGCTTTTCATTTCCTTGATCATCTTTCTGCAAAAGGACAGCAGCAGTGGTGTGTTCAGATGAAAATGAAAAAATGATGAAATCCTTATCAAATTGAGGACTTGTGAGGGCCAGGGCTTGTGTTAAGGCATATTTTATGCCCTAAAAGGTTTGCTTGGCCTCTAAAGTCCATTTTACCTTGGAATCCTTCTTTAACATTTTATTTAGCATTCTTATCAGCTCAGCCAAATTTGGGATAAATCTCCTTAGGAAATTGATCTTTCCTAGGAATGCTTGCAATTCTTTGATGCTTCTTGGATAAGGGATTTGAAGGATGGCTTGAATTCTTTTAGGATCAATTCTAATCCCATCTTTTGAAATGATATGGCCTAGTAATTTGCCTTCTTCAAGGCCAAATAAAGACTTCTTGGGGTTCAAGGAAATGCCATATTTCCTACATGTTAGGAACACTTGTCTCAAATGTTTTAGGTGCTCTTGATCAGATTTTGAGAAAGGAGTAAGGTCATCAAGGTAAACCACTAGGAAATCATGGATTTCCTTGGAAAATGAAATGTCCACGGCCCTTTGAAAGGTAGCACCTGCATTCTTTAGTCCAAAAGGCATCTTCACATACTTAAATGTTCCCCACGGTGTTGTAAAGGCTGTCTTGTCTTGGTCATCCGGGTGAACAAGTATTTGATTAAAACCTGAAAAGCCACCTAGCAAAGAAATTCTTGAAGACCCCACTACTCTTTGTAGGATATGGTCCATTTTTGGCATTGGGTAGTGATCTTTAAGGGAGACTTGGTTTAGATTTCTTAAGTCCACACATAGTCTAATCTCCCCTGTTTTCTTCCTTGTGGGAACAAGATTGGATACCCATTCTGAAAATCTAATGGGTGCTATGATACTAGCCTCAAACATTCTTTTCACTTCTTTCTCAATCAAAGGGAGAAGCACAGGATTGATTCTCCTTAGTTTCTGTTTGAAGGGCTTTTTATTTGGTTTTAAGGGAATGGTATGTTGAATAACAGAGGTGTCAGAGGACTTAAGGTCCTCATAACTCCAGGCAAATACATCTTGAAACTCTTTAAATAA
Source organism: Pinus tabuliformis (assembly GCA_031772625.1). Taxonomy (NCBI): domain Eukaryota; kingdom Viridiplantae; phylum Streptophyta; class Pinopsida; order Pinales; family Pinaceae; genus Pinus; species Pinus tabuliformis. Next base: position 1,041,371,150 of record CM062819.1, read on the forward strand.
ATCAACATATTTTGGTTTTTGATCGGGAGGCAAAGATTTAGATAGTTTAATCATTTTGGGCTTCTCTTCTGTCCCGATATTACAGTCTTCCACAACAGCGTTTAAGGGCTGCATCTTTGGCCTTTTGGGGACATCGTTTGAATAAAATATGTCTTCTAATGGAGTGAGGCCAGTAGGTAGAAAATTGTCTAAGGGACAGCAGGCCTGTGCTTTATCTCAGCAGTAAAATGGTAATTGGGCTCAAAGGGTAGCTTGCAAGTGCTAGCAAAAGTAGCTAGAATATGAGCATGCATGTTATGGTTTCTATAAATCTTAGCAAGCTTGGATTCGGTGAAGGAATTGAGTATTTCTGTGGCAACAGACCTATAAGCTCTTAGCCTATTGTCATTAGTAACAAAGTTACCTTTCATCTGTTGAATGATTAAATCAGAGTCACCTAGAATGGACACTTTTCCAGCTCCTAGAGCTTTCAACATTTTAAGGCCTAAAAAGAGAGCCTCACACTCTGCCATGTTATTGGTGCATTTGAAGTTTAGTCTATAAGCATGACCCTCTGCATGGCTGTTATGTGTATTGTGAATCCATATTCCTGCCCCTGCTCCTAGCTTATTAACAGAACCATCAAACTCTAAATACCATGTGATTTCTTGCTTGTGGTAAGTATTAAAAGTTTCAGTCATTTAAGGATTGGGTGGACCTTGGTTTTGTGCTTCATGTGGTTTTTCTTGTATGCTGGTTGCACTAATTGTTTTAACAGTTTCATGGGTATGGGCAACCGACTCTTGATTGATACATGTTTCTTTTTCTAAAGGCAAAGGCTTTTCATCAGTGGGAGGGTAGCTATCATTATTTAACAGTATAAAGGAATCCATATCAGAATGGATTTAGTAAATGGGAAATTTTTGGGGTTTTTCCTCACCACTTACCACATACTTCATCAATGTTTCTCTATACAGTCTCTTTGGTTGCCCAAAGACTGAAATAGTGGCATAGGAGAGGTCTAGTTGAAGAGATCCTTGGAGTTTTGCTCCCCAAGATCTTGATAAGAGCATGCCATACTTTGGTGGAATGTCAGCAACCACCACGTCCATTAGGATCGTTTTGTTGGGAAATTGGACTAAGGACACACAAAGGTCTTTGATAAAGCCTAAACACTCGACCTGACTAGAATCAAATGAGAATAAGTCTTTGTAGGGTCTAGTGACATCAAGGTTTAGCTTCTCCATTACAGCTTTGGGTATTAGATTGTGTGAAGCACCTGAATCAAACATAGCATTGTGCAACACTTTATCATGAATGTGAAAACTGACATAAAAGGGTAGAACAGCTCCATGTCCTGATTTACCATTGACTTCAGGACCAAAAAGTAATTCAGGTTGATTATCTAAGACATTAACATCATCCCTATCCTCTGGAATTTGCAGTGATCTTTTGATTTGTTGTCTGTACACCTCATGTTTGGCAAGCTTAGAGAGAGGAATATATATCTTTAGTTTACCAATTCCTGCTTCTAAAACAAACAGTTTTTCTTACTGTGTTTTAGTATTGTGACTAGCAGATTTTCCCTTTTCAATTGTATCTTTAGTGATCTTCTCTTGGTTATGAGTGACTTCTTGAGATTTTTCTGTCTTGGGAAGGCTTTAAGGAGTGCTATTTACATTGTCTTTTGAAGGAAAGGATACAAAAGGCTGGTTATTTGAGGGCTGTATGTCAGATACATCCTCTATGGTCACTTCTTTTAATTTTGGGTCTGTTTTGTCAGCAGGTTCTGTGATAGCGGCCTTGTCCTTTGATATCTTAGCTAGCTTGGCATCCTTTGGCTTGATGGGATCAGACACATCAATGGTTCTTGTTCTCAATTTGTATTGTTTATGGACTTCGTAGACAGCTGAATCATAGCTTTGCTTGAAGTCAAATGACTCCCTAGACTTGTTTTGAAATTGATTTATGTCATGGTCATCTTGGTCTTCTTGGGTTAGGAATACTTGTTGTTCACTTTTCAAACCCATTAATTTTATGTGAGTGTCCTCTATCTGCTCAGTAGATGTGGATGCTTCAGCATAGTTTTCATGAAAAGGAGGTCTTATATCATGGTCAGGACTTGCCCTTCCAACGTTTGGGTTCTGATTTTTTCTAAAGTTTGGATTTCTGATAGGATTGTTTTGATGTCCTTCCCATGAGGCTTTTCTTTCAATAGTTCCCATTCTATTTTCAAAGTTGTCCATACCTTTGATGATTGTGTCCAATTTTTGCTCAAAGGCTGAAGGTTCATCTTTAAAAGTAGTTCTTCTCTCAGCTCTTGCTCTATTTCGCTTGGCAATCAGATTTGCCTCCACACTAACAGCTACATTCTGCATGTCTGCTAAGGTTTGAGGGGCTCTTTCCCTTAACTGATAAGCCATGTCTGAATCAAATCCATCAGGGAATTTGTATAAAGCAAGATCAGGTGGAGGTCTAAGGTTTTGTGGAATAGCGTTATAAACATTGTTAAACCTGGCACAATAGTCTAAGATAGCTTCTTGAGGGCCTCTTTTGATAGTGTCAACCTTGGATAATATGTGCAGAGGGTCTTTCTTCTTCTCCCATCTGTTGAGAAATGCTTGGTAAACGGCCTCTGGGCCAGCTATGGAATTTGCAGCAAGTGCTCTAAACCAGGGCCTTACATCTCCTGTTAAACTTTGGACAAAAATTTTCATTCTTACACTATCATCATCTATTTCATAACTCTCAAAAAGTCCTGCATTTTCTTGGTATGTTGCAGGGCTGTGCCAGAACTAGTACCATCAAAGTATGTGTTTTTGGTTTGATAATCTTGAGGCATAGCCCCTGGATTTGCAGGCAACTGTAAAGGTGCATATCTGTTAGCCATATTTACAGGGATAAGTGGAATGACTGGAACAGCTAGGACAGCTGTAATAATAGTGGTGGTAGTGGTAGTATGCGCAGTGAATGGAGGTGTGGAAAAGGTGCTTGGAGAAGTGGATGATGAACAAGGGGAAGTGGGGTTTGAGCGAAACAAAACTTTAACAGGGGTTGGGAAACAACTTGGCTGAACTGTTTCAGGACTAGAATCAACAAATTATTTTTGTTTTTGTTTGCTAAGGTTTCTAGAGATTAAATTGGGATTTTAAAAAACAACTGGTGGATTTGGGTCTGGATTTGACCAAGTATTATGTGTTTTCTTCTTGGGAGCCAGCTTCTAACTTGTTTTTGGAATTTTCTGAATAAGTTCCCCAGTGGAGTCGCCAATGATGTTATCACTCAGGTTGTCCCTTGGCTCCTTAAGGGATACGGCCGAGGTAACCACAAACCAATCTTTGGGCTGCAGGTCCTAGCCTACCTACAGTCAGAGAGGGCTCTCTCTTTAAAATTTAACTTTGTTTTGGGCTGATTTTAGGCTAGTTATGGTGTACATGGGTTTTGTTTTGATTTTGGTGGCAAGGATGATGTTTTCAAGTAGAGTTGGGATGCATAGAGTGAGAATTTCAAACCATTGGGCATGGAGTCATGGATTAGGGCTTGCTGTTGTGTTTTCTTGGTCACAAGAGGAATATAGAGCGGGATAGCTACACATAGAACAATACCAGGCTGGAATAAATATGGAATGAAGGTCAGAGATGAAAGGCAACTAAGAATCTTTCATTAGCTAACAGAGAGGGAAGGTGGATGAAAGTTTATCTAGGATTAGTCAAGAATTCCTAAAAAAAAGTCATATGTGAAAGAAACAGGGTAAACATGATCATTTAAGTATGCATATTCATAACCATTTCTGAAGAAAACATATAGAAATAGCAAGAACTGAGCATAGGGTGCAGTTAAGCAAAACCTAAGCTATTCTTTTTTTCTTGCTATTTAGATGGTAACACAATTGTGCATAAACATATGAAAATTGTAAGCAAAGATAGGAAAACTTGTTGAGCCATGTAGTAGCACAGGAATTCCACAGTCACTCTTTAACCATTAATAACACAATAGTCAGTTCTTCATCCAAAGCATTCCAACAGTCTTTGATTACAGAGCTTCTTAAAAATACAGCGCAAGTCTAGAATGAGGAATATCAACCAACCAACCTTTTAAACAATGAATTAGGGTGGTTTATATAGGGAAAATATCTAAAAATATCTATTACAGCAGAACTTAAACAAGTCTGAGGGAAATGATTTTTTTAACCTAATCTTGTCCTGAAATTAATGCAAGAAAATATCTTTGATCTGCGCTGGAGGCAGCTGCATCAAAATGAGTTAATATCTGTCCTTACGGCTCTGTGCTGTTCATTTAGCCATAACTGTGCTTTGGGTTTTGATCCCCTGCTCTTGAGTGGTTTTGACGTGCATTAACTGTGATCTGAGAGCCTTAAATGGCTTCACCGCTTTCTTTGACTTTGCTTGGGGGCCTTTAATGTTCACCTGCTTTGGTATTTCCGATCTGATACTCTTTGCCGCTTCACTGATACTCTTCAATTTAATCTAGGCTTCATCTTTCCTCTGATACTCTTTCACAGTTGATTCGGGCCACTTTCTCTCTCTTGATATGTTTGACACTGTCAAATCTACCCCTTTCTGCCCTTTCAAGGCAAAAATAGTTGCTGCAAATGTTTTTCGTGGCCTCTAGAATGCTACCGGCGCTGGCTGATTAAATATGAACCTTTATGAAGAAATCCTGCCAAATTGCGAATGTTTGGGTCTTGCAGGTAGCTAAGCAATAGGCAGCCTTCCATTTTGATCATTTTTTCTTAGCGATGCGGGATTAGCGCTAAGCGCTAATCTCGCATCAAAAACTGCCTCAATTTTTCATTTCGGGCATCCTTCGCTGCGATTTTTGCCTTTCGCGCCTTTTTCGGTGATGATGTCAGCATGACATCAGTGGTGGGTCCAGGTACGGAAGTGGCATGGCAGGGTGACGTGGCAGTACAGCAGGGACAGAGGCAGATGCGGCGACAGTGACACATAGTAGTGGGGGGTCGATGCAGAGGTGACGTAGTGCTGACTTGGCACTGACGTCAGAGGCGGAGAGATAGAAGGCAGTTTGTGGTTTTATCGGACTGACTTCTGTACGAGGGTGGTAAATGTCAGAGGTGCTCCAATGCAGTCAAGGGTAGAAACACGTCCTCTGTACGACGACAAAATGGCCGTGCTATCGGACGCTAACTGTCGAGTGACGGGGCGGCTCTGAAATCGCCGAGAGTCGGCGGATTTGTGCGGGCGGATCATTTATGTGCGGGGGGGGGGGGGGGGGGTCAAAACTTTGGGTAATCCAGTTTTTTAATGCGCCGAAAGGGGTCCGATTGCATGGGAGAGGGTTTTATGCTTTGGAAGGGGTCCAAAAGCATAGGAAAATGGTTAAAGAAGCAAACTAGGGGTTCTTACTAAGTCTCAAGTAGACTCTGTAATTCCCAAGTATTTATTTATGGTTATATTTCAACCAGAGGGAGGGGATATGTATTATTTTTGGAATTTTATATAGTTTTTTGTATAATAAGGGATAAGGAAATGATCTAGGGAGCTATATAATAGAGTTAGGAGTTAATATGAATTTGTGAGGTGAAGTGTAGGGGAGAGGCTAAGTTTGTGAACTGAAACTTAGACATAGGAAGTGAATGGACTGCGGAGAAATGATTTTTACACAAGAAATGTGGCTTCTTTTCACTGAAGAAAGTCAAAGGTTGACTTTGCATTTTACAAAAATGAAGTGACAATAGGACAGGTTGGGCAGATCCTAAGGTCCTCGAGGGGATGTTAGTAAGTCATTTGGGGAATAAGAAGAAGGGGGAATTAGACATGCCTCGCTTGAGCTCCTCCAAAGGAAAATTTCCTTGTACTTGTGATCTAAATAGATATAGCACTTGAAAACATGAAATGGATCACATAGCTTGATTCTGTAACCACAAAACTACTTACCCAACCTACTTACCTAGCATTTTTTCTTCTTTTCGCATGGGTTCACTTGGACTTGCAGACCCTGATTATCCTCTTTTCTTTTGACCGCCCTCCTATCTAAATGTACCCTTATATCTTCCAAGGGCCCAGATTAAGCAGTTGGGCTCCTTCATTTCTCTACCTAGCTACTGATCTGCCAAGCTTAAGCTGTTTGGATAGATATGCATTCTCTATCTTCTAAAACAAGTAATTTAAACCTAGGGAAGCCAAGATTAAGCTGTTTGGCTTTTCCCTTATCTGTAGAACTCTTAAAAAATGGTATGATTCTTCAAAAATGGAACTTCTTGGAAATATGGAACCTTGCAGCATGAAAAGATGACATATTTAGCATGTAAAACAATCAATCATGAAATATGAAACCTATTGCAATAGAAGGCTAACAATATGGACCATAGGTTGAGGGTGTCATTTCATGTATGGGTCTCAACGTGTCATTTCATGTATGGGTCAGGTTATACCAGTACAACCACTTTAAAAATATAAATATTAATGTGATTGATATTGTAGGTTTGATTTGTATCTATATAAATATATAACAAAAAAATTATTGTAACAAAAATATTCTTATGACTTAATAATCTTAGAGTTGGATAAAAAGATGAAAGATAAAAAAAAAGAAGTAAAGAATATAAGGCAGTTTTTCTAAAATTAAATATGCTTTGAAAATCCCTAAAAATTTAAAATCAACAAATGCTCCCTTAAATACCACCTTAAGTAGAAATAGGAATATTATAGGAATGTTATTGCCATCTTTATTGTTATAACATGTTACATCGATGTTATAGAGCCCATACAAAGCGACATACCACCCTGGTGTATTAGCCAACTAAATATGCCTATGTAGCACAATGTATAAACTTTCCCTGCTTCATTGTATGGCGGTGGACTATATTTGTCCCTTGTCATTATGTTAAATGACTAATTCATGGCTAGGAACCAATTTATTTGAGTGTGCATGGGTATGGTGCAAGAGATCTGTATGATTTTGGACGTGTTAGATTTTTACGATAATATGTTGAGAATGATTTTGGATATATGTGTTGGATTGTTATGATAATGTATCGAATTCTCGAATGTATAACATGGTACAATTTCTATTGGTTATGTTGCTTTGGATGTTGGTATTTGATATGGTCCTGGGGTAGACACAATGGTTTTATCTTGGGGGTGTTATGCTTTACATATCTTTTAGTGCCACGTGAGTTTACATTGGATGAAAAGTGTGATGTTCGAGGGTTCGATATTAAAATAGAATGGTCTGTGAGCTATGATTACCTGTATTGCTATTGAAATAAAAATGAAATTATATCATAATGTATCTAAACAATAAACTCATTTGACTAGAAGAGGCCAAATTCTTGGGAGGAAAGATGATGATTTTGATTTCTTATTCATCGCTGGCATTCTCACATCTGGAAAGTCATTACTTGTTATGGAGGTCGCTATGATTATAAAGGCAAATGTTGCTCAAGCGATCTATTCTACTTCTAGAGATGGATATGATGTGACGTGTTCTCTGATGTCACATTTCATCAAGCGGGCTACTATTACAATGTGAGATGGAAGTGATGTGTCAATTTCTCTATTGTCACATCTCTTCGAGTGAGCTACTTTGCACTGGTCGTTATTCTGATACAGTGGGCTGGGGTGAAAGACGTGACATGTTCTCTGTATCTTGAGCTATTCTAATATTTAGCTATCCCTTAACCTATTCTCTAGATTCCTAAACTTCTTGTTAAATAATTTTAGCTTTGACATCCTAAATAATAAGAAGTACGATAATTTAAAATTATAAATTCCTAAGGATGTGTTTTAACTTTTAACTGTGAATTTTTAAATGAGATTCCCATGACCATAACATAAAATTATAAATTCCTACGGGATGTGTTTTAGCTGTGTTACTTTTTAGAGGAGATTCCCATAGATTAGCTGCTTACTAGTTTTTAGGGTCAAAGTTGCACTAAGCAGATGTGAAAACGTACTAAGCAAGTGTGCTTTCTATGTTCGAATAAATCTGTTAAATGGCTATCTAAAGGGAGAGTGTTTCCTTGGAATATGTTAATCTAAAATCTAGAGAATGCTTTCTGTTTGAAATATTTTTATACAGAAATTTAATTTTGATTAATGGTAGAATGGAATTGTTTTATGCTTTTGGTCATCTGCCAAAAGCCTACTGGAAAGTGTTGCTTTTTTGAAATATGTCAATTACCCAATTTAGAAAATACTTTTGATTTGAAATATGTTCACATTTTAGATTTTGTTTGAATCACTTTTTTGGGGGCATGTGTTGATTTAGGAAGTCTCTATTCTCGATTCTTAATTTGTGTAGAAGAATTATTAATCGATATTAAAGTATCACGTGAAAAAATTATGGATCCATATTAAGGTATCATTTAGATGACTTTTATCCTATCCAATGCACTATTATTTTTGTGTTACTGAGTGATGTACTTTTACAACATAATACTTTGGGGCTTTATAACAACTTATGGTGGTTTTTACATCCATAAACATATGTACATATATCAAAAACATCACACCAAAACATATACCAAAAACATTCGCTCAACCAAAGAATAGAGAAGGATACATAGCCCACATTTGATCCGCCAGTTTTCATGTAGCGTCATCAAACCCAAAGCATTTCCACTACACTTTAATTTGTTTGATTTCTTGGTTCCGAAGTAAGATCATATTTCTTTGCAACATACACTGAGGTTCTTTTTGGAATTCTCCATCTGGTTCCATCTGCAATACAAACCAATCAATCACCTCACCCTCATCAATAGAACCACCTCACCCTCATCAATAGAACTATACTTTACTGCAATCCTTTCCGAATCACTAGACTCTAAACAAGCATGGATGTCACTGGATTTCTCCACCTACATTGTGAGAAATTTACTATCTCTTAGTCTCTAGGATTGACCACAATCCATACTCCAATTTAGGGATTACTAGGCCATAATTGAGACTCCACTTTCTAGGTTTTATTGTATATCCTTCCATTCACCATCTAATGATTCCTAGCCCTAATCAAGGGCACTCACCTCTAGGCATTATTGTATATCTTGCCATTCACCGATCAAGGATTCCTAGGCCCACTGAGGCAACACAAAATCTGGCTTTATCACAACCCATAATTCCGTTATGGTGGTTACTAAGACAAGGCTTTACCACAATCCACAGTTTGGTTCAGGGATCACTAGGGCATGTGTTCTTTCTTTCAGAGATACACCTCACTCAGTTTTGAATTCATCGGACAATCTAGCTCAACCAAAACATGAGAACCCCATCACACCATGGCTATCCAGAAATGGCAATGCTAGGCTGAAAAATATTGTCACACTTGGCAAAACCCATGCCCATAACAACGAGAGAACCAACAAGTGCATAACCATGCATGCCAAAACTAGCAAGGAAATCACACATGCAAATCAATACCTGCAAATAATTCCGCTGTAGCTGCTTGATCCTGCTCTTCCTTGCTTGATGCTTGCTTTCCTTTGCTTTTCTTGAGCCAATGCTGAAGTGCTCCAATAAAACTCTAAGTGTCCAAGAGTGAGAGAGAGAATAGATAGAGAGCTCCAAAATCGAACTGACAGAATGTACCAATTGATCTTTAGACACCTTTTTTAATTAATGAATCCTTTATTTTGTTCATTTTTCATTATTTTCCTTCATTTTCCGCCTCACATGCAACTTGTGACCTTTCACTTTCATTTTCTCCTAATTTCCATTATTTTCATAAATAAAATGTCAATTAATGCTTCATGCTTTTCCAAAGCATTCGCTAATTTATTTAGCTAGAGTAAACCAAATGAATACCCACACTATGATGTTTTTCCCAACATATAGCTTTGAACAAGTGTCCCATAACCGTGGTTATTATTTTGCATTTATTAATTTTATTTATATGGAATTTTTACCAGGGTTCTTACAGAACCCTCCCTCGTGGGGAAACACCGTCCTCGGTGTTCAATCACATCTATAACCAATAAAGATTGTTGTAAGCAAAACATACTTCCTATGGAGCTTTATAACTTAGTTCAGTGTAGTGTTTACAATGATCAACCTGCTGAAAAGCAAACCAACATAACATAACCACATGACAACCATAATGATATGACACCCATACAACTTATTGAAGCTTTATAACACAACTCATAACAGTATTTACATCCATATATATATATGTACATATATAAAAAACATCACACCAAAACATATACCAAAAAAATTTGCTCAACCAGTGAATAGATAATGATACATAGCCCACATTTGATCCACCATCTCCTATGTAGCTTTATCAGGCCCAAAGTGTTTCTACTGCACTTTAACTTGCTTGATTGCTCGGTTCTAGACGATGATCATCTTTCTCTGCAGTATACATGGAGGTTCTGATTGGAATTCTCCATCTGACTCCACCTGCAATACAAACCAATCGATCACATGATCAACTTCTATAACATATTTCTTAAGAAATGACGCGTGGAAAACATCGTGGAATTTCACTGTTGGAGGCAGTGCAAGTTGATAGGCTAATGGTCCAATCCTTCAAGAACCTTGAAAGGTCCACAAAATCGAGGTGTCAAATTAGCACACGATCCAATCCACAATGAGCTCTTCTTCAACTTGATGCACAAATACACATGCTACCCAACCCGAAACTCCTTAAACAATTTGTTCTGATTTGCATAGTTTTTCTGCCTGTCATGTGTTGCCTTTAGATTCTTCTTGATAATCTGCATTTGTTGTTCCATCTCTGTCAACATATCCGGTCCAATCAACACCCTGTTCACTGGATCACTCCAACTGATGGGAGTATTACAACTCTGCCCATACAATGTTTCGAACGAACTCATCCTCAAAGATTCTTGATACCCATTGCTGTAAGCGAACTCGATCAGTGGAAGATATTCTTCCCACTTCTGTCGTTGATGCATCACATACATCCTCAACATGTCCTCTAATATCCTGTTGACCCTCTTTGTTTGTCCATCTGTCTGTAGATGATAAGCTGTACTTAAGGCCAACTCTGTCCCTAAACCTACAAACAACTCATTCCAAAACTTGGAAGTGATTTTAGCATCCATGTATGAAACAATATTTTTCGGAACACCATGCAAGTACATTTCTAATGAAGACTTGTGCTATATCACTAGTTGAATAAGTAGTCTTCACTAGAATGAAGTGTGCTACCTTTTTCAACCTGTGCACCACAATCATGATGGAATCATGTTGTCTAGAAGTCCTTGACAAATTTGGATGAAATCCATGGAAATGACCTACCATTTCCACTATGGAATCACAATCGGCTATAGTAGGCCACTTGGATGCTTACATTCTGCCTTCACCTGCTGACCATCCAAACATCTAGCTACAAACTTTGCCACATCCTTTTTCAAATTCAACTAATAATAAAACTTCTTCACTGTTGTCAATGTCTTTTGATACCTTGGGTGACCTGAATACGGTTTCATGTGAAGCTCTCTCAAGAGTATTCTTGAGATCACTACCACTTGACGCACATCCTGTCCCTAAATCTTATTAAGCCATATGTTGTAAGATGATAGTCCACATCCTGATCACTTGTACCCTGTTGTAATATGTGCATAAGCTCTGTGTATCTGTCATCCTGTGCTCCTGCCTGTATGATCTGATCCTGTCAGTTTGTCCCATAAGAATTCATAACTGCTGTATGGTTCCCCTGTACCCCCATGCTAAGAGCATCTGTAACCTTTTTCTCTTTACCCTTGATATACCTGATCTCAAAGTCGAACTCACTGATCATGACCAACCATCTAACTTGCCTAGCATTCAAGTTTCTCTGATCGAACAAGTATCTCAACCCACTGTGATCACTCATCAATACAAGCCTCCTGCCAAGAAGATATTTCCTCCACATCTTCAATGCATGGACGATCTTTGCCAACTCAAGATTGCGTGTCTGATAATTCTGCACATGCTCATTCGATTTTTGTGACTCATAGTGCACTACTTGTCTTTCTTGCATAAGAAATTTACAAAGTTCTCTCTTGCAAACATCTATGCATACCACAAATTCTTCGTCTGGATATTCAATCTTTAACATTGGAACATTTTCAACAATTGTTTCTATTGCTCAAAACTAGTTGCACATTCCTGTCATTTCAAATTTATTACATTTCATTTGCAATGAAGTAATAAGATATGCAATGCGAGAAAAGTTCTTGATGAACCTCCTATATTAATTTGCTAACCCCATGAATGATCTTACCTATCCACATTTCTATGAGCTTCCCATTCCATGATAGCTCTTATCTTCTTTAGATCCATTACTATGATTTCTTTGGAAACAATGTATCTCAAGTAATGTACCTCTGTCTGAAAGAAACCACATTTCTTAAGCTTTGCATACAACCGAGGCTCTCTTAGCAATCTCAACACTGCTGCTAAATGCTAGACATGTTCTTCCTCATTCCTAGAATATATCAAGATGTTATCAATGAATACAATAACAAACTTGTCTAGATAAGAACACAACACACTTCATCAAACACATAAAGGTAGCCAGAGCATTAGTCAAACCAAATGGAACTACACCAAACTCATAATGCTCGTACCTAGTCTGGAAAGTTGTCTTGTATGTCCTCTTCCTTAATGCGTACTTGATGATATCATTATCTCAGATCAATATTCGAGAACACTGTTGCTCCCTTCAACTGATTGAACAAGTCATCAATCCTTGGCAACAAATACTTGTTCTTGATGCTCATTTTGTTCAACTTTTTGTAATCAATGCATAGCTTAAATGTACCTTCCTTCTTCACAAACAATACCGGTGCACCCCAAGGTGATACTCTTGGCCTAATGTATCCCTTGTCAAGCATTTCCTTAATTTGCAACTTTAGCTCTACTAACTCTGGTGTGCTCATTCTATATGGTGCCTTTGATGCTGGTGCTGCTCCTAGTACCAACTCAATAGAAAAGTCTAGTTCTCTATGAGGTAGAAACTCAAAAATATCTGCGGGGAATTACATCCTGAAACTACTGTAAGATTGGGTACTTGCTCAATACCTACACATTCTCAACATCTTTAGCTTTATCATTAGAAATATGCACTGCAAATAAAACACACCATTTTCTGTGACTGTGCTTTGCCTGCATAACTGTCACCATCCTAACTAATGTTGCTTTATTCTTATCCTACAATATTCTTTGCTTTTCATTGTCATCGAAGCAGTCAATGGATTTTTCATAACAATCTACCTTGATCCTATGAAGATATAGCAAGTCCATACCCAATAGCATACTATATGATCCCAATGACAATACATTCAAATGTGCTAATGTAGGCATAGAATTCAACTCAAAAGCACAAACTCTTACTCAATGATGAATTATCCTCTTTGTCGTTGTAGCCAACTACACTAACCAAGATTCTACATGCACCTTTTTATTCAAACCACACTTATCCACCAAGTCAAGGTTAACACAACTATAATTAGATCCAGGGTCAATCAAAATAGAAACATCTTGATTACAATGATTATAATGCATGATCATTTGCTTCCATGTTATCCAATGTTTCATAGATATGAGGAATGCTCTGCCCAACACCCCCAACAATTTTTGACTCATATGCATTATAGATTTGAGGCCTACCACCCTGATTCTGTGCACAATCCCTTCTAAGATGCTCCTTACCACATGTCCAACATTGCAACCGTCCTGTACCATCACTTTTATTCTGCTGTTGTGACCCATGTACCCATCTAGCTACGTTGAACTTCTTGTATGGTGCAACATTCTCTTTCTCTTCTGCATTCTGAGGCCTTGTTCTTTTCAGCTTCCATTTACCTTTACCTTTTTCTTTCCCCTTCCATCCTTGCTAAGATTCTGTTTTACACTTTGACTGTTCATAACAATGCTTCAATTTACCAATAATTTCCTCAAGTAACCGAGGCTCATCACACTCGATCCAATCTCCAAATGTTAATGACAATCTACTGACAAATATCTGAACTTTTCCCTTTTCATCCTTAAGACATGGTACATATCTCAATAGCTCCAGGAAATTAGTCGTATACTCATTTGTATTCGATCCCATTTTGAGCTCATAGACATCCTTGGCTTTGCTGTTGTAGTACCTTTTTGACAAGTAGTTCTTCTTGAAGAGTCTCTTGAATTCATGCCAACCCAAGTCTTTTGTCTTGATATCTCTAACCCGTTTTAGATCTTCCCACAAGAGGATCGCTTTCCCTATGAGACTGAAGATAGCTATGCTGGCCTTCATATTTTCCATGTACTCATGTGGTTCAAATAAATTCTTCATCCCAAGTAACCAAGCCTCTGCATCCTCCGACTTCTTTAAATATTGATCAAAAGTAGGTGGCTTAACTTTATTAAACTCATCCGACAAATATCCCCTGTCACTTCTCATGTCTCTGCAACTCTGACAAACTATGAAATATTACCTCATTGAATTTTTCTTGTTTCTCCTGTGCCTGCATGATTATGTCATTATCTACCTTGCAACTCCTTAATTATTCCTTCAAGCTTCTTAATGTGTCTGCTAATTCAGAAGAATGCCAAACACCACACTGCTCATTTGATCCATAGGGAGAGTCTTGAGAACTGTAGTCTACCATCTTGCTAGTCATCTTTGAGTTTTTCTTCTTGCAAGGTATATTATCTCAACTAAACCAAAATATAAACATAATTGACATACCCCAGTATAGTTCGGGGAGGATATCTCATCTGCAAGATCAACCAGACTAGCACAAAATATATATAAACATAATCATAACAGCATATAGATGTCATCATAACCATGGTCCAGTGACAAATGCATGACTATATCAACCACACATCATGACCTCATGCATGAAAACTACAACCATGTCAATGTATGCACAATCAACATATGTACGAGATATACGCATACATGATACATACAAACAATGACATGCATAACAAGTGCATAACCAACCTATACTCGTGATAAACACATCTAACATCAACACCATCAAATTTCACATGGCGACACCACTACAATCATGGCTACCACCATGCATACACAACAAGTACATAGACCACAAGCATAGAGAACACATATGCAACATACATTAATGCATGACTGACACACCCCCCATTCAGTCTAAGGGGTGAACCATGCTTTGATACCACTCTGTAACACCCTCCTCCCACATTTACCCATGTTAACCAGTGCATTGGGGTAAACATGTGACGATAGGCTATTATGATTTGTTTCAGCTCTCCATGTACAGTTAAGGAAGTGGAATTGAAAAACAAAACCAAACTGACTTTCTACACATATTACAGAACCTCTAGGAGCTAATCAACCTTTCCAGGTGACCAACCCTTGAGACAACTCAACATCTTATTGACCTAGAGCCTCAGTCACTCCCATGACATGGGAATGCATAGGACTGGGACCCTCTAGTCACTCTCACAACAAGGGCATGCAAGCGACTGGGACCCTCCAGTCACTCTAATAGCAAGGGGTTGCAAGTGACTGAGGTTTTTTTCAGTTAGTTCTGAGCTTGCGACCCCAGATTCTATGCCATGTTTTCAGAGCCAGGACTCAGGCCACTGCCCATAACTCCATGAAACTTCCAGAAATGAAAAGTAACATTGAAACAATGATACAAATGCAAATACTAGAACAAACACTTGACTTGAACCTTACTAGCCATGACAAACATTTCATCAACATGTCACAAATATGCATTCTACAAGTCATAACAACAAATTTGAGGATAGGGGTCTCATACTTATCTGAGAATCACTAAGAAGCATTGATGCCTTATCACATTTGTTGCATTATCGTCTATTATGTAATATATTCACCTTTCATTCATTTACAATTCAAAACATGATGATAACCATACATCATCATTGTCATAAAATATACTCATACCCAACACATAAACAATATCACAACCATAGAATCCACATATAAACTAGTACATTTGTACATGAATACCAAGGAAAATGAACTCTTATTAATGAATGAAAAAGCCAACCAGGTTGGGGACTTCCATGAACCACTCAAACATAAATTGGCTGAACCAAATATTTCTTTTAGCTAGTCACCCCCATGTCATATTCCAAGCATGAATGTGAGAGTCATAACAAAAAAATCAACCAGGGCTTCGCGAGGCTAAACCACCTCACCCTCATCAATAGAACTAGGCTTTACCAAAATCCTCACGAGATCACAGGCCCTAAACAAGCATGGATGCCACCAGATATCTCCACCTATACCGTGAGGAATTTTACCCTCTCATAGTCTCTAGGATTTACCGCAATCCACAGTTTGATTCGGGGATCACTAGGCCATAATCGAGACTCCACCCTCTAGGATTTACCACAATCCACAGTTTGATTCAGGGATCACTAGGCCATAATCGAGACTCCACCCTCTAGGATTTACCGTATATCTTACCATTCACTAGCCAAGGATTCCTAGGCTTGATCAAGGGCACCCACCTCTAGGCTTTACCGTATATCCCGCCATTCACCGGTCGAGGATTCCTAGGCCCACTTAGGCATCATAAAATACGGCTTTACCACAACCCATAGTCTAGTTCAAGGTTTACTAGGCCAAGGCTTTATCACAATCCATAGTCCGGTTTAGGGATCACTAGGCCATGTGTTATTTCTTTACCTCACTGAGTTTCAAAACCATCTGGAAATCCAGCACAATGAAAACATGAGAACCCCATCACACCATGGTTATCTGAAAATGACAATGCTAGTCTGAAAAACACTGTCACACTTGGAAAAACCCATGCCCGTGAAATCAAGAGAACCAAGAACACATATGCATAACCATGCATGCCAAGACTAGCATGGAAATCACACATGAAAATCGATACCAACAAATTTTCTCGTTATAGCTGCTTGATCCTACTCTTCCTTGCTTGATCCTTGTTTTTATTTGCCATTTTTTTTTCTTGATCCAATGCTGAAGTGCTCCAAGAAAACTCTAAGTGTCCAAGAGTGCGTGAAAGAAAGAATATAGAGAGAGCTCCAAAAATGAACTAGAAAAAGGTACCAACTAATACTCATAATCCTTTTTATTAGTGAGGTCTTTATTTTCTTCATTTTCCATTATTTTCCTTCATTTTCGTCCTCACATGAAACTTGTGACCTTTCACCTTCATTTTCTCCTAATTTCTATTATTTTCATAAATAAAATGCCAATTAAGGCCTCATGTCTTTCCAAAGTATTTTGATAACAATCGAATATTCTATTAGTTAATTGGCTCTCCAAGTGAGATACCTGGAGAGTTCGCAAGCACTGCAAACAATACACACTCAATCAGGAGAACCTAGTACATATAGGCTCTCACACAATCAGGGTGGTTTCAACCACTCCCTAGATAGTAGGATATGAGATCTAAGATTAGATTCTCAATCCTATCATCATCATAACAATAATCTAAGTTTAGCTTTCTCCATTAATTCCAACACTCCCGCTTAATGGAGAAAGGGCACGGAATAATAACATACGCCTATTGGTCTAGTCTCAGCTAGGCTTACAATTAAAACATGAAACAACTTGGTAATAGAGGTTTTCATTTTTGTCTTCTTGCAGTAGAGCCCATACTTGTTCATCTTGAGTCAAGGCTTCATCTTCACATTCCTCGACATGAGGTATTGATATATTTTCACCTCATAACTTCCCTAGTGATGGAAAGCTTTAATTATTATTCTCACCCTTCTCAAGATTATGATAGGCTGGATAGGAGAATTTTCCCTTTCACTTTTTCTGGTGTCAACCATCTAAAAGTCAGCTATGATGTCGTCATCATTCATTGATGTAACGAATGCACACACATAAATATTAATGAGATCATCACAATTTAAATTCAAATTTTCTCCAGCTTTGTCTTCTTCTGCCACGTCTTTGCAATCAGCTTCATGTGGCTCGTCCAATTGATCTTCAACACTTTGTTCCTCTTCACACCCTTCCTGAAGATCAAGTCGTGTGTCTTCAATCTCAAGATTTTGCACAACAGATTGTGCTTCTTGATTCTGGTGGTCATCAACAGAACCACATTTTTCTGAAATTTCTTCTGACTTAAACATACTACCCATGTTAATTCCAAATGCCAACATGAGAAAATCATCATCATCAGAATAAAAAATATCTAAAAATATAGACATGTTGTTAAAGTCTAGCTTATCTTGCTTCGAGATTCCTTTTCGACTCCACACGGTCCTCTAACGAGGTCCAAAAACCTCGTTACCACGCAGGTGGGAAACTTCTCCCTTTGGCAGCTCTTCAACTATAGAACCTTGTAGATTGTGGCTTCTGTGCTGCACAAGTCTTAGTGCCCTCGGCTCTGGTGATAAGCAACAAAACGACCTCTCACAGGCTGGAAACGTTATCAATATGTAATTCTAATGCACATATTTATGAAGATGGGTTCAAATCAGCAAAAAAAATCACATTTTTTGTGGCATATAATAATTTAGAAGAAAATTTTCCAAATTGGTTTTAAGATCTCCACAATCTGCACCTTCTAGGTTACTCAAAACAATAAAATTTCCAGACAATTGAAAATGGATGATCACTAGGAAGGACAAAAAATATCAGAGATAAGGTTCGCTGAAGGGATTTGCCCCAATCTTGAAATTCTTAGCGTATCAGACTATGATGATATCGTCAAAGTTAGAACATTGTCGAATACACTCCAACAATTATCTTTTCAGGGGTGTTCTAGTTTGAGGAAAATAAAACGACATGGGTGTCTGAAATGCTACTTATTGATTGGTGCCCAAAACTGGAGACGTTTCCATGCATGGAAATATTTTTCTAGATCACTCAGACACACACAAAATCTATCTTCAACCTGTGTATGTCTCTACTTGTCCCTTTTTCTGGAACAATTATGGACAATCACAAGCTCCTCTGTAACCAGATACAATTGTTGCTTACCTCCGCTTCACTAACCACTGTGCACATCCACCAAATGGCTATTTTTATCAGATGCATTAGAAATGAAGTCACATATGTTGTATTGTATGCAGGCAATTGATTCTCCCTTCCTATAGATGACAGTCGACGAGAAGGACAACCGGCCAGATCTACCAATATTTCAAAAAGGTGAAATACTCTCTCGCAGAATTTGTTGTAGTGGTATGTGGTATTTTTATCACTCATCCATTCAACAAAGGCCACCCTCATTTTCTCATGGCATACAACGCAGAGCAGTTTTGTTTTGGCCAGCGAAGCTTCCGAGAAAAAGAATTAAAAAACTACCAGAGAGTCATGATTATCCTTTTTTTTGTAAATCATCTTCTCCACCTGCAATGCTGAAGAATTTTCTTACATGATAGTCTATTGACTTTGAAAACCATTTAAAGAATTAAGAAGCCAAAGCCTTCAGATGCTTCATGGACATTACAATGAGGGCTATTTTATTGCTTCTTTGAGAAGCAAATATGACTCTTCTCTTATTAGCATTCGATAGCAGATTACGCAGTAGATGGAAAATTGGTTGATCAATCTGTTTCAGAGATCATTTGCAGAGATCTTTTGACACCGAGATTGTCGCACTTCAAATATGTTGTCAAAATAAAACACACAAGTTTTGTTTAAAACAGGGTTGACGTGAATATACACCACGCATTCACAAAGATCTTCACGCCAGTACACCTTATATCTGCGACGGCTGACAAAATGCTTCATGCATTGAGTTTGTGGTGGGATCGACGCGTTTATGCACCTAACACTTGCGACGATTTCGCCTTAGTCGCTCCTTTCAAATCAATGTAAAGGTTCCTTCGTCCTATAGCTTTGATACCATGATAAAAATCGAATATTATATTAGTTAATTGGCTCTCCAGGTGAGATACTTGGAGAGTGCCCAAGCACTACAGACAATACACACTCAATCAAGAGAACCTAGTACATATAGGCTCTCACACAATCAGGGTGATTTCAACCACTCCCTAGATAGTAGGATATGAGATCTAAGATTAGATTCTCAATCCTATCATCATCATAACAATAATCTAAGTTTAGCTTTCCCCATTATTTCCTACATCTTTGCCTTTGCCAATTTCCTTAGCCATAATAAACCAAATGAACACCCACACTATGATGTTTGGCCCAACATTCAACTTGGAATAAGTTTCCCATTAACACAGTTATTATTTTGACTTTATTAACTTAATTTACATGGAATTTCACCAAAGATGTTACAGTCCTATAAACATAACAATACCAATGTGTAAAGAGTTTGACATGTTGTTCTGTAACGATTAGAGATTACTCAAATATTTGTTTTATAAGAGATATTGTGATGCTTCCATCTTGTCTCAATGATGTTAAGAATGCCTCTAGAATGTCCATTGCTTTCTTTGACGAACCATTTACAAATCCATTCAACTTTTTAAAATATGGTTGCAAGAGGAAATGCCAACCTTAAGAAGTTGTGCCTTGCTTTGATCTATGAAATGTGTTTTTTGTTTGTTTTTCAAGTTGTTTGTGTCCTCCAAAGATGACAATAGGTTTAACCTATGGCTTGAGAAAATGTGACCTAGGGGCATCTAAGTCGTCAAAATAACTCGAGGTTCTCACCTGGTGTGGGCCACACTAGCCCTTAACATGATTGGATTTTTTCCCACGGAGTTTTGAACCAGTTGTTATC
The DNA here is from genome assembly GCA_031772625.1 of Pinus tabuliformis. NCBI lineage: Eukaryota > Viridiplantae > Streptophyta > Pinopsida > Pinales > Pinaceae > Pinus > Pinus tabuliformis. The sequence goes on from CM062819.1 coordinate 1,041,391,758, forward strand.
ACTCAAGTTGTTCCCTAAAGTTGTGAGAAAGGGAATAAGGCCGAGGTAACCACAGAACAATCTCTTAGATACAGATTCTAGCCAATCTGCATCCAGATAGGGCTCTCTCTTTATAATTTAGCTTTTTTCTGAATTATTTTAGGCTAGCTATGAAGTGCAAGGGTTTTGTTTTTGTGTTTGGTTGGAGGAATGGAGATTCAGCAGAACAGTTAGGTAAAACTGAAGTGTTTCAGTCCATTGGGCATGATGGAGTCAAAGGAGGATAGCTTCCTGGATTAGTTTTCTTAATAGAGGAGGTTTCACAGAGCAAGGTACTCAAATATGGAACAATTTAAAGGTTGGAATCAGATGGAATGAAGCCAATGGGTGAAGGGCAATTAAGAATCCTTCATCATGTTGACAGAGGGAAAATGGCTGACTACTATTAAGGAGCAGTTAAGAATTCCTTAGCGAATATTCGAGATGAAGAACCAGGGGATACAAGAGCATTTAAGAATTCGCTGCATATGCTAGTTTTGAAGAAAACATAGAAAATAACAAAGACTGAACACAGAGTGCAAACAAGAAAATTCTGAGTTATTCCTTTTCTCTATCATTTAGATCATGAAACATATATGATATAGTAAACACAGAAACTATAAAACACAAGTTAGAAGGGACTTATTGATCCATAAGATGATTCGAGAATTCTGTAACATGGTCCTCAACATCAATTTCTCATTCAGTAAGCCAGTTAAAAATGGTTCCAACAACCTTTTATTTCAAAAAGCTTCAAAATTACAGCAGAGTATGAGAATGGTTCTCAATCAACCAACCAACCCTAATACTTCGTTTGGGGAAGCATTTATACAAAAACATAAAAATATCTTACATAATATCTGACTGAAATAATATCTGAGGATCATTAATGCGTTTTTCAAAGATAGAGACAGATAGTCTCAAAAATAGGGAGACAATAAATAGATGTAATAAATTCATGCTGCACTAGTTGTTCTGCCTTTATGAGAAGTACTGGAGGTAGGTGCTGCAAGTCAGTTCACGGCCATCTTATATTAATCCTCTGTGCTAGTTGTTCTGCACTGGTCGGACTTTCTTTAACACTAATGTGATACACCCTGACCCGTATGACCATGATTCTTTCTTGTTTTCTTCATTATAGTAGATGATCCAAAATTTCATTTGACCAAAGATAAGTTTATAGGATTTCCAACATGCTTTCCACCACTCTGGTCCTGGTAATTTATGTCTCTACAGCTTCCTTAAAGTCTCATCAGTCTCGGTATACCTGAAGAAATTAGGCGAGATGGTGAACAGATGCTTCACCTCATGCTCTATGTAGAATAAATTTTCCAGGATGTCATAAAGGGATTGGCTAGATTGAAGTACCTTCTCTCCTGAAGTGCTAGAAGATGCATTAGCTTGATTAGCAGCATATGTATTCAATTTATGTACATAGTCCTTGTGTCCCATCAGATGATCATTACTTCCCAAAGGACTCGGAAAACCTTTATTATGCAGGACTGTAATTTTTTTTGTAAAAGAGTCAATCTCCACCTGCATGTCCTGGCATCTCCTTTCCAAATTTTGCATCAGAGTTCTCATGGTTAGAACTATCTTAACATCTATAATGGCGCCTGTTCTGTCCCTGATTTGCAGTGCTTCCAGTTCTTCACTGGTCTTGGTGTTCAAAAATGTATTAGCCTGTTAGCTTGTTCAGGCATCTGTCCCAATAAGGCTCTTGTTTTATGAACTTCCACTTGGGCTACCCTTATCAGATCAATTTTTTCATAAATGGTTTGAATAGACCTCCATACATCACTAAGTGATTGAGTGATGTTGGTCCACAAAATTCCCTTGACTTCTGCTAGAGGTTTATGCAAAGAAAGGTCCTTTTCTAATCCTCTCACCTTGTTCTCCAATGCTTTGACCTCCCTTGTTTTCTCTGCCACATTCATCTTGGATTTATCATAGCTCTGTTCAATTTTTGCCAATTTTTCTTTGACTTGCTTCAGTTCTGATACTTGGAGTTTTAATTCCTCCATGGCTTTTATCAATTCCTTTGTACTCATAACTGTACTACTGCTTGGTGTAGCCGTTGTTGCTGGTGTTGAGGTACCTGTGATGGCTGCTGCTGTAGTTGCTGGAACATTGGGAGGCAATGCTGCTGCTCCAATTGTTGAGGTGGCTGTAGTTGTGACTGCAGGGATTACTTCAGGTTGTTGGGAGGTCGACTCTCCCTGCTTTTCTTTTAGAGCTTTCTCCAATGCCTGCTCTGTTTCACTCAATCTTTCATTCATTCTCATGAGCAGGTCCATCATGTCCTCCTCTGATTTCTGTTGTACAACTTTTGTCGTTTGTGGATGCATAGTAGAAGGCAGTTTCAGCTATTTTCTGAGGGCAACAATGTCCTCCTCTTTCTTCTTCATCAATGCCTTTATGCCTTTGGCATCTTTGGGATCATGTCCCAGTTCAATGATAATTTCCTCCAAGGATTTGATCCTGTTGTCCTTTGCTTGAGAAGAGGCCTTCTCCAAATCCAGCTGAGCAGAGGTATTGTTCAAAGAGTTTTGTAATTTATGAGCTAACATAGCTTTGTCAGCTACCGTGGAGTATACCATCTCTCTAGTCTGTTTGTGCAGCTCAATTTGGTCTATTGGATGAATGTCCTTGGCCAAGACCTCCAGATTTGTCTTGATGTAGTCAACTGCTGACTGTGGTTGATGTAATTTGGGCTTGAAATAGCTCATGATCATTTTTCCCTCCTATATGTCATAGGCAGACATTAGTCTTTGCTGCTTTGTGGGAGCCATCTTAAGATACTGGTTGTAAATTTGCAGCCTCAGTGGGTCATTTCTAGCCTTTATCTCTGTGAATGTTCTTTTGATGTCAGAGGGCTGCTTGCCTAGTGGCCTGGTAGATAACACTTCAACACTATGCTGCCTTTCTATCTCTTGCCTATGTGAGCTAGTTGATGTCTCTATTACTGGAGAAGTCTGCTGGCTGGCTACCTTTTCCCTATTAAACTTCTAGTTGTTTCTTCAAAGATTTCCTCTTCAGACAAAGAATCCAATTGTTGCCTTTTTGCACTTGGTTGTTCTGCAGGTCCATTGATAGGTGTGGCTTCTTCCCTGTCTCTTTTCTTGCCTTTTTCCTCATTTAGAGGAGTTTGCAATGCTGGCATCTCTGGTGCTTTGGTTTGAACTGGAGGGACTTGTCCCTAGCTTTTCTCTTTTGATGTTATTGGCTGGTCTGTCATATAGGATGCTCCGTATCAACCACTTCCTTGCCCTTAGAAGACCCTGTAATAGGTGTACTGGTTTCTTGTACCGACTGCTGTGAAGTTCCAGCAAAGGATGTACCCACTCCAGTTTGCTGAGGCAACTTGAAAGATACGTGTCCAAAATAATCCAGGTCAAGGGTCTTTTCAAGATCTTTCATAGCTTTTTCCATCTTTTCTTCTTCAGTAATTTCTTCTATTAATGTACCCTCTACCCACTCATCCTGATTAGAAAATTGTTCAATTTGAGGGATCCTATGAAGTATATAAGTTGATAGCCTGTTTCTTACTCTTCTATCACTTATGAAGCTATTTGGGTCATATGGTACCCAACAGAAACTTTTCTTAAATTTAAGGTCCTCCCCTAACATCTTATCAGCATCTTCCCATGCTTCCCTCTTGTTAATGATAAAAGGGCCTAACTGGGTTTTTATTCTCAGTTGAGCCTTTTTCTTTACATTGCAAAAGTGGGTTAAGTCTGAACAGATGAGCTGCCTGAAATATTCTAATGCAAATAGCCTCATAGGCACATACCTAGGCAACTTGAATGGGCATAATTCACATCCATATATTCTGATTTCAATGTGATTTTGGTAGAGGTACCAGTCACCTATTTTGTAGCTTTTGGAAAGTTGTAAAATTTTCTTCATATCACTAGAGAGTCTAGGAAGATGAGCTTCTATTAATATACTGGAGGTTGGATGTACAAACAAATCAATGAATTCACAATAGGTATAAGGTGATTGAGAAGTCTTATGGAAGACTGAGCTCCAAAAGACCACAGACCTACGCTCCCTTTGGAATCCAATTTCTTGATGGGAAATGAAAAGATGTCTAGCTGATAGTATAGTAAAAGGTGGTATATGAATGAGGTGTACTTGAAGAATCCTTCTCTGTCCAGATTTATGAATTTCTCATTGATTTTATTGGCAATGGAATAGGCATAGTCAAATTTCACAGCAGGGGGTTTTCCAGTAGTAAACATTGGCAACATAACTAAGATCGTCTCATCAACATATTCACTAGTTTTGAATCCCAAGATGAAGGATATCATGTCAAGGATAAGCCTGCCAATTTTGTTGAACCAGGCATGCACATAGGGAGGTGGGTATTCGGGCTGGCAATCAGGTTTCATGAAAAATTGATTAATCCGGGTTATCTCTGAGTTGGACAATTGAGAATCTTTTTCAAGCAGATAGTTCATGGATAACGGAGCAAGGGGCTGAGTGGGATGAAAGTTTAACATCTCATTGATAGATTCAACAGTTACGTAAAAGGGAACAGTTTGGGATGGGATCATGACTGCTTTACTGACAGGGTCATAGTTGGCACAACATTGGTGAATAATATCAGGGAACACATTGACTGGGGGAAGATAATACCTGGGAAGATTAAATTCTCATATCCCATAGATATCAGAGTTGTTCAGATGACTATTCCTAATTTGGCAAAATGCCTGGAGATGGTTCATGTCACCAGATAACTCTTTAATTTGAAAATCTCTGTCAACCAAGGGCAACCAGTCCTGGTCTTTGTGAGGTGCATTGATGGCTGCTACGTTCAGAGCTGCGGGGGCCTCCATGATTGGTTCTTGTGTTTTCAACTGGAGGTCAAGTTTCTGTGGGAACAAAAGAGTAAACAACGGACTTTGGTGTCTTTTTATGAATTAAATAGACTATTTTTTACTCAAATTTGGCTCTTTGGGTACAATTCACAGAGAAAAATGAAATCACCGATTCTGGTAGTGATTTAGGGTAAATACCTATTTTTTAGAGGTGAACAGGTACTTTGCAAGTTGCAGGATGAGCTGTGGAGTAGGATGCTAGACTTTGCTTGGTCGGGTGGCGGACTGGGTCCTCGAGCAATCAATGAACACAATTCGCATGCAAACAATCCGCAGAGAAGAACGAATGAAAATGGGTGAAAATGACACTTGTCATGGTTTTTTAACAAAATTTGGCTTTCGCGGGGCTTTTTGGCGCTTTTTGGTCGGATGACGTCAGCACGACGGGAGATTTTGTCGCGTAGCAGAGCATACGGGATGATGATGTGGAGGTGACGTGGTCATGACGTCAGTGGGGGGGTCAGCGGGGGGCGGTAAGCAGTTTGGGCCCGCACTGGTTATGGGCCAGAGTGGTTTTGGTGGGGAGGGCTGCGAGCATGGTGGGAGTGCACCACGCATCCAAGGTACGGGCGACAATACCACAGTTCCCCGAGCGGTAAAGTACGGTGAACAGAGGCATAGAAATATGTATATTAATCGTCTGATGGGAGGGCACCGATCGGATGATTGGTGCTCTTTAGAGACGGCGGAGGTTTTATGTGTAGGCCCCATGCAATTAAATCATCGTTTTAATGTTTCTCGAGGCTTGATATGATTGGTGGCAGGGCGATTTGTTAATCAATTAACGTGGGGTTAATTGATTCCGAAAACAATGCTCAGGGTATGGTTATTATAAGGTTTTGAATAAACCTATAATTCCAACAAAATAATCACATATGGCTATAGTTAGCCAAGATGGGAATAATAAAAATTTGGGTTTTTTGTTGTATTGATATGTTAATACAGGGGAAGGGGAATTTATAAGGGATTTAAATAATACAGTTAAAATCTAATTAATGTGGTTTATGAAATGGGAAGCGCTAAGTGGTGATCTTAGGCTATAGGGAAAAAAGGGATTTTACACAAGAAATGTGGCTAGTTATCCTAAGTAAAAACAAAGTTTCACTTAGGCTACTTGTGAAAATGAGATGGAGTGATTTGGGGATATTGAGCAGATCTCAATATCTCTGGGGGGAATTAGCAAATGATTTGGGAGAAGTGTGAAGGAAAGTTAGTCATGCCTCACTTGAGTTGTAACCAAATAGTTGCCATGGTACTTATGATAATAATAAGATAAACATCTTTGAGAGACAAAATTAATCATAAGCATGCTTGCTGCAACACCAGAACTACCTACCCAGCCTACATTACCTAACATTTTTACTTCCTTTTGTCATTGGGTGCATTTGAACTAGCAAACCCTCATTCTCTTCTTTTCTTTTCACTGTAATCCTATCTAGATCAACACTTATTTCTTCCAAGGGCTCAGATTAAGCAGTTGAGCTCCTTTGCTTCTCTACCTAACTATTTATCTGCCATGTTTAAACATTTTGGACAGATTTCTATTCTCTATCACTAAAACAAGTAAATTCAAACATGAACTAGCTAGGATTGAGTTGTTTGGCCATTCATCAATGGTGGCATAAGTCAACAAGCTGCACACCATCAGATTATTGCAAAAATAGAATAGTAGTGACATTTTAAACTTGCACACTTTCCTGGTCCTTTTCATTTGGGGTTCATTTCTTTTCTTTCTTTTTTTTACAATTTCATTCTTTTTACCCTTTGATCTTTCTTTTAGGGTATACCCTCTTTTAATTTTTTAATTTTTTGATTTTTATCACAATATGGAAACCTTTACAGCAGGGAAATGATGAACATATTAAGTATTTTACTAGTCAATCATGAAATATGACACCTATTGGTATAGGAGCATAACACTGGCTCCACTTGGGGATGGCTTTCCCTGGCGGAAAGTCAAGAACAGTAGGTTAGATAGCCTTCTGAACAATTCTTGCTGCATTCTGAAATTTTCCTTTGCTATAAGTAAACAAACTGTATAAAGCACTATGTAAAATATATGTGCTTCTCTCTTGGGTTGAAAACAAAAATAGTAAAATTCCTTCAGTGTTTCTCAAAATTTTCTGCACATTCCTTCCTATTTTTATTGTTGTAATAAACTGCAAAAATAGAACTTCACTATGTACAAGTCAGAGTCCTGACATATCAACAAACTGGATCAAAATAGTGTTTCAACACCCGACTATTAACTGGTCCTTCTTCTGGTCCTGAATTATCCAGGTTCTTTAAAAAGTAAGTATTGTTGCCTTGTACAACCTAGATAATAAAAGGCCCCTTCCATAGGAAGTCAAACTTCCCATGTTTTCCTTTGTCTTCCCTCCTGGAATCCCATTTCAAAACTTTGTCTCCTATGAAAAAATCCTCTGCCTTAGTCCTCTTAACAAATATCTTCTTGAGTTTTTCTTGTAGTACTTGAGACCTTTGATATACTTCCTCTCTAGTTTGCTGCAAATGTATAGTCTGATTTATTCTTCTTTGAATGTCATTGGGTTCCACTTGAACTTCTTGTAGTAACTTCATTACAGGGACTCCCAAAGATGAAGGAAATACAGCCTCCATACCATAAACCAACTCATAAGGACTAGTCCCAATGGATCTCTTGGTAGTCAATCTGTTTGCCCATAGTGCATTTACAAGCTTCTTATGCCAGTTTTTCTTGTTTTCTTCCAGCACTTTCTTAATAGTATTGATCAGGATTTTATTGGAAGACTCAGCTAGACCATTACCTTGAGGGTAATAGGCTGTGGAATGACCCAAAGTGATATGATATTTATGATAGAAATTGATCATTGTCTTGGATTTGAAAGTAGCAGCATTATCAGTTATAATTTTTTTAGTACAGCTAAAACGAGACAGGATGTTGGTTTCTAAGAATTGCATGATCACTGAATCATTGGCTTGTCTACAAGGGATGGCTTCTATCTATTTAGTGAAGTAATCTGTGGTTGTGAGGATCCATTTATGTTGGCCAAAAGAGGGAAGGTGAATTTCCCAATGAAATCTAAACCCAATTGTTGAAATTGTCTTTTAGTGGAAATTAGTCCAAGGGGTAGGGGAAAAAGTTTCCTCTTGCCTTCAAAATTTGGCATTTATGGCAAGCAGTGACAAACTTTTTGACATCAGCAAATAAGGTGGGCCAGTAAAATCCAGCTCTTAGGATTTTATCAGCAGTTGATTTCCAGTACAAATGTCCACCACAATCCCCTGCATGAAATTCCTTGAGCACCTTGTCAGTTTCATCATTTATTAGACAATTTAATAGAACACCTTCATGATTTTTCCGAAAAATAGCACTATCTAAAATACAAAACTTTGAAGCTTTCATTTTTATAAATCGTTTCTTTGTTTTGGATAACCCTGGAGGAGCCCACAGGTTTAATAATACATAACATATATCAGCATACCAAGGTGATTCTAAGAAGGCATGGCTGATTTGTGGAGTCACCATCTCTTGTTCATTATCTAGTTCATTGATATCCAGGGTTTGGCAATTGGTTTCAGTCATGAGTTTAGCCAATCCCTGTCCTTTTATAAGCTTTGTAGGTTTTATTTCAATATCATACTCTAATATAGTAGCAACCCATTTACCTCTTTTGCCTTCAATCCCTTCTTGGGTCAGGATATCTTTGACAACAGTGCTTGGCACATAAGCTATTATATGAGAGTATAATATGTAGATTCTAAAATTTTTTATGGCTTTGACAAGTGCATAAGCCTGTTTTTTCATGATTGGGTATTTCAGCGGTGCATCTCTGAGAGCTTTACTAGAGAAGGCTATGGGTTTTTCACATTCTTGATCATCTTTCTATAGTAAAACAACAACAATAGTGTGTTCAGATGCAAATGAAAAGATTATGAAGTCTCTATCAAATTTTGAGCTTGTAAGGGCTGGTGTTTTAGTCAAAGCTATTTTGATTTCTTCAAATGCTTGTTTAGCTTCTACTGTCCATTTGACCTTGGAATCCTTTTTCAACATGTTATTCAGCAATCTGATTAATTCAGCCAAGTTGGGTATGAATCTTCTTAAAAAATTGATCTTCCCTAAGAAAGCTTGAAGTTCCTTAACACTTCTTGGATGAGGTATTTGTAAAATGGCTTGTATTATATCAAGATCAATTTTGATGCCATATTTGGAGATTATGTGACCCAATAATTTTCCTTCCTCAAGACCAAACAATGACTTGTTAGGATTTAAGGAAATACCATACTGCCTGCATTTCAAAAAGACTTGTCTCAAATGATCTAGATGTTGCTGATCTGATTTGGAAAATACAGTGAGATCATCTAAGTATATGACTAGAAAATCATGAATTTCTTTTGCAAAAGCTATGTCCAATGCACGTTGGAAAGTTGCCCCTGCATTCTTGAGTCCAAATGGCATTTTCACATATTTGAAAGTTCCCCATGGAGTTGTAAAGGCAGTCTTTTCCTGATCATCAGGATGAACTAGAATCTGGTAGAAACCTGAAAACCCATCCAGCAGTGAAATTCTAGAGGCACCTACTACCCTTTATAAAATGTGGTCCATCTTAGGTAAGGGGTAGTGGTCTTTCAAAGAAACTTTATTAAGATTTCATAAGTCAACACATAGTCTGATTTCTCCTATTTTCTTCCTAGTAGGCACTAAATTGGACACCCATTCTGAAAATCTGATAGGTGCAATTATCCTAGCCTCATACATTCTTTTGACTTCTTTTTCTATTAAAGGGAGTAGTACGGGATTGACTCTTCTGAGTTTTTGCTTGAAAGGTTTCTGATTTTCTTTGAGGGGTATTGTATGTTGAATCAAAGAAGTTTCATAGGATTTGAGATCTTCATAGCTCCATGCAAAAATGTCCTGGAATTCCTTGAAGAGTTCAACATATTAAAGCTTTTGGTCAGGAGGCAAACTATTAGATAATTTAATCATTTTAGGATTTTGCTCAGTTCCTATGTTACAGTCCTCAATGTCTGCATTTAGAGGCGGCATTTTAGGTTTCCTTGGGATATCATTAGAGTTGAAAAGGTATTCCAAAGGAGTCAATCCTTGGGGCAAGTAATTATCCTTTAAATCAATAAGTTTATATTCTAGTTCAGTGACCTCCTCAAGCTTTATTTCTTCAAGATCTTGCAATTTTTTCTTGGTAAATTTTGTTGGGTGCAACAATTTAGTTGCAGTTTTTGCTGAAATTTCTGTTTCAATTTTGTCTATTTGATCAATTTTACAAATAGGGTCTGTTTCTATATTGTTGTTGGAAAATTATTCTTTTAGGGTCAATAAATTATTAATCTAAGTGTCATTGTCAAACACCTGCCAATTCTTTACATTGTCTGGTACAGTTGGTATGTGTTTAATCTCAGCTGTAAACTGATGATTGGGCTCGAATGGCAGTTTACAAGTGCTGGCAAATGTTGCTAAGCTGTGAGCATGCAAATTGTGTTTTCTAGGAATTTTGGTAAGCTGTGTTTCTAGAAAGGTATTCAGTATTTCAATTGCTGCCCCTCTATAAGATCTTAATCTGAGATAATTTGTGAGGAAGTTCCTTTTCATCTGTTGAATAACTAAATCAGAGTCTCCCAAAATTGATACCCTAACTGCCCCTAAGCTTTTGATCAATTTAAGTCCTAGCAAGAGGGCTTCATATTCAGCTATGTTATTAGTGCATCTAAAATTCAACCTGTATGTATGTCCTTTAGCATGATCATTTTCCATATTATGTATCCAAATTCCTGCTCCTACTCCTAGTTTATTGATTAATCCATCAAACTCCAAGTTCCAGAGGATCTCATGTTCATACATAGTCTCAGGGGTCTTAGAAATTTGTTTACTAGGGAGATCTAGATTTTTAGTTTCATTTGGTTTCCTTTGTGTGTCTGATATATCATTGTTCACAGAAATTTCTTGGATCTGAACAGTAGATTTTTCATTTATGATTTTTTCTTGATCTAATGATAAAGCCTTGACATCAGTTGGGGGATAAATTTCAGCATTGTATAGGATGAAGGAGTCCATGTTAGAATGCATGGAATAGATGGGAAAATTCCGGGGTTTCTCCTGGCTTCTGACCACATATTTCATTAGGGTTTCTTGGTACAATCTCTTTGGCTAGCCAAATACTGAAATGGTGGCATAAGACATGTCCAACTGTAAATATCCTTGGAGTTTTTCATCCCAAGACCTAGACAACAACATGCCATATTTTGGTGGAATATCAACTACCACTACATCCATTAAAATTGTCTTGGCAGGGTATTGGACTAATGAGACACATAGATATTTGATCAATCCTAGACATCTTACCTGACTTGAATCAAAATAGAACAAGTCTTTGTATGGTCTGGTATTATCTAGGTCCAACTTCTCCATCACAGATTTAGGTATTAGGTTATGAGAAGCACTAGAATCAAACATGGCATTATGAAGTACTTTATCATGAATGTTCGGACTGACATAGAAAGGGGGAACCCCTCCATCTACTGATTTTCCATTTACCTCAGGGCCAAAAATTAATTATGGTTGGTCATCAAGGTCATTTACTGCATCTCTGTTTTCTAAAATTTGAAGTGATCTGCTAATTTGTTCTCTATAGACATCATGTGTAGCCAATTTTGACAATGGAATGGCTATCTTTAATTTTCCTATTTCGGTCTCAAGGTTGAATAGTTTTTCTGTTTGAATTTTTGCATTTGGGACTGTGGGGTTGTCTTTTTTTGCTGTTTTTCTTTGATTTTTCCCTTTTCAGGAGTGTTGTTTTGAGCTGATTTTGCTTCTATGTCAATTTCAGGAGGTTCTTCCACATTTCCTTTGGGAGGAGTGGATGTGGAAGGTTGTCTGTTAGGTGGTTGATCATTTGACACATCTTCAACTATTGGATTGTTTGGGTTGGGACCTGTTTTAGGAAGGGTTTGTACAGGAGGGTTCTTGATTTTGACTTTGTTAGGTTGCTTAGTTTCTTTTTGTTTATTGACCTCAGGGACATCTATCCTTCTGCTCCTTAAATTGTATTGCTTTTGAACTTCATAGATGGTTGTGTCATATCCCTCCCTGAAATCAAATGATTCACCTGATTGAGTTTGGAATTGATTGAGAGTATGAGCTTCTTGGTTTTCTTGGGTCAAGAAAATTTGTTGTTCACTATTGAGACCCATTAAATTAATTTGAGTATCCTCTGTTGGATCGCTAGAAGTTGAAGCTTCAACATAATTTTCCTGAAATGGAGGTCTAATGTTTTGGTCTCGACTAGTCTTTCTAGTATTAGGGTTCTGGTTTTTTCTGAAGTTTGGATTTCTCCCAGTGTTGCCTTCCCACTAACCTTCCTACTAACCTTTCACAGTAGCATGTCTTGCCTTATCATGTACGCAAGCTTCAGTGACTTTCTAACAGATTTCCAACCTGTGCATTAGAGCTTGTTGCATCCCCCTCACATGTTGTTTCTCTGGACTTGGTCCAGTTGCAGGCTAAGTAGATCCCTCAAGAAATTGCACAATTTTGGAAGGGAACTAACCTTCCCTCAAGAAATTGCACAATTCTAGAGGGGAACCAACCTTCCCTCTAGAAATTGTGCAATTCTATCTGGCAGCCTGCCGGGCTCCAAAATTGTGCAAATCTGCCTGTCATTGTTCACTGGAAAAATTGCGCAATTCCTCCCAGTAGGACTGCTCAGCTCAAAAATTGCGCAATTTTTGGCAGTGGTCAGCTGATCTGCCAAGAAATTGTGCAATCCCTTTGGGAAGCCAACCCAGCTCCCTCCCAAAAGTGCACATTCCGCCCCCCCAGCCGAGCAGACTGTTGCATGTGCAGTTGGGTTGACTGGTTCCCTCCTGGACTGAGCAAAACTAATTTGCATGCATTGGTTGATTCTCCAAAGGTAGCATGCAAAGGCATCCCTTGATTCAGGGATCTATTTTTAGCAGCTGGAGGTTACATGTAAGTATCATTCCAGAAACCTCCCACCAAGTGTCACTTTTCCTAGATTTGTGGCATGTGCATCACAACCTCGATTAAACTCATCAACTGGACACTGCAAAGCTCGTTCCTCACTTTCATTTTGATGTATGTTAGCTTGTAGAAGCATCGTTTCAGTTTTCATTCGCATCTCACTACTATCGCATGCATGACACTATTTTGCACGAAAAGTCGCCATTGCGGCGACTCGCTTCACACACATGCATGCTTTCCTTTTTTCTGAATCTTGTGCTTGTTGTTTGCATGAATGATCATTCAATCTTGTTTGCACTCATCTCATCATGAATTCACACTTCTCATGTTTTCAGTCACCCGTCAGCTGGACTGGGCTGCCTTGCTCAGCTAGCACTATGCATTTCAGGAAGCGAAGGATCTGCCTTGCCTCCAAAAATTGCTCAAGTCTAGCCAGGCACTGACCTCTAGGATTGCATTGCATAATTCTCAGAGGCACTGTCCTGTTGGCCCCAGAAACTGCGCAATGTAGTTTGCTGGTTGCATGTCACTGCTAAATGAAATTGCGCATTACATAGTTTCAGTCCTCAGTAGGCCAAGATGGACTGTGCATTGCGTAATTCCAACAGTCAGTTAGCCTCGTGACAGCCCAGAATGTGCCTTTCGCAGTTTTGGAAATCAGTCTCCCGACCTCTTGACGGAAATTGCGCAACCTTCATGAGCAGTCACGCATGTATGTTGCAAGTCAGTTCTCAAGTTCATTTTGGTTTTAGGCTGATAGATTGCTTGCCATGAGTGTTGCCATGTCTCCAGGTATCACAGGTGTTCATCAGCCTATCAGCAGCACAAGTACAATGGTTTTCAAGAGAGTAGAGTCGAAGACACTATTCATAGCATACTTGGGGATGCAGTCAATCAAGTGTCTATGAACTTTCCTACCCACAAAGACATCAAGTTGTTCATAGACAAGGACATCATGATATTACGGCAACAACATCACAACAAGAAGCACCATCAACAGCAACTGAAGGCAGCATATCAGATGCAACGAACGAAAGAAGAAGGTTGTTGACAACACAAAGGCAGAACAAAGTTGCAAGCTCAAGTAGATCCACTTTTGATGAAAGAAACTTTGGAGACTCATGCTATGAGGTGACGGTGTGACATGAAGATCGCGCAAAGTTAGAGAACAAAAATAAGAAGGATTTGCATGTGCTGAAGAAACAACTCAAGGAAGAACAAAAGTTGCATAGACGAGAGAATGAGTTGCAGCATGAACAGATATAGCAGGGCGCACAACATGCACTCATGGATGAAACTGCACCCGTACGAGTTATAGGTCCATCCTAGCAGTTGGCATGGAGCAGACAAGGTGAGAAATGTTGTTGATCACATGCAAGGAAATATAGCAGCATGCATGTCATTGTGCACACACATGCGATCTCACCCATTCGGCACACTCACCAAGGCAAAGACAAGAAGCAAGTCTGGTTGGAGTTGAACATGTACTTCGACAAGTTGATGCACATGGCCATCGACACATGTTTGGAGATCAGTGCATACACTAAGCATGAACATGTTTCTGGTCTAGTCACACCCAGGAAGACCATCTGCATGCTATCAGACGAGTTGGATGAAGGAGCCATATCAATGCACCCAGATGCAATGAAGGCAAAAGTTCACTTCAACAATATATGACCATTGAGCGCACAGAAACCATCATGGACAACCAAGCTTGGCATCAGCTCTCCACCTTCGACCATCACAAGCATGTCAAAGAGTTGGTCTCACCACAATGGTCCAAGTGTCAGTGATGTCTTGCATGGCTTGATCAAGCCATTTTTTCTCACATGGGCACATGTGCATTGTAATGTAATGACTAGTCAAGTGGAAGTTCAAGTGTCGATAGTTGGATGTACAGTCTTAGAGTAGATGAAGAGTCACGAGGGTAGATGAATTGTCACAAAGGGGAATGTTAAGGGCAACCCCACCCTTTTCTATAAATAGTCCCTCATAACTCTTTGTAAAGGATTTTGGTCAGCCAAGCTTTTATAGGAGTATCTTAGAGAAAGCTTGGACAGTATTGTAATGAGCCTTGGCTTCTCCACTGTGCGGATCTAGTATATCTCTTTGGAGGAGCAGGCGGTTGTGGCTGTAACGTTCCGCTATCGGGGCTAGTAGGTGTACATGGATGTATTGTATGATTGGAACTTACACTTCTTAATATAACAAAGCCAACACGTTTTCATGCATACATTTTTCTTGTAGTTAGACTATTATGGTTTCTTTACCAATGTATGTTATTTAACTTACACATTTGTGTATGAACTATTTTGTATGCAATTGTATGAATCTTGTTGCAGACGTGTTATTAGTTTAACCATCACTTTGGATTGCTCGCTATCTTGCTTTCCATCTTGTGAATCATATTTGCTCATATGTTACCTTCCAAGCCAAGTAATATTACAGGTCTCTAAGAGGTGCACTCATCCCCCTTTCCGTGTGTTAGAACTGTTCATGCACCTTCCTTGACTCACTGCAGTTGTCACACCCTTGCTACCCACAAGGACATCTTACTTGCCTCTGTGTGAAATCACAGTCAATGCATTATCGTACAACCCACTACTGGGACTCCTATACCAAACTGTCTGAGGTCTAATTGGGACTTCTTACCAGGGAGATCCCCTGACATGTTGGCGGGTCCAACACTGTCAACAGGAAGTTAGGGTTTTTGTATGGTCCATAATTTAGTCTCAAACGGTGACCTATGGAAAGTTGTCATAACTTTTGTTTCAAGAGTCAGATTTGAATTATGTAAAAAGTAGCTAAAAGTGCTCAAAATGTAGTTTTTCATGTAGCAATTTCAGGTTTGAAGGTTGAAACAATGACGTGGCATCCCGTGAAACATTTCTCAACTAAACCAGTTCATAATCAGAGCATTGTGGGATATTTGACTTAACTCTTTCTTGAAGAATCCAATCTCAGTATGACTTGTGGGGTTGGAAGGAAGACTCAGAGAGATACGACAAGAAGAAATTTCATGACTTGGAGATCCAAAATTACGGAGTTATAAACGTTTCAAGATCGAGCTCCTAAAAGCAAGAAAAATATGTATATATTTTTTAAAAATTGCATAACTTTTATTTGAAAAATAAGTTTGAAGTGATTCCAAGGGCATATTGAAGCGTAGATATTAGTTTTAGGTTCTAAAATTCTTCCCAAGAAAAATGGTTCTCCACCCATTAAGCCCTCAAAAATATCTACTATGACGCATGAAGAGGAAGAATTGCAACATGATATATCAAAATTACGGGACCAAGTGCAACAAATTTTGCTCTCACAAAGAGCAACCAAAGATGAACTAAAAGGGGACAAGGATGGTTTAAAAGTAGAAATAAAAGGTGACATGGATGGTTTAAAAGAGAGATGAATGGTTTAAATGCATTCATTGAAGGTTTGAAAGAAGGTTTGACAAAGTTTGTACAAGAAATATGGTGGCCTGGGTGCAGGCGATATGGACAAACGGCTGAAACCTGAAATAATTTCTTCTAACTCTGGCTGAATTTCTCCTTCTGTTTCAACAGGTGTATCAGTCATCTATTATTAGCCTAACTGCTTCATGAGTTTTTCCCTCTAATCACCCCAACCCTTGTTATCAACACAAATCATATCATAGGTCTATTTCCCTCCTTCCGGACTATAATTCCATAAGAATTATAATAATATACTAGCATTGCTTTAAAATAAGGAAACTGCGTTTTAAACACAAAACACATAGTTAGAGGGCTTCTATTCGAAAGGAACGTAACAACACTACTGCACTTTAACACCACTATAGTGTTAATTCTCAAGAATTACACTATTGGCGCAAGATTCCCAAAGAAATGTGTTACACCCAAATAACACTATTGATGATTACTATTGGCCTTCCAATGTTCCTTCCTCTGATGTAGTAACACATAGTGTTATCGGAGATTGCAGTCGCGACTCCAATGCTCCCAATACTAGGCTCCTCCCGTTCCGATCTAGTGATGCGAACAGCTGCGCGGACCTGACACCTTATACAACCTGCTCTATAGCGTTTCGGTTTTGAGCTATTGGAGTTTCGGACTTCGGTGGCTCCAAAGCTCCCTACCACTCCACTTGTGGTTCTGCAATGCGATAATAGTTCAAACTCGATACGAGTATGAACTAGATTCAATAAAATATTAGGTCTGACACTTCATTTAGCTAAGTAATTTCATGAATTTCCTGTGTTGAACAAAATTTCCGCTTGTGGAACTCAACAATGCTTACAAGGAAAACAGGAGTGCTGATATAAGGAAAAACACATTAGAAAGCTTAAATCAAGTACTAATAGGGAAAAAATGTCGAATCACCATTAACAAGGTTCAGAAGAAAAGAATTGCCACCAAACACATGTGCAAATACCAGTTAACAGAGAACTGTCAATTCAAATGCACAGGGAGAGTTCTTCGAAAGTCGCAATGCATTCGGGATCGACTTCTTCATAGCGTCCCGTTATTTCCTTTTAAAAATAATAGATAAATCTTACTCAATCTTTATCTCTTACAAAATCATGCCAATTACAATAAAGCGATTAAAGAAATTATCCCTAAGGCTTATTATCACTTATCCATAAGCGATTATTACAACATAATTTTATTCTTAATTCTATCCTTATCTTAAATTAGAAAAGTATGGAAATTGGTGCCTAAAGGACCCCACTCCTTTGCCTATAGATTTTTTTTTTTTTTTTTGGAATAAGTTTGAAGATTTTTGCTCCAAGTCGCATGCTCCTGCATCAGATTCCTGAGGAAAAAATTCTTCATGGGCTCCTGTCCATGAGCTCATCTATAGAACTACGCAGTTTCTGTAGCATGTTTTTTGTAACCCAAGTAGCTTCAGTGGTTGGCATATCCTTCCATTTTACCAAATGTTGGAAGTACTCTTGTCCCCTTGTTTTCTTAAACACCTTCTTGTCCAAAATTCTTATTGGCTACAATTCCTTTGATGTGGGAAACTGTTTTACCCAGTCAATCTCTTGTGTCTCTTGATCTTGAGTTGTATCATCTTCAGTTTCACCTTCATACTTGTATAGGTTTGCAACATTAAAAATTGGTGATATTCCAACATCAGGGGGTAACTCAATCTCATAGGAATTTGCAGAAAACTTTCTTAATATTTTGCATGGTCCAATTTTCTTGAACTTCAATTTGTTATACTCCCTCTTTGGAAACCTCTCCCTTTTGAGGTGTGCTAAAACCAGATCTCCAACTTCAAAGTTCACCTCTCTTCTTCTCATGCCTGCTCTAGTTTTGTACTTGATGTTACTACCCTATAGCTTTTGTTTCACTTGTTCATGTATTATTTGCATATATGAAGCAAAATATTCACCCTCTGCACTTCTCATCTCTTCTTTTCCCAAGTTTCTCAATTCAGATACTCCTCTTGGATGCATTCCATAAACAATATGGAATGGACTCTGTCCTGTACTCTTGTTAGGTGAGTCATTATATGAATATTCAACTTGTGCCAACACTTGATCCCATTGTTTTGGATGTTCTACAGTAAGACTCCTTAAAATATTACCCAAACTCCTATTCACAACTTCAGTCTGTCCATCAGTTTGTGGATGATAGGCAGAACTGAAACTTAGTTTAGTTCCTAGCTTCTTCCATAATGTCCTCCAAAAATGTCCAACAAATTTGGAATCCCTATCTAAGACAATACTCTTAGGTAGCCCATGCAATCTTACAACCTCCTTAAAGAACAAATTAGCAATGTGAGAAGTATCACTAGTTTTATAACATGGAATGAAGTGTGCCATTTTTGAAAATCTGTCCACTACAACAAAAATTGAATCATTACCTCTTTGAGTCTTTGGTAAGCCCAAAACAAAATCCATATTTACAATATTCCAAGGCCTATCTAGAATTGGTAATGGAACATACAAACCTGTGTTTTGGCTTCTTCCCTTTGCATATTAACAGATCTTACAAGTTCTCACATACTTTTCCACATCAGATCTCATTTTTGGCCAGAAATAAAATCTGTTCAACTGTTCAAAAGTCTTCTCTATGCCAAAATGTCCTGCAAGTCCTCCACTCTATTTTTCTTTGATTAAATTATCCCTCATTGAACAGTTTGGTATGCATAGCTGATTTCTTTTAAACAACAGTCCATCTTGTAAGAAATAATCCAACCATTTACTCCTATCTACCAAAACAGGATTCTTACAAGTTTCAAATGCCTCTTTAAAATCTGAACCTATCTCATATAATTCTTTAAGAAAATCAAATCCTACCACTTGAATTTGACTCTCTTGCAGTAATATATTTCTCCTACTTAAGGCATCTGCAACTTTATTTGATTGGCCATTTATATGTTTCAAAACAAAATGGAAACTTTGAAGATAATCTACCCATTTATCATGTTTCTGTCTAAGCTTTCGCTGCTGCATAATATACTGTAGTGCATGGTTATCTGAGTAAAGGATGAATTCCTTTGACATTAGATAATGCCTGTTGGAAATAATACTGAGAGGGGGGGTGAATCAGTATTATCAAGTCAAATATTCCCTTTTTCAAATTCAGATGATATACGCTACTTCAACTAATTAAACCCGTGTATATACGCAACTATGTCAAAATAAAACTGTGTATACAATGCAAACTTATAATTTACTTTATCTTTCAGATGATGATTGTTAATCTGCGTATCAGAATCAATTAACCAGTAACTAGGAACAATAAAAATAGAGCAGAAGACAATCATACACAAGAACACAAGATATAAGGTGGAAACCCAATGTGGGTGAAAACCACTTGCTGCAATTCATCTCTATCTTCTCTTTAATTAGAAACTTCTTTTTACAATTGTACTGGTGCAGTCCTTTACCAGTACGCAAGCTGCAACCTGCAGAGAGCTACAATCCTCTCTCATTTTCCAGCTTCTCCTGGAAGGGAGCTATAACCCCCGTAGCTCTTGCACTAGCCAAGATACTAGTATGTAGGTGCTGGCCTACAGAAGGCTACAACCTTCTCTTTCTTTCAGGGACCACGTTTCATAAATTTTCAGACTGGATCCACAAATAGCATCAATCAAACATCAAGAATTTCTGCATCACCCAATCACCTTTTCACCAATCAAAACTGAATCAAAATAAACACTTCTCTGACGACTGTACCTAGATCACAGTAACAGTAACCACACACCAAATCTGAACCCAGAACACTGCAGCAATAAACAGAAGCAGCAAGATCATAACTCAAAATATATACGCTACTTTAATAACCTGAAACCTGCATGCATACGCTTCTGTGTATGGAACAACCTGTGTATACGTTGTTTTCCTTCAATGAACCAATGTATATACGCATCTTCGCTTCACTGAACCTGCGTACAGATCTATAAAAAATAATTCGCTCTTTCAGATATTCAAACACCAATTAACCCAGATTATCAGTTTTATAGATCAAGCAAGCGCCACATGTAACAGATAAAAATCATACAGAGATACTATCATTCAAGCTTAAAGATTATGATCCATCAAGAGAACTTATCCTTCTCTTTGCGCTAAGGTTCCTCCTTCATTCAGATCCAGATCTGCATCATAACCCAATTACCAATATTCCAGATCTAGCATTTTATCAGATATTAAACAAATAATTCAGATGATCATTTTCCACATGCTCTCCTTCCTCTTTTATAGTTTTAGGCCTTCCATAATACCACGGTCCAAAACCATAATAAACCATTACCACAGACCCAATACTTGGGATCAACACGTCTGACGAGGTACCATGGTCCAAAACCATAGGTTCAAATACCAAGGACTAACTATCATGGACCAAAGGTAAGTTCTCCAACATATACGCGCTTTTCCTTGCATGAAAGTGCGTGTATACGCATACGCGCCTTTGAAACATCTAACCCGCGTGTATACGCATCTTCGTCTAGATGAACCTGCGTATATGTCTTTTCCTTCATTCTGAAAGCCTGAACTGAGATCTGTTACCAAAGAGAGTTGCCATCAAGGACAACACCTGTGCCATAGCTCCAATCCTGTGCCATAATGCCAACAATCTCCCCCTTTGGACTTGATGGCAACCCAAAATCTTCAAAGTCATTCTCCCCCTTTGACATCAAGGGCAAAGGGTTGTGCTCCCCCTGAGTACATGCTGAAGTTTCTGCCCTGCTGTGCTGACCATGCTCCCCCTGACAAGATCTGCAAAAGATGTTCTTCAAGAAGAACCATGACTTATACATTATAAGAGACCTTCCTATCACCAAAAGACTCAATACATACATCCATCACCCAACCAAGTGGGGATACATCAGAAAATTATATATGACAACCAAGTTCATTACATGTTCATCCCAGGCATAGTGGGGAAACCAAGATAGGCCGTTACATGACCTTGACACCATAAAAGAGATACCACAAAAGAGATACATGACATAGAGACAAAATATCTAGAACAAGACTTATGAAAGTCACAAATAACTGATAGCAGCAGCATCTGTCAATCACAATTCATATCAGAACCAAGATTTCCTTCTGTTCTCCTTCTGCCTATCTTCCACCTAAAACCAACAACAGCTGTGAACTAGAACCAAAAGCTTCTAAGATAATGCCAACAATGCATTATTAGAAGATTATCTGCTCCCCCTGAACCTATGCTAGATGGTGTCTGTCAGACCCATATCAGACTCTCTTCAACCAGAGTCTGTCCTTGCTGATTTTCTTCAGAACTCCATATACGCGACTGCACCTGCATAAATCGGTGTATGTACGCAGATCTTCCTCATTCAACTTGCATACACCCATTTTTCTCTGAAACAGACACGATTTAACATAAAGATGATGCATCAACTACTCCTAGCTTCTTCCTGAGGTATTCAAATGTCTCCCTGGGCAGTGGTTTGGTGAGAATATCAGCAACTTGTTCCTTAGAAGGAACATACTCCAATTTTACCTTTTGTTCCAACACTTGTTCCCGGAGAAAGTGATACTTGATCGGTATGTGCTTGGTCTTTGAATGCATGACTGGGTTCTTTGAAATGCTGATTGCACTTGTATTATCACATAAGATGGAGATAGGTGGTGTACAAGTGATTTGAAAATCTTGCAAGGTCTGCATCATCTAAAGAAGTTGAGTGCAGCAAGATGCAGCAGCCACATATTCCGCTTCAGCTGTAGATAAAGCAATCGAACTTTGTTTCTTGCTGAACCAAGATACTAATCTAGAACCCATAAAGAATGCACCACCACTTGTGCTTTTCCTGTCATCCACGCTTCCGGCCCAATCTTCATCTGTGTAAGCATGAAGTGTGAGATCTGTATCTCTAGGATACCATAAGCCATAGTTTTGAGTTCCTTGAAGATTCTCTTGACTGCCTGAAGATGAGTTTCCTTTGGATTTCCCTGAAATCTTCCAACTATTCCCACTACATGCATGATGTGTGGTCAGGTACATGTCAAATAAAGTAGACTTCCAATCATAGATCTGTAGGTTGGTTGATGCACTGCTGCTGATTCATCATTTGCACTGAGGCTGAATCCTGTGACCATGGGGATACATACTGGTTTTGCATCATCCATGCCATATTTCTTCAAAATATTCTTGAGATACTTGGTTTGAGACAAGAAGATACCGCCTTCATTTTGTTGGATTTGCAAACCAAGAAAATATGTCAGTTCTCCAAGCAAAGACATTTCGAATTCTTTCTGCACCACCAAGGCAAAGCTTTGACTCATAGCTTCTTCATTGCTGCCAAAGATAATATCATCTACATACACAACAAGTATTAGCAATTTTTCATTTTCAATTTTTATGTAAAGATTGCTATCTTTTAATCCCTTTGAAAAACCTTGTTGATGAAGATATTTATCCAAACGGTAGTACCAAGCCCTTGGAGCCTGTTTAAGACCATAGAGAGCCTTTTTTAGTCTACATACAAGATTTGGATCATTCCCAAGGATGAAACCATCTGGTTGCTCAATGTACACTTCTTCTTCTAAGTCCCCATTCAGAAAAGCTGATTTCACGTCCATTTGAAAAACTTTGAACTTCTGAAAGCTTGAGAGAGCAAGGAACATTCGGAAGGCCTCAAGTCTAGCAATGAGAGTAAAAGTTTCTTCAAAGTCTATTCCTTCTTGTTGAGCATACCCTTTACACACAAGTCTGGCCTTGTTTATAATTACTTCCCCATTTTCATTCAACTCATTTTTGAAGATCCATTTTGTCCCTATGACATTCTTATCTTTTGGTCTAGGAACCAACTCCCAAGTGTTGTTCTTTTCGATTTGCTCAAGTTCTTCATCCATCTCCTTGACCCAGCATTCATATTTGCATGCCTCTCTTACATTTTGTGGTTTAGTGGAGGAGAGAAATGCCAAATAGCTTGAGGCTTCTGCAATTGTTCTTCTTGTTTGTACACCTGCTTCTTTCTGCCCCAAAATCTGAGATTCTGTATGATTCTTCTGAACGTACCTAGATGGAGTCTTCTCTTCTATCCTTATTTGCTCCTCAGGTGCCTCATGAGGTTCTTCTTCATCATCTGTCTGATTTGTAGAGTAGTCTTCATCCTGTTTGATATTTTCATGATTTACTTGCCTAGGGATGTATCCTTTTTCATCAACCACTACATCAATGTTGTCAACAATTCTTCCAAGTCTTTTATTGTAACACTTATATTCTTTGTTGTGGGGAGAATAACCAAGGAGAATGCCTTCATCTGCTCTAGGTTCAAGTTTTCCAAGCTGTTCATCAGTATTCTTAATATAACATTTGCTCCCAAAAATTTTGAAATGCTTTACCGAAGGAGTCTCACCATACCAGAGCTCATGAGGAGTTTGAGTGCTATTCACTCTGACATTTGTTTTGTTGAGAATAACAACCGCAGCAAATGCAGCTTCACCCCACAAGGTTGTGGGAGTCCCAAACTCATCAAGCATAGCACGAGCCATTTGTTGGACCGTTCTGTTCATCCTTTCCACCACTCCATTTTGCTGAGGAGTCCTGGCTGTAGAGAATTCCCTTCTTATTCCATGTTCTTCACAAAAATCGAAAAATTCATTTGAGGTAAACTCCCCACCTCTGTCGGACCTGAGGCACTTAATTTTTTGATCTGATTCGTTTTCAGCCAAGGCTTTGAAAGATTTGAATTTTTCGAATGATCCGTCCTTGTGTTTCATAAGTCCCAACCAAACCATCCTGGAGAAGTCATCAATAAATAATATAAAGTATTCTTCTCCTCGGGGTGACCTTGTCCTAAATGGACCACATACATCTGTATGGACTAGTTCAAGAGGCTTGCTGGCTGATCCTTCCTTCTCAGGGAAGTTAGTTCTGGTTTGCTTACCAAACTGACATGATTTACATATGGTGTTGTCTGGAATTTTGATATCTGGAAGACCACGAACTACCTGGTATTTTCATGATTTCCTTATTTGTCAAAAGCTTAGATGCCCCAACCTCCGGTGCCATAACCAATGCTCATCATTCTTGCTCAAATAACATTGTTGTTGTCCTTCTTCAAATATGTATAGATTATTTGGAGTTCTTCTGCCTTTGATCACTATTTTTCCTGTATCAAGATCACGAACACTACATCCATTTGATTGAAATATTACCTATGTTCCTTCATCACACATCTGACTGACACTTAGTAGATTATGCTTCAAGCCATCAACATACAAAACATTTCCAGCTTTGACCTTTGCTTTCAACTAAGCAATGCCTTTTCCTTTTATGGCTACAGGGGTATCATTTCCAAAAGAAACTTTCTTTCCCTTTTCTAAAGCAGTATATGATTCAAGCTTTTCTTTATCACCTGTCATATGCTTTGAACATCCGCTGTCGATGTACCATATATTTTCTTGTCCATCTGCATAAAAAGTTATCCCACATCTTTTTGTTTTTGGTTCCTTTATTCTCCATGTTCTGGTGCTTGAGGCTTGTTCCTTTTTCTGCCAAAACCTACTCTTGCATTCAGAATCTTCATGACCGAAGTTATTACAAATAGAACATTCAATTTCATTTTCAACGGCCGAAAAGTTGTTATAGGTCCTTTTCATAATCCCAGCCATACTTCTTTGCTTTTGAGCTTCTCTAGTCATGATTGTCTTATAAGCAACACATTGAGCTGCTTTGTGACCAAAGTTATGGAAAGAGAAACATTGGCCATTGAAGAAACTTCTACGATTATCAAATCTACCAGCCAAATGATTGTAATTTCTATTGTCATCCATTCTTGAAGCAAATTGAGAAGTTTTTACCTGTGGCTGGTTGTATCTTTTGTTCATCCTTAAGATGGATTTCCCCTGGTTTACTTGGTAGTCTTTGTTTGTTCTTGATGTAATTCATCCCTGCTTTACCTGGTGATCTCCATTGGGCTTTTGCTCATTCCTCCTTGCTGCATCAAGATAACTCCTTGAGGTGGATGCTTGAGATGTTTCTCCATTATAACCCAGACCTGTCTTGATTAGTGGAGAACACTGTACATTGATAATCTCATCCAGAGTTTCAGATCCTTTAACAAATTTAAGATTAAGAGCCTTTGTTTTCTCAATTTCTTTTCTAAGGCCAACAATTTCACATTCTAACTTCTCAAGAGATTTTTATTTTTCATCAAGTTGGAATTGCAGAGTATCAATGATCATATATTTTTCTTCTAAACATATTTTGAGTCGAAAAATCTCTTCATAAAAACCATCTACATCTATAGCGTCCATGTAAACATCATCTTCAAAGGCCATTAAAAGTTTATAATCATTACCTCGTACATCTTCGTCACTATTTGATAGGCCATCACTGTCTTCATGAGTGTAGTAACTTTTCTTAGTTGCATTCTGTTTCTTGTTCCATCTAACAGGTTCCTTCCCTTTGTCAATCTTATCCTTGTGAGGACATTTGGCAGCATAGTGACCGACTCTTCCACAAGCAAAGCATTTGAAAGGTAACTTACCTCGGACAGAACCGTCCAGTACCCTGTTGAAGATTTCTGACAAAATTTGATTCTTCTTCTTCTTCCGACACATGTCCTAACTCATAGTACTCTCCTTTACCTGAAGCCTTGAAGACAGCTTCTCTCCTATCTGATGGACCTCCTTTCCTCATTTCATAAGCAGTTAGAATTCCGTGCAGCTGTGACATTTTAAGGCTTTGTAGATTCTCTTTTTCTTCTATTGCATAAACTTTAGATTCAAACCTAGGGGACAAAGAGTTTAGAATGTTTTCAACCACAACAGCCTCTTTTATTTCTTCACCCAAATTTTTCATACAATTAACAATCTCATCTACATGAAGAAAATATTTAGCCACACTTTCATCATTATACATCCTGAGATTTTCATACTTAATCCCGAGGGTTTGAAGTTTTTCTCGTTTTACCTGATCATCTCCTTCATAGCTCAGAACAATCTTGTCCCATATCTCTTTTGCGGATTTAAACTGCATTACCTTGACAAATTCTGATTGAGATAGGCATCCTAATAGAGTATTGACCGCCTTTGCATTTGTTTCATATTTCTTTTTCTCAGCTGGATCTATAGGAGTTGCTGATGGAAAAGTATACCCTAAATCTATGATATCCTAGACTTCTGTACCAAGAGATTGAAGATAGCCAGTAACTCTTACCTTCCAATAAACAAAGTTTGTCCCATCAAAAATCGGTGGCCTAATTGATGCTTCCCTCTCGTAGTTGCTCATGATGAACGATCTTCCTTCAAGCGATCAAGCTTCTTCTGAAGGCCCTGCTATGATACCAATTGTTGGAAATAATACTGAGAGGGGGGTGTGAATCAGTATTATCAAGTCAAATATTCCCTTTTTCAAATTCAGATGATATACGCTACTTCAACTAATTAAACCCGCGTATATACACAACTATGTTGAAATAAAACCGCGTATACAATGCAAACTTATAATTTACTTTATATGTCAGATGTTGATTGTTTTTTTTTTTTTTTTTTTTTTTTTTTTTTTTTTTTTTTTCGATGTGGTTCACGGGGCACCGGAGGTGGGCCGCTACGTCCACGTAGAGAAGCACGGCCATCAGGCCTAACCCCGAGGGCGTCGAGGAGATTTGACCCCGTGACCTCCCAAACCGGGAGAGTACTATCAACGGGAACTCGACCATTTGAGCTATCCCTCGGGGCTTTCAGATGTTGATTGTTAATCTATGTATCAGAATCAATTAACCAGTAACCAGGAACAGTAAAAACAGAGCAGAAGACAATCATACACAAGAACACAAGATATAAGGTGGAAACCCAATGTGGGTGAAAACCACCTGCTGCAATTCATCTCTATCTTCTCTTTAATTAGAAACTTCTTTTTACAATTGTACTGGTGCAGTCCTTTACCAGTACGCAAGCTACAACCTGCAGAGAGCTACAACCCTCTCTTGTTTTCCAGCTTCTCTTGGAAGGGAGCTACAACCCCCTTAGCTCTTACACTAGCCAAGATACTAGTACGTAGGTTCTGGCCTACAGAAGGCTACAACCTTCTCTTTCTTTCAGGGACCACATTTCATAAATTTTTAGACTAGATCCACAAATAGCATCAATCAAACATCAAGAATTTCTGCATCACCCAATCACCTTTTCACCAATCAAAACTGAATCAAAATAAACACTTCTCTGACGATTGTACCCAGATCACAGTAACAGTAACCACACACCAAATCTGAACCCAGAACATTGCAACAATAAACAGAATTAGCAAGATCACAACTCAAAATATATACGCTACTTTAATAACCTGAAACCTGCGTGCATACGCTTCTGCGTATGGAACACCTGCGTATATGTTGTTTTCCTTCACTGAACCTGCGTACAGATCTATAAAAAATAATTTTCTCTTTCAGATATTCAAACACCAATTAACCCAGATTATCAGTTTTATAGATCAAGCAAGTGCCACATGTAACAGATCAAAATCATATAGAGATACTATCATTCAAGCTTAAAGATTATGATCCATCAAGAGAACTTATCCTTCTCTTTGCACTAAGGTTCCTCCTTCATTCAGATCCAGATCTGCATCATAACCCAATTACCAGTATTCCAGATCTAGCATCTTATCAGATATTCAACAAATAATTCAGATGATCTTTTGCCACATGCTCTCCTTCCTCTTTTATAGTTTTAGGCCTTCCACAATACCACGGTCCAAAACCATAATAAACCATTACCACGGACCCAATACTTGGGATCAACATGTCTGACGAGGTACCATGGTCCAAAACCATAGGTTCAAATACCAAGGACTAACTACCATGGACCAAAGGTAAGTTCTCCAACATATACGCGCTTTTCCTTGCATGAAAGTGCGTGTATACGCATACGCACCTTTGAAATGTCTAACCTGCATGTATACGCATCTTCGTCTAGATGAACCTGCGTATATGTCTTTTCCTTCATTCTGAAATCATGAACTGAGATCTGTTACCAAAGAGAGCTGCCATCAAGGACAACACCTGTGCCATAGCTCCAATCCTGTGCCATAATGCCAACAATGCCTCCATTTCTTCAATGATTGTACCACTGCATCGAACCCCTTATCATAAGAAGAATACTTCTTCTTTGAATCATTTAGCTTTTCACTAAAATAAGCTATAGGTCTATCTTCCTGACTTAATACACCTCTAATTGCTTCTCCGCTGGCATCACACTTCACTTGTAAAGGCTTACTAATATCAGGTAGAACCAAAATAGGCATTTCAGGGATTTTCTCCTTTAACAACTGAAAATTCTTTTCTACTTCAATAGTCCATCTAAATGGTTGTTTGTCCTTCTTTATGGTCTCAATAATAGGTGCATTGATCTTACTAAAATTCTTGATGAATTTTCTATAAAAGCTAGCAAGACCGTGAAAAATTCTTACCTCAAAAACACTTTTAGATGAAGACCACTCCATGATTGCCTTGATCTTCTCTAGATCCATCTTTAGCCCTTCAACAGAAATGACAAAACCCAAGTACACTAGCTCTTCTTTCATGAATGAAAACTTCTTCAAATTCAACAATAATTTCTCTTTATGTAGCCTTTATAAGACATCATTCAGATGTCTCATGTGCTCCTCCTTAGACCTACTGTAAACTAATATATCGTCCAGATATACTATTACATATTTACCAATAAACTCTTTAAGAACTTCATTCATGAGTCTCATAAACATACTTGGTGCATTTGACAACCCAAAAGGCATTACTCTCCACTCATACAATCCCTCAATTGTTTTAAAGGTTGTTTTCCACTCATCCCCTTCTCTTATCCTTATCTGATGATACCCACTTTTAAGATCTAATTTTGAAAAATACTTTGCTCCACTCAAGCAATCCTTTAAATATTTAATTCTAGGTAAAGGAAATCTGTACCTGATTGTGATTTTATTGATGGCTCTTGAATCTGTACACATTCTCCAGCCTCCATCTTTCTTTGGACTCAGCACTGTTGGTATTGTACAAGGACTCAAGGTTTCTTTGATCAACCCTTTGTCAAGAAATTCCTGCACCTGCTTCCTAACCTCTTCACTTTCTGTAGGAGTCATTCTGTAAGCTTCTTTATTAGGTAGACTTGCTCCAAGAATCAAATATATATGATGGCTAATTCTTCTAATGGGTGGTAACTCATTAGGCAGATCATCAACAATAATATCACAATAGTTCTCCAACATTTCTTGAATTTCAATGGGTAAATCAGAAACTGTAGTAAAAGTCATTATTACCTTGGGCTTGAAAATTACAACAAAATTTACCTCATTCTCTTCAATCTGCTTCAAGTATTCCTTTCCTCTTGGTAACAGAGTTTTTGGATCAATCTTCTTTCCTGACACATCTTCCTCTTGCAGAGGCCACAACGTATGATTGACACCATCCTTTCTAAACTTGCAGGTGTTTATTTTCCCATCATGCATAGCTCGTCTGTCATATTGCCAAGGTCTTCCAAACAATATGTGACACACATCCATTGGCATCACATCACATACAATTTTATCTTTATACTTGCCCAACTGAAACTCCACTTCACACTGTTCATTCACTAACAGTTGATTTCCCTTTTGTAACCATGACACCTTGTAAGGTGTTGGATGTTTCATTATCTTTAGATTCAATTTCTCCACCACTTATGTA
The DNA here is from genome assembly GCA_031772625.1 of Pinus tabuliformis. Lineage (NCBI taxonomy): Eukaryota > Viridiplantae > Streptophyta > Pinopsida > Pinales > Pinaceae > Pinus > Pinus tabuliformis. The sequence goes on from CM062819.1 coordinate 1,041,421,761, forward strand.
GAGACCAAATTATCAGCGCTGCCACTATCAATGATCATCTGACAACACTTCCCTTGAACCTTACACACTGTTTTGAACAAGGTCTTTCTTTGTGATGGTTCAGCCATCTCCTTTGCTGGCTTGAGCAAGACTTTATTGATTACCAAAGATTCTCCTCTCTCTGCTATATTTTCTTCTTTTTCCACTACTGCTGCTACTGGTGCTTCTCCCTTAACTGGAGCAACAATTTCATTCCTCTGGCTTGTTCCTGCATTCTCTGAGCATTCAAAAGCTCTATGTCCCAGCTTGTTACATTTGTAACATCTTATTTCTCTTCCTCTTCCTCTGCCTCCTCTTCCTCTAGAAAAACTCTCTCTACCTCTTGCATCACCTCCCATGGGTGCATGCTAGGTTGAGCTACTGCTAGCTCCATCTTTAGGAGCTGTAGATATTCATCTACCACCTTGACTTCCCCTTCCTCGGAAATTACCTCTCCTTCTGGTAGATTGCTTCCTCATGAGCTTTTCTTCAACTTCCAGTGCCACCTGATAATCTTCCTCTACTATTTTAGGAGACATTATACTTATCTCATCTTGGATGTCCATCCTAAGACCATTCACATATCTAGTCACCTTCTCATCTGTATCCTGATTTTCTCCAGCTCTTATGCTTACCTTATAGAATTCCTCTGTGTATTCTTTCACTGTCATAGATCTCGGTCTAAGATTTTGCATCTGTCTGAACAAAGTTTGCTGATAATTACTTGGTAAAAACTTACCCCTTAGCTTTGCTACCATTCTGCTCCAATTCTTGACAGGTTGCTTGCCAAGTCTCTTTCTTTTTGCCTGCACACCATCCCACCAAAGCGTTGCATGGCCTTTTAACTTGGTGACAACAAACTTTACTTTCTTTTAATCTTCTGTTTCTTCGTAGTCGAAGAATTTATCCATGCCATTAATCTAGTCTATCAATTCTTCTGGATTCATTCCTCCTTCATATATTGAAACCTCGGTCTTTGGCCTAGCTGTGGATCTCAACACTGACTAGAAGAATCTCATCTTAGAAGTAACTACTACAACTTCCTCCTCTGCAGCTTCAACCTCAGGCTCACTAACATATCCATCATCTATATTTCTTCTTGTTGTTAATGCATCAAATCTAGCTTGCATCTGTTGCACAACTTCCATTACTTAAGTATTTGCAACAGGTCGTCCTCTTCCACCACATCCTCATCCTCTTCCAACTCTGAAAGCCATATTAACTTTCCTTTTCCTTCTTCTGAGATTCAATTCAGTGTCAACAGGTTGCTTCGATACCACTAATGGTGGCCTGGGTGCAAGCGATATGGACAAACGGCTGAAACCTGAAATAATTTCTTGGAAGTTAGGCCAGCCAAGACGGTGAAGTTTCAATCTATAGCCATCGGATAGGTCGAGTAGTTAAACTATAGATAGGCTTAACCCCCAGGCAAGTTGTTACGGCAAGGAGAACTTGCAAAGGACCCCTCACGCGATAAATTGATGGCGGCCTTATCAGTCGAGCCTGCCTCCGCATCCTCTCCCTCTCCCACTCCTCTCCTTATCAGTCGAGCCCCCTAAAGGGTCCTTAACAGTCGAGCACCAATTGACCCCAGAACAACGCCTGTAAAGGAGGCAGAGCCCATGGCGTTATTCCTTTTTCCATGCCCAGCTGCTAGCGAGATAGCCAGTGCTTTTTACACACTATGGCTGGACAGATGAAGCCCCTCAATCTTCCTCGCAGAAGAACTTTGACTCAATATGATCTCGTCATATTGGGAATGAATATATCCACCGCTAACCATGATGGCGAAACCCGTTCCCCTGAGAGATAGCTAACAGGATCCAACGAAGTGGGCAAGCTAGGCTTCAACCAGAAGTAGCACCTTCAGTAAAGGGAGAGAGAGTGAATGCTTGCTATCTACCTCGCTCGACCTCCTCTATTCAGCAGGCGCATAAATGCTTTATTTCTCCATCTGTTTCAATAGGTGTATTAGTCATCTATTATTAGCCTGACTGCTTCATGTGTTTTTCCCTCTAATCAACCCAACCCTTGTTATCGGCACAAATCATATCATAGGTCTGTTTCCCTCCTTCCATACTATAATTCCATAGGAATTATAATAATATACTAGTGTTGCTTTAAAATGAGGAAACTCTGTTTTAAACACAAAATGCACAGTCGGCGGGCTTCTTTTCCAAAGGAATGTAACAAAACTATCGTGCTTTAACACCAATATAGTGTTAATTCTCAGGAATTACACCATCAGTGCAAGATTCCCAAAGAAATGTGTTACACCCAAATAACACTATCGGCAGTTACTATCGGACTTCCAACGTTCCTTCTTCGAATGCGATAACACATAGTGTTATCGGATATCGTAGTCACGACTCCAATGCTCCCAATACTAGGCCCCTCTCGCTTCGCTCTAGCAATGTGATCAACTTCGCAGACCCGACACATTATACACCCTGCTCTATAGTGTTTTGGTTCTAAGCTATCAGAGTTTCAGACTTCAGTGGCTCCAAATCTCCCTTCCACTCCACTTGTGGTTCTACGATGCGATAATGGTTCGGATCCGATACGAGTATGAACCAGATTCAATAAAATATCAAGTCCGACACTTCGTTCAGCTAAGTAGTTTCACAAATTTCCCGTGTAAAACAGAATTTCCGCTTGTGGAACTTAACAACGCTTACAAGGAAAACAGGCGTGCCAATATAAGGAAAAACACATTAGCAATCTTAAATCAAGTATTAATAGGGAAATAATGTCAAATCACCATTAACAAGGTTCAAAAGAAAAGAATTGCCACCAAACGCACATGCAAATACCAGTTAACAGAGAACTGTCAATTCATATGCACAGAGAGAGTTCTTGGAAAGTCACAATGCATCCAGGATCAATTTCTTCAGAGTGTCACGTTATTTCCTTTTAAAACATAGTAGATAAAGCTTACTTAGTCTTTATCTCTTACAAAAGCATGCCAATTACAATAAAGTGATTAAAGAAATTATCCATAAGGCTTATTATAGCTTATCCATAAGCGATTATTGTACAACATAATTTTATTCTTAATTATATCCTTATCTTAAACTAGAAAAGCGTGGAAGTTGATGGCTAAAGAGCCCCACTCCTTTGCCTATAGATTTTTTTGTATTTTTGGAATAAGTTTGAAGATTTTTCCTCCAAGTCACATGCTCCTGCATCAAAATATTTCCTAATGGTGAACAGGTATTCCATGAAACTCACGATGAGATCAAAAGAAATGTTAATCATGATTTTAGGACCCCAATGTTGGGTTTAAGACCCATCACATTCCAAAGATCGATTTGAGGAAATTTGATGGCAAGGATCTAGTAACATGGACACTACAGATGGAGCAATATTTTTATCTCCATGATGTGCAACACACATAAAAGGTACACATTACATCTTTATATTTAGAACCCAATCAGTTTGTATTGTATCGATGGATTTGTTCTCGTAAACCACTTGTCACTTGGTCAATTTTTATTGATGAAATGATAGCACATTATGAGGATACAAAGAGAAACAACTTCTTTAGCCAATTGATAAAACTCAAACAAAAGGGTTCAATAATGGAGCACATTAAGGACTTCCAAAAATTGAATATCAGGGTATCTGATATTCCATAGGAGCATAAGGTTGATATCTTCATAGGTACTTTAAAGGATAACATCCATCATGAGGTTTGCTTTTGCAAACTAGATTCATTGGAGAAAGAATTCAAGGTGGAAAGAAAAGTTGAAAGCAAAATTATGGTAACAAGGAAGTCTACCACTCAAAACTATAAAGATGGAAGCGTTTCTGCTCATAGCCTTCCACAACCTACAAGGTTGACACCACAACAATCTGAGGAAAAAAGAGAAAAAGTGCTTTGTTATAATTGTGATATAGAATACACTAAAGGTCATAAGTGCCCCAATAATAAATTATTTTACATAGATTGTGAAGAGGAGGAAGAAAATGAACAAGAAACATCAAAAGAAGAGGATATACACGAGGAACCAACCTTAGAGAATGAATAAATGAATCTGAACATATCATGTAATGCATTGGCAAGAATTATCACTCTTCAAAATCTCTAGATAAAAGGATATATCAAGAAGAAAAATGTAATAGTGTTGATTGATTCGGGTAGTACCCATAATTTTATTCATTGTAAGATATCCAAGGAATTGAATTACTTCCTATATACAACACTAGAGTGTCAAGTAATGGTTGCAAATGGAAGAACTGTAAATTACTCTGGAAAGTGCCATAATATCAACTAACAATGGGGGAATATGTATTGAATAGTTCAATAACTTCCATTCCAATGGGTGGTCCTGATGTTGTATTAGGAGTCCAATGGTTACAATCTTTCGGGACGATAAATTTTAATTTTCAAGAACTTTTCTTGAATTTTTTTTGGGAAGGAAAGGATGTTGAATTAAGGTGTATTGCAGGGAAACCAAGAAATATAATCAACTCTAATGGAATGACAAAGATTACAAAGAAAGAAAACTGAGGTTTATTTGTACAATTATGCTCACTAGAGTTTCAAACATTGAAATCATATATTTCTCCATATCTCAAAAAAGCATTGGACAATCATTCCAAGGTGTTTGAGACTCCCAAAGGCCTTCCACCTATTTGTGATCATGATCATGCTATTTATTTGATCCTAGGAAGTGTTCCTCCAAACACTAGACCTTACAAATATCCTTATGCCCAAAAGAATGAAATTGAATGTATGGTTGCAGAAATGCTAGAGGTCGGTGTAATTCAACCTAGCCAAAGTTCTTTCTCTGCTCTAGTAGTATTGGTGCACAAGAAGGATGGATCATGGCATATGTGTCTGGATTATAGAGAGGTCAACAAACTCACCATTAAAGATAAATTTCACATTTCTTTCATCGATTAATTATTGGATAAATTACATGGAGTAATTTACTTCATAGGTTTGGATCTTTGTTCGAGATATCATCAATTAGAATGAAGATTGAAGACATTCTGAAAACAACATTCAGAACTCATGAGGGTCATTATGAATTTTGGTCATGCCTTTTGGCCTTACTAATGCACATTCCACATTTCAAGGTTTGATGAATTCTATTTTCAAACCCTTCCTTAGAAAATTTGTGTTAGTGTTTTTTGATGATATATAAATCTATAACAAGTCTTGGAAGGATCATGTTCAACACGTTGACAAGGTGCTCAAACTATTGGAGGAGAAACAATTATATGCAAAAACCTCCAAATGTTTATTTGGAGTACAAGAGGTGGAATAAATGTGTCATATTGTATCTCATGAGGGTGTTAAGGTAGAGCCTAACAAAATTAAATCCATTGAGGAATGGAAAATCCCCACAACCATAAATCATTTGCGAGGGTTTCTCGGGGTGACAGGGTATTATCGCAAGTTTTTTAAGAATTATGGGATAATATCAACACCTTTAACAACATGATGCCAACCTAAGCCGAATTTACCCACAGTAAGCATATAAAATGCATAATCTCATTTATCCCAAGAATTTCAATTACCCTGCCTAGTCAAACCTTCATAAATTAAGCTTTAAGGTCCCTTAATTAAATCTCATGCGGAAATGTTTTAATTGACTGTCCATAGTCTTAACCTTTTTAATCCCTTTGAGCGGAACTTTATTCAACCCTTCTTAACCTTTGGTTAATTCTTAATATCCACTCATCTTAACCATACCATGGTTAGACTTTGGTAAAACCCAACTTAAACCATAACACCTTTGGCTCCGCTATTTCTATTATAACTCTAGTATAATAGAAATATTACATAAACTGCTTTAAACCTCACCTTTCCGCCATTCCACAACCTTGCACATTTTTCGATGCTCACCTTTATCACATTCAGTCTCCACCGTTGATTTCACTCCATCAGATCAACGACTGTCGCTTCGTATCGCCACTTAAACCCATTCATCCGCTCGAACCAAAATCACTTAACTTGCGTTGATAAAATTCTCGAGTCCGCTCAGGCCCATGCCTTATCAACTTCAATCTCCATTGTTGATCTCACCCTTCAATCCAATAGTTGATGGTTCACCCAATCACCGAAACTAATCAGTGATCCTCCACCGTTGATCAAAACCCATTTGATCCAACGGTTAACAACGATATTGGATGAGCCACTTGCATGGGGATTACCTGCCCTATAAAGTGGTTTTCTCTCTCCTGCGGCATGCTACGTGTCAGTCGATAAATGGAATCAGGTTACTAACCCGAATTACCACTTACCACTTTTTCTCCATCCAATAAACAGCTTCATTGATAAAACTGCCTTCTTCTTGACTATTGCACAAGCTGATTGGTGCACGATGAACGTTAGATATAAGAAGCCATCAAATCTATAGTTTGTGGGACTTCAACTAGCACACGGATTAAAACGGGCTTAACCCCTGCAATCAACTATGATCCAAGAGGTTGAATATGAGATCATCAGCTAGGAGTGAGTGCGGAACTTCAGCCACGATCAAGAAAATTTGTACTCTCCTACCCCGTAGTTGCTGATCACCGTCGATCTAACAGATCTGTTGATCTAACAATCCAGATCTATTCCTCCACCATTCTTCTTCCGCCATTAATATCCGTCGATCTAAATGATCTGATGGCTCCTGTACACGTTTACTTCCTTCCTTCGCGCCTTTAATTTCTTCGTCTTTACATGGTTTCTCAAAGTTCTTTGTGGTTTCGGGTTCCTCCAGGGTTTTTGGTCTTTGATTGTTCTGCAACACAACTCCCTCTTGATTTAACTCCACATACTCTTAAACATTGTCACTCTTGAACTTCACATTGATCCTTCAATCAGATTCAACAACCTGACACGATCCTTCATCCTCACTTCTTCTCTGTGTTCTTCCCGAACTCCACCTGCATACATATATCATGCAGAACCTCTAATTCACACAATTTATCATTCAATTACTCAAACCACACACTTACACAATTTAGGAATTGAATCTCTGTATGTATATGTATATATATGTATGTATGTATGTGTGTATGTATGTATGTATATATATATATATATAAACAAATGATTACATAATGAGACTCATTGTCTCTTTGGCTTGATTTTCTAATCAGTGGCCTCTGTTTTCCTACCTACCGTAGGCTTACAATCAAACCTATCTAACTCTCGACCTGACTAACCAGCTAACCCCTGACTATGCCTTTTAGGATTACATTTATACAAAATGATTCTACAACCAATTCTTGGCTTAGATACATAACCTTCGCAACAAAATCCTAAAATCTCTTCCTTATCTCTAAGGATCCTCTCTAATCCACAAAATCATGAACTAACTCCTAATCTAAGTTTTTTAATTAATTCTCAAATCTCTCAACTATCCTGATTCTCTCATGTTCTCCTACATTCGAGAACATTTACAAATATTCCTCACTATACTTCATTAAATCCCTATTCTAGCTTCTCTCATTAAAATCACCCAAAACCTTAATAATTACATTAATTCAAAACATAGGAAACCAACTTCCTTGGAAACACAAGACCCCCTATGTCTACTAAAATACAATGATATTGTTGAGTTGAATGCTCCTGCATCACAACATTACTGAAGAAAGATGCATTATCTTGGACTCTAGAAGCAACTAAGGCCTTTGAATATCTTAAAGAGGCAATGTGCTAACCATCGGTCTTAGCTACATTAGACTTCACAATTTTTTTTATTGTGGAATGTGATGTCTCAGGAAATGGAATTGGTGAAGTTTTAATGCAAGAAGGAAGACCCATTGCTTTTGAAAGTCATCTAATCAAAGGAAAGTATTTACACAAACCTATTTATGAGAAAGACATGTTGGCAATATTGCATGCACTAAAGCAATGGAACTTACCTAATGGGAATACACTTCAAGGTAAAAATAGATCATGATAGTCTTAAATACTTTTTGGAACAAAGATTATCTTCAGAAGAGTAGCAAAAATGGGTCACAAAAATGTTATGTTATGACTTTGAAATCGTCTACAAAAAAGGGAAGCAAAATGTTGTTGCAGATGCACTCTCAAGAAAGGATGAGGATGTGGAAGCATTAATTTGTGCCATTTCTATTATCCAACCAGATCAGATAACTGAAGCAAGGGATGAATGAAAGAATGACGAAGAAGTGTGGACAATCATTCAAAAGTTGCAGCAATATCCTAGTAAATCTGATACATTCAATTGGAAAAACTATTCATTATGGTACAAAGATCGCTTATATCTTTGTAAGAATTCCCAACTCAAACAAAAGATTCTTTTGGAATTGCACACCTCTCCCTTAGGAGGGAACTCAAGATTTTTAAAAACTTACCATAGGGTTAAGAAATAATTTTTTTTGGATGGCCTTAAATCTGATATTCAAAAATTTGTGGCAGAATGTTTGCTTTGCCAACAAAATAAAGTTGAGACAATTCAGATCCTGGGTCTGTTACAACCTTCGTCCATTCCAAGTCAATGTTGGGAGGAGGTTTCAATGGATATTATCATAGGTTTAACCAAGTTCAAAGGAAAGAGTGTCATCATGTTGGTAGTTGATATACTTACCAAGTTTGCACACTTCTGTGCATTATCTCATGCATTTAAAGGGAGTATAGTTGCTAATGGATTTATGGAAACAATTCGAAAGCTACATGGAAATCCAAAGATTATTGTAAGCGACAAATATCCCATTTTCACTGAATTTTTTGACAGAATTATTTGCTTTCCTGGGTACTCAATTAGCTCATAATTGATCTTATCATCCTCAATATGATGGGAAAACTGATATAGTGAACAAACATTTGGAAGGATATCTTCGTTTCTTTGTATTTGATAAACAAACACAATGGGTCAAATGGTTACCTCTAGTTGAATGACGATATAACACTTCCTTCCATAATACAACAAAAATGATCCCATTTATGGCACTTTATGGATATCATCCACCATCCATCACATCATCTTTAAGAGAAAATTCTAAGGTTCAAGGAATGGAAGATCACATTGAGCATCAACAAAAAGTTCTCCAACTCTTGAAGGATAGCCTCACTTTGGCACAGAATGAAATGGAACAATAGGCATATCAACATCGTAGTGAAAGAAGTTTTATTGTAGGTGAATGGGCATTTTTACAGCTGCAACCATACAAAAAAATGTCCCTCAAGAAAGATAAGAAGGATAATAAATTATCGCCCAAGTACTACAGTCTTTAGAAGGTGTTGCAAAACATTGGTACAATGGCATACAAATTGGAGCTACCTGCATCTTCTCGAGCACACCCAATTTTCCTTGTTTCATGCTTAAAGAAGGTTATTGGTGACAAGCTTCTAGTTCAAACAATGTTTCCAGAACTTGATGAAAAAGGAAAAATCACATTTGATCCTGAAGTAGTCACGAAGAAAGAACCCGACAACTATGGAATGGATCAATTTCAGAGTATCTCATTAAATGGAAGAACTTACTCACTGAATATTCCACACGGGAGTGTGAAATTTTTATACAGAAGCACTTAGAACTACTCAAGTGTTGAGGATAACAATTTTTTGAAGGAGAGGGACATGTTAGGTCCCTATATTACTAGTTTAGCCCCCTTATTGTTATTATTAGTGTAGCCCCCTTATTTTTATTGTTGTCCCCATGTAGCCCCCATATTGTTATTGTTGTGTCCCATGGAAACCCACTATTATTATTGTTGTTCCTTTACATTATTATTTTTATGTAGCCTTTGCTTATATTGTGACCACTTAGACTCCTGTATGTACAAAGGAAGCCTTGTCATTTGTATCATCCAAGAATTGTTTATTTATGTAATGTAAAGGTGGTTACCCCCTCGAAGAGGACAATTTTTAAGTCGTTGATCTACCTTTTATTCTTTTCTTTGAGCTGGTTGCATAACACTTCATCACATGTTTACCCCGATGGACCAGTTAGCTTGGGTAAATGTGGGAGGAGAGTGTTACAGAGTGGTATCAGGGCATGGTTCAACCCTTGGATTGGGTGGGTGGAATGGGTTTGTCATGCATGCGTGAAGGATGTATATGTGCTTGTTATGTGTGCATGGTGGTATTAATTGTTATAGTTGTGTTTACATGTAGAATTTTATGATGTTTTGTTGGGATGCATTTGTCATGAATGCATGTTGGTTGTATATGTACTTGTTATGCATGTCAGCTTTTATATGTTGTTATGCATGCATTGTCGTGGTTATAGTTATGCATGTATAATAGGTTATACATGCATTGTGAGGTCATTGTATGTAGTTGGTGTCAACATGATACTGTTGGTTGTTATGATGCTAATGTGTTGGTTGAGATAGAGGAGATGCATATCATCAAAGTGAGGTTGTAGCACTGGACCTTGAGGTAAGAGAAAATCGTCATACAAGTTTGTATGGTGGGTATGTAGGTATGTTGGTTAATGGTTGTTATAAGAATTAGGGTTATGTACATGTCTATCAGTCTAATTTTATTGCGGTTACATGTATGATAGATGTTAGTTAATCAGTGTGATCATATGTACATGCGTCAGTTAGTCATGAAGGATAATAACTTTTTGTTATATGAATTGCGATCATATGCATGATGGTTATGGTCATTGTACTTAAGATCTTGATGTTATATGTATTATGCTAATTTGGATTGGTCTATGTAGATGATTGTGGTTATTGTTGGAAATAATACCGAGAGGGGGGTGAATCAGTATTATCTGATAAAAAAAAAATTCTTTTCTCGATTAATATACGCTACTTCTATGAAGTGAACTAGTGTGTACACGCAACTATGATAGAGAAACCAACATACACCCAGAAAACTTGTGCTTTAGACAATTTATCATGTGTTGATCTTTAATCAGTGCATCAATAACTTATTAAATAGAGTAGTAAACATAAAATAAGCCATCACACATAAGAAACACACATGAACACCAAGATTTAAGGTGGAAACCCAATGTGGGTGAAAACCACCTGATGTTGTCGTCTCTATCTTCTTTTAATAATAGAAAATATGTTTACAATCATGTACTGGTGCAAACTCATACTAGTACGCAGGCACCTTCCTGTAGAAGGCTACAAATTTATCTCATTTTCCAGCTTCTACTGGAATGGAGTTGCAAGCCCCTAGCTCTTGTACTAGCCAATGTGATTACTAGTACGTAGGTGCTGACCTACACAAGGCACCACGTTTCATAAATTTTCAGACTGGATGCTTCTGGTACACAACAATACTCATGAAGGCCTTGTTTCATCAAATTTTCATACTGGACCCATCAGAATTTTGTTAGAAAATTATATATTACGGAGCAATGGAACACATAAAATATTGCAAAAATATAAACACAGAAAATGCATAAAACAAGAGAGACAAAGATATACGCGGTTCACCCATTTTGGGCTATGTCCACGGAGAAATAACCAGTCCTTCCTTTTATATTATCCAACAAACTGAAGAGATACAACCTACAACAAATCCACTATAACTCCCTCTTCGCTCTCAATCTCCTCTCTCTTCTTCACTCAGAATACAGATATCCATAGGCGCAATACAATTCCCTCATATATAGTGAGGGGTTGCCTTCTAGGGAAAAAAACCCTAAATTAAACATAACTTCTACCGTCATATCATTCGCCTGATGAACGAACCAGATTGACTAGAAATTACTAAACTTTTACAAGGCAATTTTACATCTGTTTTTCGCTTCGGGGGTGCTGCCCCCAAACCCTTGCCGGGGGACCGCTGGCCCTAGAACCCCCATGGGGGGGACAAGTCCCCCCCGCATGGGGGGTTGTACAATATTCTTGGGGTATACATCCCGCTGAAACATTTGAATACAAAAGATAATCAGGCTCCACACCCAACAATCTCCCATTTGGAGATTGATTATAGCAACTCCACCGCTGCTTCATTTGCTAGACAATGACTCCTCTTTGGACCTAGCTGTTTCTCATCTTCTTCATCATACTTGAAGACCAATTGAAACTGAGTAGATTATCAGTTTCTCCCTGGTTACGACTTTTGTTAACATATTTATAGGATTCTAGCTAGTGTGTATCTTTTCCAACTTCAACTGTCCATCTTCCAATGCTGACCGTATGAAATGGTACTTGAGCTGTATAGGCTTAGTCTTGGAATGAAATGCAAAGTTCTTTTCAAGATGTATGGCACTATGGCTGTCACTGTATAACCTACCCAACTCCTGCTTCTTACCCAATTCATCCAGAAACCTTTGTAACCAAATCATTCTTTACTAGCCTCTGTAGCAGCAACATACTCTACTTCTGTTGTTGAAAGTGCAACAACACTTTGGATTTTTGAAACCCAACTGACAGTTGTTCCACCTACAGTAAACAAATACCCTATTGTGCTCCTCATGTTATCTCTATCACCTACCATATCTGCATCAACATATCCCTATAGAGCAATGTTTGAACTTCCAAAGCATAATGCTTGATTTGTGGTACCTCTCAAATACTTGAGAATCCACTTCATCGCCATCCAATGTTATTTTCCTGGATTGTTCATGTACCTGCTTACAACTCCCACTGCATGTGCAATATCAGGCCTTGTGCAGACCATTGCATACATTAAGCTTCCAACTACTGATGCATATGGAACTTTAGACATATGATCCATTTCTTCCTGAGCCTTGGGACATGCCTCCTTAATTTGAAATGGCTAGCCAAAGGTATACTAACTAGTTTTTCATTTTGCATATTAAACCTTTTCAACACCTTTTCTATGTACTCACTTTGAGACAATGTTAATTTGCGATTCTTCTTGTCTCTAGTTATTCTCATACCAAGGATTTGTTTTGCAACACCCAAATCCTTCATTACAAATGAGTTTGCCAATTTCCTTTTGAGCACATTTATTTCCTGCATGTTAGAACCTGCAACAAGCATGTCATCTACATACAATAACAATATAATATAGCTGTCATCATTTTGCCTTTTGAGATAAACACAATGATCAGAGTGACACCTAGTATAACCTTGTTCAGACATAAACCTGTAAAATTTTAGATACCACTGCCTTGGATCCTATTTTAAGCCATACAAGCTCTTCTTCACACTAGTTTCTCCTTCCTTTTACCTCATATCCTTGTGGATGCTGCATATATATCTCTTCCTCCAAATCCCCATGGAGATAATGGCAGAAGTGTCCTTAGACACATAATTTATTAATCAGAAAAAACAATTACATATTTGATTTTGCAAGAGTTTACACCTGAACAACCAAACACTCTTGCAATGAGCTATTTATAAGCTCAATGTCCTAACTACCTCTAATTATGGATCACTTATTAAATAACAAGTGTCCATTTACAATAAATGTTATTCAAAACAACTAGCTAACAAATCTCCTAAAATAGAGCCTAAGATACGACACATTTGGAGAGTCATATCTTGTTACAACAATATAATAATTCTAATTGTCTCCATTAAATAATTAAATATTATAGAATAATAATTATTAATTTAATATCTTAAATTAATAATTATTTTATTCCAACTTTATAACCTATGATAATATTTTATTTTTGGATCATCTAACATTCCTCCCTATGATCCAAAGATACATTACAACAGATACCAAGTTCATACTTGAACTTAGTAAATTTTATTCTGCCAAGCGGTTTCATGAAAATGTCGGAGATCTGATTTCGGAAGGACAATAAACTAGCTTGAGGACATCTTTGGCAATGAGAGATCTAATATGATGATACTTGGTGTCCATATGCTTTGTCTTTGAATGAAAAACTGGGTTCTTGGAAAGTTTAATGGCTGATTGGCTGTCAATGAATAATGATATAGCTTCTACCTGAGAAATGCCCAAGTCCTGCAAAATTCTGCGCAACCAAACAATTTCACATGCTGCTTCCCATGCTGAAATGTACTCTACTTTTGCTGAAGAAGTGGCTAATGTAGCTTGTTTCTTACAACTCCAAGATACTGTTGCTGACCCCATGTTCATTAAATAACCAAATGTTGATGCTCGATCATCAATACTTCCAGCAAAGTCAGCATCGGAATATCCATCAAGTACAAAGTTTTTAGTCTTTGTATAAAGAAGATCAAAATCTTTTGTTCCTTGGATATATTGAAGAACTCTTTTGGCTGCATTCCAGTGGTTGTCTCGTGGTTCCTGCATAAAATGTGAAAGAATACTGACTGCATAAGATAGATCAGGGCGAGTATTTTTCAAATAAATCAAGCTGCCAATCAACTGTCACTAAGTTGTATTGTCCACCTTTCCCCCCTTCAAATTTTGAAAGTTTCAAGTTTTGCTCCATGGGATTGAGAACGGGCTTGCAATTCTGCATGCCAAATCGTTGAAGAACCTCTGTTACATACTTACTCTGAGAAATGAAAATATGATGTGGATGTTGGAAGACTTCAACTCCAAGATAGTAGTGAAGTAATCCCAAATCTGTCATCTTAAAAACTGCATGTAACTCCTTTTTCATCTGTGCAATATGATCATCATGGTTTCCATTAATGATCAAATCATCTACATACATAACAAGAATGACCAGATTCTTTCCCTGTTGTTGCACATACAAAGTATCATCAGATTCACTTCATTGAAAACCAACTTTCTTAAGGTATTCATCCATCTTTGCATACCAAGCTCGGGGAGATTGTTTTAGTCCAGATAAAGCCTTGATCAATTTGCAGACTTTATGTTCTTGCCCTTCAATTTCAAAACCTGGTGGTTGTGTCGTATACACTTCTTCCTGTAAATCCCCATTGAGAAAAGCACTTTTCACATCCATTTGATGAACTTTCCATCCTTTCTGAGTGGCCAATGCAAGTGTTAATCAGATGGTGTTCCATTTAGGTGTAGGAGCAAAAGTTTCCTCATAATCAATGCCTTCCCACTACGCAAATCCTTTTGTGACAAGTCGTGCTTTATACTTTTCAAGTTCTCCATTTTGATTATACTTAGTTGTACAAACCCATTTACATCCTATGGGTTTAATATTTTGTGGACAATCAACAAGTTTCCAAGTGTTGTTATCAATTACTGCTTGATATTCCTCAACCATAGCCTGTTTCCATTCTTTATGTTTTACTACTTCTTTGTATGTGGAAGGTTCAGTAAAATCATTTGCTATCAAGGAAAAATTGCCTTCACTTCTATGTGACCTTCTGGTGCCTGTTTTATTCTTCTCATCAGGCTTTACATCTTTCAAAAGTTGAACTACCCATTTTAGTAGTTGATGCTCAGTTGTTTGAGATTCTGAAAAGTCTCCATCATTGTAAATTGGATTAATATAAATTGATGTTCGTTCTGGCAGTGGAGAATCACTGTCAGAAGAACTGTTGCTGCTTGGAGATGTGGATGAACTGCTAGAAGATCCAGATGGTGTTGTTGAAGTAGATGGACTTGATGAATCATCTTCAGATGAAGGAAAATCAAGTTCATACCTGGTGAATTTGGTTGACTTTTTGTATTTCCTTTTCTTCGACTGCCTTTAGTTTCTAACTTTTGAAGAAGTGTTTCGATTTCTTTAGCACTCTCACTCTCTGTTTCATCAAAAATGACATCCTTGCTCACAATGAATTTTCCATTGGTCAAAAGAAAATACCCTTTCTTCTCATTAGAATAGCCAATCATTGTGCATTTCAAACTTCTTGAGTCAAGCTTAGTTCATTTTTCTTTTGGAACTAAGGCATAACATATTGATCCAAAAACTCGAAGATGTTTAACTCAAGGTTTGAAACCAAACCAAGCTTCATAAGGTGTGATTCCATCTAAAGAAGCAGTTGGATACCTATTTCTTCAGTATACAGCTGTATGTATTGCTTCTGCTCAATATGTTAGATTTAACCTCTTGAAAGTTAACATGGATCGCGCCATTCCTAACAAAGTGCGATTCATTATTTCGACTACTCCATTTTGCTGTTGAGTGTAAACATTTGTAAGATGTCGTCTTATGCCATTTTCACTGTGATAAGTTTTGAATTCATTTGAAGTGAATTCTCCCCCATTATCTATCCTAAGAGTACCTATCTTTCCTTTGACTTCATTTTCAACAAGTTGGTGAAAAATTTTAAACTTCTCAAATGCTTCTAACTTGTTCTTCAAGAAGTAAACCCAAGTCATTCTACTAAAATCATCAATGAATAGTAAGAAATATTTGCAACCACGAAGTGAAGTTTGTAGTGGTCCACAAACATCACTGTGAACTAGTTGTAGTCGCCTGTCTGCACGCCATGAACATGTTGGAAAACTTTCTTGACTTTGTTTGCCATAAATGCAAGCTTCACATTTTGCATTTTCCTTTTTGAAAGTGGGAAGTCCTTTAACCATTCCTTGTTTTTGGAATTGAGAAAGACTATCAAAATTTAAATGTCCATATCTTACATGCCATAATCTGATAGGTGAAATTCATGTAGTGACTGCCCCTGCAAAATCAGAATGCCTTGGAATAATTGTCCCTTTCATTCGTAACAATTTTCCATCTTCTAACCTATCACCACTGTTTTCAAGCTCTGTTTGACTGAATTAATCTTAACTAAGCCATCTTCCATAATGATCTGATGTCCTGCTTGTTTAATCGTGACTAAAGACAACAATTTTTTCTTAAAGTTTGGTACATACCATACATTTGAAATAATTTTTTCTCCAATGCCAGGGAGAAAAACTTTAACTACTCCTTTTCCATAAGGAGTATGTTTTGTATCATTTGCAAGAAAAATGGAATTAAGTTGGAAATCTTGAAAATTCCAAAGAAAATCACATCGATAAGTCATGTGCTGAGTTGCCCCTGAATCCAAGATCCACACATCTTCATAGTCACTTCTAAGACGAAATGAAAGTTGTATTGCCGACGAGGAAGTAAAAACATATTCTGAGTTATCATCATCTTGATCATTTACAAATTGTGTTGAGTGCTGATGAAACTTGGTAATTTTATTAAGATAAGTTCGACAATCTTCAGCATAATGTCCAACTTTGTTACGTCTTCGACACACAATTTGACTTAAGTCTCTTCCTCTTCTTGAAGATTGTTCTCTCCCTCTGCTTTGACTTCTATTTTGAGGTTGTTCTCTACCTTAATTATTATTTCCTTGTCCTTGAAAATAGCCTCTTCCTTGGTTGTTTCCTCTACCTTGAAAACTATTCTTTCCTGAACTGTTACCTCTATTAAAGTTGTTTCCTTTGCTTTGGCTTTGACCTCAACTTTGTACATTATGTGCTGCTTGATTCTAATTGAAATTCCCTCTGCCTCTGCCTCAAGAACTATCAGTCGGTGATTTACTAGTGCTAGCCTCTATGAAAAAAACATCTTCACCAACTTTCTTCTTTTTCCCAAAGGTTTTATCATGTTGGGTCAACATTTCGCAGAGCTCATCAAACTTTAGTTTCTCTAATTTCCCAGTTAATTGTAGAGTCTCCAAAAAATGCGTGTAGGAAGAAGGAAGTCCATCAATTACAATTGTTACCATAAAACTATAATCTGTTGTTGGAAAACCAACATTAATGATTTCCTGCCTAATATTCTTAAGTCTTGAGATATATTCAAGAACATCACCACCTTCAGTCAAATTTTGTTGCAATAATTTTAATTGTAGATCAACTTTCTTTGATTCAGGCTGAGTATCAAAGAGGTCTTTAAAAGTTTTCAAAGCAGACCATGCATCTGTAGCATTTTCTAAATGGACATATATTTCATCATTGGCAGAAGATTTAATGAGAGCTAATGCTTTGACATTCTTAACTTCCCATTTTGCTAGTGCAGCTGCATCTGTGGGTTTATTCGGCTTAATATCACCGTCACATATACCCTGCCATAATTCATTATAGCTGATAGTGCTTTCAATGAGGTGCCATGTTTTATAGGATTTTGTACCTTCAAGTTTGTCGGAATCAGAAAACAAATTAATCAATTTTGACATTGTAGCATTGAAGCTTCGCACCAAAAATCAGACTCAGAAGAAAAAATATCAAGCTTGGCAACACAACATGCAACACACAACGCAATAAAAAATGATCTATCGGGGCTTGGCCTTGACCCTCATATAGTCATTGAAGCAGGAGAAAAATGACTAAGCTTTGGACTTGGCTCTAGTCAATTTCTCAAAAAAATTACAACTTTCAAAATTTGATTTTTACAATGATGCTCTTGCAAAACTTGGTAAAAAACGTTACCCCCACTCAAAGTAAAATTACTTTGAGTTACACTTATCCCTCCAAAAATTACAATTAAAATCCCCTTATTACTCCAAAAATTTACAAATGACCTTATTACTCCACAAACAATAAATTCCCAAAATTAAAAAAAATCACCATATCTCTCCAAAATACAATATTCCTTATTTCTCCACAAAATTTAAAAATTTGATTACACTAGAAAGCAAGAAGAAAGACATTTTTGAGGAGTCATTACTTTGGAGGAGCAATAAAAATTTTCTTTACACTTGTTGACGCTTTCTGTTGGCTAGAGTGGACGATGGTTTGTCTGAGCTTCGAGGAGGATTTAGTGCACAATTCTGAAATCATTATCTTCTTCTTCGGTGATTTATCAGGGAATACCCATCAGCTGTCCACTCTCATTTATTACCCAAATTTGCTATCATCAACGTCCACATTCGGCTTCCATATGTTATGAGATGATTCATGCTTCTTTCTTGATTGACTGGCCCTCTCGGTTTGAATGACACAAGTGCATGCGTATGCATTACATTGCTAACGCTATCTTTTCTTTGCTTCTGCTTGTCTCTCTCGGTACCCACCCTCTGATGGTAGTCTTCTCTAATATTTTTTCCTTTGTTCTTTTCTATTTTCTGCGGTTTATGCCGAGTTATGAGATGATTCATGCTTCTCTACGAATTGTATTTCTATTTTCTGTAGTTTATGCCGAGTTATGAGACGATTCATGCTTTTCTGTGGTTTATGTAATTTTGTATTTCTCTACGAATTGAACTAGACATAATGTCCAGGGTTGATGGAGAAATTAAAAACTTTTACTCAGTAATGGGGGTTAAATCCGACTATACTTCTTCAGAACTTAGGACTACTTACAAGAAGCTCACAATGAGATGGAACTTAGACAGGTGGTCTACCTCAAGGAACGCAAAGGTAGCAGAGGAGTCTAAGAAGTAGTTTCAAGCAATCCAGGAGGATTTTTCAGTTTTGTCAGATGAGAACAAGAGATTCCTATACAATGCAGGAGTTTATGAAGATGATGATGATGAAATGGGAGACATTTTGGATGAAATGGCGGTAATGATGAATGAGAATATGGGGCAGGTGAGGAATACAATGGCTTTGTTGTCTAGAATAGCCAGGCGCTGCTGCGGCCCCTCAAATATTAAATATTGCGCTAGCTCCACAATAATAGCAGAAGTTTGGCAGAAATTGAGGCGGAGAAAATAATACAAATTCAAGACACAACAATTTTGATAATAATACAAAAAATTGATTTTCAAATTTAAAAATCTAAAATCAATAAAATAATAAAATTTCTTTTCTTTTGAACAAAAACTTGACAATTTTCATACCAATCATTCGCTGATCAATTCAATGGAGTTTTCCAAAAACTTGTAGAGCTGGAATCTCCTCCTCACATCCACTGCAGCATTACTAGAGCTCTGATACCACAATAATGGTAGAAGTTTCCTTAGACACATAATTTTATTAATCAGAAAAAATAATTACATATTTGATTTTGCAAGAGTTTATACCCGAACAACCAAACACTTTTTCAATGAGCTATTTATAAGCTCAATGTCCCAACCACCTCTACTTATGGATCACTTATTAAATAACAAGTGTTGATTTACAATAAATGTTATTCAAAACAACTAGCTAACAAATCTCCTAAAATAGAGCCTAAGATACGACATGTTTATAGAGTCATATATTGCTACAACAATATACTAATTATAAATGTCTCCATTAAATAATTAAATATTCTAGAATAATAATTATTAATTTAATATCTTAAATTAATAATTATTTTATTCCAACTTTATAACCTATGATAATATTTTATTTTTGGATCATCTAACATTCCCCCCTATGATCCAAAGATACATTACAATAGGAGAAAGGTTGTCTTTACATCTAATTGCTCAAGATGCAAATCTTTAGCTGCTACTAGACTTAGAATAGCTCTGATTGAAGTCATTTTCACAATAGGAGAAAATATCTCATTAAAGTCTATACCCTTTTTTTGTGCAAACCCTTTCACCACAAGTCTAGCTTTATAACTTTTTCTACCTCCATCTTCTTCCTTCAACTTGTAAACTCATTTATTATGTAATGTTGTTTTACTTGCAGGCAACCTGACTAAGTCCCAAGTCTGGTTATGTGCTAAGGAGTCCATCTCTTCTTTCATGGCTTGCTCCCACTTCTTCCTGGTTTCTACCTGCACTGCTTCTTCCTAACATTCTGGTTCACCAGAATCAGTCAACAATACATAATATAATGAAGGAGAGTATCGTTCAGGGGGTCTACTCATCCTGGTAGATCTTCTAACACCACTTTCAGGTGTTTGAAGTGCTTGTTGCTATTGTGGTTGTTATTCTAGCGGTTGATCATTATGATTTTCAGGCACCATTACTTTTTCTATGATCTCGTCAAGCACTAAGTATTCTTTGTTTTCTTTTTCCTGTTTCTTTTCCTGCAATTGTTTCTTATACAAGACCTTTTCATTGAATATGACATCTCTGCTCCTAATGATTTTGTATTTTTCATAATCATAAAAGTGATAACCAAAATCATTAACACCATATCCAATAAAGGTACATTTCTTTGATTTTACCTCAAGCTTTGTTCTATTTTCTTTATTAATGTGGACAAAGGCTTCACAACCAAAAGTCTTTAAAAAACAGTAGTTTACCTTTTTACCTGTCCATGCCTCCTCTGGAATACCACCATCTAAGGAACTTGAAGGCCCTCTATTTATTAGATAAACAACAGTATCTACAGCATCTGCCCAAAATTATAAAGGAAATCCTGCATGCAATCTCATGCACCTTACACTCTCCATGATTGTCATGTTCATCCTTTCTGACACGCCATTTTCTTGTGGTGTTCCTAGAACTATCTTTTCTCTACGAATTCCATTCTCTGAACAGTACCTATAAAACTCTTTGCTGCAATATTCACCTCCATTATCTGATCTAAGACACTTCAACCTTTTTCCTGTCACATTTTCAACCAAAGCTTTCCATTTCTTGAAAGTATCAAATACACCAGATTTATTTCGAATACAATAAATCCAGGTTTTTCTGGTTGCATCATCAATAAAAGTAACATAATAATGAGAGCCACCAAGAGATGATGCCTGAGCAGGTCCCCATAAATCTGTATGCACAAGCTCTAATTTTTCGCTCTTCTTTTCTTTCCCAGCTCTAAGGAATCTGACTCTCTTATGTTTTCCATAAACACAATTCTCACAGAATTTTAAATCAACATGCCTCAAACCTGACAACAAATTTCTTGAGTGAAGAATCTGCAACCCCTTCTCACTCATGTGCCCAAGCCTATGATGCCACAATGCCGTATCTTCTCTCGTAGAGGTTGAAGCATTAACAGAATTAGAAATACCATTGCATAAATACAATGTACCAACCTTTCCTCGTTTCGCTATTACCAGGGATCCTTTAGTGATCTTCCAAGTTTTATCTATGAAAGTAGTTACGCAACCTTCACCTCCCAACTGCCCACTTGAAATCAGATTTTTATTCAAATCTGGAACATGCCTTACCTCATTCAATAGCCATTGATTTCTATTATGTTGTTTTATGAAAATTGTACCCATTCCAATGATTTTACAGGGTTTATCATCACCTAATCCAAGATGTCCAAAATCTCCTTGAACATAATCATGAAAATGTTTCTTATTAGGTGTGGCATGGAATGAGGCCCCTGAATCTACCACCCAGGCATCAATAATATTTTCTAGTGAAAGAATCAAAGAATCTTGCAACACATCACTTGTTACATTCACTTCATGATTAGTTTTGTGTTGCGCGTCTCCTTGTTTTCCCTTCCGAACTTGCAATCTTTCTTCAGGTGTCTTTTATTCCAACATTTCCAGCACATTATCCCTGATCTGGACTTGGATCTACCTTTTCTTGACTTACTGTGATATCCTGGGCTCTTTCCTCTTTCCATTTTTCTTCCCCTAGTCTTTGCAGTCAAAGCATTACCTGATGTTTCACCGAAGCTTTTCCATCGCATTTCCTTACTAAGGATTGCACCGATAATATCATCAAACTTTAAATTACTAGTTCCAGAGACAGAGTTACTAATGGCCATAACTAAACCATTCCAACTTTCTAGAAATGAGAACAGAAATAATAGAGCCTAACTTCATCATCAAAAGTTACCCCCACAGAACTTAACTGAATTGTAACTATATTAAAATCATTTAAATGGTCTGCAACAGATCCACCTTCTGACATCTTCATATTAAATAAACGCTTCATAAGAAATATCTTATTTGAGGCCGAGGGTTTTTCATATAGTTTGGCCAATGTCAAAATTAAACCCTTTGTTGTCGTTTCCTTTGAAATATTAAACGCTACTAACACCGCTAGGCACAGTCGTATTGTTCCAAGTGCCTTTCTGTTGAGGATATTCCATTTTGTGTCTGTCATACTCATCATCTTCTTTGTCTTTCCGCTCAATGGTAGGTACAGATCTCTCTAATACAGATAATCTTCCATCTGCATCTTCCACAGATGGTAGTTCTAGCCATTGAATTTTTTGACCCTAAACCTACCATCTTTCGCCATTGCTCCCACTCAAACCAGGAACCCTTCTCTCCTACGAGTTTATCAGCCAAATAGACCTTCAGCTCTGATACCAATTGTTAGAAAATTATATATTATGGAGCAATGGAACACATAAAATATTGCAGAAATATAAACATAGAAAACAAATAAAACAAGAGAGACACAGATATACATGGTTCACCCAGTTTGGGCTACGTCCATGGAGAAACAACCAGTCCTTCCTTTTATATTATCCAGCAAACTGAAGAGATACAACCTACAGCAGATCCGCTGTAACTCCCTCTTCACTCTCAATCTACTCTCTCTTCCTCACTCAAAATACAGATCTCCATATACACAATACAATTCCCTCATATATAGTGAGGGTTTTCCTTCTAGGGAAAAAAACCCTAAATTAAACATAACTTCTACTGTCAGATCACCCTCCTAATGAACGACCCATATTGACTAGAAATTACTAGACTTTTACAAGGCAATTTTACATCTATTTTTAGCTTCGAGGGTGCTGCCCCCAAACCCTCTTCGGGGGACCGCTAGCCCCCAGACCCCCGAGTTGTGGAGGATAGGCCCCCCTGAACCCCTGCAGGGGGGACAAGTCCCCCCCCCCACCTAGAGGGGTGTACAATATTCCTGGGGTATACATCCAGCTGAAACCTTTGAATACAGAAGATAATCATGCTCCACACCCAACAACTTTGAAACTTAATCTGCATCAACCAACATTCAGTTAATCTGAACAATCAAATCATTGTCACCAGAACAAGATGCTAAACCCAGAAACATGCATCATCATTTAGAACCAGTTGTAATCTCCAAAATCATGCATCAGAATGTACAGGCTACTTTATTGAACCCAGCCTACGTGTATATGCTACTTCTGGTAATCAAACTTGCATATACCTTCAAAAATACTGAAACATAAAACCTCTAAATCAAGTATGTACCAACCAGCAATATACGGAGCATCTACTGTCTATTTACAGATCTTTACACAGGCAGTAGCAGAGATCACCCTTCTCACTTATACAATCAATCAATCAACTACCAAACTCCTTATGCATTAAGTTTTACATTCAGATCTTGATAGACAATAGTAAAACAACAGAATTGATCAGATATATTAGTTAGATTTGAAGAAAAGGGATTTTCTTTTGTATACGCTACTTGGAAGAGTAGAACCCATGTGTACATGCGCTTTTACCAAGATGAACCAACATACATATTTGCAAATATTGGCTCATAATTTTGCTGCAATTCCAGACTTTAGACAAACCCAGATCATGACATTTAAAGAATAAAACAGGTGTTCATAATTAGATCTATCCCAATCGATATGAAATCATTCAATGATAAGTCATTTAAGGTCTCATGATCTTGATTCCGGCCCATCTTTCTGTGTAATACAAGTTGTAAGTTGGTTACTAAAATAATAGCCAACCGTCTTAAGAAATTTTTATCTATCATCATCCCTGAAAACCAAGGAGGATTCATCGAAGGGAGAAAGATTCTTGACAATATTGTGTTGGTGCAATTAGAAATTCACTCAAGCTATCATCGAAAATAGAAAGGTATGGTGATTAAGCTAGATTTGGAAAATCCCTTTGATAGGGTGAGACATGAATTCCTATTTTCTGTGATGGAGAAATTTGGCTTCTCAAGAGCTCTCATAAATTGGGTGAAAACCTACATAGCCTCCCCTTGGATAGCGCCATTGGTTAATGGTCAATCAACGGAATTTTTCCAAGCCTCGAGGGGGCTAAGACAAGGTTTACCATTTTCCCTACTTCTTTATGCCATTCAAGCTTCAGTGCTCAGCTTCCAACTACACTACTGTCAACAAATCCAAACATTACGAGGCCTTAGGATGGCTCACAATGTTAAAGACATAAATCATGCCCAGTTTTCTGATGATACATTATTGCTTGGAGGAGCTAGCATAAATTCTGCTAGGTCCTTTAAGAAGGAGCTAGACATTTATAGGGATGTTTCGGGCAGCAAGTTCAACTATCTAAAAAGCACGATCTATGGCTGGAATTGCTCGATCAAGGAATTGACAAACATAACAAGGTTGTTAGAAATGGAAGGAATCCTGACTTGGGAGTCATTTAAGTATCTTGGGATCCCAATCTTCAAATCAAATCCTAAAGTAGCTCACTGGATGCCCCTGCTAGACAAGCTAAAACTCAGAATACAAGCTTGGGGAGCCTCATGGTTGAATAATGTTGGGAAGGTAATCCTGATGAAATCTGTTCTCATAAGTCTACCTTTATATCAGAATTCCGTTCTACTTGCCCCTAAAACCTTTATTAGCAAAGTGGATGGTCTTCTGAGAATATTTCTGTTGGGGGGTGGGGGGAGAATAATGAAAGAAGGCTCCATTTAGTAAACTGGGACACTCTTAAGAAGCCATTCTTGGAAGGAGGTCTCCAAATGCGTGATTTGGTAGCCCAAAGTCATGTTGTGGGCTCCAAGCTTCTTTGGAACATTGTTTATGGGAATCCTAGTTAGAGCAAGAGAGTTCTGTGGAAAAAATATTTTCATGGGCAACACTTGAGGTGTTGGACCATCCTCCAAGAATAATCAAAGTATCACTAGTATTCAAACTTTGTCTCACAGCTATGGAGCATTTAAGTCACAAGATATACTAGATCCCAGGTAATGGGAAAAAAAAAAGAATTTGGGAAGATTCGATCCTCATAGATCAACTCTTGAATCAGGTGGAAGAACTTGTAAATATCAGAGTTTGGCTTCAAGCCAGCAATCTAAAAAACCTTTGGGACATCTCCAATTGGACTGATGATGTAGGAAGTCTTTGGGATGGTTGGAATCTGGGGGAGGTCCCTCAATGGCTGGATGGTGAAGCTGCTTTATTGTTGGATTTTCTCTAAGGAAAATCTCCTTTAAAGGCCTCTTCTAAGGACAAAAGAGGGTGGGGCTCACTTTTAGGCTCATACTCAGTAGCAAAAGGTTACAAAAGTATGATGGTTGTCCCAAACGTTCCCTCGGAGCCAACTCAATGGAAATTTATTTGGTCTTTTCCTTCTCTTCCCAAAATTGAATTCTTTCACTGGACATTGGCACATAAAAGTATCCTCACTAGAGATAAACTGAGAATGTGTGGAATTGAATGACCCTCCAGGTGCCTTCTCTATGTTTCAGATAAAGAAACGGCTAATCATCTGTTGTTAATGTGCCCCTTTGCTCAAGAAGTTTGGAGGGGTGTCCTGATGTTAGGATTTGAAAAAATAGAGCTTCCCGGAAATATTCCAGACTTGCTAAGAAACTAGGCCAAGTATTCCCCATTCTATCTCTCCAAAAAAAGCCTTCTCGGGACTGGTTGGATGTGGATTTCCAAATTCACATGTTGGAAATTGTGGCTGGAGAGGAATAATAGAATTTTCAGGGAGGAGAGTTGTAATCCTGCCAGAATTATCACTAAAATCAAAGCTTTGTTGGGTGAGGCCTTAGAAGCCAAACCCGCCATAAGAAATGGTATGATTATGGATAGTGAGGAAGATCAATGGCTAAAAGAGCTAGTTCCAAACCATTAGGATAGACCCATTCCTCCTGCAAAAGCCTTTTCTCATTGGGAAATTCGTCTGGAAGAATAGGAATTCATTAAATGGAGATCAGCTCTGGATGATCACTGTGTTTTCTTTGATGGGGCCTCTAAAGGTAACCCAGGAGCGGTGGGTAGCGGTGGAGTTATCTTGAGTCCTAGAGGCTCAACTGAGATGTGTTTTGCATGGGGTCTAGGCCATGAATCAAACAACAAAGTGGAGGCTCTTGCTCTGTGGCAGGGTCTAAATCTGGCTATCAAGAAGAATTTCCTATCCATCTCAGTCTTTGGAGACTCTAGACTAATTATCCATGCTATGAACTCTCAAAAGAACCCTTCTTAGGTACAATTAGCCTTCACACTCAAAAAAATCACGCTAGTTTTGCCCAAGTTTCACAAAATCTCTTTCTTTCATATTATGAGGAAGTGAAACTCACAGGCGGACTTGGAAGCCAATCTAGGCTCTCTCCGAAGCAAGAGATCACTGTTAGTAAATGATATTGAATCGAACTGCAGCATTCCATAATTTTGGAGAACACTGGGCCTCTGTTCCTCTGAGCAATCGTCTATTTCAGATTACTCTCCAATACCTAGAGCTTCGGGACCAAACCAAAATGAGCTAGTAGTTGTTAGGAGACTCGGACTCATTTACAAGGAAAAAATTAGAACACAACCCCGTCATTTTCGCTCTCTGCTCTCTGTTGGAATTCATTACTACGTCATTCCGCAATCAGTAGGGTACGTGCTAGGGGGGTTCACAAGGGCTACATCAAGGCTAGTTTAGATAACAGAAAGGCCTCTGTTACAATTTATGATGAAATGGCAAGCAATGCTGGCAATGTTGACACCTCACTTGGTAAACTTGAGCACAAAGTAAGAATCCACCAGACAAACCAAAAGAAAACAAGCAATGAGCTATTGAAAGACCTGGAAATGAAAGTCCGGTGTGATGGGTCTCCTCTCTGCAAGCTAGGAAGCAGAGCTAAGATGCGGCAAGCAAACGCAATAGAAAATCAAGATGCCACTCTGAAACCAAATCAAGTGCATATTCAAGCCATTATCTGCAAACACAATGTAATCCCATCAATGTGCTTATCACAAGCTAAATGTATTCTCCTCGCATCCTATCAAAACGAAAGAAAAATCTGGAAGAAAGAAACATAGATAGCCTTGTTAAAGCCCTCGGCAGCTATTTTTCCGAATCTTAAATAAAATATAGTTGTAAAAAAAAAAAAATTATAATTAACATTTTTTTTTGTAATCTTGGTAGGAGTACATCTTCATCATTGTCAGATTTTGATGAATTCAGGTGAAAGGGCTATTTTTTCTATAAGTTAGACTATGCCCATTACTAAACAACAATAATTAACAAATAAAAATTAATTCCACACATTTTTAAAATATTTAAAAAAAAAATTCCGTGAACAAATTGCCTTTGTCTCCCATTTTATGAAGAAGTGGCGCGGATCACAACCTTCCCCTTAAGAGTGTTTTTTAATTACAGATGATAATTATGTTAAATATACACTAAATACAAATATTTATTCATATAAGTAAAATTATATAATCATTTTATTCATATAAAATTATAAAAATATGAATTTACTTATAATCACATTATAATTAACATTTTTTTTTGTAAGCTTGGTAGGACTACATCTTCATCATTGTCAGATTTTGATGAATTCACGTGAAAGGGTTATTTTGTCTATAAGTTAGACTACACCCATTACTAAACAACAATAATTAACAACGAAAAATTAATTCCACACCTTTTAAAAATATTTTCAAAAACTTTTTCCGTGAGCAAATTGCCTTTGTCTCCCATTTTATAAAGAAGTGAACAAATTGCCGTTGTCTCCGTTTTATAAAGAAGTGGTGTGGAAAAAAAACTTCCCCTTAAGAGTGTTTTTTTATTACAAATGATAATTATGTTAAAGATACACTAAATACAAATATTTATTCATATAAGTAAAATTATATAATTATTTTATTCATATAAATTTATAAAAATAGGAATTTACTTATAATAACATTATAATTAACATGTTTTTTTTTAAGCTTGGTAGGACTACATCTTGCCTTTGTTTCCATTTTATAAAGAAGTGGTGCAGAATAAAACCTTCCCCTTAAGAGTGTTTTTTTATTACAAATGATAATTATGTTAAAGATACACTAAATACAAATATTTATTCATATAATTAAAATTATATAATTATTTTATTCATATAAATTTATAAAAATATGAATTTACTTATAATAACATTATAATTAACTTTTTTTTTTTGCAAGCTTGGTAAGACTACATCTTCATCATGTCCAACTTCTCATCCTGATGGAGGGATAGCACAAGATTTGAACCCATGACTTCCGATTTAATGAGACTTCATTTCCACAACCATTGCCAATTGTGCTACCCCAAGTGGACAACATTATAATTAATATGTTTGAAGTATAATTATATTGATAAATATGTTAAGTTAGATTTCAGTATAGTTGAAAATAAGATGAATTTTTCTTTCAATATATAATTTTTGTTATTAATATTAAAAATGTTACATGTCAACTCTATATTTAAAAATGAATGAATTGTAAATCTCTCTCAATTTTTTTTTCAATCTTTATATATGTGTGTGTGTGTGTCTGTGTGTGTGTGAATTCTATCTCTTTATACACAGAATCTTTATTAATTTTTTTGTATTTACAATTCACATTCTACACATTAAAATGTTAATACATGTCCCAATCATATTGGAAGTAGAAAACATGTATGCATAGAACTCTCCTATATAAAATTGTTTTTGTTATATATACATATAATTGAAATTGAAATATTTTGTTTATGATTGGCATTCTACACTTTGTTAATGCAAGCCTCAATTATATTTAGAAGTAGAAAACATATATGCATAGGACTGTCTCTTTAAAAAAATTTGTTATAAATATTTTTTTAAATGTTTATATGTGTGTGTGTGTGTTACATTTCAACTCTATATTAAAAAATGAATTAATTATAAATTTCCTTTAAAAACCTATTAATAGAATAAGTTGTTACTTGAAATGATTATTTAAATATAGCCATTACTTGAAATCATGGTCTCTACATGCTCTCTATTTAAGCATTTTCCATGATGAACCACACTTTTTGGTTCGAAAAGCGTGGGCCAAAAATTTCTCTAATGTGATTTCTATGGAAAGGCTTTTCTTAATTCATTATAGATCAAAGAAGCTTGATTCACAAATTACTACCCTGTATGGATGGACCACTGCTATTAAAGAATAATAATTTTCTATTTATTTATATAATATATATAAAATCCGTATTAAACTTTTTAACTAGTAAATATATATTTATTTTGTTTTATATAGTATATATAGATGACATTGAAATATTTTATTTATGATTCAAATTCTATACATTAAAATGTTAATACATGCCCTACTTATTTTTGGCAATAGAAAACATACATTTATAAAACTCTATCTATATAAATTATTATTATTATTATTATTATTGTGAATCATTTTAATTATATATATATATATATTGAAATATTTTATTTATAGTTTACATTCTATACATTAAAATGTTAATACATGCTTTATAAAAAAATAATTATATATTTATATATATATATATATATATGGCCTGGAGTATGCCCTAAAACTGCTTTTGCTTGGCTAAGAGTGTATCTTCATCAGACGTAAGAAAACAAGTTAAGGGCCCAAGACCAAAGACATTTAGTAGGAGTGAGAGCTTGCCCCCTTACGGACCACCAGCAGGTTATTCCAGGTGCCGTGGTTTTCCTTGAATAACGATGATGAGTTATCCGCGAGTTAAGGGCCGAAGACCATAGGCATTTGGTAGGAGTGAAAGCGTGCCCCCTTACGGACCACCAACAGTTTATTCTAGGTAGCATCGTTTTCCTTGAATAATGGTGATGAGTCAGCCTGCTTTCGCGGATAAAAACCAGGTTATTCCAGGTGCGTGGTTTTCCTTGAATAACGATGATGAGTGAACCTAATTTCCCGGATAACACCCAGAGATGTTTGTCTTCAATGTTGGTTTGACAATTGAGTTATGATAGGTTTTCTCACCGTAAGAATTTTTTTTTTAATGTTACTAGTAACCTCCATATTAAAAAATGAATGAATTAGAAATATCCCTAAAGAATCTACTAATGGAATAAGAATTCTCTATCTTTACATATAATTCATATTAATTTATTATTATTATTATTTAAATGTCATAGATCAACTCCACATTAAGAATACAATAAATTACACATATCCTTTACGATGAAAAATGAAAACATCATATATTTTTCAATTTAAATTAATTTTGTTTTGCTTTATATAAATTTGATATAAACCTATGTTATTTAATATAGATATTAAAATATTTATTTGTGGCTAATAGTAAAATGTTTTTTTGTTATTAGTATATTTTTACTCTAACTATTACATGCCAACTAAACATAAAATGAATTTCATGTAATATCAATTATATTATTTTTACATGGCATTTGTCAACTCCATATTAAGTATTGAACAAATTACATATCTCTTTCATATTAAATAGTAAATTTATGGCAGGGATTGATCTTTTTTGTTATTACTGTTTTTTAATTTGTTACTAGTAAGCATTATTTTATTTTTTTATATGTAACATTATGTGAAAACATCTCCCTCATATTGGGTTGTAGAGAACCTATTGGCACGACCATATTTAGTTGAATGATTAGATGAAGATGTAGATTATCCATAATATTCTCTATTACCAACCATTGCACCATATTAGTCTACATATATGTCAAACTTTTCAAATATCAAAAGGCCTCTAGATTCCGCAATTTATTGTGGTGGCAAAATCTTGATAATCTTTGTGGTCCTAGAGAAAAATATTCATCTCTTTGTCAAATTGAAGTCATAAAAAAGTATGTCAACATCCTCTTATTTTAGGTAGTCAATGTAGCAATCATTTATATTTCAACCCTTTCTTTTTCCTCGTTCCATTGATTTGTTTCTCAACTACTAGCTTTGGCTTGTACACACCATTGAATTAGAGTGGAATTACTTGTAGCTCTAGCTCTTTGGCATACCAATGTACGTCAACTAATGTAGCATCTTCACTTTCTTTAATGACCTATATAACCTTGGTAACCCAAAGAGGATAACCATGTGGATATCTAGCCGTTAACACTGCAATCATGCTACTCTCCTTAATATCCTATAAAAAATCCCTATAAAGGTCCTCCATGCCTTCATGTTGAGCACATGATCTTCTAGAATCAATAAATATTTCTATGTCCTCTACTTGCGAAGACTCAATAATAGATTGAGATTCTTGTTGTTCAATAATGTTTCTTTCATCATACTCATTTGGCATATTGTGTGGCCAATTAAATGGAATCTAAAAAAATGCATCTCCATTTCTTGAGCTTGGAATTATGTCATTTTGACCATTGAACAAAGATAACCACAAAACATAATCGACAACATAAAAGTAATCATATATATCTTTTATAGATTTTTTTTAATTATTTCCAAGCATTTAGAATAATTTACATCTCTATTATGCCTTCGTGCATTATGGATTTCAATAACTGATTGCAAATAAAAATAACTTTAATACAAATGTTAGATGGTCTAGAAATGAACTTCAAAAATGTTAAACCTGAAAGCCCCCATTCACTCAAAATACACCTATTATTATACTAGTAACATATTATATGGATGTGGGCACAACGAGTAAATCTTGCACCCACAATACTAAAATCACATAGTGGATTTTATACTTCTATGATCTTAATTATATATCCTAAAAGTGTTTAATATGAAACACACACACACACACATAATCAAGCATAAAATCATGTCACATGGCAATTTTCTTCCTTCATCTTCCACACTCTTCCCAGTTTATATTGTTTACAACCATTATGTTATCGACCTGGTCATTGAATGCTCCCACTTACCATGGCATGGGTCCATTTGTTGTAACTAGCATATGGGTCATTGAAACAAGCATTGAAATTCCATATTCATAGCTACATGGAAGTGTGAATAACTTTATCCATCTCCCTAAATTTTGACATTAGGGTATTCTAGCCCCCAAACCTCATCTTGAACTATAGATTCATCCCATCCATTTGGAAGGCACACTAACCCCAAGCATCTAGGAAAGTTGGAACAACACCTTTAGTAAGCACTCACCCCTAAGCACTAAAGTCCACAATCACAACTCCAACAAGTATAACTCTAACCATATCCTATACTTTCAGGATCCTCAGAGATAAAAGAACAATTGGTATCGCATTAGTGATTGAGTTTGTCCCCAACCAATAAAATGTTGCTTATATTTAGATCTTCCTTTCATGGGTTTAGGCTCCCACAAGATCTTCAATAAACCAATCCTCGAGGCCAATGGACTGGCTCTCATGCCCAACTCCCACTCACATCATAAAACCAAAGTGTAACATACCCAAAACACCTACCTTTGTTTTCTAGCTACCTCAACCAATATTTGTCCTTTATTCTCAAATTTGGGCAATCTGAGGTATGAGTATATTTAAATTTAATTATTCCATGGATGACTATTACAAATACATACATATACCAAATCAACACTTGTAGTGGAAAAAACATCCATGTATAACCATTACCCAAATTGATCTAATCAATACTTAACCACATGAATGATTTACAAAAGCATTATTACCCAATGTATACAATTAGTCATTTCTAGCACTAACTCTAATAATAGTAACTTGTTACACGGAGGAACATAACAACATACTTTTAAATCGTTCTCATATAGATAACTACAATTTCCTTCTCATTCTAGCATTATCTTTGTTACCCACATTTGTCATTGCAATCCATCCTTGGCTCGTGCATCTTCTTGATACCCACTATGCCAACTTTACACCTTTGATATAGTTGAAACTTCATTTACATAGTGGAGATAGAAATATTCCCTTTGTCACATGAGATGATCGAAACAACAAAATTTGACCATACACATAGATATCGTCTACATAGTCCATAACCCATCATGTGATGAAATCATCCAAAACTTGGATTTCGCTAATACAAACACATATAGTCCTAAACTTAGCAATAACCAAAAACAATAATTCATAATATGTAAACAATAATAACCATATTAGTTATTTATTTAGTGGTGAATTTACTAGCTATAGTTCTTAAACACAATCATAACCTTTTCTACATCATAATTGGGATTATCACTCACATGTATGCACTCTTGGTACTCAACCCACTCTTAAACATTGTAGGTTCCTCTTCCTTCTAACACAACATTATACAAACACTCCCCTTTTCGAAACAACCCCTTGGAAATATATTTACTATTATTGTGCAAGAAGAGTCCTAATGCAACACCCATTGTTAAAATTATTAGTATGGTTAGCAATAAAGAAAACTTTGTCCTCCAATCCGTGGCTCACAATTGTGCCATAGCTTTGTGAACTAACAATAAATGCCCCCCATATCTTTAGCAATGCATCGAATCGATGAAAGGTACAACAAACAAACATTATGCTCCAACATTTCTATAGCTCATCATAGAATCTCACTCTTGTGGAATTTTCTTCATCTTAAGACATCCATCAACTTCATACACCTATCCTCTCCTGACTCCCTAGCATACCTAGATCAATGAATGAACAAATGAATAACTTTTTGAAAATATTGAGTGAATTCTCTTCCTAAACAGCTTACATAGAGACCAATTCCCCATTAAGAGTTTGAAAAAACACCATAAAGACATAAAAAAAAAAAGTGACAATAATTAAGAAAAAGACACTTCAAAACTCACCTTACTTCCCCTCCCAATGGTTCATTGGCCCCATGATGCTCCCATAAATATTATCCCAAGTGCACCTTATAATATCGTTATCATAATATAATTTAAATAAAACTCAAAGTGAAAACTACCACATACTTCACATGCTTACTATTCCACTTTAGCACGTTATTATATCATTATTATAATATAATTTAAATAAAACTCATTATTCCCACTTCGAAACTCACCATTACCACTTTAATGGGGCCTAGTTAAAATTTGTATACCTTCAACTCGTGATACTTGTAATGGTTAATTGCATAGGATCACTAGCTAACGACTAATCACAAAGCTGAGTTATAGATATTTTTGGCAATGAAGTAAAATTACTACATAAAAATTGTACTTTGGGAGTGGACCATAAATATGTATTAATAAAGGTGGGAAGGTTTATAGAGTTGTATATTAATATTATAATAATGGATAGGCATGGAGATATAATATTTAACTTTGAAATTGATTTGATTAGCATTTAAAATAATTTAGGTTAGTTATGTGATAAGTGCTTTGCATATTATTAATAATATAGGGTTAATTGTTATAATTTACAATTTTTAATATATATCTATATATTAAAATTAATTATTATTAGTTGATAATTATTATTAATTATTTTTATTATGCTTAGTTATTTTAACGCGTTAATATAATGAGCATATAAAAAATAATATTATTATATAATTAATAGTCATTGTATATACTATTTTAGAATAACTATTATATTTATTTTTTCTAGAAAAAATCATATTCTTTTATTCAAGTTGAATACCAAGTACAATTTGCAAGTGCATTCTACACAATGAAAAGAAGCAATACTCAAAATAAGGTTGTTGAAAGTCTTAATTAGATAGATATTGTTCTAGACATCATAAAACAAAAACATTGCTTTATAAAAGCTCAAAAAACTATGAGACCATAGACTTCTCGAATGTTGACTTTTTCTCATATCAAGAGATTATGTAATCATTTAACAGACCTTGTATCATAGATTCATAGGGCCCTTCATGCACAACCAGCGACTATGTTCATGTTATCAAAGGTAGACCCTCATTTGATAGAGTATCAACCCATTCATTACGTTCCTGACATATATATTGGTAACTTACCTGCTAAAAGGTATCATAAATTCCCTTAACTTGATTTGCCAACACTAATAAATTGGTGTTTTGCACATGAGAAATATTCTTCATCTAATTAATATGAAGTAGAGAATCACCCATGATCTGTAACTGATGAATAACCTTTGTGTCAGTAAAGTTTACGAGGTAAATAAGTGTTAAGAATTCAAGTCAATTATTTGATCCATGCCCAACATTCGTTTTAAAGGAGAAAACGTAATGATTGGAGACATAAACTTCAAAGTCCAATTCAAAAATATTTTCATTTCCTTGGCATGCTCCATCAATAACCGCCTACGGAAGACTTTGATCAATAACTAGCAAACCTCGCTACTTTGCACTTGAAATTTTTGGTTGTTTGTTATGAATTGAAAAGTGATCCTACCCTTGACACAACCACTTCAGGATGAATGAGTCTACCTTCAAAAGTGGCATTATTTCGAGAAGCCAAATGCACCAACACATGAGGATGGGAAGTGATCTTAATGTTTTTAATTCTCACCTACTAACCATTCTTGAAAATAGATATCCACTCTTTCCTTTCCCCGAGGCTCCAAAATTTGAAAAACCTGGACCACCTCCACCCAAGAAATCTTTTTGAAATTGCAATGAATAGAAAGATGTTGAATATCATGAGAATTTCCTTGCATAAGAAGCACAAATGAAGACCATTCATGTTTCTTTTTTGTAGAACATCCCATGTTAGCAATTTTAAGCCACATCAGCACAACACTTTCCATGGGGGGCTTTAATTTCCACATGACCTTCCACCATCAAAAAAGGATTGAACTCAGTCTACAATTAAGGCATGATAACCTTGCTACACACTATAATATCCACCCGAGGAGTTGTACACCCAAACAAGCTCATCTCTTTTATCTAAAATTCTAACATGGACATTTTCCAAAGCTTGAAGGAACCTCTCCCACCTTGATTTCTAGTCCATAGGAAGATCCAAATGATCAATAGTTAACCAACCTTAGAGCCAAATAGTAGTGGATTCAAGGTCCGCTACTTTGGAAAGCATAGTCTGTCTTCTCTACTAGAGAAACAAGGTTATATCATTAGAAAGAAAAATAACAAAGTAGCATATCAAATGGGAACTATACCGAGTTCTCGGTATTTAAAGGTTGCAAAAAATCATTCGATTTTGAAAAGTGTCAATTCATAATACATCATTTTATTTTAGAACATAATTTTGACACTTTAAATTTCTTATATCCTAAGTATGTATAATTTTTAAAAAATGTTGGTTATTTAAAGAAAAATAAGTTGTCTTATTCCTCTTCTTGTATTTCATCCACACATGCTTG
Organism: Pinus tabuliformis; assembly: GCA_031772625.1. NCBI lineage: Eukaryota > Viridiplantae > Streptophyta > Pinopsida > Pinales > Pinaceae > Pinus > Pinus tabuliformis. The sequence goes on from CM062819.1 coordinate 1,041,458,391, forward strand.
TTTTTTAAGGGTTTTTCAAGCTTTTATTTTTTTTCTTTGCAATGTTTTTTCTATAATGAAATTTTCATTTTTTTTGTGAAGTTAAAAATAAAAACTATTAGAAATAATTTTTTGAAGTTAGTTTTTTATATATTTATATATCCTTGATTAATGATTTAATACACATAAAAAAATTGTCACTAAAAAAAATATTTAAACATTTGACAAGAATGCACATTTTGCATGTAGATATAATTAAAAAAATATGTATTTCGAGACCTTTTCGTGAAAATTAACATGTTCAATATAGGATTTTTATGAAAATAATTGAATAAAACGAGTTGAAAACTAGCAAATTTTATGAAATTTTTATCAATTTTATGTCCAAAGATGATGACATTTGAAGATTTTCTCCAAAAATAATGTGTGTGTGAAAACAAACAAAAAATAATTAAAAATAAATAAATAAAAAAAAACATTTAAAACATCCCCAATGGGGTTGTCACGTTTTGGAAACCACTCGTTAGGTGAAGCATGACAGTTGGCTCTTGGTTAAAGTGGTTGTGGGTAGGCCAATAGCTCCTCCACCACATGGTAGTTAATGACTATGAGCTCATCAGTGTGAAATTTTTTCCTTTGTCTATGTGCAACGCGTTTGTATTGTTTCGGGTTTCAATGATGTTGACGCTTATTTGGTTAATTGCATGGTGCAAGAAATATTCTGGTTGTTTTTTGGCTCTCCGAGGGACGTGCACTCCTCTTTCTCTTATTTCTCTAGGTCGTTGGGCTAGGGTGGTGGTCGTTTGTCTATCACACCTCCTGTGGGCTTAATTCAGTAATATTTTTTTCCTTCTTGCAATTGGTGAAACCTTCCCTCTCCTTCCTAAGTTGTAGGGTGTGTCGCTTGAGGTTTCAGCTTGTTCTAGGTCTAGTTGCTCTGCGTTTACTTGATTTCTTGCCTTGGCCTTATAGTTGGTGTCTCTTGGGTTGTCTATATTCGGTGTATGTCGCTTGTTTAATCGGCTTTGAGACTTCTGGTGGTGTTGTTTTCATTTGGGTAGCAGAATTGGTGCTAGGGTGGTGTTGGTCTCCGGGTTTTGTCATCCCTTGGTTCTTCCCATCTCGGGTTGTCAACAAAAGACCTCCTTTTGGTGTTCCCTTTTCACTTTGGTGTCAGTTTGGATTCTGGGATCTCGCTTTTCTTTTTGCTCTTGTGTGCAGTTTGCAAGTCACCTTATGGCCTTTCCACTCATAGATTCTTCTACATGTTCTAGCCTAATTCAATATTTTTCTAGTGGTGAATTTCCTGTGGGGTGATTTGTTATGTCAAATTCACTTTCCTTCTCTGTCTACAGTATGATTTGTTTGGCCTCTGGTGGAGGGTATTCATTCATTTGGGCACATAATTTATGTTTGTGTGCTACCTATTTTATTTCAGAGGTCTTTGGTTCGGTTTAGGTATTGCCTTTGGGGTCTCGACTTCTTCTTGGACCTCAATATGAAGCCTAGTCCGTGCTTATTGCGTGCCCTAGCCCAAGAAAAGGTGGAAGGATTATTTTCTTTTGAAGGTGTTCAAGGTGGCGCTGCGAATGTGAGTGGTGGAAGCACCAAACGAGGCATTGGTTCAATGTGTGGTGCTGGGTGTGGGCGTCGCAAAACTCGTGGGGGGCAAAGGTAGTCAGTCAGCTCCATAGCATGCAGAATCAACAGAATGATAATTTAGACTGGTCGTGGGGTTGTCAAAGTAGCATATAATCAAGTTGCGATCATGCCATGGCCTCTCGGGGACGGAGCAACATTTAGGGTTGTACAGGGACAACGGGTTGTGCTCCTTCTAGGTGTCTCGGGATTTCCACGACGCTTCATGAGCTTGTATAGTCTGTCATTGCTTAGTTGGAATCTCTCGATAGAGCCCAAAGGGAGGAGCATGAGGTTATTATGGCCAAACTAGAACAACTCCACTACTTCCAATGCCATGTTTGTGAAATAATTGTAATTATCTAGCATGGGAAAAATCTATTGACGAAGAAAGTTGAAAAGTTTGAAGCTTGGCTTGCTCTCTTTGATAATCATGTCAATTGTTTGTATCGCCCTCCTCCTCCGATAGGAACAGGGCCAGATAATCCTGCTTCAATTACCTCTTACGACTGATTATGATCACTGGTGTCTTTCTAGTTCTTCCTCTGGTATGCTAGGCTTCTAAGGCTGTGGACCTCTTAATTAGGCCTTTTGCTTTTTGTATGTTGCATGGTTACAACATTGGTCAACAAACATTATAACTATGTAAAAAAAACAAAACAAAAAACAAAAAAATAGAAAAAGAAAACAATGATAAAGAAAAAACTAAATAAACAGTTTCAAAAATTAAGGCATCGCTGAAAATTTAAAAATAAACATATAAACTCTAATTAAAAAAATAAAAAACAAAAAAATAACAATTTACAGAAAAAAAAAAAAAAAAAACACAACAAAACTTAATATATATTCAGAAAAAAGAATTGAAAAAAACGTTCAAAAATTTTTTATTAAAAGAAATATAAATTAAAAAAAAAACACTTTTAAAATATTAAATATTAAAATAAAGTAAAAATATTTAAAAACAAAACACACACACATATATAACTCAAATGGCTTGTGCGCTCCTTGGTCGTGCCACAAGGGTCGTAAGAAGGGCTGAGAGGTGGCACACCACCCCTAGCCCCAACTGCAACACTTGCCACCGGACTAAGAAATTTCAAAAAGAAAAAAATAATGGTTTTGTTTTTAAATATATTTCTTTTATTTTTTTCAAATATATTTTAAATGTTTTTTTAATTTTTTAAATCGTTTTTTATATTTTTAATGTTTCTGTGATTCATATTACATTAAGAAGAGTCTTTTTAGTAGAAATCAGAAGTAAAATTTTTAATGTTATTTTACTTTTTTTTGTTTAAATGTTTTCTAAAAAATTTCAATATTTTTTTTAATTTTTTAATATATCTATATATATATATATATATATATATATATATATATATATATATATATATATATATATGTATTTTTAGTGGGATTTTTTTTGTTTTTTCCTTTATAATTTTTAATCTCTTTTTTTTTAATTTGTTATTTTTATGTGTTTTTTCTTTTTATAAGTTTTTTTTTAATATTTTATGTTTGATTTTTTATTTTATTTTTTTTATGGTTTTTTTTTGGTTATTATCATTATTTTTTTGTACTTTTAAAATTTTTAAACTCTTTTCTATTTAAATTTTTTTTTTTTGCAATTTATTTTCATTTTATTTTTTAATTTGTGTTTTTTTTTTTTTTAATTTAAGAAAAAAATAACATTTTGTTTCTTCATTTTTCATTATTTATCTAATTTTTCTTTTTTTACCCTTTTTTGGTTACACTAACAAACCGACCCCACTATGTGATACTTTGTTAGTTGATTTTTAAGTTTTAATTACAATGAATCAAGTTCATCCCCACAATGCATCAATTAATGGTTGATTTTTAAATTTTCATTGCAATGGGTCAAATTCACCCCCACTGTGTGTCAATTTGAGGGTTGATTTTTAAATTTTGTTTGCAATGTGTCATGTTGTCTTAGGTTAAAGTCATGTTTTATCTTTAGCGACATGCCTGAAAATTGTTGAAATTTTAAAGTTTTTCGAGCCATGATATTTTATCTTTAATGCAATTGCTAAAAAATGTTGAAAATTTAGCCCCCAAAAAAACAACACTTTTTGCTTTCAAGGTGTTTTTTCATGTTTTTCGCGCAAAAAAAATGGTTTTCACTGTCATTTTTAAAAACTGTAGAAAAATTATCCTAAAAAAAATGTTGCTCCAGCATACACACTTTTCGTTTTCGTGTTGTTTTTTCATGTTTTTGGGGGGTTTTTTGCTAGAATTCTCATTTTCTGGTTACAGTTCTTGTTTGATAGGATACTTTGTTAAATCTCACCACACACCATAATGGCATCGACACCTATTCTCACTGAAGATCCCAAGCCAACTTTACAAGCAAGAAAGCGTCCAATCATAGGGAAGGAAAGAGATAATTCCTTCTATTGATTGGAGACACCTTGTATCCCTTTGTTTGATCTTTGTTTCTAGAGTTATGAGTGATGTATTTACCTAGAATGACATCTCTCTAGACATTGGATTTGAAAATAAAGTTCCAAAGTGGTTTAGCTGCAAGAGATTTACCAAAATTATATACATCTTTTAAACCCAGCCCTCCCCATTCCTTGGGTTGGGAGATTTTTTTCTAGCTCGCCAAATGCATGCCTCTGTAATCTCGACTACCCCTCCAAAGGTAAATGAAGCATAAATTTCAAATATTCTCTAAAATACCCTTTAGAATATGTGCCAAAGGTGTCAACATATTGAGGTTGCTTCTAACATCGCTTTAACTAGGACTAGTTTTTTGCTTCTAGAAAGCCATTTATTACACCATAAATATTTTTTTGTTAAATTTTACCAATAATCAACTGAAAATCTACCTTCTTGTAGTTATTATGTTTGATAACAAAAATGAGGTATTTGATATCCTTATTTAAATTTCCATTAACACGAGGTAATAAATCATCAACTTGTGTTGTAAGGTGGTTCTCCAAAGAGCAAGCATTATCTACATACTTTTGTCTATTTATCTCCAAACCCATGCTCAGAAAATAAAGATTTGAGGTATCCAACACTTATAACGATTTCCATTCCAATCCAAAACAAAAGAGAAAAACAACATCTACAAAAAGGAGACGAGTAAGGATGACTCGTCTACCCACCTAGACTCCACTCATCTGCTCGCAAAGTTTTGCATCTAGAAGCCATTTGCTCAAGCCCTCAGTTTTTTTTTTTTTTTTAACAAGGTTGGGTAGTTTATATATTACCAAAAGCTTTAATGGTGCAAGCTCTTATTACAAAGATTGTATCATGAAAAACCTCTAAGCCATGAGATAGGAACGCAGTCTCTTATCCTAGGCTTGTATTGAAGACTTCATGAGTTTTGATGTGAATTCTAGTGCACTGTCTAATGAACTGACCTACTAGAAATAAAAATTTACAAGTCATGAGCTCTATGTCAGATTTTCAAGGCTTAAAGACTGAATGCTCCTGATTTGACTGGTTCTTCTTGTCAAAATTGTCCAAGTTCTCTCCTTCGTTGTTTGAAGAGTTCTCTCCTTTATTGGGTTGGGTACCATGTGATTTGTATGCTTGTTTTTCCCATGTCTCTACTTTCTGCTCCGGATTTTGCTGTGTATCTTTGATTTTGTGTTTCTTGAGATGCTTCTTCTTTTGTTGCTGATGTCCACTTTCCTTTTTGCATAAACGGGAACAATTGGATGTGTCAACGGACGAGGTTGTTAGAAGATTAGTAGCCAAGGTTAAATCGCAGAGGTTGGGATTAGAGGCTGTGCGGAGGGGATAAACCAGAGGTGCTAATGGGAGAGGAGGCTGGAGGATCCATCACAATCGTCGATGGTTGAGATCGACGGTCATCGGGCACGAACAAGTCTGCAAGTTAACCAAGCATAAGGGTAGGATTATACACGGAGGTGGTATATCCGACAGGTTAAAAACCATGAGTGGTAAAAGGGAAGGGTCACCCGATTCCATTGATCAGGCGACACGTAGCATTAGAGGAGAAAGAGAAAACTGCTTTTGAGGCGGGTAATCTCCGTGCTTGTTGACCCACCCGAAATCGATGAGAGATGTTTGATCCTATGTGTACAGATCAAGGGTGTGGGTGGTTCGCGCAGATTTGGATGGACGGGCTAAACAACCATTGGATTGAGCTCCTGATCGACAGTCCTGATTTGATCGGAAAGGGGCAAGCAGCACTACGGAAAAAGTTTCGAGGTGCGGGCCCGACGGTATTAATAGATGCAAATGAAAGATTTTTTGAAGTCAAATGAGGTGCAGATAAATAGAAGGGTGGGGGCTTAAGATGAAGTCTACAGGCTGTGAATAGGAAACAATGCTGGTTATTAGATAGGATAGGGGGGATCTTGGAGACCAAAGAATCACTATAATAACATGAAAAGTGGGGATTTCCTTGCTGAGATTGTTGCTGCAATTTTTATGAATGTACCCTCTGTTCTTATTGTGCTTTATCTCAGCCCAAAACCTGACTTCGATGAGATAGATTAAAATGTAGTTCTTGTGACTTAGATCCGTGCCTTCTTTCCTGCTGTTGCTCGTGCAAGAGCATGGAGTTTCATGCTTTTTCCTTTGCTTTCCCATGTTTCCCTGGTTGCTGCTGCAGTGTTGTGTCCTTTGTTGATTTGCAACTGTTTTTTTTTTATTGCTTTTCTCATTGTGATTTTCCTTTGGATTTGGTTAGCTTTAAACATAAGGATTTTGTTGGTTATTAAAGAACTAAGCTATGGTATTCCTCCTGGTTTTCACGAACAAGCCCTTCATTTTTTTTCACTGCTTGGTTTGCAAAGTAACCTGCCTATTGATTGTGAATTCTCAAGACATGTCTGTAGATTACATCGCTAGAGCCTTCCAAGTTCTTCCTTATTCTTCTAAAGATTCTATTCATGTGCTCATTGCTTGGTTTTTTGTTTCTTGCCATTGCCTCTATTATTATGGTTGAGTCTCCTATTATGATGGGATTTTGGATTTTTCTTTTTTTAAATATTCTTGTTCCCATCAACAAACTGTATGCTTCTACCTTGTTATTTAAAATTTGTCCCAATCCCCATCCATAAGTGAAATTTTCTTTCCCATCAGGATTAAGGATTATTTCTCCTACCCCTGCATTTCTCGGATTATGCTTTGAAGTCCCATCAAAGTATAGACAATATCTATTTTGATTTTTTCTCCAGTTTGTCAATTCCTCTTCACTCATTCTTATTTTCCATATACCTCCTATGCTTGTCTTCCTCTGTCCTATTTGCCCATTATTATTTATTATGGCTTTTCTTAGCCAGTATTGCTCTTCCTACTGAAGGATTTGATTGTCTGTTGGAGCTGTTCCTTTGACATTGAGTATTTCAGAGGTTAGACCCCAAGTTTTTGAAAGGGTCTTCCCTATCCTTGGAATTTTATTTTTGAAAATTCGCTTGTTTCTTGTCAGCCAAATTTTCCAACATAGAATCACTAGAATAGATTTCCATATCCTCTTAATTGTGGCTTTTTTCTTTGTTGTGTATGGGTAGGCTTTCTCAAAGGTCTGAAGAAAATCCGACAAGGGCTTTTTTAAATTTATTCTTATTTCCATAGGACTTATCAACTGCTGCCAACATTCTTTGGTGAAGATACATTCTTGGAAAAGATGATGAATATTTTCTTCAACCTGCATGCATAATGGGCATCGTGTTGGGCCTTGAAAGCCTTTTTTTCTTAAGTTTTCACTGGTCAATATTCTCCCTTTTAAAAGAGTCCAGATGAACATTTTTATCTTAGGCAAGCTTTCTAATTTCCATGCTATTTTCCAAGAATCCCACTCTTGTTGATTTGGTTGTTCTTGAAGGATTTTGTATCCAGTCCTAACTGTATAATGTCCACCACTTGGGTCCTAGAGATATTCATCTTCCTCATCAAGATGGATTGGCGCTACCCCTTTTAAGAGCTGCCTGATTTTGTTCCATTTCCCTTCTAGGTCTACCGAAATTGCTAAGATTTCCAATCTTGCCACTCCTTTTGGTTCCATAAAGAGATTGAGTGTAAAGTGTTAAAGCCTTTACCTTTCATCCACTCTTGTATGTCTTCAATTTCTGGATGGGTCTAAAGTGGTTATTTTCCCATGATTCTATCCTCCCATATTGTAATTGTTTTTCCATTGCCTGGGATTTTAGAGTTGTATCTACTCATTAATGGAATTGTTTTTTTAACTAGCTTCCAAACTTGGGTACATTGTCTTATAGGGATATTTCCATTAAGCAATCTTTCCCTGGTGCCATCCATATATTTTGATAAAAGAGTCTTTTTCCACTAACTCTCTTTTCCTATAATTAGTATCCATATTATTTTCATTCCCAATGCTACATTCATGAGCCCAGGTATCCGTATTGATAGTCCTCCTTGTTCATAAGGAAGAACTACTTGCTCCCACCTAACTAGGCTAAATTTTTTGTTTTCTTGCTTCCCCCCCTGCCACAAGAAACTTCTTAAGATTAACTCCATTTGTTTGTGTGCACTTGCTGGAGCCATGATTATTGCATATCGGTAGATAGGTAGTGCTGCAAGGAGTGCTTTGATTAGTATTACCCTTCCTTCCATATTCAACCAGATCATACCCCAGCTTTGTATTTTGTTTTTCATTTTTTCAATTTGTTTAGTCCATATTTCTGTCTTCATGTTCTCTTTTGAGATTGGAAGTCCCAGATAGAAGAAGTGTGTCCATTTTTCCTGTACAGGGATGTCTAAGATTTGTGAGATCCTTTGCATAGTTCTTGGGGGAGTATTCCATCCATATATCTTGCATTTTGCTTGTTTAATAGGCCACCTGATATCTGTAAGAAATCATCCAGAACTTTTTTGAACCTCCTTGCTATTATTGTTGAAGCCCCTCCTAGCAGCAATGTATCATCAGCAAAAAGTGAGTGGTTTATTGTTTTAACTCATTTTGCTATTCTGATCCCTGTGATGCTTCTTTCCTTTCTTTGGTTTTCCAAAACCCTACTTAAATTTTCCGCCATTATAATATATATGAAGTGTTTCTGACAAAACTAGTGTCTTTTCGATCAACTAGCCCTCTAGGTTTGGCAGCTACCCTAGAAACAACAGTTTAAAGCAATTCATGATTTCTTCTATCTATAATAGATAAGAGAAAGACAAAGGAACCAACCTGGATCTTCTACTTAACTCCTTGTTTGATCTCTCTCCCCCTTGACAGAGCTTGCAACTCCTCTACGTACTTATCCCGCTTGGAGAGTACCTGTAGAAACATAGTAACAAAGAACCATCAAAGCATCCTGATCTATTATATCATAATCATTACGGAATCAGAAATATAATGAACATACAATGGCATTCACAAACAATAGCATTCACAATTGCACAGTTATATGGAAGAAAACTCGAAGAACTTTATTATATAGAAGGGAGAATTACAACCCAGTTGTCTGATCTAGCATCATCCTCCCAGCATGAAGCCCTCTTCACCTCATGAAATAGCAATATTGCACCAACAATACAATGCTCTTTCTCAAATACAAACTATCAACACTTCCTTGCAAATTACAATATTCCAGCCTCCAGATCTCTCAGATGAGGGATCCATTTATAGATGTGTGCAAGGGTGTGAGTCATCTCTAGGTTTTTTATTAGTGTCATTCCACTTGTTGCATTTGGTTCCACTTGGAGATTTCTTGGATCTCTTACTCATCCTTGGGTGAATTCAGAGAGGCAAGTGTCATAGGAGAAGTTTCTAGAAGATTCCTTGAGCATCCACTTAGCAAACTGTCTCGGACATTTGTCCATCCTCGTTCATCACACCCTACAAAAGGCCTCATCAGTATGCATCACACCTGGCTAGTGTAGAAGTCAGTATGCATCACACCCTGATAATGGAGCAGTCAGTATGGTCCAGTTTAGGCCAATTCTGGATGGATTTTCAGGTGGAACTTTTGGGGAATGATGTAATTAGTTGACCATGTTCTTTTAGGGTATGAAACAAAACTTCTAGGGGTTGAAGAGCCCTAGTTTATCGACATATAATATTGGGGTTGAAGTGCCCAAATATGTCTATAAAAGTTGCCTCCTAAAGCATGAAGTCGTAAATCTTTGATGTTAGGTGAAATTCTTTATCATGAGGATCCAAGGTTTTGAACTGGAAGGGGACTTGTATAAGATACAATACAATACATCATCATAATATAATTTTCATGATCTAATTGAGGTGGGCATCCCCATGCTCAACTTTATAAATTCATTTCATGTACATAGAAAAGATAGTTGCCTGCATATGCAGACTAGTGATTCTTCAAATGTAGAGTCATCATCCTTGGTTCGAATGACCATCTGTGCAGCTTCTTTGTACATTTGATGTCTTTATATCCCTGAATATATCACAGCTCGGATGGATGAAACTAGATCCGGGGTCTTCAAACTCATTCAATATTCGCCCGATGTACAAGTCGATCCATGTGAAGAGATTTTCTGAAGTCGAACATGGAAAGACATCGCCTGATTACCAGCTCTTCAAGCCCTTACGAAGCCCCTCACCAACTCGTTTGTGGTGGTTTATCTGGATGAAATCCTCATCTTCAGCAACGAGCCTTCACTAACTCATTCGTGGTGGTTAATCTAGACAACATCCTCATCTTCAACAAGAGTTCGAAATAATACTTACAACACATTCGGCAGGTCCTTCAAACCCTTCGGCAGCACAAATTCTGTTCCAACTTGGAGAAATGCACCTTTGGAATGAGTTAGGTCCAATACTTGGGTTACATCTTAAATGAGTATGGCGTGCATGTGGAGCCAACCAAGATATAATTCATTTAGGATTGGCCAGCCATGACCACTATAAAGGAGCTTTACAGCTTTTTGGGCCTTACAAATTTTTATCGGAGGTTTGTGTTGTGATTCTCCCATATCACTTGGCCTTTGAGTCATATTACTAAGGGTAGGGCAAAAGAAAAGTTTTCCTGGTCTAAGTCCCAATAGAAGGTGTTCGTTGAGTTGAAGTACTGCCTATGCTTTGCACTGGTACTCACACTGCCAGACTTGCAACATCCATTTGAAATCGGGATAGATGCCTCAGACTATGCTATTGGTGTAGTCCTCACCTAGCACAGGCATCTAGTGGCATATCATAGTGAGACGATTTTTGATACAATTCGGAAGTACCCCACCTATGATAAAGATATGTATTCCATCGTGCAAGCTTGCCGATAATGGAAGCACTACATTATGGGGAAGGAGATGGTCATCCACACCGATCACCGACCTCTTCAGTTTATACATACACAGGGGAAGTGTAACACCCTCCAGGGTAAATGTGCATATAAACAACATAATAGGAGCAAAAATATAATAAACATATCAGCCATCAAACTCTATATATATACATCAGTACATTTGCACATGAAAATCAAGGGAATGATTTTTTTCATTAATAAATGCAATGAACCAACCGGTGATGGGACTACCACATTCCACTTGACCATAGATTGGTTGGAGCCAAGTCTCTCTTCAGCCAATCACCCTCGTGCCATATTCCAAGCATGAATGTGGGATCTTATAGAACACATCAATCAAAACTCATCCAGAGCTTCTAGAGGCCACCCACCTCAACCCATCAAATAGTGATTCCACCTCACGATCGGACATCACCAAAAACCATCATCAGATTGGTCTCCATCCAAGCCTTCAAGGGCTTCTAGAGCATTTGTCCAACCAAGGCTTCCAGAGCTAGTAACTCAACCCACAACTTATATAGGGCTTCTATAGCATTTGTCCAACCAAGGCTTCCAGAACTAGTAACTCAACCCACAACTTATATCAATGCGTTTATCCAACCAAGGCTTCCAGGACTAGTAACTCAACCCACCAAGAGCTTCTAGAGAATTTTTCAAACTAGGCTTCCAAGACTAGTAACTCAACCCAAGCTGTTACAGGGCTTCCAGAGCGTTTGTCCAACTAGGGCTTCGAGGACTAGTAACTCAACCCATGTTGTTATAGGGCTTCCAGAGTGTTTGTTCAATCAGGGATTCCAAGACTAATAACTCAACCCAAGCTAAGGAAACATGAGAACCAACCAAAACAAAGCAATGAAATTAAATCCATAATCACCATGGCTATCCAAGAAATGGCAAGGCTAGGCAATCCATTATCGATCCAGGAAGTCCTCCATGCCAATGAAAAATCACAACCAAGAACCACATGCATGTGCCATGCATGCCAAAAATAATGAACAAGTCATACATGCAACTCGGTACCTACATCTAAATATGATGTAGCTACTGATGTCGATGCCTTCTGTTGCACTAAAAATTGTCACCTTGACATTCTGTTATCTATGTGAGTTCATTACCACTCATACTTTCCTCCTCTACAAGTCTAAAACATTAGTTCCTCATATCAAGCCTTGAAAATAAGAGAAAAGCTCTCTAAAGTTTGTAAAACTCTGGTTCCACACTTTCTCTTTGTCTTACCTGTGTTCCCGCACCTAATGGTCATGTCTCCAGTGCACCTAACCGCACTGTCTCTATGTTAAAGGTGTGGACCCCTGTAAAAGCTAAAAAGGTGCAAGTATATTTTGAAAAACTCACTTTCAGTTATTTCTAGAAGCTTCTGGAAGGAATCTTGAGGTGGCAAGTTCGCTCTTTTAAGGTTCATGTATCTTATACCTTAAGGAGCTAACCCCTTGATGTCAGGAGCTTATCCCTTTGAAGGAGGATTATATCCCTTCATAGGTGGAACTATAACCTCCTCCTTTGCACTATAGAAAGAAGCATTGGGTTGGTTAATAGGGAGTTAGAAGCTTGGTATTTTTGAGAAAAAATGCTGTTGGAACTTAGTATTCTTTAGTTGAGTTTTTATGAGGAGAGATTACATACCTCTATGAATCTCATTTGGAAGAGTGCAAGACTTGTCAAAGTAAAGGAAATTCCTGTTTTGGACCCCAAGAAGAACTTGTTCAACATCAAGGCTGAAAAGGTTGTAAGGTTCTTCTTCTATTCAAAGTTAATAAAAATATATTTGTTTTTCTCAATAAGCTGTTAATTCATGGTTTATTTTATGGATTCCTTGATCACCATAATAGGCATGATTTATAATATTTGCTATGCAGGTGCTATTTAATGTTTGCTTGTTTGTGATTGCAGGTCTTCAAAGATAACTCTTTTGAATGACTAGAGAATGACTACTACGAACAAGCACTGGATCTAAGGTAGGATCTTAACACCTTTATAGTATTTATTTATAAATATCATATGTCTAGAGAAAGATTTTTTTTTTTTTTTTGCTAGACTATCTTTTGATACTAGCGAGATCGGTCTTGTCTGCCAGATCGATTTATCTGGCCAAAAAATTGACGACTCCACTGGGGAAGGTTTTGATTTTTGGTTTTCCTTTGTTTTGACTCGAGAAAATTGTTTTTCTGGTTTTTGATTGATGTATACTGGCTTGGGTAGCTTTCAAAATATTGAAGTATTTTTTGTTTTTTTGAAGTTTTCTGGGGACCGCACTTTGTCTTCAAAGACAGTGCGGACATCTCCGCTTGTTTCCTTGAGTAAACAGTGTGGGATCGCACCTATTGCTTTTGGAGCCTGCCAACCCTATTAAAATTTTTGAAAAACCTAAGATATCTTCTTCTATTTAAGTTTAGGTTTGATTTAGGATTCTTAGTGTCTACCTAGATCTGTATTTTTCCAGTCAAAAATCTCTTGCATGTGAGTACCGATAGTATTTTTGTTTTGAATGATTTTCTAGAAGTTTTGCATGCTGGAAGTGGTTTTCACTTTGTCTCTATAGTGACTCAAAGACCAGAGGCTTGAGAAACCTTAGATCACCCTGGTGTCTTTCTGTCTTCTTGATGAGTCTAACTTGGTTGTGAAATCTATCCTTTATGAGAAACTGATTTAGTTTTCTCGTTGCAAATCTTTGAACAAACTTTGTTATAAGTTTTGAATTTCATTTTTACAAAAGAAAACATATCTGGATGTTTTTTGATTGGTTTGTTATTATGCACAAATGAATCCTTAGTTTACTAAACAACTAAGTAAAACGTCCTCAAAAAAAAAATTGAAGATTTATTCAATTAGATTTTTAAAATTTTTTAGATCTCAAAATTATTTTTTTTGTAGTTTTGAGTGTTTTTTAGAACTTGTAGATCTCTTTTGAAGAAAATTGTTTTTTTCATAGTTTCGAGTTTTGAAAAGTGAAAGGGATTTATTGTGAGCATTGATTATTTGTCTCGTTTTGAGTTCTTATTAAAAAAAAACAAAAATATTTTCTTTCCATTTCCATGTTGAAAGAAAGAATTGCATTCTCGAACTCTTTCTTTTAGCTAGAATTTCATTGAAAGAAAAACGAATTGCTTATCAGTTTAGGTGCATTTTTTTTTTAGTGTGTTTGGAGTCGAGTCTTCACACCATAGTAATCTTTTCTATTTCTAGGGCTCTTATCACCAATATAGCTTAGGCTAGTATCTTGGAGTAGAGAGTAATTAACTCTCCAAGATGTCAAAACAAACAAGTAGATACATCTTGCGGTAGGTAATAAATACAATTGTAATTAATACATTCCGGGAAGCTTCTCTTAAAGGAGTCAATCACGAGATCATGTCCGAACCTTTGAGATAATCAATTCTGTTTCATTGGGAAAGATAGAAGATCTGAGCATATTATAAATGGTAAACCTCAGATTAACCATTGTCGAGGAGCCTGGGGTCACTTGTTGGTAAACCTCGGATTGACCATGTCGAGGAGCCTTCAATGGGATTGAGCTTTTTTACTCTACCCTTGCGCGTGGAATCAGATCGTAGGCTGTTCCCCCAGTTGTATTTTTTGTTGTTGGTAACTTTAGTGTCCATAAACTTAAGATTATTTCCTAAGGTGATGGTGGAGAAAAGATCTCACTGTACCTAGAGTAGACATCAACTAGACTCACTTGGACTCTCTAGGGGTTCTCTTCACTCGAGATGGTTTTGTGAAGAAACTTGTGCCAATCTGTTTCATTAAGCAGGTTGCCGGGGTAACTGTTCCAACCGCCCTTTCTGTATTAAACTTCTACTAAGTTGGATTTCATCACCAACTAGTGTATTTAATGCGAGAAGTTACTATTTGTGTGTGGTTTGAACTCTTAGATTTTTTAGGCGTGTGATTCAGCTGTTTGTTTCTTTAGAGACTTTAGGTTTTTTTATTGAAATTTTCTTTGTTTGCGTGTGATTAATTAATATTTAATCGTGGCCGAATTACTAAGACAATCTCGTAGACTTCAGGGGAAACCTCCTGAGTATACACTAAGCCAACTTGAAGGGCTACAATCTCTGGTATCACCTAGTGATAGTAGAGTTGGATCACTAGAAGCCAAAGATTCATCTTTAATTGTTTATCCTAATTATCAAATACAAACGACATAGTATATTCAAGAGCCAATTTCATTTTCCGAAGTCACTGGTAGTATTTCTCCTTCCAATGAATTAGCTAAAGAACCTGAAATTTCTGAGCGTGACACTGAACCTGTTATTTTGGAACCATCTTAAGGATTTGTTACTCCAACTTCTAGTGATCCTGGTTCACCTAGGGTAGGAAATATCATTACTCAAAATCTTCCTTCTGGCCTCATTTCTATTGAAGAACTTGTCAGTCCAGGCGAAGATGTAACTCTTCCCAAAAACCAACAACCTTTAAATCTTAGGGAGCGTGAATCAATATTCTACAGTCCTTTTAGGAGTGACGCTTGGTATGTATCATTGACAAATTTTTTAGAAAACCTGGGTCTTAGTTTTTCACCACCTCAAATTCCTTTTCATCCTACACCAAGAGGTTATTATCCTTCATCGATCATGTCAAGACAGTCATCTATGTTTTCCCAATCACCAGAAACATTTTTATATGGTGGTCCTTCTGTTCCTTTTGGGTAGCAGTCAATCACTGGTACTTTTTCAGGAGCAACTCCTCGACCGACTGAACATGAGTTATCATCTGGTATTAATGGAACTCAAACGTTGAACGCAGAACAAATCCTTATGATGTCTGGTATTATTCCAAATCCTCAACCTCAAGGTAGTCAATTACCGCCTGGGGGGAAACCCCAAGGTAGTCAGTTACCACTTGGGGGGCAACCTCAAGGTAGTCAGTTACCACCTAGGGGTCAACCTCAAGGTAGTCAGTTACCTGCCTGGGGGGAAACCTCAAGGTAGTCAGTTATCGCCTGGGGGCAACCCTAAGGTAGTCAGTTTGCACCTGGAGGGCTACCTCAAGATTTTCAACCTTCAAGAGAGTACATACCCCAAGGTCAATCCCAGACTCATTATATTCCTCAGGATGCTTATCAACCCTAGATTCAGTACGTGCCTCAAGGTTATCAACCTCAAGGTCAGTACCCAACTCAAGGTTTCCAACTGCCTTCTGGTCAATCATTTTTATAAGGATCTGGAAATGTACCACTTAATTATCAGCCTTATGTTCAACCAGGTTATGGTCCTCCATATTCACAACCTTTTATGGGCCCATACCCCAAAATGAACATGGTGTGGAATCCATCTCAAACTCAATAGACTATGCAAATTAATGTGTAGTTATCTAATCAACCTAGACAACCTTGGTTTCTGGTCCAACCCAGCAACCTGTCCAACCTACTATTCAAACCCCTGCACCTAGTTTAGTTCAGCAGCCTAGGACTAGCACACCTCAGGCTCCACCTCAAACTGCTGCAACTATTGCAACTTTTGTTCAACCTACCACACCTATTTCTGGAGTATCTGTAGCTCCAGTTTCTACTATCCCTACATCAGTGCAAACTCCTTAAGTCTCTGTACCATAGTCAAGACCTACAGTTCAGACTTCGGTCCAGATGCCTGCAAGACAAGCTGGTCCAGGTACAATTGCCACAAGTCAACCGCAATTCACCTATCAATCGTACCAGGGACAATATCAATTCAGTCCTACTGTACAGAACCCAGTTTATCAATATCAATCGTATCCTGGCTATACTTATCAACAACCTCAGTTTGGTCCAGTTAATCCTGGTTTCCCAGGAGGTTATAACATTCCTAATGTAAATCCAATTCTAGGTTATCCTGGATATCCTCCTTCGGAGCTGGTCTCATTACTCAAGGTTTTCACGACCCTAACCATCAGTTACCATTTATTGCAACTTTGGACTTACCTGATTTGTCGCGCCTTAAGAATGATCTGATTTACTATCTTCCGTATTGGCCGCCAATACCTAGTAAGTTTCCTAGTGATATCCCGAAATTCGAAGGTAAGTCAAGAGAGGATCCGTCAAATAATGTTATGACTTATCACCTATGGTGTGCATCTAGTTCAATCATTGATGATTCAATTCGATTGTGTCTTTTTCAACGAACTCTTATTGGTCTTGCTGCCAAATGGTACATTGAGTCAGGAGGCTCTTTTTATAATTTCAATCAGTTAGCCACTGCTTTCTTAACTCATTTTCAGTTTCCTGTCAGATACGACAATGGCACGGAATTTCTAACTTCACTAAAATAATCCATGTCCACATATATTTCTGATCACATTCATGAATAGCGACGTAGGAGGCGTTTAGTGAAAGCTTTCATTCCGGATAAAATTTTAGTGGAATGGTTCATTAAATCATTGTTAACCAAAATCAGTGAAGATGTAGCTAAGGGAGGAGTTGTCACTGAAGATCAATTCATTGCTCAAGCTCAGTACCTTGACCTTGTCTATACACAGTCAGGTACTTTACATGAAAAAATCCCTGATCTTCCAAAACACGATCAAATAACTGCAGCTCCTTCAGGGTCTCATGCCGCTGATGGTATGATTGGTTCGGTTAGTACTAAAAGTAAGAAGAAATCTTCAAAGAATTCTTCTCCTATAATAACTTTACCTGATTCCCCAAAAGGAGATTCTTCCACTAAATTTTCTGCAGACATCCATGTTGTAGAATCATCTATGGCGAAATCAAAATACAGTAGTAAAAAGAAGGGGAAAAAGAAAAACAAACAAAATTCAAAAGATAAAACGGATAAAAATGAATCTACTGATAAAAAACGTAAACCTTGCTATCCTTGTTTCATTTGCGACGAGGATCATTTTACCAAAGACTGCCCACATCGAGTAGAGGTTTCGAAAATCATTAAAGGTTCTCAAACGCCTACTATCTTGAAGGATCCTTTTCCTACTCAAGATAGTAAAATGATTGGTTCTTCCTCGAATGCCTCAGAAGAACCCATTATGATGATGTCTCATGCCAGGATTGTGATTCGATCGCAAGATTATGGTAGTAAAAGTCCCATTGGTGGTAAAGAAGTAGAATCTTCTAATTCAAACACATCAACTACACCTCCTTTTGGTTCTAATCTGTTACAGATCGAGAAACCCAACCCTGACTTAGTAATCAAACTGCCTACTAAAGGTATACTTCGTAAATCAGCTTTCAATCCACATGTGAGAGTTGCTTAGAATTATAACATTGTTGAAGACTTAGCTATTTCTCCTTCAGCAATGTCGGCTTTGGAAGTGCTGCAATCGTGCCCAACATAGCGTAAATCAATATTGTCTGCTATAGGAGCTATCGATATTCAGGATTCGAACCTAATAATCTTTGATTTAGAGAATAGTACACCCCACCTACCTCATTAAATGGCTTTCCAGATTCCAGCTTTAGTAAAAAACAGACCTTGCTTTGGGACTGTGATTGATGAAGGGGCTTCTACGTGTATTATGTCGATCCAGTGTTGGAGATCGCTTGGTTCTCCCACACTCAATCAGAATCCAACAATTCTAAAGGCTTTTGATGGCTGAGGGTTCCATCCTTTTGATATTTTGTAGGATTTACCTATAGGGGTCGAAGGAAAAACTGTAAATCTAAATGTGGAAGTGGCTGATTCCCCTCTAGATTACAACCTTCTCCTGGGTCGCAGTTGGTCTTATGCTATGACTGCTATTGTTTTATCGATTTTTCGGCTTATCAAGTTTCCTCATAACAGAAATATCGTTACGATAGACCAGCTAACTTATTTCTCATCTGACCCAACCTCTATAGATAGTATTCAGCACATCGGTAAAACGACTATCCCTTACAAGGATGTTGGTGTAGTTTTGATTAAAGATTCTAGTATACTGGGAAATTTTTCCTTCCCTCATCCTAACGTATCGCCTTCTATTGCAACTATTCATATGATTTCATCGAACACTATTGCTTTTGATGATCCTTGGATTGTACCTTCCGATTATGAGGTGGATTCATTTGATGGTGCGATGTGTTTGAGTCCCTTTGAAATTGCATATTAGGCTATACAGTTGTTTTCTAATTCTTGTTCAACCAAAACTGATCTAATGAATGTGGTCCATGGGGAATCACTTTCAATATCAACCTCAGCTACAATAACACTTTCTGATCTTGTTCATACCGATGAGAAAATTCGTGAACTTTTGTCTGTTGATAATTTACCATGGGAAGATCTTCATCACCGATCTTCGTTTTTACCTGAGCTTGATCATTTTGAAAATGATTTTTCTTCTATTTTTACTACTGACTATGTGAAAGAACCACAGAATCCATTGCAACATTCTGATGCTGAGTTAAATTTGGGAAATATCTCTCGAACGGTTCCTATTGACATTTCAGTTAAGCCAAGAATTATTGAAAACATTCATATAGGTGCTTCCTATACGGATGATGAAATCCAAACTTATAAAGCCCTATTTTGAGAATTTCGTGACGTGTTTGCCTGGTCATATGAAGAAATTCCAGGAACCAATCCAAAAATTGTTGTCCATGAAATTAAAACTTACCGGGATGCTAAACCTGTCCGGTAATGTTTACGTCAGATACATCCGAGAAAAGCCGCCGCTAGAAAAGTTGAAGTTGAGAAATTAATTCGTGCAGCTTTCATTTATCCAATTCCTTTAAGTGATTGGGTATCAAATATTGTTCCTGTTAACAAAAAACAAGGAACGATAAGAATATGTATCGACTATAGGGATATTAATCGAGCTTGTCCTAAAGACAATTATCCAACCCCCTATATCGATCAAATTATTGATGATTGTGCCGATAGTGAATTTTTCTCCTTTATGGATGGCTTTCCGGTTATAATCAAATCAACATACTCCCTGCTAATCAACCTAAAACAGCTTTCATTTGTCCATGGGGGACATTTGCTTATTGCAAATTACCCTTTGGATTTAAGAATGCTGGAGCAACTTTTCAAAGGGCTATATCTTACGCATTTCATGACATCAAGCACATTGTGCAGCCTTATCTCAATGATTTACCTGCCCATTCATCACATAGAGTTGATCATCTCACTCATTTATGAGCTATCTTTATGAGATGTAGGCATTATTGAATTCTGCTGAATCCACACAAATGTGTATTCTGTGTAGAAACGGGTCGCTTACTGGGATTTTTTGTTTTAAAGGTTGGCATTTGCATCGATCCCTCAAAGGTTGAAGCTATCGTCAATCTACCTCCTCCTTCGACTCTTTGCCAACTCCAAAGTTTGCAAGGGAAAGCAAACTTTTTACGTCTTTTCATTCCTAACTATGCCGAGATAACGAAAGTTTTTACTAGGTTGTTAAAACAAAATACTCCATTCTTTTGGGATGAGATTGCTAATAAATCTTTTGATGCACTTAAACACGCATTAACCCATGCACCGTTATTGCATCCTCCCAATTACAATCAGGATTACATTTTGTATCTCGCCGCTTCTCATTCCACCATTGGCATGGTTTTAGTTCAGGAAGATGAATTCAACAATGAAGATGTGATTTACTATCTTAGTCGAATTCTGTATCCGAATGAGCTTAAATATTCACATGTGGAGAAATTGGCCTTGACAGCTATCCAAGTTGTCCAAACATTTCATAACTACATCTTATTACGCAAAACCACGGTAGTTTCAGACTGTAACCCTATGATGTATATCTTGACTAAAAATTGCTAGGGGGCAAGTATTCCAAATGGATAGTTATCCTGCAGGAATTTGACTTTGAATTTGAAAAATCCAAGGCAAAGAAATCTTTGGTTTTTTCCAAACTGATGTGTGATTTCCCGCATGCTGATACTGAAACTGTGGCAGAGAAGCCCATTACAGATGAATTACTAACTCAGTACTCTTGATCATTGGTATAGAGATATTATTGTTTATCTCCAAACCCAATCTTTTCGGCCTGAAATCTCATGATCTCGGCGATGGAAAATACGTTTCCAATCCCAACAATACAATATTATTGGTGATACACTTTATCATCGAGGAGCGGATTCTGCTTTCCGACGTTGTCTAACTCATGAAGAAGCTGAAAAGGTTCTAAATGACTATCATTCTGGAGCATGTGGTGGTCATATCTCTGGGTATGCCATAGCCCAAAAGATATTGCGTGCTGGTTATTTCTGGCCATCCTTATTCAAAGATCGTATCTATGCAATCCGGAAATGCCACAATTGTCAAATTTTTTATCGTAAAATGCATGCTCCACCTGCTCCTCTCCACCCTATAATTGTTGTCGGTCCTTTCACAAAGTGGGGTATTGACTTTATTACATGTAACCCTCACTCGGCCAGGGGGCATGTGTATATTATCCTATCGGTATATTATTTTACTAAGTGGGCCGAGGCGATGCCTACATTTTTGGCAGATGGCAAGACTACTGCAACTTTAGTATTCAATCATATAATTGCTAGATTTGGTT
Source organism: Pinus tabuliformis (assembly GCA_031772625.1). Taxonomy (NCBI): domain Eukaryota; kingdom Viridiplantae; phylum Streptophyta; class Pinopsida; order Pinales; family Pinaceae; genus Pinus; species Pinus tabuliformis. The sequence continues at coordinate 1,041,479,666 of CM062819.1, forward strand.
TTCCTCAAGCTATTATTACTGATCATGGAAGTCACTTTTGAAATATCATGATGACTGAATTGACAGATCAACTTGGCCTGTGCCACGATAGTTATACTCCATATTACCCGCAAGCTAATGGTGTGGTTGAAGCTATCAATAAATTTTTAGTTACTATGATCCAACGAATCATTGGTATTCATAAGTCAAATTGGCATACCATGCTATTTTTAGCACTTTGGGCATATCGGACCTCAGTGAAAACATCAACTGGTTTCACTCCTTTTCAACTAGTCTATGGTTTGGAAGCAATGTTACCTATTGAATGCGAAATTCCGTCATTACAATTAGCCATAGAATTACTCCCAGCTACTTCTGAAGAGGAGAAACGTTTTTTTGTACTTAGCTCAGCTAGATGAGAATCGACACACTCCTGCAATAACAAACAAGACTCATGTGAAACGAATGAAATTTCAATACGACAAGTGTTACACCTCGTAATTTTTCAGAAGGAGACCTAGTTTTACTATATGATCAAGTGAACGATAAGCTAGGGGATGGAAAATTTGTACCTATGTGGCATGGTCCTTACATTATTAAGAGAAAGCTGACAAAAGGGGCCTATGAATTGATAGATTTTGATGGTGTCTCTTTGGGTAAACCTAGAAATGGACTTTATTTGAAGAGATATTATGCTTAAATTCTATGTGGAGATTTTTTGTTAGATTAGTTTTTTTACAGCTGGTGTGTTTTAAATTAGAAAAGTATGCCTAGTTTAGAGAGTGCTCTTATCACTATTCTTGCTTATCTTGATTTTACTCTTGATAGTGCAGATGTCGACGTCTCTTCAAACATACATTGGTTTTGTTGATGGTGCTTGTTGTAGTACACAGAACATTTCTTCCGCAGCCTGGATTATCTATTCACCCTCTGATGAGTTAGTATCTATGCATGGGGTAAGCCTCGGTCAAACAACGAATAAAATTGCAGAGTATAGTGCAGTGATTGAGTTATTATCTGAATCCATCTCATTTGGGATTCCGAGTTTGATTGTTAGGTTGGATTATGAAACTCATTGTATTACAGCTTAATAGGGTTTATGCTATTAGGAATCCAATGTTATTAAGGTTATTTTTGAGAGTTCATCTCTTGGAACGTGAACTTGATTACATTGAATATCAGCATATTCCAAGACATTTAAATACATTAGTTGATGTAGTTTCTTCTCGTATGATAAATAGACATTTGCAATAATCAAAACAGTAAATTTAATAACATTCGATAACATGTTACACAAGATAGACAGTAATAGTGATATATCATAGCATATAAGTGTGTTTCAAAATATACATCGTCGTTGATCATAGGTTGAAAAACACCTTATGATCAGCAAAAATGATAATACAAAAAAAACAAAAATGTCGTGAGTCTATAAAATCGATCAGCCTATGCTTGGTGATGATCACGATAAGAAACTACTGCTCGGGCCACCCTACATAGGAACCTCCTAAAAGGTCCTAGGACCCCAATCACATATCTCTGTAACCTAACTGGAATATCATCTATGTTAGTCTCTGGAATATCTATTGTCAAGCGCTCTAGATGATGCTCCAAGTTAGACAAAATCTTTGCTGATTAGTCCTATGGGACTGGTACTACTGCAGTTGGGTGTCTCCTCTCGTAGGATTGGAGAGCGGTTGGTCGTCGTGGACCCACATCTGCATTTAAACTTTTGATTGTCAGTTTTGGACGATTTAAAATAAAAAAAATTAAAACTTAGAAGATGTTGAAAATGGTTTTTACCTGAATCATCCCATTGCTCTCCTGGTGGAAGAGTCATGTATGGATCGCCGCGATAATCCATCCCGGCATATGGAAAGTCCTAAATCACAAAAAGTTGGTTGTTCAACCAATGAAAATATTCAGGTGAAAATTGAACAACCTCTATGCCCTCAGCGTGACGGGCAATCAAAGCAACCCAACAAACCATTCTAGGCTCTCGAGGAAGACCATCATCAAGAGGAAGATGTTGCGAGGCTAACATGGGGATCCTCTCTAGAGAAAAGGTGACTATGATAAATCCATATCCAAAGTTTTCAGCTGTCCATTCTTTTCTTTGGTTAGTTGGCCTTTCACATTTGCCAACACAACCTTGCACCAGTTGAATATGGTGCCTCGAAAACAGTCTACAACCATCTGCATCTGGGATCTAGTAGCCACATGTAATGCTGCACTCCCGCATAGTCTGGTAACAATGAATGCAATAAATTTAAGCTCGGGACAACTGATAGTTTTAATATCAATCCATTTATCCTTGGGGTCTTCTTGATCATTGCAAAACTCCAATTGAAGACTAGCGACAGACTAGCCACTTGACCTAGTCCCAAAAAGAGATAATTGTTCACCCCTCTTGGAAAAACCAGTCAAAAAGTATATGTCCTCCAACTCCATTTCAAGTTGGTGGCCACCAATCACAAAGCACTGGTCCTATGTGTTCCATCTGTCTACCAGCCATGTCAAGAGGTCTACTTGGGCCCTCATGCCCGGTATGGCCTAGAACTTAAGCAGTCTGCATGCTCTCAATGCCTGCAATGTGAGAATATGATTTATTGCGGCAAGATCTACATCCTCATGCTCGCGTTCTTGCCAAATAAGCATTTTGAATGTCCTACAATGCATAAAAAGACATATTAGAACAAGCTTGTTCAAAAAATTTTGGGCAAAAATGGAGAGAGTTAAGTTTTAAAATTCATTACGCGGGGTCCGCACCCGCTACTTACAAACAGTGCATAGGTCTGCACGGGTTGTGAGAAATATGTGTGGAACCACGACTTTTTTCTTTATAGAAAAAAGTCGGGGTCCGTAGGGCCTGCGTGTTGCACCTGCGGACCCCCACAAGTGATTTTTTAAACCTATTTTTCCTTTAAAAATCAAATTTAAAGCCTAAAAACAAAAAGTAAACAGATGAAATGCAAGTTAAGGAGGACGTGGATTACCTGGAGTTGAAGGTTTTCGATTCCAACAGACTGATTTTCCAGAATCTTCACAAGAAATTTTTTACCCAAAAGCTCTCACTTCTCACTCTGAACTCAAATGGTAAAAATGAAGTTAGAAAAGCCCTTTTTATAAGTTTTTTTCGAATAAATGAATTTTTAATTTATTTATTTTTCACTTTAAAAAGGTAAACTTTTAAATACATTTTTATTTATCTTAAATAAGTATGTGTAATGTTTTGAGTTTTCGTGCAGAATATTGGATTTTTCGGGAAAATTGACCATTTTTCAACAAAGAGCATACTTCTATCACTTTTTCAGACTCTTTCAAAAATTTACGAAAAAGCGAAACATTGGAGTCCTCTTTAAGCCCTTTTTAGACTCTCGAAAATTGAAAAGATTGCCAAGCACTTGATTGTTCGAACTCGTTAAATTAAATGAATAATTGTCCCTTCAGTATAAATTTACCCCTTTTACAGACTGAAATGGACTATTTACAAAAAAGGTATATGTTGACTAATTACAGTCAGTAGAGTCCTCTTTAAACTCTTTTCAGACTCGATAAATATGAAAAGATTGTCGAGCACTTGTCCTTTCTAGCTCGTTAAAGTATTGGAAATTTCATCCCTCCTGTATTATTTTATTCTTTTCGGACCTGAGGGATTATTTTATGAAAAGGTAACCCCACGGAGTTTTCTTAAGTTTTTCTTCTGACTCCCTAAAATTGAAAAACACCGAGTTTTTCCTATACTAGACTCATTAAAATTTAACATTAAAGGACTTGTTCAATTTTAAATAGGAACGAACCACTCCTTCTTAGGGTTCGAATTTTAAACTAAGTTGGACTCATCCGAAGGATCAGCTTATAAACAAGCAAATGTTATCCTCCTCAAGCTTGTCAAAAATAAAGAGGTACTTGCCAGAGATGGTGGGGAAAAGAGAGAAAAATGAATCTGTTTGTTACACTTTGTTTTTTAGAAAAGCCGTTAACCACTCTTGAACACGACACTTTTTGTCCACGTGGGTTGGGAAATTCTTTGCCTAACAGTTAATCAAACCACATTGAAAGTCTTTAGCCGATTTCTGGGTATTAGCTTTGGGTCAATTGTCACCAAGCCATCTGTAGTGTCGTTATGTGTTCAAGAGAATAGTTCAAACAAACCATTCATCTGCAAAATATCTGTCATCCATTTTGACCATCCCTGAGTCAATCCTTGCCGATATATTTCTTCAAAACTTGATCTATGATTTCGTGTTGTGGGCTTGCCTACAATAGATCGTTTTCTATTGACTTTAGCTCATTATATAGGAAGTTGATTTAGAAATCGTTGGTACCTTGAAATCTGCATGCCCTAATGGCAGGTTTCTTGCCTTCGATGATAGGTTGCATCATAGACCTTCGATCGAAGGATTCTATGACATGTTCGACTTCAGCTCATTTATTCACATTTCATGGATTGTACTGAGTACTTTGAGAACCATTCACATTACTAGTAGTTTCTCTCACACTTGTTAACAATCCACATCATTAGCTAGTAATCAAATGGTTTCTACCATGTTCGACTTCGACACATTCATTCACATGGATAGAATCATACCAGTTCGGGAAGCAGAAATCAAGACCCTGGATCTAGTTTCTTCCATCCAAGCTACGAGGAATTTTGTTATTCATTATATAGTGGACTATTCATAAACAGATGGATGTGTTAATACTGTGTCTACACATGTCTATACTCTTGATGTATTACAAAATCATTCCTGTATCAGAATAGTTTAATCAGTTTTCTAGTAAGTTTTGATCTAAGTATGGGAATGCCTACCTCAGCGATGATATATATATATATATATATATATATATATATATATATATATATATATATATATATATATATATATATAGCATTGAATGTTTTTACAGGTTCCGATTGGGGTGTCCACAAGATGATCCTTGAAATGATAAAGTACTTCACTCTTCATAAATGACAGACTCTATCTTCATCTATTACAGACTTCGCACTTTAGGGGGCAATCTATTGCATTGAAAATTGTCACCTTGAAATTCTGCTATATGTGTGAGTTCATTACCACTCATACTTTCTTCCTCTGCAAGTCTAAAACATCAGTTCCTCATATCAAGCCTTGAAAATAAGAGAAAAGCCCTTAAAAGTTTGTAAACTTTGGTTCCACATTTTCTCTTTGTCTTACCTGTGGTTCTGCACCTAATGGTCATGTCTCCAGTGCACTTGACCGCATTGTCTCTATGTTAAAGGTGTGAACCCCTGTAAAAGTTAAAAAGGCGCAAGTATATTCTGAAAAACTCACTTTTAGTTATTTCTAGAAGCTTCTGGAAGGAATATTGAGGTGGCAAGTTCACTCTTTTAAGGTTCATGTATCTCATACCTTAAGGAGCTAACCCCTTGATGTGAGGAGCTTATCCCTTTGAAGGAGGATTCTATCCCTTCATAGGTGGAACTAGGACCTCTTCCTCTGCACTATAAAAAGAAGCATTGGGCTAGTTAATAGGAAGTTAGAAACTTGGTATTTTTTAGGGAAAATGCTGCTGGAACTTAGTCTTCTTTAGTTGATATTTTATGAGGAGAGATTACATACCTCTATGAATCTCATTTGGAAGAGTGCAAGACTTGTTGAAGTAAAGGAAATTCCTATTTCGGACCCCAGGAAGAACTTTTTCAACATCAAGTCTAAAAAGGTTGTAAGGTTCTGTTGTGGTCACCAACAACCCCCCTTCTTCACTTGACATTAGCAATAACGTCAAGCAAAGAGGGGACCCTGAACGAAAATCCCAAAAAATATTTTTTCTAAAGTCTTTGTATTTCTCTCCCTAAGGCTCAAATCGCATCGCAAAGAAAGGCCGAAGCATAACTCGAGCGCGAAAAGCAAATACTGCGAAATTGCGATGCGAAGTTCATCGCATCGCATGCCTCACACGCGCCCCTTAAAAGAAAAACCTTCGAGCAATGCGATCGCCGATATGCGATATCGCAAATCGCAAGCATCACGCTATACGACGTAACCATTAAACGAGAACTTGCGATATTTGTGATTTGCGATTTGCGATTTGCGATCTGCGATGGCAGCGATCTGCGACCTGCGATCTGGAAAGACTTATCACACGATAGACCCATGCATTAAGCACGCACCTTGAAAGAATTTAATAACCGCATGCTTAAATATCTAGGAATGATTGCGTTACATTTATCGAAGAGTCAAGTTGTGATGAATGTCAGAATTATGCATTCATTAGAGATTAATGCTTTCACGTCAAGTCTTTTCATTTCACTTCTCCTTTGCGTAGACTGCAAGACACGCAACTGATATAAGTTTATATGAAGGAAACATCTGAGGGAAAGAGGAAAGCGCCAATCAGATAGCAGAGAGAGAATGCCTCCGCAAACGGATGCCGCATGCAGCAGAACCGCGGAATCCAAAATATCAGCCAACTGGCACTGACGAAATTAGATTATCCAGGACTCAGAGTCAAAGACGCACAAAATCAGCTTATTCAGAAAAGATCCTGAAGCTCAGACTTAGTGAAGCAGAGAAAGCAGCGCATGAGAAGGAAGACGCTTCAGGAAAACCTGGAACAAAGAACAGAAGAAATTCTCGACACAGGGAGTTGCCCATACAGCACGAATCCTAACCCACTCAGTCATTCGCACGACCGGAAACCGAAAACGGCAACAGCAAAATCAGTTCGAGAAGAAACTGGGACATGCTAAGTATACACGCGGCGAATACACCCAGCTAGAGAAAGGTTTTCGAAAATATCTTCTGGTCTGCCGGAAGGAAGTGCCAGCTCCTGCTATTTCCACTTTTATCTCTCGAGCGAAACAAGAAGGCGGCCAGCCGACTCTTCCCAGGAAAGCATTACACTATTGACAGCACTAAAGAGAATATACAGAAACGGTCAGAAATTAGATTTTAAGTTTAGAAATTAAGTTGCTTTTAGTAAAAGGGCGGTCATTTGAGGCCGATTCCCTAATTTCATGTAATTAAGATTGATTAGTTAGTAGTATTTAACCCTTCTCATGGTTTTTGGAGAAGGGTCCGGAAATCTGTCAAAAAACTTATCCTCAGAACATGCACTTCTGCACCCTCAGAGGAGGTTTTTGATGAATGGATGGATCGAGATTTATTTATGTTTGCATTTTAATATCTGTTACTGATGTTGCACTTCTGTACTCTTAGAAGATGTTAGAACAAGTAGAAATAAATCATTGTTACTTGAAGTTTATTAGTGAAGTTAGTCATAAATGGTACTTTTATCTCTTGGCTAGATTCTGCTAGTATTCCTAAAGTGATATGTGGCTGAGTTCTTTGTATGTTATTGCATGAATGTCTGCATTACCATTTGGCACTTCTGTACGGTGGGGTCATTTATTTATGTTTAACATATAGAAAACTGATTATGCGATATGTTGTTCACAACTACTCTGCCTAACTTCTTATGCAGAATGGTTTATCTTTATTGATTTATATTCTGATATCAGTTGAATGATCTTTATTACCGGCTGCTGTTAGAAATCTTTCTAGATCGCATAACAAAAGAAAAACACCCCGGGTTAGCATAGATTAGATGTATTTTTCTTCATTAGATTACATTAGCATAGAGTTAATTTAGCAGTTAGAATTAAGACTAGTTTAGAAGAACCCCCCCCCCCCTAGATTAATACCATCAGACTCTACGCACACACACACACCCATCACATTGGGAAACTGGTCCCATTACCCCCAGTCGGACCCGCTACTCCAAACAGGCAAGGAGCCGCCAACCAGGTTCCGGACCGGGTGGGTATCCCCCTTGTTGTTGACCCGACCTCGAGGCCCTCAACATTTCTGGCGCTAGAAGGAGGGCCTAGCTATGAATGGCACATAATTCAAAATCCAAATACCATTCTAAGAGCAAATCACCCTCACCAACTTCCCCGACTTCCCCAATACGACTAAACTCGGAACTGGAAGTCGCTCGGACATCCACCGCTGCTATACATCCCGATACATCAAAACAACTTATTGTCGATCCCCCTGAAGTTCAAACCTTGATCCGTAAACTCCAGGGATTCTCTATTCTTAACCAGAAATCTGATAAATCTAAAGGCAGCTTGACTTCCCAATACAACCCTGCTCATCCCCCGACCCGATTGAAGAGTGAAAAGTTTGGCATTCAGCCAACTGAAATCCCTCTCCCCACTAGGAAAAGAGCAAGGAAAGCATTTCAAGAGTCTGACAGAGAGACTCTTTCATCCACCTCATCCATTTCAACTCCCTCTCCGCGGAGTCAACCACCCACATCTCCACCTCAAATCACTCATCCATCTTCCGCAACCCTTCCTCCACAATCGTCAAAGATCATAACATCTCTATCTTCTCAACCTCAAAGATCATCTTCTACACTTTTACTAACCAGCAACTCAGCGATGGCACAATCTCCATGGAATAACCCTGGGGCGGTTTTAATGCCTCCACCCCTGAGTCCAATACCTGCCCATCCCGAGAAGTGGTTACCAAAGTTCAATCCAGAAACCGGAATGCTAGCTGAAGAACATATCAATAATTTCATGCTTTCTGTTAATCTCAACGGAGTTACCAATGAAGACGCCGTGGTCCGACTCTTCCCCTATACGATGCAAGGGACGGCCAGGTCATGGTACTTTTCGCTACCCTCCGGATCTATCACCAGCTGGGATATTTTTCAAAATCAATTTCTCACCAAATTCGGCGATGATAGATCAACAGCGACACTGATCAACGATCTGTCCAATCTTAAAGCTGAGGCTCGGGAACCCATTAAAGATTTTAACTTACGGTTCAACAAGATCCTCAATAAAACCCCGCTGCTTCCCAACCCAGCGAGGAAGTAAGATGCGAATGGTACATCACGGCCTTACCTTCAAACTTGGCCATCTTCGTAGATAGGGCAAGCAAGACAACCTTAGTCGAAAATTTGGCTGAGGCATTGGCAGTCGAAAGATGCGTAGTAGCCCTAGAAAAGAGATCTACAATCGAAGAGCGTAAATCTAAGAAAATCTCTTTCAAAGAAGAAACCAAGAAGAAGCAAACGAAGGATCCTTTCGACATGGAAGGATTACAAAAGGTATTAAAGGCCATGTCAAATGAGATGATTGATATCAGGAAACAAGTAGCAGAATCGTCCCCAAGAAAGCCTTTTAGGAGTTTTAAGAGAAATCCTCCTATGGAGACGAAGCCACCCAGCGTGGTCTCTAACGTGGAATCTGAAGAAGAAGAAGAAGAGAACACCATTGAAATGCATACCGACGATGAAGAAGTGGTGGAACTGCAAGGAATGTGGGATTTCATCCTCCCACAAGAGGAAGATCAAGAAGCACTTCCGGTTAGCACAAGAAGCAGAAATCAACTTGATCCTCCCTAGACTACCCCAAAACAGAAGGGCGCAAGCCCTCTAGCAAAAGAAAAGGTCGCAACAAAGAAGACAACCCCTAAAGCGACCTCATTTAGCCCAGTCCAATCAGAGCAATCGCCTCCATCAAAGACACTAATAGTGTCGGATGAAATGGAGTATAACATCATCGACGACATGAAGAAGACTAGGGCTAATATCACCCTGTACGAGCTGAGCAAATTGAAACACCAACAAAAGATCATGATGAAAGAGTTACACGCCGTACCTACTGCGCCTCTACCTACAGCTTTAGCTTCCCATAATATAGGAAGATCCCCAATCAACGCGATCAATAAAATCGATCCAAATGACATCGCCTTGATCGGAGGGAGGTCTAGATCTCACACTCCCCCTTTCCTCCTCACTTACGAGATCTTTAATAGAAACGTGCATAACTGCTTGGTTGATTCTGGTGCTTCAACCAATATTCTACCCAAGTCAATATGTGCCAAACTTAATGTTCAACCGCAAAAATCCGCAGTGCGCATAGTTCAACTTGATCGATCACAAGTCGAAGTGATAGGCGAACTTAATCAAGTGAACATAAGACTATCGTCCAACCCCAAGGTATGCCAGGTCATCGATATTCTAGTTGCTGACATCCCTGAATTTTATGGTCTAATTCTTAGCAGGGATTGGTCCGAGAAGCTCCACGGATATTTTTCGATTGACTGGTCGCACATGTGGTTACCCTTCAACGGGAAGCCAAATCAAATAAAGGTTGAACGAGAACTGCACCAAAAGTACATAGTGACGGATCTGGAGGGAGAGAACGAAGCCATAGCATACAACAGCAGCATCATAGGAAACTATTCGGTAGACTCTTTCCTTGGAAATTTCAATGCTCACATATCACCATATTTAGAAAATTCAGTCGCGTCCCAAGTAGAAAACTTTTCCCAGACTGATGATTCAAAATGTGTTAGTTTCTTAGATAACCCTGTAAATACTTCTTTATTTTGGAAATTATATTTTGATGGCTCTAAGTCCAACGAGGGAGCGGGAGCAGGATGCGTCTTGATTAGCCCAGACGGAAATAAGACCATGCTCACATGCAAACTGGAGTTCGATTGCACGAACAACACAGCGGAATACGAAGCCTTGGTGCAAGGCCTATACAAAGCAATTGGCTCCAACGTCAAATATCTTCAAGTCTTTGGAGATTCCGAGATCATCGTCAAACAGGTACGTAACACCATACATTTCCTGTCTAGTCATTTAAAGCACTACCAATTTTTAGTGCAAGATCTCACTGCGCATTTTACAGCATTCAATATTTCATCAATCCCAAGACTTCACAATGCAAGCGCAGACCTGCTAGCAAACGTAGCCTCCAGACTCATTCCCTCTGAAGACTTTAGTCCAGATAGGTTTTCGATAGAATTAATTTTTAAGCCGTCTATCCCTGACAACATCACCAACTGGAGAGTATTCAACGACGACCCAGACATCGTAAGTTTCCTTACCTCTGAAGGATCCTACTCAAACCAGATAATCGACGAGGACTGTCATGACCACCAAATACAACAAAATGGCACTGATAACGCTATACCCAAATCAGTGGTCAAATTAGAAGATTTGTATGACTTAAAAAGTCGGTTCAAAAGGTCAGCTAACGCCAAACTTTACAGTTCAACTCTGAACTACGAATCAGTGAACTTAGGAACCGATGAGAAACCCCAAAACGTCAATCTAGGCCAAGACCTAGCTCCTGAAGAAAAATCAGCATACATCCGTCTTCTACGACAGTACAAGAACGTCTTTGCCTGGAACTACGATGAGCTGAAAACTTATAACACTTCTATCATTCAACACACTATCCCTATGATCGACAATGAGAAACCCGTCCAACAGAAGCTCAGAAAAATCCACCCCAACCTGGAAAATCAGATAAAAACTGAGCTGAATAAGTTGTTGAGAGCCAGAATAATTTTCCTGGTCAGACATTCCAAATGGGTATCCAATATGGTACCTGTTAGGAAGAAAAACGAAGATATTAGAATCTGCATCGACTTCCGGAATCTCAACAAAGCCTGTCAGAAGGACAATTTTCCCCTCCCACCTATGGAGCAAATATTACAGGCTGTAGCAGGCTCAGAATTGATGTCTTTCCTGGATGGATTTTCAGGATATAATCAAGTGCTGGTACACCCAGACGATCAGCTAAAAACCACCTTCCGAACTAAATGGGATACCTACGCGTATCGAAAGATGCTGTTCGGTCTGATCAACGCCGGCGCTACTTTTCAAAGAGCTATGGACATTGCGTTCAAAGGGTTAGTCAATAAATCAATAGTGATTTACCTGGATGATATAACTGTGTACTCCAAAAAACGAAGCGACCATCTCAAAGATTTGAAGCAAATCTTTCAAAGATGTTTAAGGTATGGAATCTCGCTTAACCCGAAGAAATCTTTTTTCGCGTTGAGTGAAGGAAAATTGCTAGGGTTCATAGTGTCCAAATCGGGCATTCACATCGAACCTGCCAGAATCAAAGAAATTTCCGAGATATCCATGCCCCATAACAAAAAGACCATGCAATCTTTCCTAGGACAGATCAATTTTGTGAAAAGATTTGTCCCAGATTTTTCACGTATTATTTCTCCTTTACAAAAAATGATAAAAAAGAATTCAAACTTTAAATGGGGTCTAGACGAGCACGAAGCGTTTAACTTAATCAAACAAGCCATCATCGACGCTCCATCCCTAGCAACCCCAAATTTTTTAGAACCATTTGTCTTATACACGTTTGCCTCACAACATTCTTATGCTGCGATCTTGACCCAGGCAAACAAAGAAAAGGCAGAAGCCCCAATCGCATTCTTTAGCTCAAACTTACAAGGTGCTGAGCTGAAATATTCGGACGTAGAAAAACAGGCATATGCCGTCTTTAAAGCAGTCAAATATTTCAGACCCTTCTTGCTAAAGGCCCATACCAAGGTCATAGTATCATTCCCGGCGGTAAGAAACCTCCTGATTCAGAAAGACGTGGGCGAAAAGAGAGCGAATTGGATCACCGCCTTGCAAGAATACGACCTGGAAATCAAGCCGGCACACATCGTAAGAGGCCAAGGCTTCTGCAAGATGTTAGCTGGAGCATCGCAAATCCCCGAAGAATCGCCTGAAGAGGTACACGCGTATGAAGTAAGCCTAAACGACGCAGAATCATTTTATGCCGACATCATTTATTTCCTAAAGAATGGATATGCTCCATTTCACCTGGATCACATCAAAAAGAGAGCCCTGAGGTTAAAATCTAAACAATACCAGCTCGTAAATGATGTCTTATTTAAAAAAAACTATGATTCTGTGCTTCTTAGATGTCTTGATAAAACTGAAGCCGAAAAGGTTTTGCAGGAACTCCACGATGGACCAGCAGGTGGACACTATGCTGGAGAAGCCACCGCACACAAAATCTTACGTGCAGGATATTACTGGCCCACGCTGTTCAAAGACTCGTACAATCACGTGAGAAAATGCCAAGTCTGCCAAACTGCTGCAGGAAAACAAAAGAAGTCATCCATGCCACTGCAGCCGGTTAACATCGAACAGCCGTTCAGCCAATGGGGCCTGGACATAATAGGTGAGATCGTTCCTCACTCCTCTAAACAGCATAGGTATATCCTCACTGCAACTGACTAATTTACTAAATGGGTAGAGGAAGTTCCTCTCAAGACAGCTAATTCTGAAAACATTGTTGAATTCATAGATCAGTTTATCATTACTAGGTTTGGATTGCCAACGGCCTTAATATTTGATAACGCTTCATATTTTTCTGGAAATACCATGACTGAGTTCGCACTCAAAAGAGGGTTCAAACTGAAGTATTCTGCCAACTACTATCTGCAAGGTAATGGGTTGGCTGAATCAACGAACAAGAACCTGATCAGGATTATCAAAAAGACAGTTGACCAAAACCAAAAGAATTGGCACAAAGCGCTGGTAAACGCCTTATGGGCAGACAGAATTACCAAGAAAGCCTCTATCGGGACTTCTCCCTTTAATTTGGTTTACGGGAGAGAAGCAGTTCTTCCTACTCACTTACTCATTCCCTCCTTGTCCTTAGTACAATACATTGATGAAGTACCTACTTCCCCCTTACAACTAAGGCAAATGGAGGTAATCAAGTTAGAAGAACGACGAGAACAGGCCAAGAAAACCCATGCTCACCACCAAGCGCTGATAAAATCCTCTTTTGATTCGAACATAAAGACCAGAAAAAACTTCCAGATGGGTGATTTAGTTTTGAAGTGGGATAAGGCTCACGAAGAAAAGGGCAAACATACGAAATTCCAGAAGCTATGGCTTGGTCCTTTTCAAATCGTAGAAGTCATAGGCCCGTCGACTTTTGTGTTGCAGGACTTGACAGGCAGGAGAGATTCTCTGCCTGTAAACGGACAAATCCTCAAAATGTATTTCCCATAGAAGGTCATCCTTCTGTTTTTGTAAGATAGTTTTAAATTTTCATGTTAGTTTTCATTTTTCATAGATAGGGCTGGTTGTGAACGATCATAAATAGTATTCATGAAGAAACATACCATTTCTGTATCAGATTTTGATTTCACTTGTATAAATAGCAAAACTTTTCGAAAAATCTGACTTTTATTATTGACAAATAGAGTTAACTTTAACCTGAATATGATGTTAGTTTCAAAATTCTCAAAGAAGCCTGGGATGAGAGTAACTTTTGGCAAAAAATTGTTTTATGCGAATGCTATGAAAGGTATCATCGATAGAAAAATAGGTATTCTCTGCAAAACTGCTGTTCTTAAAACTCTATTATTGTCGTCCAGAGCTTTCTTAAGGAAAAACAATGACTTCCTCCCTGCTAAGGAGAATCGCAGCATCCAGAGAGACAATCCAAGAAAACACTATATCTCAAAGAATAAGAGGTCTCATCACGAGCCGGCTTATCATGATCACAGATATTATAACTTGCTGACTTTGCCACTACTGTCTACCAAAACAGGGCAACGACTCAAGATTGTGCAATCGAAAGACAAGAGGTCTCATCACGAGCCAGCTTGTTCAGCAAAAGTGTAAATCAAGTGAATGACTGTGTCATAATTTGGCCACCAAACCAAGACATTGTTCTTTAGAGAATAAAAAAATCAAAAAAGAAAGAAAAAATGTCAAAAGGATTTTTCTCTGGAATGTTGTAAATAACCTCAAGCAGGAAAAAGGATCATTGCTGGATAACATGGTAACCCTGTCGAGGCTATGGACGCTTGCGGGCAGCAGAGGCTCTACCTACGACAAATGAGCATACTTTACAAAGCCAGTACGCAGAGAAGACCTTATTTTGTTTTTGAGGAGACTGAGTAATGACTAGGTATGAATACAAAAAAATAACCCAGAGGAAACAAACAATCGGAATAAAATAAGAAGTTGTGACGAAGCATCATTGACAGGATAAAAGGTAATACTCTATCTGTCCATAACAAAATTTAGGCATAAGAAAACTTTTCTGTTTTGGAAGTGAAAATGTAATAGAACAAGCAGAGATAACTGGTTCTTCACAGTGAATCGCCATTGTTGTGGTCACCAACAACCCCCCTTCTTCACTTGACATTAGCAATAACGTCAAGCAAAGAGGGGACCCTGAACGAAAATCCCAAAAAATATTTTTTCTAAAGTCTTTGTATTTCTCTCCCTAAGGCTCAAATCGCATCGCAAAGAAAGGCCGAAGCATAACTCGAGCGCGAAAAGCAAATACTGCGAAATTGCGATGCGAAGTTCATCGCATCGCATGCCTCACACGCGCCCCTTAAAAGAAAAACCTTCGAGCAATGCGATCGCCGATATGCGATATCGCAAATCGCAAGCATCACGCTATACGACGTAACCATTAAACGAGAACTTGCGATATTTGTGATTTGCGATTTGCGATCTGCGATGGCAGCGATCTGCGACCTGCGATCTGGAAAGACTTATCACACGATAGACCCATGCATTAAGCACGCGCCTTGAAAGAATTTAAGAACCGCATGCTTAAATATCTAGGAATGATTGCGTTACATTTATCGAAGAGTCAAGTTGTGATGAATGTCAGAATTATGCATTCATTAGAGATTAATGCTTTCACGTCAAGTCTTTTCATTTCACTTCTCCTTTGCGTAGACTGCAAGACACGCAACTGATATAAGTTTATATGCAGGAAACATCTGAGGGAAAGAGGAAAGCGCCAATCAGATAGCAGAGAGAGAATGCCTCCGCAAATGGATGCCGCATGCAGCAGAACCGCGGATTCCAGAATATCAGCCAACCGGCACTGACGAAATTAGACTATCCAGGACTCAGAGTCAAAGGCGCACAAAAGCAGCTTATTCAGAAAAGATCCTGAAGCTCAGACTTAGTGAAGCAGAGAAAGAAGCGCATGAGAAGGAAGATGCTTCAGGAAAACCTGGAACAAAGAACGGAAGAAATTCTCGACACAGGGAATTGCCCATACAGCACGACTCCTAACCCACTCAGTCATTCGCACGACCGGAAACCGAAAACGGCAACAGCAAAATCAGTTCGAGAAGAAACTGGGACACGCTAAGTATACACGCGGCGAATACACCCAGCTAGAGAAAGGTTTTCGAAAATATCTTCTGGTCTGCCGGAAGGAAGTGCCAGCTCCTGCTATTTCCACTTTTATCTCCCGAGCGAAACAAGAATGCGGCCAGCCGACTCTTCCCAGGAAAGCATTACACTGTTGACAGCACTAAAGAGAATATACAGAAATGGTCAGAAATTAGATTTTAAGTTTAGAAATAAAGTTTCTTTTAGTAAAAGGGCGGTCATTTGAGGCCGATTCCCTAATTTCATGTAATTAAGATTGATTAGTTAGTAGTATTTAACCCTTCTCATGGTTTTTGGAGAAGGGTCCGGAAATCTGTCAAAAAACTTATCCTCAGAACATGCACTTCTGCACCCTCAGAGGAGGTTTTTGATGAATGGATGGATCGAGATTTATTTATGTTTGCATTTTCATATCTGTTACTGATGTTGCACTTCTGTACTCTTAGCAGATGTTAGAACAAGTAGAAATAAATCATTGTTACTTGAAGTTTATTAGTGAAGTTAGTCATAAATGGTACTTTTATCTCTTGGCTAGATTCTGCTAGTATTCCTAAAGTGATATGTGGCTGAGTTCTTTGTATGTTATTGCATGAATGTCTGCATTACCATTTGGCACTTCTATACGGTGGGGTCATTTATTTATGTTTAACATATAGAAAACTGATTATGCGATATGCTGTTCACAACTACTCTGCCTAACTTCTTATGCAGAATGGTTTATCTTTATTGATTTATATTCTGATATCAGTTGAATGATCTTTATTACCGGCTGCTGTTAGAAATCTTTCTAGATCGCATAACAAAAGAAAAACACCCCGGGTTAGCGTAGATTAGATGTATTTTTCTTCATTAGATTACATTAGCATAGAGTTAATTTAGCAGTTAGAATTAAGACTAGTTTAGAAGAACCCCCCCCCCCTAGATTAATACCATCAGACTCTACGCACACACACACACCCATCACATTGGGAAACTGGTCCCATTACCCCCAGTCGGACCTGCTACTCCAAACGGGCAAGGAGCCGCCAACCAGGTTCCGGACCGGGTGGGTATCCCCCTTGTTGTTGACCCGACCTCGGGGCCCTCAACAGGTTCTTCTTTTATTCAAAGTTAATACAAATATATTTGTTTTTCTCAATAAGCTGTTATTCATGGTTTATTTTATGGATTCCTTGATCACCATAATAGGCTCGTTGTAGTATTTACAATGAAATAACTGCTCAATATCAAAACCTCGTGAAAACATGATAACATACCGCATACTAGAGCTTTATAACATAGCTTAATACAATATTTCTGATAACCACATATACACATACACATGTATGCTCAACCAGAAAATAAAAGAATACGATGCATGTATGCATAGCAAGGAAATCCAGAGGCTCACACCTCCATCCTCAAAGTAATACTAGGATTCACATCCTTCTTAGGAATTCTCGAATCCACTGCAAAGTCAAATCTACATCTAATGTCCAGCGCTATAATCCTGTGCCATTTGTCCTCTCAATGAACAATTACCAACTCATTGTTCCAAGGCGCACTCCTAATCTGCATCTCATCTCAACCACCTAACTGGGCATGTTCATGCTTCATGTACCAAGAACATAACTTCCATTACATTAAAAAAAAAATTGAAATAACTTCAAATCATACCTCATTGGTAGCTCGTCAATAAGGTACATTTGCAATCCTGTTTACTTCTTGTCACAACAAGTCAAACTAATTGTTTTATCAAAACATCATGTATAAACATGTCACATATGGTTAGCTCAAAACACAACCATCATAGATCAACATCATAAATCACATGTAACCATCATAAACCGGAATCATAGATCACATATAGTCATTATATGTTAGAATCATAAATCACATGCATAGTAAAACTGAAATAATATACCAATACTTATCCTTCATCGATCCTTACTTTTGCATTTGTTCTTTTGTACACACCCGGATTGGTTTCCACATCCAAAAAACACCCAGTGCCTTCTCCTCCACCAGGTGCACATATGCATAGTGTGCATCACACACATAAAACCACACACACACTACAACACCATGAAACACATGCACCTATACCTGACATACAACACATACACCTACACCCAATGTAGGTACGTATACGTGCACAATGTACATCATAAGACATACATCCACACACAACGTGTGACAACACAAAATGCATACACGTACACTTAATATACAGCACAACTAATACAACTATACCTTATGTACAATGCAACTCATACTCCTACACCCAATGCATAACACAATACATGCACCTACAAAATGCACATACATAGTACCACATGCCCTCAAAACAACATGTATGACATGCACACAATACCACACATGCACCAGTGCCATATGTACAATATGTACACAGTACCACCTATACACCACACCACCTACACAATGTGTGCACAGCATCACAGGTACATGGTGCCACTTGCACAACATGTACACAATGCCACATGTACACCACACCACCTACACAATGTGTGCACAGCATCACAGGTACATGGTGCCACTTGCACAACATGTACACAATGCCACATGTACACCACACCACTTGTACAACATGTACACAATACCACATGTACATAGTACCACACACATGACGTGTACGCGACACCACATGTACACATCACCACATGTAAGACATGTACACAATAGCACCTGCACACAACGCCACTTGTACAACATGTACACATCACCACATGCACACAACACCACTCATACAATCATGCACACCACACCATGTGTACATAGCACCACATGTACAACATGCAATCAACACCACCTGTACATAACATTTCATTCCCAACATGTACATAGCATTATCTGTACACAACACCTGCATATCCAACATGCACAGAGCACCATAGGCACACACATCGCATATACTTCATGAAGACAATACGATATGTATACAACACCCCATATGCAATATTCGCACAACCCTATTTGCACCATCCTGTACATAACATTGCATAAATAACATGTACACATGCTATGTATACACAACATCAGAAGTGCACACATCATAAATGCAACATGTACAACATATACAACATATGCATAACAATAGTACCACACATCCAGAACCACACTCACTCTACCAAGCAACCCTGCTTCTGGTGTCTTATCCATGCTTGTCTTAGCATGCCGCAGACCACACAACTTTCATTCTGGTTGGGTATCCTTTGGTATAACCTGTCCACAACATAGACATAATATGATCACATAATATCAACTCCTAGTCATATGATACTCACCTTGTACATTTGTCATGACTACTCTTCCCACTTGATTCCTCATGAACCAGGAACCTCTTCATGCCATTTAGTTGCGTAAGCAATTATTCCTTCACAAGAATGTTCCCTGAATATCCCTATTAGACAATGACATAGATACATAGATACATACATATATAATCGTTAGCATAAAACAATCATCAACTTGTTAGAAAATGACATACATACATTCATGTATACATATATAAACATCAACATAATCATGATCATAACATAATTACTAGGTAACATAAGCTATAGATTAAGAGAAATTCCTTTATTTATATAACACATGTGCAACATTGAGAACAACAGTTCCCAACATAGCCAAGGCACATGACACCTCAAATTCATTTACTTTACATTTTCCTGTAACCTTTCTCATGACTATACTGCTACCGTCCATTTACCACAATGGACCCAGCCAGTCTAACTCACTGTCATAGCCTTACCTTCTGCTACACTTACTCATGCACCAAGCTTCATCTGAATTTTGCATTACCTTTCGGGTACCACACATCTCTCCTCGAGCTCCATCAACTTTCTTCTTTCCCAACCAATTCCCAAGACTCAAAACAATAAAAGAGAAGACAAGAAAAAACCAAGAAGAAGACTACGAAATCCCATAACGATATGACTATTAGAAAATTATATATTAAAGAGCAATGGAATACATAGAATATTGCATTAATATAAACATATAAAATGCATAAACTAGAGAGACACAGATATATGTGGTTCATCCAGTTTGGGCTACATCCACCCCGAACAGCCAGTCGTTCCTTTTTATTATCCAGCAAAATGAAGAGACACAACCTACAACAGATCCGCTGTAATGTCCTCTGTTTTCTCTCACAGTCTCACCTCTTTGTTTCTCGCTCAAAGAATACACATCTATTTCATAGCCTCAATACAATGCCCTCATACAAAGAGAGGGGTTGCCTTCTAGGGAAAAAATCCTTGAACTAAACATAACTTCTACCATCAGATCATCCGCCTAATGAACGGCCCAGATTGAATAGAAATTACTATACTTTTACAAGGCAACTTGACATATGTTTTTAGCTTCACGGGCGCTGTCCCCGAAACCTTCTACCAGGGGGGGGCTCCCCAAAGGTTGCAGCCGCCCCCCCTGGAGTGAATATTTTACGGGTGGCATTGCCGCCCCATTTCGAACTGGGATCCAATGCGACAATACCTTTGAATACAGAAGATAATCAAGATCCACAGCCAACAATCTCCCACTTGGAGACTAATTATAGCAACTCCACCGTTGCTTCATTTGCTGGAAAATGAATCCTCTTTGGACCTGGTTGTTTCTCATATTCTTCATCATACTTGCAGACCAATTTAAATTGAGCAGATTCTCAGTTCCTCCCTGGTTACAACTTTTGTTAGCATATCTACAGGATTCTGGCTAGTGTGTATCTTTTCTAGCTTCAACTCTCCATCTTCCAACACTGATCATATGAAATGGTACTTGAGATGTATGTGTTTAGTTCTGGAATGAAATTCTGAGTTCTTTGCAAGATGAATGGCACTTTGGCTATCACTGTATAACGTGCCCATATCATGCTCCTTACCCAATTCACACATAAACCTTTGTAACCAAATCATTTCTTTATTAGCTTTTGTAGGAGCAACATACTCTGCTTCTATTGTTGAAAGTGAAACAACACTTTGGATTTTTGAAACCCAACTGACAGTTGTTCCACCTATAGTAAATACATATCATGTAGTTCTCCTCCTGTTATCTCTGTCACCTACCATATTTGCATCAACATATCCCTGTAGAGAAATGTTTGAACCACCAAAGCATAATGCTTGATTTGTGGTACCTTTCAAATATCTAAGAATCCATTTCACTGCCATCCAATGTTCCTCCTGGATTGTTCATGTACCTACTTACAACTCCCACTAATGTGCTATATCAGGCCTTGTGCAGACCATTGCATACATTAAGCTTCCAACTGCTGATGCGTATGGAACTTTAGACATATAATCCATGTCTTCTTGGGTCTTTGGGCACATTTCCTTACTAAGTTTGAAATGGATAGCAAAAGGTGTACTAACTGGTTTTGCATTGTGCATATTAAATCTTTTCAACACCTTTTGTATGTATTCATTCTGAGACAATGTTAATTTGAGACTTTTCCTGTCTCTAGTTATTCTCATACAAAGAATTTGTTTTGCAACTCCCAAATCCTTCATTGCAAATGAATTTGCCAATTTTCTTTTGAGCACATTTATTTCCTGCATGTTAGACCCCGCAACAGGCATGTCATATACATACAATAACAATATAATATAGCTGCCATCATTTTGCTTTTTCAGATAAACACAATCATCAACGTGACATCTAATATAACCTTGTTTAGACATAAACTTGTCAAATTTTAGATGCCACTACCTTGGAGCCTATTTTAAGCCGTACAAGCTCTTCTTCAACCTGCACACTAGTTTCTCCTTCCCTTTCACCTCATATCCTTGTGGCTATTGCATATATATCTCTTCCTCCAAACCGCCATGGAGAAAGGTTGTCTTTACATCTAACTGCTCAAGATGCAAATCTTCAACTGCTACTAGACTTAAAATAGTTCTGATTGAAGTCATTTTAACAACAGGAGAAAATATTTCATCAAAATCAATACCTTTCTTCTATGCAAACCCCTTCACCACAAGTCTAGCTTTGTACCTTTGCTTTCCTCCATCTTCTTCCTTCAGCCTGTAAACCCATTTATTCTTTAATTTAGTTTTTCCTGCAGGCAACCTGACTAAGTCCAAAGTCTGGTTATGCATTAAGGAGTTCATCTCTTCATTCATGGCTAGCTCCCTTTCTTCTTGCTTTCAACCTGCATTGCTTCTTCATAACATTCGGGTTCACCAGAATCAATCAACAATAAATAATATAATGAAAGAGATATCGTTCAAGGGGTATACTTATCATGGTAGATATTCTAACACCACTTTCAAGTGTTTGGGGTGCCTGTTGCTATTGTGGTGGTTGTTGTTGTTGTGGTTGTTGATTATTATTATTTTCAGGCACCTTTACTTTTTCAATGATATCATCAAGAACTATGTATTCCTTGTTTTCTTTTTCCTGTTTCTTTTCCTGAAACTAATTTTTGTACAAGACCTTTTCATTGAATATTACATATCTACTCCTAATGATTTTGTGATTTTCGTAATCATATAAGCGATAACCAAAATCATTAACACCATATCCAATAAAGGTACATTTATTTGACTTTGCCTCAAGCTTTGTTCTATTTTTTTTATTAATATGGACAAAGGCCTCACAACTAAAAGGCTTTAAAAATGAGTAGTTTACCTTTTTTTCTGTCCATGCTTCCTCTGGAACACCACCATCCAAGGAACTTGAAGGCCCTCTTTTTATTAGATAAACAACAGTATCTACAACATCTGCCCAAAATTGTAAAGGAAATCCTGCATGCAATTTCATGCACCTTGCATGCTCCATGATTGTTCTGTTCATCCTTTCTAACATACCATTTTCTTGTGGTGTTCTTGGAACTGTCTTCTCTCTGCGAATTCCATGCTCTGAATAGTACCTATCAAACTCTTTGCTGCAATATTCACCTCCATTGTCTGATCTGAGACACTTCAATTTCTTTTTTGTCTCAATATCAACCAAAGCTTTCCATTTCTTGAGAGTATCAAATACATAAGATTTATTATTAATACAATAAATCCAAGTTTTTCTAGTTGCATCATCAATAAAAGTAACATAATAATGAGAGCCACCAAAAGATGATACCTGAGCAGGTCCCTATACATCTGTATGCACAAGCTCTAATTTTTCACTCTTCTTTTCTTTCCCAACTCTGAAAAATCTAACTCTCTTCTGTTTTCCATAAATGCAATTCTCACAGAAGTCCAAATCAACATTCTTCAAACCCGGCAACAAATTCCTTGAGTGAAGGATCTTCATCCCCTTCTCACTCATGTGCCCGAGCCTATGATGCCGTAATGCTGCATCTGCTCCTTTGGAAGTTAAAGCATTAACAGAGTTAGAAATACCATTGCATAAATACAATGTACCAAAATTTTCACCTTTTGCTATTACCAGGGCTCCTTTGGTGACCTTCCAAGCTTTATCTGTGAAAGTTTTCACACAACCTTCACTGCCTAGATGCCCTATTGAAATAATACTTTTCTTCATATCTGGAACATGCCTTACCTCCTTTAGTAGCCATTGGTTTCCATTCTACTGTTTTACAAGAACCTTGCCCATTCCAACAATTTTACAGGGTTTATCATCACCCAAATGGACTTGTCCAAAATCTCCTTCAACATAGTCATGAAAGTATTTCTTATCAGGTGTGGCATGGAATGAGGCCCCTGAATCTACCACCCAAGAATCAGTAATATTTTCGAAAGAAAGAATCAAAGCATCTTGTAACACCTCACCTATCACATTTTCTTCATGATTGTTTTCTTGTTGTGCATCTCCTTCTTTTTCCTTCCGAGATCTACAGTCTTTCTTTAGGTGTCCTTTCTTTCCGCATTTCTAGCACACTATCCTTGATCTGGACTTGGATCTACCTTTCCTTGATTTACTGCGATATCCTAAGCTCTTTCCTCTTTCCATTTTCTTCCCCTAGAATCTGCACTCAAAGCATTACCCGATGTCTCACCAGAGCTTTTCCGTCGCATTTCCTCGCTAAGGATAGCACCAACAACATCATCAAACTTTAAAGTACTAGATCCAGACACAGATTTACTAATGGCCATTACTAAACTATTCCAACTTTCTGGCAATGAACACAAGAATAACAGAGCTCTAACTTCATCATCATAGTTTACCCCTATAGAACTTAACTGACTTGTAACAATATTAAAATCATTTAAATCGTCTGCAATAGATCCACCTTCCAACATCTTCATATTAAATAACTGTTTCATAAGAAATACCTTGTTTGAGGCCGAGGGTTTTTCATATAGTTTCGACAACGCCTTAATCAAACCCTCTGTTGTTGTTTCCTTCGAAATGTTGAAGGCAACCGATGCTGTAAGGCACAATTGTACTATTCCGAGTGCCTTTCTATCGAGAAGGTTCCATTCTTCATCTGTCATACCTGTCGGCATCTTTGTTTTTCTGCCCAATGGTAGGTACAGATCTTTCTGATATAGATAATATTGCATCTGCATCATCCACAGCAAGAAGTTTTGGCCGTTAAATTTATCGACCCTAAACTTACCATCTTCCACCATTTCTCCCACTCGAACTAGGAATCCTTCTCTCCTGTGAGTTTGTCAGCCAAATAGACCTTCGGCTCTGATACCAGTTGTTAGAAAATTATATATTACAGAGCAATGGAACACATAGAATATTGCATAAATATAAACATAGAAAACACATAAAACAGAGAGACACAGATATACGTGGTTCACCTAGTTTGGGCTATGTCCACCCCGAACAACCAGTCCTTCCTCTCTATTATCCAGCAAAACAAAGAGACATAACCTGCATCAAATCCACTGTAATATCCTCTGTTTTCTCTCGCAGTCTCACCTCTTTGTTTCTTGCTCAGAGAATACATATCTATTTCACAGCCTCAATACAATGCCCTCATACAAAGAGAGGGGTTGCCTTCTAGGGCAAAAAACCCTAAACTAAACATAAGTTCTACCATCAGATCATCCACCTAATGAACGGCCCAGATTGACTAGAAATTACTATACTTTTACAAGGTAATTTACATATCTTTTTAGCTTCAGGGGTGTTGCCCCTGAAACCCCCCGCTAGGGGTGGGATCCCCAAAGGTTGCAGCCGCCCCCCTGGACCCCCCTTGCAGTGAATATTTTACGGGCGACGTTGCCGCCCCATTTCAAACTAGGGTCCAATGCGGCAATACCTTTGAATACAGAAGATAACCAGGCACCACAGCCAACAATGACATTACAACAAAGTGGCAATACCTTGCACCAAACATTAAAAAACGCAAATCAAGCTCAAAATGCCAAAAGCACAAGATTGACAGGATGATTCAATCCCCATGGTTCCCAAGGAAAGCTCAACCTGAACCATCTTCAAGATTTCATGGCAACCTGTCTTGTCATGCAACTCCCTACATCATCCTGCCATAAACAAATACCTGTCAATGTATAATTAAGCATAATAATACACCAGTTACCTCATCTAACTGTGCCAAGCACACTGCTTGCAACTGAACACATCCACGCCATCTCTCAAGGGAGTCCAATCCTTTAACAGATCCACCTGTAGCTAAAGACTAGCTAATATAACTGTCAAGTGCATGTTCATGAATATAGCACATATCCACATCATGTCAGACAAAATCAAGGTTAAGAATACTTCTTGTGTGCAAATAACTCATTCGTTCGAAATTAGGGTTTCCAAACATAGCCAAAGGAATTCTTGCCCAATTCCTTTTCTTTTACCTTTTTACCTTGTTGGAATCAAGTATTACTATATGTTGTCACACCACCCAACTGTTAGTTATATAGACACATCAACTATTACCTTGTCATGCTAATATCAAGCATGTTACCCTGCAATTCCTCACACATGTCAACCACATGTTCCAAATATCAAGATAATCATATCTATTAATTTGAAACCAATCGTTACCAAGACTAACAATCATGTCATAATCCATAGTCAATTCATAGTCATCAGTCATAATACTACAACTATCACCTACTATACTCAAGTACATATCAACTGTCTCAACACATATATTTTAGTACAATCATCTTAAAACAAGATCATTTGAACACATACTCATATTATGAAATTCATAAAAAAATCATACCATGTTAAATAAATCAACTAGATGACATAATCAACAGTCAAGCACCAAATATATGGCATAATCAAGCTTGCACCTTAATGTATCTAAGGGGAGGCTATTTCGTCTGCACAATTAAGCTAGTTAGCACGGTATAACTTCACAACATATCATTTCAAACATAAATCATGATATCTATAATAGTAACTAACTAATATGTTCACAACGTAAACTCATACACATATGCAAAGTCAATCTAGATTAGTATGACACCACCTCACAAGTATGTTGGCGTACCTGAATAGAAAAACCATAACCATCTGCATAGTTCAAACCAGGTTAACACAATACATATAACATCAAGATCTTCAAGGCAATGAACATAAACATCACGCATATGACCAATCAAAATTATAACATCAATATCTCATTGAAATAACCCTAATCATCAAGTTAATAACATATAACAACAATAAGCTATATACCGTACTCATCAACAAGATAAAACATAATCATCAGGTTATGTAATATAAAAAACAATAACAATGCATACAACTACAAGTTACTATCATTCTTAACTATCTGACGCATGTGCATATAACCACACTAATTATCTAACATCTATCATGAATGTAACCATAACATCAAATACATGTTTATAAACCTAATGTATATAACCCTAATGCATATAATAATCCTTAACTTACGTACCTGCATGCCAAACATACATTACTTGTATGACGATATGCTCTTATCCCAAATTCTAATGTTGCAACCTCATTATGATGATTTGCATCCCTTCCTCTATCTCAACTAGCTCATTAGCATCATAACAACCAATAGCATCATGATGACCTAAATTGCATACGATGACTTGACAATGCATGTTTGACCTACTATACATGCATAATCATAGCCACAACCATCCATGCATAAAAATTGCATATACACACATAACAAGTGAGTAAAAAACCATATACACATCAATATAGCTAGAGTCTAGTTATCAATGCATGAACCTATCAAGTACACAAACCATGACCTCATGCATGACAACTGTTGGGTTTTGAAAATGTTATTCATTTCCATTACACTTTCACTATTATGTCCATTATATCACCTCCATTTCACCTCCATTTCACTGCTATGTCACTAGATTCATCCCACTTTCATTATCATTGGGCCACATTTATGTTTTTCCAAACTTTATTAATTATTAGCCTTTTTAAGTGAATTTGTGGTTAAAAATTAGAAAATAATGTGCATATGTTTATACCTAACAAGTGGGTTGAGATTGTTGACGTGTGTAGGTTAAAAGGAGGCTTCTAGAAGATCCTTATGTTGCACTCTAAAACCAAATTCGAATTTGAGTGGAAAAGATCATGTGATCATGAGGATATGTGTCACATCTCCTAATTGTATTGAAACTCTAAGAAGACATGTGTCTTATCATTGCCTATTTTGATTAGGACTCTAGAGGTAGAGGGAGATATTCATGGACTCTTATTAATGAGATGGCTTCTCATATTTTTGTATAAATAAGAGATCTCTCTCCTCCATTTGTTAGTTTTTAGTTTGTTAGTCTTAGTCTTAGCTTGGAGTTTGTAGTTCTTCTTTGATGGCTTTGGAAAGCTTTAAAGGGCTTTGCTGTACTTTGTAATTTTGAATAATTTGAATAAAGCTTTGATGTTCTCAACATGGAAGGAGATGTGAAGTAGATGTCATGGAGCACATTAGAATGTAAGGTAGAGTATATTTTATTTTGTAATCTTGCTTTTTTTTCATTATGTCATTTGATTGCTTTCAAGTTTGATAGATT
Source organism: Pinus tabuliformis (assembly GCA_031772625.1). Lineage (NCBI taxonomy): Eukaryota > Viridiplantae > Streptophyta > Pinopsida > Pinales > Pinaceae > Pinus > Pinus tabuliformis. The sequence goes on from CM062819.1 coordinate 1,041,507,544, forward strand.
AGATTTTCCATTCATGCAATTTTAATTCATGTAAGTGTGTTCAACCGGTTGATTGTAGATTAGTTTTTATTTACATGTTTTTGCATCAAATAGTGGCATGAGATTGGCCTCTCTGCTGACTTTGTTTTTTTAGCTTTTCAATTTCAGTTATGCTTTGATTTCAGTCTTATTTATTTGCTGTTATAAGTTAGTTTAGATATCAAATTCTTCATGACATTTGACATTATCTCTAGAGCCATGGCTTAACCCCGAAAAGCTACTTGGTGAGCTATCAGATTATGAGTGAAGTAATTTGATTTTACTTTCATTTCTACAATTAGATATTAGGTCCTTCATGACATTTGACGTTATCTCCAGAGCCATGGATTAACCCCGAAAAGCTACTTGGCGAGCTATCGGATTATGACTGAAGTGATTTCATTTTACTTTCATTTTTGCAATTAGATATCAGGTTCTTCATGTTATTGACGTTATCTCCAGAGCCATGGATTAACCCCGAAAAGCTACTTGGCGAGTTATCAGACTATAAGTGAAGTGACTTGATTTTACTTTCATTTGCAAGTAGGTAATTTAGATATCAAGTTCTTCATGTTATTGACGTTATCTCCAGAGCCATGGCTTAACCCTGAAAAGCTACTTCGCGAGCTATTGGATAATAAGTGAAGTAATTTAATTTTGCTTTCATTTAGATATCAATTCTTCATGTTATTTGAAATTATCTCCGGAGCCATGGCTTAACCCCGAAAAGCTACTTGGAAAACTATCGGTATTGATCTTACTTTCGTTAGTCTGCAATCTTTGGTTTGTTTGAGTGCAATACTTTAGATTTTATTTCTGTAATTAGATGGGCAGCAGAGACAATGATTTCATTATCAGTATTTCATCTTTTGTTTGATTTAAGTAGCTGCATATTTACACTTTTGTTCAAGTATTGATTTGATCGATAGCATGTTTAGAGATTTTTTGAAGTGCTAAGTTTTGGAAGTTACCATAATGGACATAAACCTTGTCTTGAAATCTCTATCCATACTTGACCTTTAAAAGTATTCTTAAGACCTTAGAATAAGATTTCCATTTGCATTAAACACTTTAGGAGATCAACAAGAACAAAACCCCAAAACAAGATAAAAACTATAAAACTTGAAGTAAGAAAAATGTTAACTAAGCACATATGGTGCTCCACAATTCATCGGTTTACGATACCTGGATTGATAATTTATGTAGAGCAATTTAAGATGTTAAATTGTCTAGACATTTTGGCGTCATTGCCGGGGAAGTGTAATTAAGAGACCTTATTTCTTACATCTAAAAAAAATTAATAATTCTTGAGTATGCTCTCCTCTTGCACTTTGTGTGATCTGGAGGATCAGAAAAGGAATTGTTATAAAAGAAATTAATAATTCTTGAGTATGCTCTCCTCCTGCCCTTTATGTGATCTAGAGGATCAGAAAAAGAATTGTTATGTTAAAAAAAAAAGAAAAAAAGAAAAAAAGGAGACAAAATAAACTTCATCACTTCAAATGATTCAATAAATAAAAATAAAAATAAAAATAAAAAATAAAAAAAATAAAAATCCAACTGCTTTGATAGGTTCAAACTATCCAAGATTGATTGGTTATGGTTTTTAGTGGTCATCAAAACATTGTGTCATGTTTTAATAAGATTCTACAAATTAGTTGCGGAATGCAGCCTGATTTCGCAGCTAATTGTGAATTTCGCAGCTAATTTCAAGGTTTAGCAAGTTACAGGTGTCCAATGAAGAAACCGACCACATGGGTATCTTCAGAATCATCCCAACATGGATCTTATCCTAGTCACCCAGCCCAGATTGATAAAAAATCATCTTAAGACTTCAGTGAAAGTCCTGTTTTTAGCATATTTTACTTGAAGTCTTTGCTGCTTGAAATTGAAAATCATTAATCATTCTTATAAAATTTCACAATTTCAGAGAAGAAAAAAAAAGAAGAAAACAATCTATGGCTATCGTCAATCCTAGCTTTCACTGTGGTCTCAGTAGAAAATCTACATACATGTTTAAGCTTTGGCCTTAAAACAAACCTGCAAAAACATTTAAAAAATAAAAAATAAAAACTTGCAATAGCCTACTCTAGATGTTTGCCTGACTTTTAGTAGAAACAGCCCAGGTGGGGAGTTGCTACTGACATTAGGGAAGATGCAGGACCTTTATGCTACAGCAGTTGTTTCTGTTGTTTATTCTGATCTTAATCTAGTCATCGATGAAGCAGCAGAGGCTATTTCTCTGTGCTGAAAATTGCAAAACAAATCCAATAGCCTCATGCACATCATAATAAACGATAATTGAACATCACATGCTCTGAAATGAGATAGAGAAGCAGCAACGCTTACCATCCGTCTTCTCCTCAATACGCAATAAGATTTGTGTACTATTCTTTTATCTCTGTGCATTTGTTTTTTTGACCGTCAGCATAATCAATTTGTGGACCGTTCACTCTCGCTCCATGAAGGTGGACCACCATTAGTGACAAACACAACTAAGGAAATTACACAGCAAATCAAACCAGAAGGCCGAATGCAACAATTCGTAAAAATGCAGAACATTAAAAATGTTAATTCAAGAAAACGCAAAACAATAAAAAAACGTCAAACTTCAATTGCATGATTCGACTAAACGGAGACGAATTTGGAAAAAATAAAACATGGGTTTTTTCGGAAATATGGTAAATTAGATAACCCAGAAATAATTTAAAGAAATTCATGGTGCTTTGAGAGAATTTCTCGGTTTTATGAAGCCTCTTTTTGCATGCCGCAGGAAGAAAAACGGAATTTGAATTAATAAACTGGTTGTTTGATTTATTTCGATTTTCTAGGGAAGGGAATTCCAATTTGGAGACCTAGTATATGCTAACAATTTAACATGATTACATGTCTCCCACATTTTAAATGCCAACCTGTCTGTAAACAGCAATCCTAATTGGATACTGCTCTTCACAGCCAACTGATAGACGTAATACCTGTTAACAACAATCCTAATTAGATACGGCTCTTCACAGCCAACCAATAGATGTGGCATGGAGCTTCTTGGCATTTGATGCAAAGGCCATTCGAAAACCCACTCACATTCTATTCATGTCTATTTCCCGTGAGTTAAACCCAAAATTGCCTCTAATTAAATTGGTTGCCTAGAACTGCCAGAGAGGAAGAAGAAGTATCAAAGTAGAATGAATTCCATGTGGGTAGTTGTGTTGTTTGTTTTTAGAATCATAGCTTGGATATTCTTGATAGTTGTCTTAAAACATGAGTTATGGCTCAGTATATGCATGCCTGAACCAAAAACAGCTAAACTCTATCAAAGGAAATGTAAAAGACCATGGCTATCTCATTCAGCAACTATGGAATTCTGGGAAATGGTTTCTTGAGAATTGTCAAATCCAAAAAAAGGTCAAGTGTTGCATTAGTTATTCTACAGAATAATCCTCTATACATATTAAAAAAAAAAAAAAAAATCAAAATTGATGGTTGGTTGTCTTTTAGCTATAGAATGCAACCTGATTCCGCAGCTAACTGGCAATTCCGCAGTCATTTTCATACTTCTATAGGTTATAGGTGTCAAGAGATGAAACAAACCACATGGGTAGCTGAGAAAATGTCAGTACATGGATGGTGTCCTATTCATTTGATCCAAGTCGATGAAAAAGACCCTGGTCAAAGGGAAGTCAAGGTGTGTGTTATCACTATGTCGCCACACTAAGTCGCCGCATGTGAAGAAAAAAAAATTGAATCAATGAAATGAATAAGTTATTTGCTTACTTTTTTGAAGGTATTGATTAATTTTGGACTAATGATGAAAGATGAATGACTAACTTTTTATTCAAAGATTTTTAGCTACAGAAACTGTGCACATTCTATAGCTAAAGTTCAATTCTGCAGCTAAACATCAATTTGAAGCTGAAAAACCTCATTGTTCAAATCAGCCTAACTTTCTCATACAAAATCAAATTTTGATGATGCAAGTTGTTAGAGTCGGTCTAGTAGCCCTCCATCAGCGATCAAAGCTCTTTGCATTTCATTAGTAGGTGTCTCATCAGTGTCATCTTATTGCATTCCATTAGGCATGCCATAACCCTGATGGAGGAGCTTGTGTCTTTATGTTCCCCTCTTGGCACTGCTGGTTCAAGTTGTTTCAGTCAATAAAATTCTTTACAGAGTCATTGGTCTTGTTTTTAAGTCAAGGTCCTAGGTCTAGGGTTTAGGTCCAATTTGTCTTTGAGGTCATGTCTTTAAAGGTCAATAAATGCCCAGCAGGCCAGAGGGATGTCTATCTAAGCATCAATTCAAAGGATTTCATATTGTACAGCTATTTTTTCTACCTTGAGTTCAAAAACCCTGTTTTTGAAGGCAAGGCCATTTTCTCATGTTTTGTAAAAATTTGTAAAAATTCAAACTCTCCAGAAGTTGGCATGCAGCCCTGGTCTCCTTTGCCAAGACTTTTCAGAAGCTACCTCTGCAAAAAATTTCAAGAAAAAGCATCATTTCAACCAATTTCAGGACAAAAAGGAAACCATAAGTCAGCAACATTTAAATTTTGAAAAGTGTCATTTTATAAACATTAGAAAGTGGGTTTGAGGGGAAATTAATTCAAATCAAGTTTATAAAAGCTCCCCTCCCTTCATTTTATCATTATTTGCTTCCAAGATTCCAAAAGCAAGAGAAAAAGGCGATTTAGTGTGAAAACTGTGCAAGTTGGTGGACAGAGCCCACGCGCTATGCATCAGGACCTGCGCACTACGCGTTGGGCAGGCGCTACGTGTCAGGGTGGTCAACACAGTGGGAAAAAGACACGGGCGCTACGCGTTGGGCACGCGCTACGCGTCAGGACCCGCGCGCTACGCGTCAGGGTATAACACACAAAAAATTTGCCTACAAGCTTCAAACGACCCCAAATTTCTTCAAGGTTGTAGGTAGGCCTCTGATCATCAAAGTATTTTGCTTGATAAAGAAAAATGAGCATGGGAAATGTGTTTTAATGCCATCAATTTGAAATGAGAAGTTCATGTGTATTTGCTTAAAAATGTCAAAGTGCAAGTAAAGCTAGGGTTTTGTTTTGCTGCTCTCAAGGTCATCTCTTTCACTCCCATTTTTTCCCCACATCCCAGCCACCTCCCTTATCATTTTTACCTAATCTCCCTACCAAAAATATCAAAGGCCCAAAACCCTACCCCTATCCCTATAATTCAATAACATAACCCTAAACCCTACTTCCCATAAAACCCTGGCAAATTATAATTGTATCATCTTGTATATGTCATGATTCCTCCCCTTAATTCCCTTTTTCATATATTTTCCCTAATTCCCCTTAAAAGTATCCCTTCCCTAACATCTCCCTTGTGTTATTTGTCCCCTTGAAGCAGCATTTCAACAGTAAAAACAGCAGGTCATTTGAGCAGAAGCAGCAGTACATTTCAGCCAATTTGCTCTTGAAACCATGTCAAAAACCGAAACCGACTATGAGCAAAGTGATGACCGTGAGTCAACACCAGAGGTTGACGTACAAAGGAGGCCTCACAGGGGTGGTAAGGGTGGTCACCATGTGAGAGAGGAGCCCACCTCTTTGACCTATTTGCAGGCTTGTCCACTTGCAGTCACATGTTTCTGCCATCAGTCATGTTATGAATTTTGCGAGAGGATTTCTCAAATTCAGCACCATAGGGAATTGGTCTGCTTGTTTGTTTTTCATTTGCATGACGGGCAGGTAAATCTTGCAGGGGTGGATTTTATATTGTCACCTGAGATTGTTGCTCAAGCAACAGGGATACCCAATGTTGGAGAAGAGTGGAACAAGCGCAAACTATTGGAAAGATTTCAGTATGAGCCCTACATTAAACCTGTGTACATGAGGTACATGACTGGTGTATTTCCTTTCAGATTTTTGAGGGATGAGTATGCTCCCTTGATGAGGCTCATCATTCGCTATTTCACCTGTGAGGGCAGATTTTCACATTTGTATTCGTACCATATCCGCTTGTTGATGCATTTCACATGGGTACGGATGATGAACATACCATTTTTCATGTGCCGGAATATTGAGAGGATGGTGCCCTTGGTGCAGAGAAAGAGCCCAGCACAGCAACACCGAAGCATCTTTCATTATGGTTTGATCAAGCTTGTGGTCATGCATCAGTTGGCTCAGCAGGGTATCCCATGGGAGGATTTTATCTCTCGAGATTTTTTCACAGCACCACCACCTCCTGAGGTTGTTCATGAAGAGGGAGGACCTTCACAACAATGTGATATCCCCGAGGCCAGACATGTCAGCTCCCCTCCATTGGTCACATATCAGAAAGGCCACAGGGCCTTATTTGCATCAGCTCGACGAGTATTTTCTCTACATCATGTGGGAGGGGTCTCGCCTTCTTCATCAGCACCGCGAGTGTTATCTCCACACCAGGTGGAAGGGGCCTCGTTTTCGACAGCAGCACAGGTACAAGAGAGAGGAAAGCAGCCCAAAATTGATGTGGGGCCATCAGGTGATCCAGGCATAAATGTTGTTGACCTCGATATCAGTTCTACTAGCTTAGAGCCAAAGGAGATCATCCAGCAACTGAGGGCTGAAAATGACTCATTGCAACAAAGGTTGGAAATGGCAAATTGGACAATCACCTACTTAGAGCAGCGCAACAAGCAATTGGAAGATGAGCACACTCTTGATGAGTTGCGGAGGATTCATGAAGACCGCAACTTGGCGCGCAAGAGACCCGGTGATTTGGTACCCGTTGAGCAAGAGGCTATGCTCCTCCAGGTCAATGCTCATTTGGAGAGGCTGCTAGCCAAGGCCAACAAAGATAAAGACCTGCTCCGGAACATGAAGAACCATTATTGGGCCCGAATACACGTATGCAAGGCGAGAATGAAGGTGCTCAAAAGACGGTTGGCCAAGGCACTAAAACAAAGAAAAGGGCCTGATCCCCTCCACATCTTGGCTGAGGCTTCCTTGAAGGAGCATGGTGCTAAATGACTCAACTCCAGCACAAATTTCAAAAAAATTTGAGCATTTTTGGTCACTTGTGAATTTTTGGGCTAAAAACAGGTTTTCTTCACCAACGCGTAGCGCGCCGCGCGCGACCCTTTAGATGGGCAACTCCATCTCAGGAAAACTCAGCATTTTTGGATTTTTCATGAAAAGATACACCTGCTCAGCAATTACCAAGAGATTTCATTAAGTTTTGAGCCTCCAGAAGCTCAAAAAACAAGCAAAAAATGACTTTCTGCCACTTTTTTGACACACAGGAAGTAGTCTTGGCAGATTGCAATTTTGGAGGGGCAAATGGACACCAAATTCATAAATTCCACTTGGGTTGGAAAGTAGACATACAGACCTTTCCAACAAGCCCCCTTTCGCCTCATTTGGACACTTGGAAGTGCCTCAAACATTTCTCCCCAAACTACCCCTAACTACCCCTAAACAGAAGGGCACAAGCCCTGCAACAAAAGATAAGGTTGCAACAAAGAAAACAACTGCTAGAATGACCCAATTTAGCCCAGTCCAATCAGATCAAGCACCTCCATCAAGAACACTGATAGCGTCGGATGAAATGGAGTATAACATTATCGATGACATGAAAAAGACTAGGGCTAATATCACTCTGTACGAACTGAGCAAACTGAAACATCAATAGAAAATAATGATGAAAGAATTGCATGTCGTGCCTACTACATCTTTACCTACAGTTGTAGCTACCCACAACATGGGAAGACCCCCAACCAACATGATCAATAAGATTGATCCGAATGACATTGCTTTGATCGGAGGAAGATCAAGATCCCATACTCCTCCTTTTCTCCTCACTTATGAAATTTTCAATAAAAACGTGCATAATTGCTTGATTGATTCTGGTGCTTCAACAAATATTTTACCCAGATCAATATGTGCCAAATTGAATGTTCAGCCTTAGAAATCCGCAGTGCGCATAGTTCAACTTGATCGATCTCAAGTCGAAGTGATTGGTGAACTTAACCAGGTGACCATAAGATTGTCGTCTAACCCGAAAGTATGTCAGGTTATCGACATTCTAGTAGCTGATATCCCTGAGTTCTATGGTTTAATTCTTAGCAAGGATTGGTCCGAGAAACTCCACGGACATTTCTCAACCGACTGGTCGCACATGTGGTTACCCTACAACGGTAAACCCAATCAAATAAAGGTTGAACGAGAATTGCACCAAAAGTACATAGTGACAGAATTAGAAGGAGAAAACGAAGCAATAGCATACAACAGCAGTATCATAGGCAATTACTCGGTAGATTCTTTCCTCGGCAATTTCAATGCTCACACTTCACCTTACTTAGAAAATTCAATTGTGTCCCAAGTTGAAAATTTTTCCCAAACTGATGATTCAAAGTGTTTTAATTTTTTAGATAATTTTGTAAATACATCTTTATTTTGGAAATTATATTTTGATGGCTCTAAATCTAACGAGGGAGCAGGAGCAGGATGCGTTCTGATTAACCCAGATGGGAACAAGATCATGCTTACATGCAGACTTGAGTTCGATTGCACAAACAATACAGCGGAGTACGAAGCCTTGGTGCAAGGCCTATACAAAGCAATCGGGTTGAATGTTAAGTATCTTCAAGTCTTTGGACATTCCGAAATTGTCGTCAAACAGGTACGTAACACCATACATTGCCTGTCAAGTCATTTAAAGCACTATCAATCTTTAGTACAAGATCTGACTTCACATTTCATAGCATTCAATATTTCGTCAATCCCAAGACTCCAAAATGTGAGCGCAGACCTGTTAGCTAATGTAGCCTCTAGACTGATTCCCTCCGAAGATTTTAGTCCCGATAGGTTTTCAATAGAATTAATATTTAGACCATCCATCCCTAACAACATCACCAACTGGAGAGTATTCAACGACGATCCAGACATTGTAAATTTCCTCACTTCTGAGGGATCCTACTCAAATCAAATAATTGACGAAGACCATCATGATCACCAAATTCAGCAAAATAGCACTGACAATGCTATACCTAAATCGGTGGTTAAGTTAGAAGATTTATATGATTTGAAAAGTCGGTTTAAAAGGTCTGCCAATCCTAAACTCCATAGTTCAACTCTGAACTATGAATTAGTGAACCTAGGAACCGATCAGAAGCCGTAAAATGTTAATCTAGGCCACGGCCTAGCCCCTGAAGAAAAATCAGCATATATCCGTCTTCTGAGACAATACAAAAACGTTTTTGCGTGGAATTACGATGAGCTGAAAAGATACAACAATTCTATCATTCAACACACTATCCCTATGATTGACAATGAAAAACCTGTCCAGCAGAAGCTCAGAAAAATCCACCCCAACTTAGAAAATCAGATAAAGACTGAGCTAAATAAATTGTTGAGAGCCAGAATAATTTTCCCCGTTAGACACTCCAAATGGGTATCCAATATGGTGCCTGTTAGAAAGAAAAACGAAGATATTAGAATCTGTATTGATTTCCGGAATCTCAACAAAGCTTGTCAGAAAGATAATTTTCCCCTCCCACCTATGGAGCAAATACTACAGGCAGTAGCGGGCTCAGAATTAATGTCTTTCTTGGATGGATTTTCAGGATACAACCAAGTGCTGGTACATCCCGATGATCAATTGAAAACCACATTTTGAACCAAATGGGGCACATACGCATATCAGAAGATTCCATTTGGTCTGATCAATGCCGGCACTACCTTTCAGAGAGCCATGGACATCGCATTTAAAGGTTTAGTCAATAAATCGGTAGTGATTTACCTGGATGATATAACAGTGTACTCCAAGAAGTGAAGTGACCATCTCAAATATTTGAAACAAATCTTTCAAAGATGCTTAAGGTATGGAATTTCACTTAACCCAAAGAAATCATTTTTCGCATTAAGTGAAGGGAAATTGCTTGGATTCATAGTGTCGAAATCTGGTATTCACATTGAACCTGACAGAATCAAAGAAATTTCCGAAATATCCATACCCCATAACAAAAAGGCAATGCAATCCTTCCTTGGACAGATCAATTTTGTAAAAAGGTTTGTCCCGGATTTTTCACGTATTATTTCTCCCTTACAAAATATGATAAAAAAGAATTCAAATTTTAAATGGGGTCAAGATGAGCACGAAGCATTCAACTTGATCAAACAAGCTATCATCAACGCTCCATGTTTATCTACCCCAAATTTTTCAGAATCTTTCATCTTATACACTTTTGCCTCAGAGAAATCTTATGCCGCGATTTTGACTCAAGTAAATCAAGAGAAGACGGAAGCTCCAATTGCATTCTTTAGCTCGAACTTACAAGGTGCTGAACTCAATTACTCAAACGTGGAGAAACAGGCATATGCCATTTTTAAAGCGATCAAATATTTCAGACCCTTCTTACTTAAAGCCCATACCAAAGTCATAGTACTGTTTCCAGCGGTAAGAAACCTTTTGGTACAGAAGGATGTGGGCGAAAAGAGATCAAATTGGATTACCGCTCTACAAGAATATGATCTTGAGATCAAACCAGAAAACATCGTAAGGGGTCAAGACTTCTGCAAGATGTTAGCTGGAGCATCGCAAATTCCTGAGAACTCATCTGAAGAGGTACACAAATATGAGGTAAGCCTAAACGACGCAGAATCATTATATGCGGACACCATTTATTATCTTAAGAACGGGTATGCTCCATCACACCTGGATCACACCAAGAAAAGAGCTCTGGGGTTGAAAGCTAAACAATACCAGCTCATAAATGATGTTCTGTTTAAAAGGACTTATGATTTTGTACTTCTTAGGTGTCTTGAGAAAACTGAAGCCGAAAAGGTTTTGCAGGAACTCCACGATGGACCAGCAGGTGGACACTATGCTGGAGAAGCTACTGCGCATAAGATCTTACGTGCAGGATATTATTGGCCCACGCTGTTCAAAGACTCATACAGTTACGTAAGGAGATGCCGAATCTGCCAGACTGCTACAGGGAAACAAAGGAAATCGTCCATGCCACTACAGCCGGTTAACATCGAGCAAACATTCAGCCAATGGGGCTTGGACATAATAGGTGAGATCGTTCCTCACTCTTCTAAGCAGCATAGGTATATCCTCACGGCAACAGATTATTTTACTAAATGGGTAGAAGCAGTTCATATCAAGACAGTTAATTCTGAAAATGTTATTGAATTCATAGATCAATTTATCATCACTAGGTTTGGATTGCCAACGGCCTTAATGTTTGATAATGCATCATACTTTTCTGGAAATGCAATGACTGAGTTTGCATTAAAAAGAGGGTTCAAACTAAAATATTCTGCCAATTACTATCCACAAGGTAATGGGTTGGCTGAATCAACAAACAAGAACCTAATCAGGATTATCAAAAGAACAGTGGACCAAAACCAAAAGAATTGGCACAAAGCGCTGGTAAATGCTTTATGGGCAGATAGAATCACGAAGAAAGCTTCAATCGGCACTTCTCCCTTTAATTTAGTTTATGGGAAAGAAGTGGTTCTTCCAACTCACTTAGTCATTCCCTCTTTGTCTTTAGTACAACACATCGATGAAGTATCTACTTCCTCTTTGCAATTAAGAAAAATGGAGATAATCAAACTAGAAGAACGCCGAGAACAAGCTAGGAAAACCCATGCTCACCACCAAAAGCTAATAAAATCCTCTTTTGACTCAGCCATCATAACCAGAAAGAACTTTCAGATGAGAGATTTAGTTTTGAAATGGGATAAGGCTCATGAAGAAAAGGGCAAACATATGAAATTTCAGAATCTATGGCTTGGTCCTTTTCAGATTGTAGAAGTCATAGGCCCATCGATGTTTATGTTGCAGGATTTGGCAGGTAGAAGAGATTCTTTGCCTGTGAATGGACAAATTCTTAAAATTTATTTTCCATAGAAGATCACTCTTCAATTTTTGTAAGATAGTTTTAGTTTCTTTTATTTTGTTTTTCTCTTTCTTATAAATAAAACCGGTTGTAAATGATCATTGAATAAGATTCATGAAAGAGCACACCAACTCTCTATTAGATTTTGATTTCACTTGTACAAATAGCAAAACTTTTCGAAAAATCTGATTTTTATTATTGACAAATAGAGTTAACTTTAACCTGAATATGATATTAGTCTCAACCTCTCAAAAACTTTGATGAAATCAACCTTTGGTAAAAAATTGTTTTATGCCAGCACAATGAAAGGTATCATCAATAATAAAATAAATATTCTCTGTAAAGTTGTTATTTTTCAAAACTTTATTATTGTCGTCCAGAGCTTTCTTAAGGAAAAACAATGACTTCCTCCCTGCTAAAGGAAACCGCAGCATTCAGAGAAACAATCCGAGAAAACACTATATCTCAAAGAATAAGAGGTCTCATCACGAGCCGGCTTATCATGATCACAGATATTATAACTTGCTGACTTTGCCAATACTGTGTATCAAAACAGGGCAATGACTCAAGATTGTTGCAATCAAAAGACAAGGGGTCTCATCACGAGCCAGCTTGTTCAGCAAAAGTGTAAATCAAGTGAATGACTGTGTCATAATTTGGCCACCAAACCAAGACATTGTTCTTTTAGAGAGTAAAAAAGGAAAAAGTGTAAAAAACAATTTTTCTCTGAAATGTTGTAAATAACCTCAAGCAGGAAAAAGGATCATTGCTGGATAATATGGTAACTCTGTCGAGGCTATGGACGCTTGCGGGCAACAGAGGCTCTACCTACGACAAATGAGCATAGTTTAAAGCCAGTACGCAAAGAAGACCTTATTTTATCTTTAAAAAGGACCAAGTAATGTCTGGTATGAATGCAAGAACTAAGCCTTAGGAAGCAGAAAATTGGAATAAAAGAAAGGTTGAGACAAAGTATCATTGACAGGATAAGGGGTAATCTACTCTATCTATCCATAACAAGATTTAGACACATGAAAATTTTTCTGTTTGCGGAAGTGGAAATGTCAATAGAAAAGCAGAGATAACTGGTTCTTCACAGTGAATCGCCATTGTTGTGGTCACCAACAACCCCCCTCTTTGTTTGATATTAGCAATAACATCAAGCAAAGGGGGACCCTTAACAAAAAATCCCAAAATATTTTTATCAAAATTTTTGTATTTAACTCCCTAGAAGCTATATCGCATCGCAAAGAGAATGAAGCGTTTTCCTATGCGCGTCAATAAGCTGCAAAGAAGCGATGCGAAATTCATCGCATCGCATATTTTGAAAGCGCCCTTAAAAGAAAACAAAAAGGAATCGCCGACGGCCGATATGCGACGTCGCATATCGCAAACGTCGCAAAAGCAGCACACAATGAGCAAATGAAAACTGCGATTTTGCGATTTGCGATCTGCGATCCCACGAACTGCGATTTTGCGATTTGCGATCTGCGACAAATGAGACTATTAATTGCTGCGATGCGAATCGCAGAAACCACTCATCACAAAGTTTCTTCGGCATGATCTGTGAACCCAAAATTGAGCGCGCACCTTAAGGAGAATTAATGACTGCACGCCTGAATATCCAAAGATGATCGTGTTGCGTTTTTCGAAGAGTCAAGTCATTATGAGTGTCATGATTATGCATTCATTAGAACTTAAAGCTTTCATGTCAATCTTTTCTTCAATTCTCTTTTCCTTTGCGTGAACTGCAAGGCAGCAACTAATATAAATCTATATGTAGGAAACATCTAAGGAAAAGGGGAAAGCGCCAATACTAGAAGAACAGAGAGGAGATGCCTTCACAAATGAATGCCGCATGCAGCAGGGCCGCGAATTCCAGAGTATCACTCAACAGGCACTGATGAAAATAGACTATCCAAGACTCAGAGTCAAAGGCGCACAAAAGCAGCATGTTTGCAAAAGATCCTGAAGCTCAGATTGGGTAAAGAAAAAAGAAAAACGCTGAAAAGGGATGATGCTTCAGAAAAGCCTGGAACAAAGAAAGGAAGCAATTTTCAATACGTAAGATTGTTCAGGCAACAAAATCCCTAACTCATTGAGTCATTCGCACGGCCGGAAACCGAAATAGCAACAACACAATCAGTTTGAAAGAAATCTGGGTTATACTAAGTATACACACAGCAAAAAACACCCAGCCAGAGGAAGATTTTCAAAAATATCTTCTAGTTTGTCAGAAAGAGGTGCCAGCTTTTGTTATTTCTACTTTTATCGCTCGAGCAAAAGGGAAAGACAACCAGCCGACTCTTTCCAGGCAAACCTTGCATTGCTTACAGCACTAAGGAGCAGATACAGAAACGGTTAGAAATTAGATTCAATTTTTAGAAATAAATTTGTTTTAGTAAAAGGGCGGTCATTTGAAGCCGTTTCATAAATTTGTGTAATTAAGATTAGTTAGTTAGTAGTATTTAACCCTTCTCATGTCATTTGGAGAAGGGTCCGGGAATTTGTCAAAAAACTTGTCCTCGGAACATGCACTTTTGCACCCTCGGAGGGGGTTTTTGATGACTGGATGGATCGAGATTTATTTATGTTTACATTTTAATGTCTGCTACTAATGTTGCACTTCTGTACTCTTAGTAGATGTTAGAAGTAAGTAGAGATAAATCATTATTGCTTGAGGTTTGTGAGTGAAATCAGTCATAAATGGTACTTTTATCTCTTGATTAATTTCTGCTCATATTCTTAGAGTGATATACAGCTGAGTTGTTTATATGTTAATGTATGAATGTGTGGGTTACCATTTGGCGCTTTTGTACGGTGGAGTCATTTGTTTGTGCTTGACATATGAATAATTGATTATGCGATATGTTGTTCACAACTATTTTGCCTAACTTCTTATGCAGAATGGTTAATCCTAATTGATTTATATTCTTATGATAGCTGAATGATCTTTATTACCAGTTGTTGTATGAAATCTTTTTAGATCGCATAATGAAAGAATTTTACCCCGGGTTAGTATAGATTAGATGTGCTTTTTTTGTTAGATTACAGTAGCATAGAGTCAGTTTAGAGTCTAGAATTAAATTAGCTTAAAATGACCTTTAGATTAGTATCTTCAAAATCTACACACACACACACACACACATCTTTTAGATTGGGAAGCTGGTCCCATTATCCCCAGTCGGACCCGCTACACCAAACGGACAAGGAGCCGCCAACCAGGTTCCCGACCGGGTGGGTATCCCCCTTGTTGTTGACCCGATTTCGGGGCCCTCAACAGTGTGTAAATATCATAACTAGAGAGATTGATCACCTCTCTCCTTTGATAATATTACATTCCATTGCAGAAGAAGTATTAGTTTTTTGCAGGTTCTAGGAGGAAGGACAAATGACTACAAGAGAATGGTGTCTCTCTCTAAGAGATCAATTTGTTTCATAAGAAGATGATCAACAATAAAGAGGAAATATGCTGATGCAAAATCAGATCCAAACACTTGAAAAATTTTGAGATACTATTGTCTTCATCATATCCATACGTCATAATAAACCATTCTCCTCATTTCACTTCATATTTTCCATTTACATTCACATACATTTTCCATCTCTTTTTGTCCATTCATAACCCACAAATAAAAGCAAGATGCTCATTCACATGCTTATTGCCCATTGCCATTTCCGCTCTCCATTTCCATCTTCCATTTTCATCTTCTCTTTCCTGTCATTTTCATTTCGCAAATAAGCCTTGCTTTAATGCAAATTATTGAGTCCATAGTCCTTTGAGTCTAAGTTCCTTGTAAAGACACCTTGAGGCTTGCATGCCTTAATGACAAGTGTTCATGTTGACAAATAATGGGAATACATTAATGTCCCTTGTTTGTCAGATCTTCTAGGTGACTCGACATCGGCGAATTCATTTGTACCTAGCAAGATGTGTTTGGGCATCTTGACTCGCATTGTCATCAATGGTGAGAGTTCTTGCGTTGATTAGTGGCATCCATTAATGGTCACTAAGTCAAAAATTTCCCGCTATGTTCGACATCAGAACATCTTTTCACATAGTAGGAATTGTGCCAACGAGTTTTGAAGACATGAAGACTATTATTTTCAGCATTTTGGAGCAGATTCAACAAGTTTTAGTAGAAGCAATAAAAAGTCATCTTAACTCTTTATCCATGACTCTTCTTGTTTAGCCACTTGAAGAAGAATATGATCAGAATTTTGCAGCCACCACATATACAACTCATCCATTCTAAAGGGTAAGTTAACGTACGTCATTTTCTAGCTTTTGACCATAGAATTCCATAAAAAGTTAGAATGATAATTGTTGGAAAAACATTTTTCTTCCTCATTTCATAAAATTGCCAATACCATCAGTTGGGGGGGGAATACATTCATCTTCATATTTTACCATGTCCATATCATATTTAAGAGCCCACATACTTCCAACATATATTAACTATTACATTGTTATTATGAGCATACAATGGATTTTGAAAAAGTGCTTAAAGGATAAATTGGATACAAACAAAATCATGGTTGTCACACAAGAAACAACCATCATGCAATCCAATAAAGATATACTTTGCAACAATAATCAAAATATCATTATGCAAAGTTCAAAGATCAAAATAGAATGCAACAACAAAAAATGGTTGTAACACAAGAACCAACCATGTTGCAATTCAAGTAAAACACTTTGCAGAAATATGAAGTTATCAAATGATATCATGCAAAGTTAAGCCAAAGCTCAAGGATCAAAAAAGTTAATGTAATATATATTGCATGAGGACATGCAATAAATTCAGTTGAGGGGTATGTTGGGTCTTGAAAATTTCATTCATTTCCATTACACTTTCACTATTATGTCCATTATATCACCTCCATTTCACTACTATGTCACTACATTCATCCCACTTTCATTATCATTGGGCCACATTTATGTTTTTCCAAACTTTATTAATTCTTAGCCTTTTTAAGTGAATTTGTGGTTAAAAATTAGAAAATAATGTGCATATGCTTATATCTAACAAGTGGGTTGAGATTGTTGACATGTGTAGAGAAAAAGGAGGCTTCCAGAAGGCCCTTATGTGGCACTCTAAATCCAAATTCGAATTTGAGTGGAAAGGATCATGGGATCATGAGGATATGTGTCACATCTCCTAATTGTATTGAAACTCTAAGAAGACGTGTCTTATCAGTTCCTATTTTGATTAGGACTCTAGAGGTAGAGGGAGAGATTCATGGACTCTTATTAATGAGATGACTTCTTATCTTTTTGTATAAATAAGAGATCTCTCTCCTTCATTTGTTAGTTTTAGCTTGTTAGTCTTACTCTTAGCTCAGAGTTTGTAGTTCTTCTTTGATGGATTTGGAAAGCTTTAGAGAGCTTTGTTGTACTTTGTAATTTTGAAGAATTTGAATAAGGCTTTGATGTTCTCAACATGGAAGGAGATGTGAAGTAGATGTCATGGAGCACATTAGAATGTAAGGTAGAGTAGATTTTATTTTGTAATTTTGCTTTCATTTCATTATGTCATTTGATTGCTTTCAAGTTTAATAGATTAGATTTTCCTTTCATGCAAATTTTAATTCATGTAAGTGTGTTCAACTGGTTGATTGTAGATTAGTTTTTCTTTACATGTTTTTGCATCAAATAGTGACATGAGATTGGCCTCTCTGTTGACTTTGTTTTTCTAACTTTTCAATTTCAGTTATGCTTTGATTTCAGTCTTATTTATTTGTTGTTGTAAGTTAGTTTAGATATCAAATTTTTCATGACACTTGACATTATCTCCAGAGCCATGGCTTAACCCCGAAAAGCTACTTGGCGAGCTATTGGATTATGAGTGAAATAATTTGATTTTACTTTCATTTCTGCAATTATATATCAGGTCCTTCATGACATTTGACGTTATCTCCAGAGCCATGGCTTAACCCCGAAAAGCTACTTGGCGAGCTATCAGACTATGAGTGAAGTGATTTGATTTTACTTTCGTTTTTGCAATTAGATATCAGGTTCTTCATGTTATTGACGTTATCTCCAGAGCCATGGCTTAACTCCGAAAAACTACTTGGCGAGCTATCGGACTATAAGTGAAGTGATTTGATTTTACTTTCATTTGCAAGTAGGTAATTTAGACATCAAGGTCTTCATGTTATTGACGTTATCTCCAGAGCCATGGCTTAACCCCGAAAAGCTACTTGGCGAGCTATCAGATTATAAGTGAAGTAATTTTATTTTGCTTTCATTTAGATATCAATTCTTCATGTTATTCGACGTTATCTCCGGAGCCATGGCTTAACCCCGAAAAGCTACTTGGCAAGCTATCGGATTATAAGTGAAGTAAATTGTTCTTGCTTTCGTTAGTCTGCAATCTTTCGTTTGTTTGAGTGCAATAGTTTAGATTTTATTTTTGTAATTAGATGGGCAGTAGAGACCGTGATCTCATGATCAGTGCTTCATCTTTTGTTTGATTTAAGTATCTGCAAACTTACACTTTTTTTCAAGTATTGATTTGATCAATAACATGTTTTGAGATCTTATGAAGTGCTAAGTTTTGGAAGTTACCATAAGGGACATAAAACTTGTCTTGAAATCTCTATCCATACTTGACCTTTAAAAGTATTCTTAAGACCTTAGAATAGGATTTCCATTTGCATTAGACACTTTAGGAGATCAACAAGAACAAAACCCCAAAACAAGATAAAAACTATAAAACAACGAAGTAAGAAAAAAAGTTAACTAAGCACATATGGTGCACCACACTTCATCAGTTCACGGTACCCGGATTGATAATTTATGTAGAGCAATTTAAGACATTAAATTGATTAGACAACAACAACCATTACTCCATTGTACACATTTCCACACGCAACCAAAAATATGCATAAGCAATTCCAAAACAACTACACCTACGGATAAATGCATGTAGTCGAACATAAGCGATCAATTATTGCAATCAACCTGCAAGACCGATACATGTAACCAAAATATTCAAAAATGTAACATAACATACAAGGATGTAGGTAGGTATCATGAAATCAACATCTAAGCGACATATATTTCATACACAGTCAGTCACATGTTCCAAAAATCAAGGCATCATGTCTATTAATTTGAAATTAGTATTCACCAATATTAACAACCCATAAGCATACCCCCTTACTATCCATGGCCCACACTAAGGTAGAAGGAGGAAGCTACTATAATGGCCCGATCTCCAATGTCCAATTATGGAAATGGCATCTCAAAATATTTATTAAATTTGACCACACTTGAAAATAAATTGACTTTTATTTATCATACATTTGTATGAGAGTAAGTCAAAAGCATTGCACTTATTCCACTTGTAACATAATAACTAAAAACATGCCACTTTTCCATTTTCTTACATGCGACTTTTCAAATTCCTTGCATGCAAACTTTCAAATTCCCTACATGCAACTCTTCAAATTATTTGCATGAAAATAGGCATAGATCAGCTACATCCATATTATCATACTACACTACTATCCCATAAAAAAAATAACATTTTCTTCAAACAATTACCATACTTTTACATTTTCTTGAAACAACTACTATACTATTACATTTGCATGTAAGCATTTCTTCAAACACTTTACATGCAAACTAATATAGCAAATTGTTTGCATACAAGTAAGCATATATCAACTACATAAACATTATTACACATCAATACTATCCCCAACCACAAACAACATACTCATTGGGGTATTTTATCAAACAATTTGTATGCAATTAATCATTGAACCTGTTATCACAAAATCAGTACTAAGGGCTGCAGCCAAGCAAGATTTCATGTAACTCTTTCAACCAGACTTTAGACTAAGGATTAGCCTCCTTAGTCAGAGAGGGCTCTCTCACAGACTTTTGATAAAAATCAATCACAACAACAGATGGCTAACTCTTCACACATTTATGAAAACAAAGCTGGTTGGACACATATCAAATTGGTCTTCATTGGGCTATGGAGTCTCACACATTTAGTAAACAAAAGCACAGTCATTTCATGGAAGTCAAGGCTCTTTGCATCAGATGTTCAAACATACTTTACATAAACCACAGCTTGCCAAGCATACAGGAAGTCAGAGCATTAAACATGAATTCTGAGTGATTATGCTGTAACAAGGCTGTAAAAGAACATTAAGAGAATAAACCACCATCACATTTGAACAATATAATCCATTGAGAATCTTGAGAAGAAACAACAGCTGTTTTACTATTACTGTAATAAGTCTTTTACATTGGCCCAAATAAAACTCTGTTTTTGTATAAAATCTCCAACCCCTATTACATCCTAATTTGATCCATTTATAGGAATACGTTCTTCCCTCTCTAGAGCGAGCTCGAAGGCCCTATTAACTACTCCTACATGCTATTTAACTAATTCATTAATTACAAAGTGCTGAACTGTAATTACACAAAATCCTAATCAAACTAAAACACTAATTCCATTCTCCTCGTATGCTTGATTCTTCTTGGATCCTTGACAGCTGTCCTCCTTCAGTTAGGCTGAGATGGCTGAGCTAAAGATGCAAGGAACGCTGACTTTGGATACCTGTTAGCGCTGATGGATCATTTATCATCAGGATCAAAACACCTATTTTTAAGGTCCCTGTCTCCTACCATCCTTCGAAAGTTCAGCAACATGTCCCAGCTCTTTTAATAACCCCAGGTATGGAATGCTGCCATGTTTCTGATGTGCTGTAGGTGATATTGATAGACAGGTGTCTCTCTTCCACAAATCCCGCTCACAGTATCACAATAGCTGCTCTGCGTTTAAAATCACCACCTACAGCAGTTTCGTAGCGCGCTACGAAACTGCTGTGTGATTTTAAAAAAAACACAGTCTACCTCTAAACTCCTCATAAAATTGAATAGCTGCTGTTTGCTATTCT
This sequence comes from Pinus tabuliformis, assembly GCA_031772625.1. NCBI lineage: Eukaryota > Viridiplantae > Streptophyta > Pinopsida > Pinales > Pinaceae > Pinus > Pinus tabuliformis. Next base: position 1,041,528,340 of record CM062819.1, read on the forward strand.
TCAGTTTCACTTCAAAATCTGAAAGAAGAAATGTATGCCAATCATTGGCCATGAAAACAAAACCCTCCCCGTAAGGTCCACTAAAGTGTTCACTGCTTGAGAGATTAGTTTCAATAGTTGCCTGACATAAGAGGTTAAAACAAAGTTCATTGCCATCCTTCAATTTCTGCTGTAATAACAAATAGCTCTGCATTTCTTGCTGTAACCTTTGCTTGTGTACTGGTTGGTTTACCATTACCGCAGGTAGTGACAATTTTACCAGAATCTAGTGGACCAACAGGAAGTTCATTAGTAGAAACAGAACCTTCTAACATTGCACCCTGTGTATTTTCCAAGTACTTCTTGCTTTTATTTCCAACAATACCAACATATTAACAAAACTGAGGCAATTACTGTTGCACCTGCAGCAACACCAAAGAGCACTAAACCATGTTGCTTGCTGGAACCATGTCCTATTCGAAGATGGCAAAATCTTCCAGCTCAATAGATGATAAGTTCCAAAGGCATCACGAAGATAAATTTGATGTCCATTTAAAAGGGAGATGATTGTCTCTGCAGTACTGTTTGTCATATGATTACTAGTGTTGGCTAGCAAAACAACGCATTCAATTGTAATGTATCTCCTCTGTTTCTGACATTCAGCATATTAACCAGTGTTTGCTAATCAACAGCAATTCCAGTTTCCGTGCCATATCCTCTTTGAATTCATTCACAAGAGACCCAGAAGTCTTAGAATTAACAATCATGGACATGCATAGTTCTATTCCTCCAATTTCCCGATACACTCCTTTGTTTATTGCTGATGGAGGTAAAGCAGGTGGAACTACATATGCTTACTCACCAGAAATAGTTTTTATAGCCTTCAGAGACACGGTGATAAAGCACCTTCATTCGCTCAAACGAATTTATGGTCCAGATCCATCATATCCTGACATTTGCTTTCCTGGTGCTGGAAGAGATGTTTCATAGCTCAGCAAACATTTTCCACAAATTGATTTGCTACTTGGTAATGGACAAAAAGTTAAATTGGCTCCTTAAGATTACATTTTCCGGCATTCTAAAGTGCATTATACTTACTGCCTGGGCAAAAATACGAAAACCTCAGTCATCCAAGAGCTCCACAAGTATATACTAAGCCAAAGCTACATTTAAAAAGCACGGATGTCTTATGGCTCAACCGTCAACTGCAACTTTCACACCACCATCTAGAAATTTTGGCTTTTTAATTGAAAAATCTGCTGATACTTCCTCGTCGCCATTGCCACTGCCGATATCTGCATTTTCTTTGTAAGCATCCACATGAACACCTAAAACAGCCCTGCCAGAAGGATCGGGGTTCCTAGGCCATGCAGCATCCCATTCTAAAGCTTTGGCAGCGCTGCAAACCACACTAGGGCCTCCAGGTACAGTCAAGCGTGCAGCATTCTGAGGAAAGAATCTTTCAAATATCATCCTGTAGTAGTATGCCTCCTTTGTCGTGGGTGTATTCTCAGGGTAAATGTACTTTGCATTTGCCATCATCATATTGGTAACATGATTTGCAGCATGCTCTTTCAAACCATCAATCCAACTATAACCAACACCATCGCTGAATTGCTCTTTTTGCCTGTACAAAATATGCTTTGGTAGATAAGGATTCTCCACGTCGTCAAATGCCTTGCGAAGGATCCACTTCTCAATGCGCCCAAGATCAGGCCGCACCATTTTCCACTCTGGATCAATTCCCATGGAAATATTGATAAACTCCTTATCTAGAAACGGCACACGAGCCTCAACACCCATGCTGCTGCTTACTTATTAGCTCTCAGGCAGTCATATAGATGAAGAGACTTTATCTTTTGACATGTTTCACGATGTAGCTCCTCTTTGAAGTATTCCCACGCGATTCTGATTCTCTCAATTTTATAACATCCTCCCAAAGCGACTTCTCGTTCCAGATATGCACAATAGGTCTCAAACACACTAACAGTTACCAGTTTGTATTTGGAGTAGTAATTCAGGATCATACTGCGACAATCTGATCAAGGCGGAATTACCTTAAATAATACGAACACCTTTCCGGCAACGATAAGCAAATTTTGACCATGTGTCTCTGTCTTTTGTCGGTGGCAGAGCTAATGAATGAACAGCTAATATCGTTTGCCACATTTCAATCCCGGTGTCACTAATAATGGCGGCCTTGTGGCAATCAAATCCTTATAAAGACCACTTGACACTTGGCATTTAATCACTGCATTCCATAAGAGAAAATTCTAATGCTGATATTGTCAAACAATTTACGCGCATCCTCCATGCTACTGCACATGAAAATCAGGAGTAATTTTAATGTTTTGACCAAGTTCAACATTACGTGGGCATGGATCCACACTTGCAATTTCCTGTGCCAGAGAAAGATTTGCTGAGCCTGAGGATAACGCACGTTCACGGACATGGCAATGTAGAGCATCCATTCGTGCCTCATGATCAAATGTGCAGCCTTCCAAGAGGCCACGAATTCTGCGGTTCTGAATATTAAGATAATGCCAAACTGGATCTGACTCGGGCTCCAACTCCAGTAAAAACCTGATGGTATTCTCAAACTAAGTGGACAAGATACATCAGATGCAACATGCAGGGTATTTACTAATTTCATCCATTGCAGAGACCAGCATTTCATCAAAGGATAGAGGCAAAGAAGAAATAGCAAACGCTGATCCACTGCGTTCAAGAATAGATACTGGCACCCAATATTCATCATTGACAATATCTGATGTAATCGTTTTCATCCAAGAGCAGAGCCTCAATATGAACACCTTCATAACTTCGGTTCGTAATGCAAACAATGTTTGCACTGCATTCAAGGGTGCGCAGTCCTTCCCTTAGTTTCATAAACAGATATAATGTCCTGTACCATTCCAGCAACTTCCTCCAAGGAATGATTTGAATCCTTTACGTCACCAAGGCCGTCTTCAAAGGAGTTTTGTCTAGCAGTCTTTTCATGTTTCACTGAACCAGGAGCGCCATTTGTTGAACCTACCTTAGCAAACTTCCCATTGAATATCGAAAGAGCTAATCTCCAAAATGTTGATACATGGTGCACAATGACAGATGTAAGCCTACGAATGAGTCTTCCTCTGAAAGCATCTGCTTCTTCACCAGTCACTTCTTTAATATGAGACTCCCCTCTTATATCATTATCACCCAACAGAAGGGAATAATCTATTGAAGACTGCACAAACTCTTATTTGATTTACCCAGAAGATTGGCCACTAAACCATAGACACTGTTTTGCAACTGCTAATGAGAACATTAAACCAATACAAGTATACTTCAATTTAACTATCAGCTTTATACACAATCAATCCACTCAAATCATTTTTTCGGTGCAGGGAGGAGCAAAGGATCTGGATTTCTCTTGAAGTTCATAACGACCGACATTTTCCTTTGTTTGCCAATTACAAAAGCTTCACGCTGGCTTGTCATTTGGGTGTAAGGTACAGGAGTAGTCGAGGTGAATATACTACTTGCCACATGCCATGCTGTGTCCAGAGCCCATTCTAATAGCTGATTAACACCCAGCACATGTACATTAGCAAAATATTCTCCTTTCTCAACCGCTTTAAGAAACCATGATAATGCTTTCGCATGGTCACGGGGAACCCCCTTCAAACCAAAGTAATGGAATACACCAACTTTATACATTACCACTGCATTCCCTTTTGGGCCTTTGCATCACTCTGCTCATCATCTAAATTTAGTATATGAACCTTCTACTGAAAACCCGAGCAAATCCCTAATTTCGTAGCGCGCTACGGAATCACTTGAAGCATGTTGCACTGCGAAACTGTTAAAAGAGGATTCATGCGCTGCAAAAACACCCTGTCCCTAAGCTAGGCTAAAAAATTTTGGCAACAGAATTTTCAGTGATAACAGAACCATTTAAGAATTCCATCAAACACTTTGCATGCAAACTAATATAGTGAGTGATTCAATGCACATATCCTAAACGTAGTAGTACAAGTTATGCAAACTTAACAATATGATCAGTGGTATTTTCCCTCACTGTGGTTCAAGTTTCAACTTCTAGGATTTCATAGATGAAAATTTATAACAAAAATACCAACATAATCATATTTGGTGCATAATTCTAGGAGTATCTAGAGAGCTTGGCTTCCATTGGTCATATATCATAAAATATAGCTAATAAATGTCTGAATTTTTTATCACAATATCAATGGGATTTCCCCTGATTGTGGAAAAAATTTCAGCTCCTAAGAGTTCCCAGAAGGAAATTTATAACAAAAATGTTAGCGTGACTTGTTTGAGGCTTGATTTTAGGAGCATTCAGAAGGCTCAACTCCCTCTACTCATATCTCCTAAAATATTGCGATCCAATATCTGTAATTTCTACCACATAATCAGTGGTATGTCCCCTTAGCTTCTGAATGCCTACAGAAGATTAGTTATTGCAGAAATTCCAACAGGACTTGTTTAAAGGTGCATTCAGGAAGGTCATCTTCCTTAGATCAAAATTCCTAAAGTATTGTGAACCAATATCTGAAAATTTTACCACATTATCAGTGGGATTTACCTTTAATAGGGACAAATTTTTAACTTCTAATATGCCATAAAAGAAATGTTATAACAAATATGACAGAAAGGTCTAAAATTTAACCTTTGTTTTTCATTTCACCTATGGTAGAGCCCGTTTAGCCTAAGTGTTTGAACATGGAAGCACTGATACCACTCTGTAACATCCTCCAGGGAAATTTTGCATATAAACAACATAATAGGAACAAAAATATAATAAACAAATCAGCCATCAAACTCTATATATATACATCAGTACATTTGCACATGAAAATCAAGGGAATGAATTTTTTCATTAATAAATGAAATGAACCAACTGGTGATGGGACTATCACATTCCACCCAACCATAGATTGGCTGAGCCAAGTCTCTCTTTAGTCGATCACCCTCATGCCATATTCCAATCATGAATGTAGGATCTCAGAGAACACATCAATCAAAACTCATCCAGAGCTTCTAGAGGCCACCCACCTCAACCCATCAAACAGTGATTCCACCTCACAGTCAGACATCACCAAAAGACATCATCAGATTGGTCTCCATCCAAGCCTTCCAGAGATTCTAGAGAATTTGTCCAACAAAGGCTTCCAGAACTAGTAACTCAACCCATAACTTATACAGGGCTTCCAGAGCATTTGTTCAACCAAGGCTTCAAAAACTAGTGACTCAACCCACAACTTATACAAGGCTTCCCGAGTGTTTTTCCAACCAAGGCTTCCAGGACTAGTAACTCAACCCATTAAGGGTTTCTAGAGAATCTTTCCAACCAGGGCTTCAAAAGACTAGTAACTCAACTCAAGCTAGTACAGGGCATCTAGAGAATTTGTTCAACTAGGGCTTCCAAGACTAGTAACTAAACCCAAGGTGTTACAGGGCTTCCAGAGTGTTTGTTCAACCAATGCTTCCAAGACTAATAACTCAACCCAAGCTAAGGAAACATGAGAACCAACCAAAAGAAAGCAAGGAAATTAAATCCACAATCACCATGGCTACTAGGAAATAGCAAGGCTAGGCAATCCACTGTCGATCTAGGCAATCATCCATGCCAATGACAAATCACAACCAAGAACCACATGCATGTGTCGTGCATGCAACTTTGTACCCACATGTAAATCTAATGTAGCTATTGATGTTGATGCCTTATTATGCTTTCCTGCTCTTCCTTTGCCTTCTTTCTCCAAGAATCCAAGTACGCCACACCTGCTCCTGGAAAACTCTAAGTATCCAAGAGTATGAGAGAGAGAGAGAATAATAAGAGAGCTCTAAAACTTAATTGACAAAAGGTTCACACTGAAAGGAAGAAGTCGACCAACTGATCCTTAGAATCCTTTTTATTAATGAGGCCTCTATTTTCTTCGATTTCCATTATTTTCCTTCAATTTCCTCCTCACATGCAACCTATGACCTTTTACCTTCCTTTTCTCCTAGTTTCAATTATTTTCATAAACAAATGTGACAAAATACCTTTTCTCCTCTTTAATGCCTTAGCCATTGCCTTTGTTAATTTCCTTAGCCATAAACAACCAAATGAACACCCCCTAGGATGTTTTTCCCACCATTCAGCTTGGAATATGTGTCCCAATATCCGTGGTATTTATATATTTTTACAAGGAATTTTCACAAGGGTTGTTACAGGAAGTTGCAAAACAATCACCATCAAAAGTGGTCTACCTATCTATAACAATTCCACTTGAACATTACATACAATGAGGGCAACACCAATCATGTTGTAGACTACCTCAACCGACCCCAAGTTGCAGCACTGGCTACTATTCTCTGTAGAAAATCCTACGAATTCACAAGCTCATGCAATGTATTAAAGAAAAAGACAAGAATTTACTTCTACTTTCAACCAGCAAAAGCCAATAGATCGATGATAATAATATGAACAAGAAGAACACAAATCAATGGTACATAACATAATATGTATCTAGGGAAAACCACTGCTCAAAAACCCGATATCTGTATTGCATATATCAGACATATGAGTGAAGATACAAAGCTTGTTCTCACTAGAACAATTCCACACAAGTATGCTCAATTCTCTCAGCTCACAAGCTATATCTTGGCCAACACTTATCCAATTCTATAGCTTTCTAAGCCCCTAATCTCTTCCGTAATTCCTAGGATGAATATCCCGTATTTAAAGGTAATTCATGCTTCCAAAACTACACAATAGAAACATAGGATCAATCTCTGATGTGTGCATGATATTTACACTCCAGTAAATAATACAACTGATAGTACATTGTCCCTACACTCTAGTCTCAACTAGGTCTTTCTCAGAATCAACATGCATGAGTTTCTGATGAGGGAATCTTCGATTAACTATAGTGACAGTTGTGGATGCACTAGTGCACCAACTGACTGTTAACTCTGTATTAGTTCCTCAAATAGTTTGGAACTAATTTAATGGAACTCAACTTAGTAAACTGAGTGATCTAATTTCTAACTCAATTTAAACTCATACCGGGCCCTTAAAACTTAGGGAGAACATATACATGACTTCAAAAAGACTTCCAACTTTAAATTCCTAAGCTAATTAAGTTAATTAAACTTAGTTAACTATTTACAAGTTGCTATGAGAATAGAATTCAATTTTAATTCTCAGTTTAATTCAAGGACAAATTAAACTGGAATTTCTTGTTTCCATTTCTCAACACTCCCTCTCAACAAGAAAGGGATTATAAGCTACCCCGATCCTGTCTCTATGAAACTTGAATTTACTTATTTCCAATGCCTTTGTCAAAATGTCAGCGTCTTTTTCCTCCGTGGTAATGTACTCTAACAACATAATATGCCTCAATACACAATCTCTGCGATGATGATATCAGATATCGATATGCTTGGACCGATCATAAAAAACTGGATTTTCAGAGAGTTTGATATAATTCTTATTTTCGCAGTAAATCATAGTTGGATCCATTTGCTGGCCAAACAAACCAACTATGATCTTCCTCATCCAGATGGCATCACATGCTGCCTGACTCGCAGCCATGTACTCTACCTCTACCGAATTGAGTGCAACCAATCTTTGTTTCACATTGTACCAAGAAATTGCCGTTGACTCAATACTAAAGATCCCCCCTGACATGCTCTTCCTGTCAGATGGACTCCCTGCCCAATCTGCATTGGTGAAGCCTTGAAGCTTCACTCCTTCTGTCTGTTTGTACCATAATCCATACTGAGAAGTGCCCCTGAGTTATCTCAACACATGCTTTGTCGCCTTCCAATACAGCTTGGTAGGCTTAACCATCGCTTGACTAAGTTGGTTAACTACATAGAAAATATCTTGTTGTGTGTTCACCAAGTACATGAGTAACCCACAAGTTTCCTATAAACAGTAGCTTCCACTACTTCCCCTGAAGTAACATCCTCCTTCCTCCAGTTACCTGCTAGAGGAGTCTCCATGGGTTTGTTGTTCTTCATGCAGAATCTCCTAAGTATCTCATTGGCATACTTGCCCTAAGACAAAAAAATCCCCTCTCCCTGCCATATTTCCATGCCAAGAAATTAATGCATGAGCCCCATGTCCTTCATCTCAAACTCTCTTGCAAAGTCCTCCTTGCAAGATTGATCAGCTGATCATCATCTATCAGTATGAGATCATCAATATAAAGTGCAATGATCAACAACTTACCTTCCACCATTATGTGGTACAGGTTCGTATTCGCTTCACTCTTCGTGAAGCCCAACCCAGTGAAGTAGTTATCTATCCTAGTGTACCAAGCACAGGGTTCTTGCTTCAATGCATACAACGCTCTCTTGAGCCAGCACACATGCAAATCCGGCTATGCTAATAGTGCCAATATAGATCTAATCAATCGATGAGGAGAAGGCTATGCGAGTTTCCCTTGAGAGGGAGCTTGAGCTACATGCGGGTGAGGATATTTTAGCTCCTAAGGTTGAGGAGCCTCAAATTGATGTGGAGTATCCACATGCAGAGGATCTGAGAGTGGAGACATCCACTCAGGCAGAGTCTTCCAGATTGGGAAGAAAGAACACCAGAGAGGCCGACAGATTGTTGGATGATGCAGGGAGAATGTGGGAGCACCCACTTCTTAGTGCAGGTAGAGGAGCTCACCTGAGAGATACACTCGATACATGGCTCTTATGGGTGAATGTGTTGTGATAGAGTTATCTTCTATTAAGGAAGCAGTGCAACAACCGATTTGGGTTGATGCCATGGTGGAGGAGTATGACTCTATAGTTTGTAACAATGTTTGGGATGTGGCCCCGAAACCGGGGGACAAGTCAGTGGTGAGCTCCCATTGGCTTTGCAAGGTAAAGCAAGTTGCAAATGGTAGTGTGGAGAAGCATAAGGCTAGATTTGTAGCCCATGGATTTTCACAGGTAGAGGGGATTTATATGATGAGACCTTTTCTCTTGTTGCAAGGTACTCGTTGATTAGATCTATATTGGCACTATTAGCACAAATGGATGTGAATACAACCTTCCTTAATGACATGTTCAAGGAAGAGGACAACTTCGCCCAAATCCTTCAGCGAGTACCCAAGGGCGACACATCTACTTCCAACAGCTACTTTGGAAGTGCCACACCCTTTAAGGTACAAGTTAAGTTTGACATTCCCATATTTGAGGGTCAGAAAGATGCTGACGCCAAGGATAAATGCTTAAATATGCTAGAAGGATTTTTTTTGTTCATGATTTTTATAGTCGAGAAAAATATTACTTTTTCTCTTCTCAAAGTCACCCCCCATGTCAAGGACTAGTGAGAAACCAACTGTGAGAAGAAGGATGAAAATACGCCCTCGCTATTTTCGATCGCACCCACTTGGGATTCATTCTGGGATGCCATCAAGGAGAAGTACTACCTTGTCAAAATATATGAGGAAAAATACATAAAGTGGACCACACTGCGATAGGGAAGGGACCAAGGCGTGGCAGAGTTTACTAATGCTTTTCATACCCTTCACACAAAGTTGGGTATCAAGGATTCTGAGAAACATTTGGTACTCAAGTGTTGCGACTACCTACACAGGTACATAAAGGATGAGATGGAGTTCCTGGACATCTCCTCGTTCCGCACAACGTACCAATATGCTATAAATATTGAGTGGAAGCTTAAATAGAAAAAAGAGAGACTTTGGATCTGTGAATCCAAAGCAAGGGAAAGGTGCCCCCAAATCGCAGAGCAATGGGAAAAGCCGAGGCGAGGCAACCCAAGCTAACTTGTTGAAGCTGCAAGTAAAAAACAATGCCACAAAGACAAAGAAGGATGTAGGTTGGGCCAAACAATCATTGGTTGCCAACTTGAAGGCTTCTAAGTCTGACGCATGTGCGGACTCTGAGTTAGAACCTAACAAAGGGAATGACAAAGGGAAGAAAATAATTGACACAGGGCCCAATGCCATTGTGGCCACTACTAAGCTCTGGAAGATTGAGCCTGAAGATCTAGAAGAGGGTGAGCGCCTATTCCACTCATAGATGTGGGTGAAGGGTTCTCCACTGTAGTTCATTGTCGACAGCGAGAGCCAAAAGAACCTCATTTCAGCAGAGGTTGTGAAGTGGCCAAGCCTACTGACTACATCACATACACAAGCATACACCATCAGGTAGCTTCACAAAGGACAAGATCTCTGCGTTAGCCAGTAATGTCTCCTTCCCTACAACATCAAGCCCTTCATGGATGAGGTACTATGTGATGTTGCTCCTCTTGAAGTTTGTGATGTATTATTAGGACAACCATACTTATGGAAGCAACATGTTGTATATGAGTCTAGACCTTTGTCTGTTATTATTTATTTGGGTAATATATAGGATACCAGAGGTAGCCCCACCTATCGCCATCTCTTTGATCTCTGCTAAGCAATGCAGTAAGGTCATCTCCTAGACTCAGAAATTTGTTTTCTTTCTGATTCACTCTCAAAATAAGGGGAATGTCATAGCCACATCCATGGCCCCCGAGAAGGGTTCCTCCAAGCAATAGAATTAGGTGGCTATGGTAATGAAAGAATACAGGGACATCTTCTCCTCACCCACAGGGGTACCCTTGCATTGTTAGGTTAAGAATTCAATTGACCTGACTCCCGAAGTACCTCTACCCAACGGGCTGATATATCGTTGCTCCATTATGGAAAATGAAGAGATCAAGCGGAAAATCTAGGATTGGCTACAAAAAGGGCACATCCGACCAAGTTCCTCGCCTTGTTGGAGCCTATTATACTTGTACAGAAGAAGGATGTGACTTGGAGGCTCTACATTGATTATTGGGCACTAAACAAAATCAACGTCAGGAACAGGTATCCAATCCCACGGATTTATGACCTGCTGGACTAACTCAAGGGGGCCAAGTATTTCATCAAGATTGATATGAAGTATGGATATCACCAGGTTCCAATAGAGCCCATAAATGTATGGAAGATTTCCTTTAAATCCGAGAAAGAACTTTTTGAATGGTTGGTTATGCCCTTCGGGTTGAAAAATGCCCCTGCTACTTTTATGAGGCTAATGGATGACATCTTGCAGCCCTTCACTAACTCGTTCATGGTGGTTTATCTGGATGAAATCCTCATCTCCAGCGACGACCCTTCACCAACTCATTCGTGGTGGTTAATCTGGACGACATCCTCATCTTCAACAAGAGTTGGAAAGAACACTTACAACACATTCGGTAGGTCCTTCAAACCCTTTGGCAGCACAAATTGTGTGCCAGCTTGGAAAAATGCCCTTTTGAATGAGTCAGGTCCAATACTTGGGTTACATCATAAATGAGTGTGGCATGCATGTGGACCCAACCAAGATATAATTCATTTAGGATTGGCCAGCCATGACCACTCTAAAGGAGCTTTGCAGCTTTTTAGGGCTTGCAAATTTTTATCAAAGGTTCGTGTTGGGATTCTCCCATATAACTTGGCCTTTAAGTCATATTACTAAGGGTAGGGTAAAATAAAATTTTTCCTAGTCTGAGTCCCAACAGAAGGCGTTTGTTGAGTTGAAGTACCACCTATGCTTTGCGCCGGTACTCACACTGCCATACCTGCAACATCCATTTGAAATCAAGATAGATGCCTTAGACTATGCTATTGGTGTAGTCCTCACCCAGCACATGCATCTAGTGGCCCATCATAATGAGATGCTTTCCAATATAATTCGGAAGTACCCCACCTATGATAAAGATATGTATTCCATCGTGCAATATTGATGACAATGGAAGCACTACATTATGGGGAAGGAGATGGTCATCCACACCGATCACCGACCTCTTCAGTTTATACAGACATAGGGGAAGTGTAACACCCTCCAAGGTAAATGTGCATATAAACAACATAATAGGAGCAAAAATATAATAAACATATTAGCCATCAAACTCTATATATATACATCAGTACATTTGCACATGAAAATCAAGGGAATGAATTTTTTTAATTAATAAATGCAATGAATCAACTGGTAATGGGACTACCACATTCCACCTGACCATAGATTGGTTGAGCCAAGTCTCTCTTCAGCCAATCACCCCTATTCCATATTCCAAGCATGAATGTGGGATCTCAGAGAATACATCAATCAAAACTCATCCAGGGCTTCTGGAGGCCACCCACCTCAACCCATCAAATAGTGATTCCACCTCACGGTCAGACATCACCAAAAACCATCATCAGATTGGTCTCCATCCAAGCCTTTCAGGGCTTCTAGATCATTTTTCCAACCAAGGCTTCCAGAACTAGTAACTCAACCCACAACATATACAGGGCTTCTATAGTGTTTGTCCAACCAAGGCTTCTAGAACTGGTAACTCAACCCACAACTTATACAAGGCTTCCAGAGCGTTTGTCCAACCAAGGCTTCCAGGAATAGTAACTCAACCCACCATGGGATTCCAGAGCATTTTTCCAACTAGGGCTTCAAGGACTAGTAACTCAACCCAAGCTGTTATAGGGCTTCTAGAGCGTTTTTCCAACCAAGGCTTTGAGGACTGGTAACTCAACCCAAGCTGTTACAGGGCTTCCATAGTGTTTGTTCAATTAGGGCTTCCAAGACTAATAACTCAACCCAAGTTAAGGAAACATAAGAACCAACCAAAACAAAGCAATGCAATTAAATCCACAATCACCATGGCTATCGAGGAAATGGCAAGGCTAGGCAATCCATTGTCGATCCAGGAAGTCCTCCATGCCAATGACAGATCACAACCAAGAACCACATGCATGCCAAAAGTAATGAAGAAATCTTACATGCAACTCGGTACTTGCATGTAAATCTGATGTAGTTACTGATGTTGATGCCTTCTTATGCTTTCCTTCTCTTCCTTTGCCTTCTTGCTCCAAGAATCCAAGTATGCCACACCCTCTAAGAGTGCTCCTAGAAAACTCTAAGTATCCAAGAATATGAAAGAGAGAGAGAAAGAATAATGAGAGATCTCTGAAACTGAACTCACAAAAGGGTCATACTGAAAGGAAGAAGCCTGCTAACTGATCCTCATAAGCCTTTTTATTACTGAGGCCTCTATTTTCTTCATTTTCCATTATTTTCCTTCAATTTCCTCCTCACATGCAACTTGTGACCTTTCACATTCCTCTTCTTCTAATTTCCATTATTTTCATAAATAAATGTGTTAAAATACCTTTTTGCCTCTTTAATGCCTTAGCCATTTCCTTTGCCAATTTCTTTAGCCATAAACAACCAAATGAACACCCTTGAGGATGTATTTCCCACCATTAAGCTTGGAATACATGTCCCATCATCCGTGGTATTTATATATTTTTACATGGGATTTTCACAAGGATTGTTACAGAACCCTCCCCCTTGGGGGAACAATGTCCTCAATGTTCAATGACACCTATAACCAACAAGGTTGCTGAAAACAAAACATATTGCACATGGAGCTTTATAACACAACTCGTTGTAGTATTTACAATGAAAGAATTGCTCAAAATCAAAACCTTGTGAAAACATGATAACATACCATATACTAGAGCTTTATAACATATCTCATTACAATATTTCTAATAACCACATATACACATATACATGTATTCTCAACCAGAAAATAAAAGAATACGATGCATGTATGCGTAACAAGGAAATCCAAAAGCTCAAACCTCCGTCCTCAAAGTAATACCGGGATTCACCTCCTTCCTAGGAAGTCTAGAATCCACTACAAAGTCAAATCTACATCTAATGTCTAGCACTATAATTCTGCACCACTTGTCCTCTCAATGAAAAATTACCAACTCATTTTTCCAGGGCACACTCCTAATGTGCATCTCATTCCATCTAGCAATGTTAATGATGAGAACAAAGCCATATATGACCTTCCCTTCTTTTCTACACAGTCCCTCGGGAATCCAATCACCCCTTCCATGCAGTCACTCACCTTCCAAGTTCCGTTGGCACCCCCATCCTAGGCAGTCCATCCCTTGAAAAGGCTTCCTTGCATCAGAAGATACAAAACCAAGGCATATCCCTACCTTAAAACCATCATACCGGTCACAACATGGTCATGGAAATCAACGGACACAATTGGGTACCAGTGTCCCACAATGACCCTGCTTCTAAAGTGCTCTACTAGCATACTGCTGCATTTCTAATTTCTTTCATTGTTGCTGCTAATTCTTGCAATCAATTTAAACCACCCAGCTGGGCATGTTCATGCTTCATGTACTAAGAACATAACTTCCATTACATTAAAAAAAAATTGAAATAACTTCAAATCATACCTCATTTGTAGCTCGTCAATAAGGTACATTTGAAATCCTGTTTACTTCTTGTCACAACAAGTCAAAATAATTGTTTTATCAAAAAATCATGTATAAACATATCACATATGGTTAGCTCAAAACACAACCATCATAGATAAACATCATAAATCACATGTAACCTTTGTAAACCAAAATCATAGATCACATATAGTCATCATATATCAGAATCATAAATCACATGCATAGTAAAACTGAAATAATATACCGATACTTATCCTTCATCGATCCTTACTTTTGCCTTTGTTCTTTTGTACACACCAAAATCCGTTTCCACACCCAACAAACACCCAGTGCCTTCTCCTCCACCAAGTGCACATACACATGGTGTGCATCATACACATAAAACCACACACACACTACAACACCATGAAACACATGCACCTATACCTGACATATAACACATACACCTAGACCCAATGTAGGTACGTATACATGCACAATATACATCATAAGACATAAATCCACACACAACGTGTGACAAGTACAACAAAAAATTCATACACTACACCTAGTATACAACACAACTAATACACCTTTACCTGATGTACAATGTAACTCATACTTCTACACCCAGTGCATAACACAATATATGCACCTACACAATGCACATACATAGTAACACATGCCCTCAAAACAACATGTATGACATGCACACAATACCACACGTGCACCAGTACCATATGTACAATATGTACAAAGTACCACATGTACACCACACCACCTACACAACATGTGCACAACATCACAGGTACATGGTGCCACCTGCACAACATGTACACAATGCCACATGTACACCCCACCACTTGTACAATGTGTACACAATACCACATGTATAGAGTACCACACACACAACATGTACGCGACACCACATGTACACAACACCACATGCAAGACATATACACAACACCACCTGCACACAATGCCATGTGTACAATATGTACATAGCACCACATGCACACAACACCACTCGTACAATCATCCACACCACACCATATGTACATAGCACCACATGTACAACATGCATGCAACACCACTTGTACATAACATTGCATTCCCAACATGTACATAGCATTATCTGTACACAACACTGCATATCCAACATGCACAGAGCACCATATGCACACACGTCGCATATACGTCATGAAGACAATACAATATGTATACAACACCCCATATGAAATATTTGCACAACCCTATTTGTACCATCCTATACATAACATTGCATAAATAACATGTACACATGCTATGTATACACAACACCAGAAGTGCACACATCATAGATGCAACATGTACAACATATACAACATATGCATAAAAGTAGTACCACACATCCAGAACCACACTCACTCTACCAAGAAACCTTGCTTCCGGTGTCTTATCCATGCTTATCTTAGCATGCTGCAGACCACACAACTTTCATTCTGCTGGTGTATCCTTTGGTATAACTTGTCCACAACATAGACATAATATAATCACATAATATCAACTCATAGCCATATGATACTCACCTCGTATATTTTTCATGACTACTCTTCCCACTTGATTCCTCATGAACCAAGAACCTCTTCATGCCATTCAATTGCATAAGCAATTATTCCTTCACAAGAATGATCCCTAAATATCCCTATCGGACAGTGACATAGATACATACATATATAGTTGTTAGCATAAAACAATCAATCTCCTTGTCAGAAAATGACATATGTACATTCATGTATACATATATAAACATCAACATAATCATGATCATAACATAATTACTAGATAACATAAGCTATAGGTTAAGAGAAATTCCTTTATTCATATAACACATGTGCAACATTGAGAATAACAGTTCCCAACATAGCGAAGGCATATGACACCTTAAATCCATTTACTTTACATTTTTCTACTACCTTTCTCATGACTATACTACTACTGTCCATTTACCACAATGGACCCAGCCAATATAATTGACTATCAAAGCCTTACTTTTTGTTGCACATACTCATGCATCGAGCTTCATCTAAATCTTACATTAATATTCGGGTACCACACATCTCTCCCCGAGCTCCATCAACTTTCCTCTTTCCCAACCAATTCCCAAGACTCCAAACGATAAAAGATAAGACAAGAAAAAACCAAAAAGAAGACTATGAAAGCCCATAATGATATGACACTACAACAAAGTGGTAAGGCCTTGCACCAGACATTAAAAAAAAACCGCAAATCAAGCCCAAAATACCAAAAGCACAAGACTGGTAGGATGACTCAATCCCCATGGTTCCCAAGGAAAGCTCAACCTGAACCATCTTCAAGATTTCATGGCAATCAATCTTGCCATGCAACTGCCTACATCATGCTGCCATAAAAACATAATTGTCAATGTATAATTAAGCATAATAATACACCAGTTACGTCATCTAATTGTGCCAAGCATGTTACTTGCAACTAAACACATCCATGCCATCTCTCAAGGGACTCCTATCCTTTAACAGATCCCCCTGTAGCTAAAGATGATCTAGATTTAAACAAGAACACAACACATTATAGAGATAACCATAAACACAAAGATGCAGTGGAAATAATGCTCCATTTCATTAATGTAAAATACTGAGATATGCTTACAAACAGAAAATGGAAATAAACAGCTAGGGCGATGGTAGCTTATCTCTAAGAAGAGATGTGGTGGCTTTATGCCTCTGAATTGTGTTACAATGAGGCTCAAAGGCCTATTTATTGTTGAGAAACAATGGAAAACCATTCACATCTCGAAACCTAACCCTAGAAGATGAAATGCCAAACTGTGGGCCCCGTTTGGGTAAATTGGTACATCAATTTCCTGGGGTCGTAACATTGGCATACAATCTCCATTTGACGCATACAATAGCTCATTAGAAAGATCTATCCGAGCACTACAACTTTGGGAAGGGCAACATGGGTCCATTGACCCATGTTTCCCCCATATTTCCCAATAAACATTGTTTATGGCCTTAAAACGACTCTGGAAGTTCTGGACGTGAAAAACTGCTAAAAATAGTAAATTGTGCTACAATTAAGGAAACTAAAAAGCTAAAAGAAACAATGGTGGGGGTCGAAGTGGACTTGGTGGGTGGCCACCAACATCCACCTGGATCATTCCTTCCCCATTAGGAAGCAATAGTCCCCATTGCGTTGAGTTCCTCCATGAGATGAGGAAACTTCTACTAAACTTGGTCCCTGGTGAGTTGTTCTGCAATTTCGGATGTCTCCAGTAATGATGGGAAGCATGGTCGAGGGCCGTACACATTGAACACTTGGTGCAAGCGAAGGAATGGAGGAATGCTATGCTCCAAAGCATTGTTTCCCATAGCCTTGGTAATGTTGTAAGGACCATGTCGGAATGGTCGAAGCTTCTGATGGGCTCTTGTAAGGCGTTCTTTCTATAGATGCAACTAGAATTTTTTGCCCACCTGAAACTTGTGTGGTACCCCTGTAGGTGAGGAGAAGTTGTTCCTATGTTCTGTCATGACTGTATCCCTTTGTTGTTGCTGCTACTTGGAGGAACCCTTTGCGGGGGTCATGGGTGTAGCAATGATCTTGATTGATCTGATAATACTGATTCACCCCCCCTCTCAGTATTATTTCCAACAATTGGTATCAGAGCAGGTCCTTCAGGGAAGCTTGATCGCTTGAAGGTAGATCATTCATCATGAGCAACTACGAGAAAGAAGCATCAATCAGGCCACCGGTTTTTGATGGAACAAATTTCAATTATTGGAAGGTAAGAGTTACTGCATATCTTCAATCTCTTGGTACAGAAGTTTGGAACATTGTAGAAACAGGCTATGCTTTTCCTTCAGTTACTCCTACAGATCCAGCTGAGAAAAAGACATATGAAACAAATGCAAAAGCAGTCAGTACTCTATTAGGAAGTATATCCCAAACAGAATTCATGAAGGTCATGCACTTCAAATCAGCAAAAGAGATATGGGACAAAATGATCACTAGCTATGAAGGAGATGAACAGGTAAAGGAAGCTAAACTTCAAACTCTCAGGATTCAATATGAGACTCTCAAGATGTATAATGATGAAAGTGTGGCAAATTATTTTCTTCGGGTAGACGAGATTGTTAATTGTATGAAAAATTTGGGTGAAGAAATAAAAGAGACTATAGTAGTTTCAAAGATTCTAAGATCATTATCCCCCAAGTTTGAATCTAAAGTATCTGCAATAGAAGAAAAGGAAAATCTCAAAGTTCTCACTATGTCTCAGTTACATGGAATTCTAACTGCTTATGAAATGAGAAAGGGAGGTCCATCAGACAGAAGGGAAGCTGCTTTTAAGGCATCAGGAAAAGAAGATTACTATGAGGCAAGCCATGTTCCAGAAGAAGAGGAAGAAGAATCAAATTTTGTTAGAAATCTTCAAAGGGGTGCTGGAAGGTTCAGAGGTAAGCTACCTTTCAAATGCTTTGCTTGTGGAAGAGTAGGTCATTATGCTGCAAAATGTCCTAATAAAGATAAAGGAAAAGAACCTGCTAGATGGAATAAGAAACAAAGTGCAAATAAGAAAAGCTACTACACCCATGAAGATAGTGATGGCTTATCAAACAGTGATGAAGATGAACAAGGTAATAAATATAAGCTATTAATGGCATTTGAAGATGATGATTATGAGGATGCTGTAGATGTGGATAATCTCTATAATGAAATTACTAGACTCAAGAGATGCATAGAAGAAAAGAGTGTGATCATTGATACTTTGCAATTTCAAATTGATGAAAAGGAAAAACATCTTGAAAAACTAGAAGGTGAAATTGTTGGTCTCAGAAAAGAAATTGAGAAAACAAAAGCTATTAATCTTAAGTTTGTCAAAGGATCTGAAACTTTGGATGAGATTATCAATGTGCAGCGGTCTCCTCTAAACAAGACAGGTTTGGGCTATAATGGAGAAACCTCTAAAGCATCCACCTCAAAGAATTATTTTGATGCAGCAAGAAGAAATGAGCAGAAGAACAATGAAGATAATCAGGTAAAGCAGGGACGAATTACAAACAGAAACTATCAGGGACAATCCTTCTTAAGGGTGAACAAAAGCTACAACCAACCACAGGTAAAATCTTCTCAGTTTGGCACAAGAATAGATGAAAATAGAAATTACAATCAGTTGGCTGGTAGATTCAATAACCGCAGAAGCTTCTTCAATGGACAATGCTTTTCTTGCCATAACTTTGGTCACAAAGCAGCTCAATGTGTTGCATATAAAACAATCATGACTAGGGAAGCTCAAAAACAAAGAAGTATGACAGGGATTACAAAGAGGACCTATAACAACTTTTCGGTTCTTGAAAATGAAGTTGAATGTTCTATTTGCAATAATTTTGGTCATAAAGAATCTGAATGCAGGAGCAGGTTTCAGGAGAAAAAGGAACAAGCCACGAGCACCAAAAAATGGAGAATAAAAGAACCTCAGACAGAAAGATGTGGGATAGCGTTTTATGCAGAAGGACAGGAAAATCTATGGTACATTGACAGTGGATGTTCGAAACATATGACAGGTGATAAAGAAAAACTTGAATCTTATTCTACTTTAGAAAAGGGAAAGAAAGTTTCTTTTGGAAATGATACTCCTGCAACTATAAAAGGAAAAGGTATTGCTCCTTTGAAAGAAAAGGTCAAGGCTGGAAATGTTTTGTATGTTGATGGATTGAAGCATAATCTTCTAAGTGTCAGTCAGATGTGTGATCAAAAAACCGAGGTTATTTTCAGATCGAATGGATGTCTTGTTCGTGATCTTGATACAGGTAAAACAGTTCTCAAAGGCAAAAGAACTCCAAATAATCTGTACATATTTGAAGAAGGACAACAACAATGCTATCTTAGCAAGGA
Source organism: Pinus tabuliformis (assembly GCA_031772625.1). NCBI lineage: Eukaryota > Viridiplantae > Streptophyta > Pinopsida > Pinales > Pinaceae > Pinus > Pinus tabuliformis. The sequence goes on from CM062819.1 coordinate 1,041,548,484, forward strand.
TGAAGAGCACTGGCTATGGCATCGAAGGTTGGGACATCTAAGCTTCTCACAAATAAGAAAAGCATGCAAATATCAGGCAGTTCGCGATCTTCCAGATATCAAAATTCCAGACAACACTATATGCAAATCTTGTCAGTTTGGAAAGCAAACCAGAACTAACTTTCCAGAAAAGGAAGGATCAGCTAGCTTGCCTCTTGAGCTAGTCCATACAGATGTATGTGGTCCATTTAGGAAAAGGACACCTCGAGGAGAAGAATATCTGATATTATTCATTGATGATTTCTCAAGGTTTGTTTGGTTAGGGCTTATGAAGCACAAAGATGAAGCATTCGAAAAATTCAAATCCTTCAAAGCATTGGCTGAAAATGAATCAGGACACAAAATTAAGTGCCTCAGATCTGACAGAGGTGGGGAGTTCACATCAAATGAATTTTTCGATTTCTGCGATGAACATGGGATAAGAAGAGAATTCTCTACAGCTAGAACTCCTCAGCAAAATGGGGTTGTGGAAAGAATGAACAGAACTATCCAACAAATGGCTCGTGCTATGCTCGATGAATCAGGTACTCCTGCAACCTTCTGGGGTGAAGCTGCACATGCTGCTGTTATCATTCTTAACAAAACAAATGTCCGAGTAAACAGCACTCAAACACCTCATGAGCTTTGGAGTGGTAAAACTCCTTCCGTGAAGCATTTCAAAATCTTTGGGAGCAAATGTTATATTAAGAATACTGATGAGCAACTTGGCAAACTTGAATCTAGAGCAGATGAGGGCATTCTTCTTGGTTATTCTCCACATAGCAAAGCATACAAGTGCTACAATAAAAGACTTGGCAGAATTGTTGACAGTATTGATATAGTGGTTGATGAGAAGGGATATATTCCTAGGCAAGTTCATCATGAAGACATTGAAGAAGATGAAGGTTACTCTCAAAGGCGAAATGATGAAGAAGAAGAATCTCAAGAAGAACCAGAGGAGCAGACAAGAATAGAAGAGAAGACTCCATCCAGATATGTCCAAAAGAATCATCCAGAAACTCAGATTGTGGGGCAGAAAGAAGCAGGAGTACAAACAAGAAGGACACTTGCAGAAGCTTCAAGCTACTTGGCTCTACTCTCCTCCATTGAACCACAAAATGTGAAAGAAGCATGCAAAGATGAATGTTGGGTCAAAGCAATGGATGAAGAACTTGAGCAAATCGAAAGGAACAACACTTGGGAATTAGTTCCTAGACCAAAAGATAAGAATGTAATAGGAACAAAATGGGTCTTCAAGAATAAGTTAAATGAAAATGGAGAAGTAATTAGAAACAAGGCCAGACTTGTTTGTAAAGGGTATGCACAGCAAGAAGGAATAGATTTTGAAGAGACCTTTGCTCCTGTGGCAAGACTAGAGGCCATCCGAATGTTCCTTGCTCTCTCAAGCTTTCAAAACTTCAAGGTATTTCAAATGGACGTGAAATCAGCCTTCCTAAATGGAGACTTAGAAGAAGAAGTATATATTGAGCAGCCAGATGGGTTCATTCTTGGAAATGATCCAAACCTTGTATGCAGATTGAAAAAGGCACTCTATGGGCTCAAACAAGCTCCAAGGGCTTGGTACTATCGCTTGGACAAATATCTTCACCAACAAGGCTTTTCAAAAGGATCAGCAGATAGCAATCTCTATATAAAAGTTGAAAATAACAAATTGCTAATCCTTGTTGTTTATGTAGATGATATTATTTTTGGCAGCAATGAAGAGACCATGAGTCAAAACTTTGCCTTGGTTATGCAGAAAGAATTCGAAATGTCACTTCTTGGAGAATTGACATATTTTCTTGGATTGCAAATCCAACAAAATGAAGGAGGTATCTTCTTGTCTCAAACCAAATACCTCAAGCAGATCTTGAAGAAGTATGGCATGGAAGAGTCAAAACCAGTATGTACACCCATGGTTACAGGATGCAGCCTCAGTGCAAATGATGAATCAGCAGCAGTTCACCAACCCACTTATAGATCCATGATTGGGAGTTTGCTTTATTTGACAGGTACTCGACCAGATATTACACATGCAGTAGGAATGGTTGGAAGATTTCAAGCCAACCCAAAGGAAACTCATCTTCAGGCAGTCAAAAGAATCTTCAAATATCTTCAAGGGACCCAAAACTATGGCTTATGGTATCCTAGAAATACTGATCTCACTCTTCATGCTTACACAGATGCAGATTGGGCTGGAAGTGTGGATGATAGGAAAAGCACAAGTGGAGGTGCTTTCTTCATGGGTTCTAGATTAGTATCTTGGTTCAGCAAGAAACAAAGTTCGATTGCCTTATCTACAGCTGAAGCAGAATATGTGGCTGCAGCATCTTGTTGCACACAACTTCTTTGGATGATGCAGACCTTGCAGGACTTTCAAATCACTTGCACTCCACCTGTCTCTATCTTATGTGATAATACAAGTGCAATCAGCATTTCAAAGAATCCTGTCATGCACTCAAAGACCAAGCACATACCAATCAAGTACCATTTTCTTCGGGAACAAGTGCTTGAGCAGAAGGTCAAGTTGGAGTATGTTCCTTCTAAGGAGCAAGTTGCTGATATTCTCACAAAACCACTGCCCAGGGAAACTTTTGAATATCTCAGACAAAAGCTGGGAGTAGTTGATGCTTCATCCTGTTGTTGAAGATTGTTTGTTCTACAGAAAAGTTGGTATACGCAGGTTACGGAAGGGATATGAGCGTATACACGCGGATTTATGATGGGTAAGTCGCGTGTATGCTGGACGCTTGTTGCAGAAAGAATATCCGCGTACATACGCTGTTTTATACAGGATAAAACGCGTATATGAAGTTCTGAACAGCAAGGGAAAACTCTGAAGTTCTGAAAAGCAATAGGAATGTCAGAATTCTTCAGGCACAGTTTCAGGGAGTGCAACAGGCACAGGTTCAGGGGGAGCAGCTCAAAAGTCTCATAAAGCATTGTTGGCATTCAGATGTTTTGGTTGTTGGTTTCAGGAGAAGGAGCTCAGAAAGAAATTCTGGTTGCTGATCTAACAAGATGTTTATCAGATGTTGCTGGTGTCTTTCCTAAGTCTTGGTCTAGATCTGTTGTCTCTATGTCATGTATCTCTCTTGTCATATCTCTTTTATGGTGTCAAGGTCATGTAACGGCCTATGTTGGTTTCCCCACTATGCCTGGGATGAATGCTGTAATATAATTGGTTGTTTCTGATATGTCCCCTCTTGGTAGGGCGTATGAATGTATGTATTGAGTCTTTTGGTGATAGGAAGGTCCCTTATGGTGTATAAATCTTGGCTCTTGTTGAAGAACATCTTTTTCAGATCTGGCCTACTGTCAGGGGGAGCACGAGTCAGCACAGCCAAGCAGAGGTATCAGCATGTCCTCAGGGGGAGCACAGCCCTTTGCTCTTGATGTCAAAGGGGGAGAGTGACTTGGTGTGGTGGTTGCCATCAAGTCCAAAGGGGGAGATTGTTGGCATTATGATTCAAGTGTTGTCCTTGATGGCAACTCACTCAGAGGATGGTACAAGTGCTCAGAGGTTGGTACAAGTGATGGCATCTTAATCAGAAGACAGATCTCAGTACAGCATGCCAAGGAAGCTCATACACGCCGTTTCGTTAAGCCCAAGTCGCGTGTACACGCTAGTTCGATTCATAAAAAGCGCGTGTATGTGGAAAGGTTCCTTTGGTCCATGGTGGTTAGTCCTTGGAAGTTGTGCCTATGATTTCGGACCATTGTGTCTCGACGGGCGTGTCGATCCCTAGTTTTGAAGTTGATGGTATTGTGTTACTATGGTTTTGGCTCTTGGTATTGAGCTAGGCCTAAGACTATATAAGGAGAAGAAGATCATTAGGCAAAATCATCTTTCGACAAGGGCTTGAATATCTAAGAGTGAAAGAGATCTGATTTGCAGGTGCTGGGTTGCTTGATCTAAGCCAAGGAGAGATCACATTGGTTGATGGAAGACTAGATCTAAGGATAGATCGGGATCTAATGGTTTGAAATGCACTATCATGATATGGTTGATTATGCTTATTTCTAGATCTGCATATTGTCGCAATGCTATGTTCTGGGTCTAACTAATGTCTGGTACAGCTGCAAATTGAGAAAGTTTATTTTTAGATCTGTACGCAGGTTGGCTTCGGTAAAAGAGCGTGTATACGCGGGTTTGGCTCCTTGAAGTAGCGTATATGTTTCTGAGCATAGAAAAGGTTTGATTGATCTGATAATACTGATTCACCCCCCCTCTCAGTATTATTTCCAACATTTCCTAGTCTGGGAGATGAGCTTGCTGCCTTTCTTAGCAGTGATCAAAGAGGTGGCAGTAGGTGGGGCTACCTCCGGTATCCTGTATAATGAATCGCCCAAAGAAATAATGACAGCGCGAGGCCTTGACTCATACACAGCATGTCGCCTCCACAAGTATGGTTGGCCTAATAGTACACCACAAACATCCAAACGTGTAACATCACACAACCTCATTTGTGAAGGGCTTGATGTTGTAGGAAGGCGACATTGCTGGCGAACTTTGAGATCTCATCCTTAATGAAGCCACCCGATACTATACGGTTGCGGGTGTGGTGTAGTCGGTAGGCCTAACCGCTTCACGATCTCTGCTGAGGTTCTTTTGGCTAGAACTGTTGATAATGAATTGCAGCGGCGAACTCTTCACCCACATCTGTGAGTGGAAAACACACTCCCCCTCCTCTAGATTTTCTGGCTCATTTTTCTGGATCTTGGCTATGGCAACAATGGTGCTGGGATCTGCATCAATGATCTACTTCCCTTTGCCATTCCCCTTGTCTAGTTCTGGCTCAGGGTTGGAACATGCATATGATTCAGAAGCCTTTAACTCGGCCACCAACGATTGCTTGGTCCGACACTCACTTGTGTTGTGAGTGGGGCTCTTGTGGAACTCACACCACTTTCCTATGTCCTTCTTCAGCTTCGTGGTGTTGTTCTTTTCTTGCAGCTTCGATGGGCTATCTTGGGTCACCCCACCTTGGCTTTGTCCTTTGGGCTTCGGATTTGCAAATCCAAAGTCTCGCTTCTTTTGTTTCAACTTTTGCTCAATTTTGATAGTGTATCGGTAGGCCGTGCCAAGCGAGGAGATGTTCAGGAACTCCATCTCTTCCTGGATGTATCTGTGTAGGCAGCTGCGGTACTTGAGTACCAGATGCAGATAATAATCTTTGATACCCAACTGTGTGCGAAGGGTATGAAAAATGTTGGTGAACTCTGGCACATCTTGGTCCCTTCCCTGTCGCAGCGTGGTCCACTTTATGTATTTGTCCTCGTAGCTTTTGACAGGGTAGTATTGCTCCTTGATGGCATCCCGAAATGAATCCCAAGTGGGTGCGGCTGAAAATAGTGAGCCTGTGCTTTCATCCTTCTGCTCACAGTAGGTTTCCCACTAGTCCTTGACGTGGGGGGTTTCTTTGAGAAGAGCGAAAACAATCTTTTCCTCACTCGAAAATTCATGAACAGAAAAATACCCATCTAGATGATTTAACCATTTATCTACAGCATCTACGTCTATTTGACCCTCAAATATGTGGATTTCAAAATTAACTTGTACCTCAAACGATGTGGCATCTCCAGAGTAGCTGTTGGAAGCTGATGCGTCGCCTCTGGGTAGCTGTTGAAGGATCTGCGCAAAGCTATCCATCATCGCGTTCCTTTGTTGCTCAAGGGATTCTTCAAGCAAGATTTTGATAAGACCTCCTGCCCCCTCGTCTTTCTTCTCATCCACCATGGGAGGTCGTCGGGATTTGCAAGGTTGGTCTTGCAAAGGTTCGACCATTTCAAGCCCTAACTCCTTATATCTTGACCTAGTTGGGGACATGCAAAGAAAAACAGAGAAAAAGCAAACCGCTCTGATACCACTAATCCGGACTTAAATAGGAACACAACAAATTACAGAGATAAATGTAAACACAAAGATGCAACGGAAATAATACTTCATTTCATTAATGTAAAATACTGAGATATGCTTACAAACAAAAAATGGAAATAAACAGCTAGGGCGATGGTAGCTTATCTTTGCGAAGAGATGTGTGCGCTACATGCCTCTGAACTATGTTACAATGAGGCTGGAAGGCCTATTTATTGTTGAGAAATAATGGAAAACCCTTAACATCCTGAAACCTAACCCTAGAAGATGAAACGCCAAATTGTGGGCCTCGTTTGGGTAAATTGGTACATCAATTTCTCAGGGTTGTAACTTTGGCATAAGATCTCCGTTTGACACATACAATAGCTCGTTAGAAAGATCTATCTGAGCACTACAACTTTGGGAAAGACAACATGGGTCCTCCAGATTTCCCAAAAAACGTCGTTTAGGGCCTCAAAACGGCTCTGGAAGTTTAGGACCCGAAAAACTGCTAAAAATAGTAAACTATGCTACAATTAAAGAAACTGAAATGCTGAAAGAAATAATGGTGGGGGTCCAAGTGGACTTGGCGGGTGGCCACCAATATCCACCTGGATCAAAATACTAGCTAATATAACTGTCAAGTGCATGTTCATGAATATAGCACATATCCACATAATGTTAGACAAAATCAAGGTTAAGAATACTTCCTGTCTGAAAAGCACTCATTTGTTCGAAATTAGGGTTTCCAAACATAGCCAAAGGAATTCTTGCCCAATTCCTTTTCTTTTACCTTTTTACCTTGTTAGAATCGAGGCTTACTATATGTTGTCACACCACCCAACTGTTAGTTATATAGACACATCAACTATTACCTTGTCATGTTAATACCAAGCATGTTACCCTGAAACTACTCACACATGTCAACCACATGTTCCAAATATCAAGACAATCATATCTATTAATTTGAAATCAATCGTTACCAAGACTAACAATCATGTCATATTCCATAGTCAACTCATAGTCATCAATCATAATACTACAACTATCACCTACTATACTCAAGTACATATCAACTACCTCAACACATATATTTTAGTACAATCATCTTAAAACAAGATCATTTGAACACATACTCATATTATGCAATGCATAAAACATTCATACCATGTTAAATAAATCAACTAGATCACATAATCAACAGTCAAGCACCAAATATATGGCATAATCAAGCTCACACCTTAATGTATCTCAGGGGAGGCTATCTCGTCTACACAATCAAGCTAGTTAGCACAATATAACTTCACAACATATCATTTCAAACATAAATCATGATATCCATAACAGTAACTAACTAATATGTTCACATTGTAAACTCATACACATATGGAAAGTCAATCTAGATTAGTATGACACCATATCACAAATATGTTGGCATACCTGAATAGCGCAACCATAACCATCTGCATAGGTCAAACCAGGTTAACACAATACATATAACATCAAGATCTTCAAGGCAATGAACATAACCATCACGCATATGACCAATCAAAATTATAACATCAATATCTCATTGAAATGACCCTAATCATCAAGTTAATAGCATATAACAACAATAAGCTATATACTGTACTCATCAACAAGATACAATTTAATCATCAGGTTATGTAACATAAAACAACAATAGCAATGCATACAACTACAAGTTACTATCATTCTTGACTATCTGACACATGTGCATATAACCACACTAATCATCTAACATCTATCATGAATGTAACCATAACATCAAATACATGTTCATAAACCTAATGTATATAACCCTAATGCATATAATGATCCTTAACTTACGTACCTGCATGCCAAACATACATTACCTGTATGACGATCTGCTCTTATCCCAAAGTCTAATATTGCAACCTCATTATGATGATTTGCATCCCTTCCTCTATCTCAACTAGCTCATTAGCATCATAACACCCAATAGCATCATGATGACCTAAATTGCATACAATGACTTGACAATGCATGTTTGACCTACTATACATGCATAATCATAGCCACAACCATACATGCATAATAACTGCATATACACACATAACAAGTGAGTACAAAACCATATACGCATCATTCTAGCTAGATTCCAGTTATCAATGCATGACCATATCAAGTACACAAACCATGAACTCATGCATGAAAACAACCATTACTCCATTGTACACATTGCCACATGCAACCAACAATATGCATAAGCAATGCCAAATCAACTACACCTACGCATAAACGCATGTAGTCGAACATAAGTGATCAATTATTGTAATCAACCTACAAGACCGATACATGTAATCAAAATATTCAAAAATGTAACATAACATACAAGGATGTAAGTAGGTATCATGAAATCAACATGTAAGCGGAATACAATTCATATACAGTCAGTCACATGTTCCAAAAATCAAGGCATCGTGTTTGTTAATTTGAAATCAACATTCACCAATACTATAAACCTATAAGCATACCCCCTTACTATCCATGGTCCACACCAAGGTAGAAGGAGGAAGCTACTATAATGGCCTGATCTCCAATGTCCAATTATGGAAATGGGATCTACAAATCTTTACTAAATTTAACCACACTTGAAAATAAATTGATTTTTATTTCTCTTACATTTGTATGAGACGAAGTCAAAAACATTGCACTTATTCCACTTGTAACATAATAACTAAAAACATGCCACTTTTCCATTTCCTTACATGCAACTTCTCAAATTCCTTGCATGCAACCTTTCAAATTCCCTACTTGCAACTCTTCAAATTCTTTGCATGAAAATAGGCATAGATCAGCTACATCCATATTATCATACTACACTACTATCCCATAAAAAAAATAACATTTTCTTCAAACAATTACCATAATTTTACATTTTCTTCAAACAACTACTATACTATTACATTTGAATTTAAGCATTTCTTCAAACACTTTACATGCAAACTAATATAGCAAACTATTTGCATACAAGTAAGCATATATCAACTACATAAATATGATTACACATCAATACTATCCCCAACCACAAACAACATATTGATTGGGGTATTTTATCAAACAATTTGTATGCAATTAATCATTGAACAATTTAAGCATTTCATCAAACACTTTGCATGCAAACTAATATAGTGAGTGATTCAATGCATATATCATAAACTATAGTATTACAAGTTATGGAAACTGAACCATATGATCAGTGGTATTTTCCCTCACTGTGGTTCAAGTTTCAACTTTTAAGATTTCGTAGATGAAAAGTTGTAACACAAATACCAACACAATCATATTTGGTGCACAATTCTAGAAGTATCCAGAGAGCTCGACTTCCATTGGTCATATCTGCTAAAATATAGAAAATAAATGTCTGAAATTTTTATCACAATATCAATGGGATTCCCCCTCATTGTGAAAAAAAAATCAGCTCCTCAGAGTGCCCAGAAGGAAATTTATAACAAAAATGTTAGCATGACTTGTTTGAGGCCTGATTTCAGGAGCATTCAGAAGGCTCCACTCCCTCTATTCATATCTCCTAAAATATTGCGACCCAATATCTGTCATTTCTACCACATAATCAGTGGTACGTCCCCTTAGCTTCTAAAAGCCTACAAAAGATTAGTTATTGCAGAAATTCCAACATGACTTGTTTAAAGGTGTATTCAGGAAGGTCATCTTCCTTAGATCAAAATTCCTAAAGTGTTGTGAACCAATATCTGAAAATTTTACCACATTATCAGTGGGATTGAACTTTAATATGGACAAATTTTCAACTTCTAATATGCCATAGAAGAAACGTTATAATAGATATGACAGAAAGGTCTAAAATTTAACCTTTGTTTTTCATTTCACCTATGATAGAGGCCATTTAGTCCAAGTGTTTGAACCTGGAAGCTCTAATACCACTTTGTAACACCCTCCAGGGAAATTGTGCATATAAACAACATAACAGGAACAAAAACATAATAAAAATATCAGCCATAAAACTCTATATATATACATTAGTACATTTGCACATGAAAATCAAGGGAATGAATTTTTTCATTAATAAATGAAATGAACCAACTGGTGATGAGACTACGACATTCCACCCTACCATAGATTGGTTGAGCCAAGTCTCTCTTCAAGCGATCACCCTCATGCCATATTCCAATCATGAATGTGGGATCTCGTAGAACACATCAATAAAAACTCATCTAGGGCTTCCAGAGGCCACCCACCTCAACCCATCAAACAGTGATTCCACCTCACGGTTGGACATCACCAAAATCCATCATCAGATTGGTCTCCATCCAAGCCTTCCAGGGCTTTTAGACCATTTATCCAGCCAAGGCTTCCAGAACTAGTCACTCAACCCACAACTTATACAGGACTTCCAGAGCGTTTGTCCAATGAAGGCTTCTAGAACTAGTAACTCAACCCACAACTTATACAAGGCTTCCAGAGCGTTTGTCCAACCAAGGCTTCTAGGACTAGTAACTCAACCCACCAAGGGCTTCCAAAGAATTTTTCCAACCAGGGCTTCCAAGACTAGTAACTCAACCCAAGCTGGTATAGGGCTTCTAGTGCGTTTGTCCAACCAGGGCTTCTAGGACTAGTAACTCAACCTAAGCTATTTTAGGGCTTCCAGAGTGTTTGATCAACCAGGGCTTCCAGGACTAATAACTCAACCCAAGCTAAGGAAAAATGAGAACCAACCAAAGCAAAGCAAAGAAATTAAATCCACAATCACCATGGCTATCTAGGAAATGGCAAGGCTAGGAAATCCACTGTCGATCCAGGAAATCATCCATGCTAATGAAAGATCACAACCAAGAACCACATGCATGTGCAATGCATGCTAAAAATAGTGAAGAAATAATACATGCAACTTGGTACCTGCATGTAAATCTGTTGTAGCTATTGATGTTGATGCCTTATTGTGATTTATTGCTCTTCCTTTGCCTTCTTGCTCCAAGAATCCAAGTATGCCACACCCTCCAAGAGTGCTCCCAGAAAACTCTAAGTATCCAAGAGCATGAGAGAGAGAGAGAGAAAGAATAATGAGAGAGCTCTAACACTGAACTGACAAAAGGTTCACACTGAAAGGAAGAAGCCTACCAACTGATCCTTAGAATCCTTTTTATTAATGAGACCTCTATTTTCTTCATTTTCCATTATTTTCCTTCAATTTCCTCCTCACATGAAACCAATGACCTTTCACCTTCCTTTTCTCCTAATTTCCATTATTTTCATAAATAAATGTGACAAAATGCATTTTTTCCTCTTTAATGCCTTAGCCATTTCCTTTGTTAATTTCCTTAACCATAAATGACCAAATGAACACCCCCTAGGATGTCTTTCCCACCATTCAGCGTGGAATACATGTCCCAATATCCATGGTATTTATATATTTTTGCATGGAATTTTCACAAGGGTTGTTACAAGAAGTTGCAGAATGATCGCCATCAGAAGTGGTCTACCTATCTATAACAATTCCACTTGAAAGTTACGTACAAATAAGGCAACACCAATCATGTTGTAGACTGCCTCAGCCGAGCCCTAGTTGCAACACTGGCTACTATTCTCTGTAGAAAATCCTATAGATTCACAAGATCATGCAATGTATTAAAGAAAAAGACAAGAATCTACTTCTACTTTCAACCAGCGAAAGCCAATAGATCGATGATAATAATATGAACAGGAAGAAGAAAAATCAATGGTACATAACACAATATGTATCTAGGGAAAGCCACTGCTCAAAAACCTGCTATCTATATTGCATATATCAGAAATATGAGTGAAGATACAAAGCTTGTTCTCACTAGAACAATTCCGCACAAGTATGCTCAATTCTCTCAGCTCACAAACTAGCTCTTGGCCAACACTTATCTAAATTTGCAGCTATCCAAGCCCCTAATCTCTTGCATAATTCCTAGGATGAATAGCTCATATTTAAAGGGAATTCTTGCTTCCAAAACCATGGAATCCAAACATAGGATCAATCTCTGATGCATGCATGATATTTACACTCGAGTAAATAATAAAACTAATAATAAATTGTCCCTACACTCTAGTCTCAACTAGGTCTTTCTCAGAATCAACATGCATGAGTTTCTGATGAGGGAATCTTTGATTAACTATAGTGACACTTATGGATGCACTAGTGCACCAACTGACTGTTAACTCTGTATTAGTTCCTCAAACAGTATGGAACTAATTTAACTGAACTTAGCTCAGTAAACTGAGTGATCTAATTTCTAACTCAATTTAAACTCATACTGGGCCCTTAAAACTTAGGGAGAACATATACATGACTTCAGAAAGACTTCCAACAATAAATTCTTAAGCTAATTAAGTTAATTAATCTTAATTAACTATTTACAAGTTGCTATGAGAATAGAATTCGATTTTAATTCTCAGTTTAATTCAAGGACAAATTAAACTAGAATTTCTTGTTTCTATTTCTCAACACTCCCTCTCAACAAGAAAGGGATTATCAGCTAACCCGATCTTGTCTCTACGAAACTTGAATTTACGTATTGCCAATGCCTTTGTCAAAATGTTGGCATCTTTCTCCCCCGTGGTAATGTACTCTAACAACATAATATGCCTCAATACACAATCTTTGAGATGATGATATCAGTTATCAATATTTTTGGACCGATCATGAAAAATTAGATTTTCAGAGAGTTTGATACAATTCTTATTATCGCAGTAAATCATAGTTGGATCCATCTATTGACCAAACAAACCAACTATTATCTTCCTCATCCAGATGGCCTCACATGTTGTCTGACTCGCAGCCATGTACTCTACCTCTACCGAATTGAATGCAACCGATCTTTGTTTCCTATTCTACAAAGAAATTGCCGTTGACCCAATATTGAAGATCCCTCCTAACGTGCTCTACCTATCGGATGGACTCCCTGCCCAATCTGCATTGGTGAAGCCTTGAAGCTTCACTCCCTTTGTCTATCTGTACCATAATCCATACCGAGAAGTGCCCCCGAGGTATCTCAACACATGCTTTGTCGCCTTCTAATACAACTTGGTAGGCCTAACCATCACTTGACTAAGTTGGTTAACCGCATAGCAAATATCTTGTCATGTGTTCACCAAGTACATGAGTGAACCCACAAGTTTCCTATAAACAGTAGCTTCCACTACTTCCCTTGAAGTAACACCCTCCTTCCTCCAATTACTTGCTAGAGGAGTCTCCATGGGTTTGTTTCTCTTCATGCAGAATCTCTTGAGTATCTTGTTGGCATACTTGCCCTAAGACACAAACAAATCCCCATCTCCCTGCCATACTTCCATGCCAAGAAAGTAATGCATGAGCCCCATGTCCTTCATCTCAAACTCTCTTGCAAAGTACTCCTTGCAATATTGATCAGCTGATCATCACCTATCAATGTGAGATCATCAACATTAAGTACAATGATGAACAACTTACCTTCCACCATTATATGGTACAGGTTGGTATCTGCTTCACTCTTCGTGAAGCCCAAACTGGTGAAGTAGCTATCTATCCTGGTGTACCAAGCATAAGGTGCTTGCTTCAACCCATACAACGCTCTCTTGAGCTGGCACACATGCAACTCATGGTCAAAGGTCTCAAAACCTTCAGGTTGCTCTATGTACACCTCTTCCTAAATCATGACATTAAGGAAGGTTGCATTCACATCCATATGTGTTGATAGTGCCAATATAGATCTAATCGACGAGTACCTTGCAATAAGAGCAAAGGTCTCATCATAGTCAATCCCCTCTATGTGTGAAAAGCCATGAGCCACAAATCTAGCCTTATGCTTCTCCACACTACCATTTGCAGCTTGCTTTACCTTGCAAAGCCAACGGGATCTCACCACTGACTTGTCCTCTATTTTTGGGACCACATCCCAAACATTGTTACAAACTATAGAGTCATATTCCTCCACCATGGCATGAATGCAAATCGGCTGTTGCACTTCTTCCTTAAAGGAAGATGACTCTGTCACAACACATTTGCCCATAAGAGCCATGTATCGAGTGTACCTCTCAGGTGAGCTCCTCTACTCGCACTGAGAAGTGGGTGCTCCCACATTCTCCCGTGCATCATCCAACAATCTGTCAGCCTCTGGTGCACTTTCTTCCCACTCTAGAAGACTCTGCCTCAGTGGATGTCTCCACTCCCAGATCCTCTGCATGTGGATACTCCACATCAATCTTAGGCTCCTCAATATTAGGAGCTAAAATATCCTCTCCCGCATGTAGCTCAAGCTCCCTCTCAAGGGAAACTCAATAGCCTTCTCCTCATCAAATTTGACATCCATGCGAACCACTATCATCCTGCTGGTTGGAAAGTACATTTTCTAGTTGTGAGGTGCATCAGTGTACCCCACAAATATCCCCAACTTTGTTGTCAACTCAAGCTTCTTCCATGCATCGTTTGTCACATGGCAATATACCGATGACCCAAATATCCTGAAGTGACTAATATTTTGTCTCTTATCGGAATAAGACTCCTCTGGTGTCTTCATCTCAAGTATCTGATGTGGGCTATAGTTCTGAACATAAAACCATTGTGTTGCATGCCTCAGCCCACAAGTGTAGTGGTAGGCCTTGATCATGCAACATCGCCCTTCTGCCCCTACTATGCTCCTATTCTTCCTCCCGGCCACCCCATTCTGTTGAGGGTTATGGTGTGTCATCAACTCCTGTTTAATCCCTTCCATTGCAGAGAAGTTCTTAAACTCGTTTGAGACATACTCACCACCATTATCACTCCACAGAGATTTAAAATTCTTGCCCGACTCTTTCTCCACCAATGCTATAAACTCACAAAACTTTATGAAAGTTTGACCCTTTTTCTACATGAAAAATATCCAACATTTACGAGAATAGTCATAAAAAAATATAACATAATACCTGTGTTTAGATGTGGATGTTGTCGAGAATGGTTCACACACATCTGAATGTACTCGCTCTAGAATAGACTCTGCTCGATTGTCTCTGTCATGAAAGGAATACTTGGTGTATTTTCCCAAAGTACACCCCTTGCATGTATCAACTTGCTCAAGCATACCTTTGAGAATACCGGTAGAGATCTACTGCAATATCTTCAAATCCCCATGATGCAAGTGGCCCAATTGCTTGTTCCACAACTCGCCAACATCTCAACTTTATAACCTTTCTACTTTTGTGCTCAAAGAAACACACTCCTCTACCTCCAACTTATAGAGATTCTTCACTCGAATCCCTATCTTCTTTACTTGACTCGTGGCTATGTGTTGAAGGAACACCTTTCCTTTCGGGAAGATCACATCATACCCTCAGGCACATATATAACATTCTTCAAGGTGAGTGGAGCCCCATGCTCCCTCTGAAAAGTAATTGTGCCCAATCCAATAACACTATACTTCCCGTGCCCACGGGGCTTTGGATTGACGGTGAATGGGTGCGCTGTTAAGGCACTCCTTGCGATAGGTCACTGGTTCAATTCCCAGTGGGTACTTAGTTTAGTCTTAACCTAGAAAAAAAAAAACACTATACTTCCCGTCATCACCCATCTCGATATGCATTTGAAGATCTTTCTCCTCCAGGTCACTGAATAACTCTTTGTCTTCAGTCATGTGGAATGAAGCTCCACTGTCTAAGTATCATACAATTCTCATCAATGTGACACCATGCATGTAATGAGGAAAAAGTATAATTCAAATTGAGAGACCAAAGCCTCCCCTGCCGCTCCTCCCGAGGACTTCTTCTTGGACTTCTTGAGTGGACATTTTGTAGCAAAATGTTCCAGCTCATGACAATGAAAGCACTTAAATTTCGTCATGTCTTTCTTCTTACCTCCATGATAAGAATATGATTTGGAATGGGAAGCTTTCCATTTCCCCTTCTTTGCCTTAATTTCTAAGGCACAATTCTCTTCATGATCTAGGTGGCTCCGAGGACACACACAGGACAAAGAGGGCTTATGGAAGCTCGAAAATCAAAGTGATCAGAATGCTTTCGAGCTAGGACTAGAGCATAGATCTTGTTGTCCTGATCACAACAGTGTGAATGGTTCGTCAATCCGAGCTCATATGAGGGAGAACGATCATGTGAAAGTTTTGGTCAAAGTTGGATTATGGGTCAGGTTTAATTGTCCTACAAATTGATCGAACCTAGGGCATGAAACCTAGACCCTGAAAGTGGGCGAATTTGTTGAATCATTAATCTGTCTAATATCCCCTATATTAGACAAATTCGAAAATGTGTTTTATAAGAAAAAAATATAAAAAATAATATAATTTGGGTGGTGGGCCATGACCCCCGCTACCTTCGTCGGACCCAAAATTACATTAAAAATCGACTTTTTTATGGGCCGACAGGCCATGACACCTGTCGGCCCTCCTGCAACCACATAACATGATTTAAGCTTAAATGTGGCTCCACGACCATTACCCCGTCGAGCCCTCCAACCTCCATCACACCATATTAAACTTAATATTACATGGGGTGGGCGGGCCACCTCCGGTGGACCCGACCCACACCCGCAAACCGCACCACTATGTACACCATCACTTAATGCGGGGCCGGCAGGGATTGAACCCACCCCGCTCACATGGGCCGACGCCCACCAGGTAGCCCCATGTACCTACCCACCATAACCAATGAACCAAACAAAAGTGCCTCCATTTTGTTAACGCGCACCCCAAAACAAACCACTCTGCCTAATGGGTAATGGATCCAACGGTTAACGCAAACTACACCCAAAAAAAGGTCATCCGTACAAGGATTCTGTGGGGAGGCGGGATTTGATTCCCCGACCTCCCTTAAAAAATTTAACCTTTTTTTACCAACACGCTAGTGGGACTTCCGTTGAAGAATCTGCCAACAAAATAATATATAAATTCATTTGTTAGTGTCCCCAACAGCATGGAGGAGCCAAGAGTGCGCACGGAAATCAAGGCATGAATTTTTTTAATTAATTTATTGCAGGTGGAACCATGAGCCTAGAGAAGAGGCAGGCGGAACCATGATTGGGCAAAATTCTCAGGAGGGTGAAATTTTTGCAGTGTCCAAATTGGACAAATTTTATGTCGATCTTACACCTCTCAGTGGCACGAACCTAATGGTGTAGTCAGTTTCCTAATCTGAGCAGCAAATTTTCATATGACTCGGAGGAGGGAATCTTTTAGGAATATACGGGGAATCTAAAACATTCCCTAAGCCCCAGATTATCATTTTCTCATAATTCAAAAATTTGACAGTTGATTTTGCACTATTCAATGCCACAAATCTAATGGTGCATTCAGATTTCCCATTTTATCATTTCGTTTTTCGGTCACTTTTCAAAGTGGAGTGCAGGTGTCAAAATTCAACGTGTGAGCAATCATTCCATGAGATTCGACGCAACGAGATTGATGGTATGACCAACTTCAATAGTTTGAAATCCTTTTCTTCAGATGGCCCTAGGATGTGAGGTATATGAAGTATGTTCATGTACTTATTTTTGCTATGCATTGTGCTACATAGATCCCTGTTTGATGTTTGATGTGGGATCTTGTTTCTTACTTGTCTCATGGTTCCTACTTGATGTGATGCGGAATCATTTGTGGGATGTACTTGTTTTCATGATTCATCATGCTTTGTTTGAGGTCCCTTTGTCATCATGTTGATGGGATACTCATGTTGTCACCATGTATGTTTGCATTGAGATCCTTTGTATGCCATGTGGGCGGGATGCTCATTATCATCGTGCATGAGTTATGTCATACTGATAGGAGTCCTTTTTGAATGAGAGTTCTTGTAGCGGAACATATATTGGAGCCACTCCTGTGTGAGAGCATTTTCCTTGTATGATAGTGACGTCACCTCTTATGTACATCATCACTATTAACAGAACTTAATGCAGTGGCCTACACCATCTTGACACCGGGGCCTGGAGACGTAGTCCCTCCTGGACGAACTCCGTTATCAACATTTTGCGTATTATGTTGCTGATGATTTTCATGTTCCTTCTTCTTTACAACATGCATTTATGTTCCTTTATGCTATTTTAATTACAATTCTAACAACATCATGAATGTAAAAGATCTTGGTTAAATTTGGGAGCTGAGTCAACTCAGATCACTTCATCATCAGTCTTTGATGAAGAGCCATCCCTGGTGTTCGTCTTGATCTCCTCCTGCATCAAATACAACCACAGTCGTTCCCAATCCGGTAGCTTCTCTTGATCATTAAAAGCATCCTAATAACTATGCCAACTCTTTGGGAGTCCTAAAAGAGCAAGACTCACCATATCTTCCTTGTCAACCTTGATTCCAACACTTCCAAGTTCATCATGACACTGTGTGAACTTGGTCAAGTATTTTGGAATCATCTCGCCTCTCTCCATTTTGATTTTTCGAAGTTTGTCCTTCACTGCCAATTTACTTTGGTCACTGATGTTCTGATACAAGTCCGTCAATGTTTTCCACATAGCATAGGGAGTTTCCTTGCCATGGAGATTCGAGACAATGTGGTCTCCAACTCCCTCAAGGACTATCCACCACGCCTTTTCCACACACTTCTTCCATTCGCCAAATTATGTGCATTCAATGCTACTGTCTTCGGAATTTCTTGATCAACGAATTCCTTCAATCCATTATCCTCTAGCACAGCCTCCATTCTGTCCCTCCAGGCTATAAAATTCGAGTTGCCTTCCAAGGCATACTCGAGCCGCAAACCGTAGAACACCATTTGTCGATTGCAAATTCGAATTTCACCTGTAACCCGAATCTCAAAGCTTCAAAATCTCCTCTAGTATATTGTTCTCAACTCCGATACCATGTATAAAATCCTGTAGATTCACAAGCTCATGAAATGTACTAAAGCAACAAACAAGAATCTACTTTTACTTTCAACCATTGGAAGCCAATAGATCAATGAAAATAATATGAACAAGAAGAAGATAAATCAATGTCACATAACACAAGATATATATGGGGAAAGCCACTGCTCAAAACCCGCTATCTGTTTTGCATATATCATAAATATGAGTGAATATACAAAGCTTGTTCTCAATAGAAAAATTCCGCACAAGTATGCTCAACTCTCTTAGCTCATAAGCTAGCTCTTGGCCAACACTTAGCCAATTTTGCATCTCTCCAAGCCCGTAATCTCTTTTGTAATTCCTAGGATGAATAACCAGTATTTAAAGGGAATTCATGCTTCCAAAACTGCACAATCCAAACATAGGATCAATCTCTGATGCATGCATAGTATTTACACTCCAGTAAATAATACAACTGATAGTACATTGTCCCTACTCTCTAGTCTTAACTAGGTCTTTCTCAGAATCGACATGCATGAGTCTTTGATGAGGGAATCTTTAGTTAACTAGAGTGACACTTGTGGAGCACTAGTGCACCAACTGACTGTTAACTCTCTATTAGTTCCTCAAACAATTTGGAATCTAATTTAACTGAAATTAACTCTATAAACTGAGTGATCTAATTTTCAACTCAATTTAAACTCATACTGGACCCCTAAAACTTAGGGAGAACATATACATGACTTCAGAAAGACTTTCAACTTGAAATTCCCAAGCTAATTAAACTTAATTAACTATCTACAAGTTGCTATGAGAATAGAATTCGATTTTAAATCTTAATTTAATTCAAGGACAAATTTAACTGGAATTTCTTATTTCTATTTCTCAAGATTCTCAACTCTTGTGGTCGCGAGACCTCCGAATGGCGCAACTATATGAAAATGATCTAGAGTTCGCCTCAACTTACCAGATGCTAGTAGCTAGAAAGCAAGTTCCCGATTTCCACCTCCAGGACCCATTATTATGCTACCTAGGACAACTTTGTCTTCCTTCAAGCAAGCGTGCCAAGATGATTTGGGAGGCGCACTACAGTTAGGTCACATGACACTTTAGTGTGGAGAAAACTATGGTTGTACTACAAAAGTACTTTTATTTTCCCAAACTCCGACTAGATGTTTGGAAATATATCAGATCCTGCACTGCATGCGCCATCGCTAAGCCAACCATAAAGAAGCCAGGCCTATACACTTCTCTGTCTACTCCCAGCCAGCCATGGGAATCCATCCCCATGGATGATATCTCTAGCCTCCCTTCTACCAAGCATGGTAATGACTGCGTATTTTTGGTTGTGAACATATTTTCTAAGATGGCTATATTGGCAGTCTGCAAGAAGAGTATCACATTAGAGGACACTGCCAAACTCTTCTTTGAATGAGTATGGGTACAGTTTTGGATCCCACAAACCATTATATGATATCGGGACAGTGGGTTCTTGAGCAAATTTTGGTCAAGACTCTGGACACTATTGGACACCAAGTTCACCAAATCAACTACCTTCCATCCCCAAACTGATGGCTAGATGAAGGTCGTCAATATGATGATAGTGCACATACTCCGCATGTACAACTCCAAGCATCCTCGAACTTGGGATGAGAGTCTTACATACGTGGAACACAGTCATAATAGAGCTCTCCATAGCTCGACTGGTCACAGTCCCTTTCAAGTGGGTCTAGGATTTCAACCATTGTGTTCGATTGATGCTTCCATGCCTCATGCCACTACGTAGACATAATCCACACATGTACTGTCAGAGGCTGATAAGTAACCAGATTTATTGAATGCATCCAACACATCCACCAGCAGGTTCACAATATCCTAGAGAAGTCAATGCCAAGTACAAGTAGCGACATGATCAACATTGGGTGCCACACAAGTTTTAGGTGGGCAGCAAAGTTTGGTTGCATTTGTAGAAAGAACGCCTTACCGGAGCCCATCGAAAGCTCAGACCACTCCGATATGGTCCTTACACCATTACCATGGTTGTGGGGGACAATTCTTTTGAGCTTAGCATTCCCCCATTCCTTGGCCTACACCTACTGTTCAATGTGGACCACCTTCGACCATACTTCCCACCATTGTTGGACACATCAGACATTGCAAAACAACTCACACTAACACAGTTAACCCAAAATATATGGAATAGGCCAAACCTGATCAGATTATGGACACATAGGTCAATAACACTCATGAGAAGAAGATCCAACTACATCAGGTTGTCAAAGCTGGCCAACTCCTGCACCAAAGCAAGTGGCTCACCAGGGACCAAGTTCAACATAAATTTCCTTACCTCATGGAGGCTTTGTGCGTAATGGGGACCATTGCTTCCTAAGGGGGGAGGAATGATCTAGGTGGATATTGGTGGCCACCCACCTATCCCACCTACACCTACATTCAGTTTCATTTGTTTCCTTGTCTATTTCAACATTTATTATTTTTAACAGTTTTTTGGGTCTTGAACTTCTAGAGCAATTTTTACCCCTAAGCAATGTTTTTTTGAGATCTGTTGCAAGCTCATAACCAAAGGTAGGGGCTTGCAACAAATCTTGTAATACTCAAAGAGACATTTCCAGCAAGGTATTGTACGCGCCAAATAGAGATAATGTGACCAAGTTATGACCCCAGGAAGTTGGTTGCCTAACTAACCCCAACGAGGCACACAAACTCTTAGCGTTACATCTCCTCGGGTTAGGTTTTTGGTTGTTTATGGTTTTCTCATGTTTTTCAATAATAAATAGGCCCTTGAGCCTCATTGTAACATAGTTCAGAGGCATGTATCTGCCACATCTATTCTAAGAGATAAATTACCATCGCTTGAGCTAGTCTTATTTCCATTATGTTTGTAAGCATATTTCAGTATTTGATATTAATGAAATGAAGTGTTATTTCCACTACATCTTTGTATTTATGGTTATATCTATAATTTTTGCATTCTTTTTTAAATTCATATCACTTCCACCTTCGAAACTCTGGTAGAGAGGGTGTGTATTTATAAATGGAGCTTGTTGTTTTCGGTTTCCAAAAATTCCATTTTCCGCATCGTTTGTTTTACTTGGGCTATCCAGAATGAGAAATCTGACTCCATGGATTTTTCATGGACCGTAGTTTCAATTTTTACCCCTTGACCCTCATCCACTATTATTACAGGTTCAGGTGAAGATGGGGGCTCTAACAGGATTTCAAAGAATTGGTTGACGTCCATGTTTAAGTCCATAAGAGGTCTTGTAAAAATATTGCACAGACAGGAAGTATTACTTCAATTGTTATACAACTAATTCGTGGTATTTTTCAAACACTTAGTGTGCATCCCAAAAACATGTTGCAACTCTCTTCCTCTCCTGGTCTGTAGAAAAATGATATCTCAGTTCTGGACACCTTAGTAAGGTGACTCTTTTGCAGTTTTAGAAGGTTTGATCTCGTCCACGTTCCAGCAAAATAATTTAATTTCCAAATTTGCTAACATAATATTGTTGGGTCACCTTCTGCTAAGTGCTCGGTGCTTGTCACAATCCTTAAACAAGAATCCTACTAAGCCGTTAAACACATGCCCAGTAGAATGCCTTCGTGAATTTCCACATGTGTGAGCAGTAATGTAGGCTTGCTTGCTCATAATGGAAACAATGTTATGGAAAATCATCGGTGGAGTTGGGAGCGTCACTTCAAGGATAAGCCATATATTGTGAGTTGCATCTCGTAGATGAGGAATGTACTGGCTCATGAAAAGGTTATTATTGTTGTTCATGTGGGGTGCCACGATAATAGCCTGCACTTCCTTTTTTATTTGTGTCTCTCCCCTTGTTATGATCATAGGCATAATAAGATTTGAATAATTGAATTGGACCTTTGATTCTATGGTAAATTCCATTGCTCTATAACACCATTGGTTTCTATTGAACAACTAATCCTCTAAGGGTTGGTGTGGAAGCTAAACAACCAAAGGAATTCCAAGGGACCACTTGGAATATGAAACCAAGGGTCATTCCTATGTATTATAAATATGTATCGTTGTGAATAAGAAAATGAAATATAATGTTTATCCTTCATGTTGCCTCCACCATGTATGTGTTTAACATGGTATCAGAGCAGGTACGTTCATAATCTGCTCAATCTTCTGTAAGCCACTTGTTTTTGTGTGGCCTGTGTAAACCTGCGCATCCCTGTGTCTCTAGTTATTTGTGTAAGGTTTCAAGGTTTTCTCACGTGTATTTTCCCCACATTGGTGTTATGCTGCAATGTTGTGAAAATTGATGCAGAGATTAGAATTTTAATGTAAGATCATTGAATTTTATGCATTTCAATGGTAAATTTATGGGATTCATTAGGCAACATAGGATTGGACGGTGGATACTTGTTTTCTGATTTTGAGATGGAGAGTTTGGAAGGGTATTTTTAATTGGAACATTGTAGAATCTGCGTTTCTTTATGCATTTGGGTAGTGACTGAGGCGTAGAGGTTAATGTTCTCGCTAGCTTCCAAGAAACGCTCTTCAGAACCTTAATGCTCTTTCTTTAGTGTCAATCCTTCAATTTTCTGTTGGCCTGGCGCCTTTCCTTTAAAAATCTAAAGAAAATTACTCAACTTTTTATGCATGTCTCGCATCTACCATTATGTGACCTTCTGTGACCTGAGATAACACCAAATTCTCTGACATGTTGCCCTTCCCTGCCAAGCTTGTTTGAGCTTCCTTAAATAACGTTGGTCATACTTGCTCATTACAAATAACTTCCATACCAGTTCGACCCGGCCGTTGCATCAGAGATTCATTTAGAAAGAGAAACATAATTTAAATAGAGCTTGGGTGCTCATAAATTATCGACGTTCATTTGGTTGTCCCGCCTCTGCTATCTCTGCAATATTTTCTCTTTGTTCAGTGCATAATAATGCCCACCGTCAGACTTGTTGTCGAGATTGATGTCGATTGGCAATGTTTGCAGACAACACCATTTTCAAAGCTCCTCAAATGGTGAATCATCAATTTATGTAATGCATTGTCCATCCATTCGAGGTAGGAACTACTATTCCATAGCGGTAAGTGGAAAGTTGGAACAAAAGTTTTGAGATTTTATATTCATAGATTTCACCATTGTTGATAAAAGGCGGGATTGATACAATTGGAGGTCTAGTGAACTAATTTGGGATTATTGCTGATAAGTATTTGTGTGTTGACTTCCCCCTGTCTGATTAGAAGGAATCACCTTAATCGCTTGGTACCTTTTCATATGGAAATCTTGTCGCTCACTAGTCCAAGAACAAAGGGCTGGAGTAAACCCCAAGAAGCTGGTTGAATCCGCGTGGCTGAGCACAACGTTGTCAATATTGATTCTCAAAATTATCGTCAGTAGATGGGCTCATTCCTACGCTATGTATTTTTGAATGTGGTGCTTTCTGAATGCTAAGGTCAACTGAGAGCAAAGAGTAAGGAAACAAAATAAGTAGTGGAGGATGTAGACCAAACAATGTATGATCGTTGTCCAATATTTTGTGATTGTTGTATCCCATAGCTCGAATAACCTACGTAGAAGATTTGCGTCTAGTCACATGTAGCTATCCAAGCTATACCTTTGTATGTTAAATCTCCGATAATTTTTATCATCTGCGAGCAAATCTGTATAAGAGAGGAGAACCTTTATATCACTAGTGGCACAATCTGAACTTGCAACTAAATCCCTCAATGACTCTATAAGACCTTTCACAAGGCGAGTAAGGTCTTGATCAACATCCTTGGAATAAAACTGAGCTTTCTTTTTTACAGTTAAGAGCACATTACATCTCGCCAATACATCATGCAGGCACTTATTATCAGGGACTTCCCAATGTGTAAATTTTAGGGGGCGAGACTCCATTAAACACCAGAAATTACTGAAGTGAATTTAGTGATAAAAGATGATTGCAATTGTGAATCTTGAATTAAAAGATGTTTTGTAAGTAGGCTCTAAAACTGTTAGACAAATTCCATTTGCAAATATTGGCTCTTCTTTTGCATAGTGTGAGTAGTTTGAGAAGTAAGTGCATTGAAGCAGCGAGTCATTTGCCGCGTTGAAATCGGTACTAGACTATCTGCTACAATGACTTGGTGATATTGGTATCCTGCTACTCATCTAATAATTGTAGTTATTTATCATTTTATAGGTCAGCTTGTAGTTGAAGATAACATCATTTCCTTGATTGTATTGGTTTGAAATGGATCAAAAGGATGATGTATTGAAACTACCGAATAATTTAATACATTCCACTATTGATGATAAGGTGTTACACAGTAATTTGTCACTGTCCTCATCTCAGTCCCTCTGTTGTGTCATGTATCAAATAAACATGTTACATGTTCATATCTTCCCACTTATACAAAAAGGATAAACAATGCTCTTTGATGTTTAAGAACTGACTCTATTCCCTAAGTTTCTTCTTCGTCGTGATTAAGCCATTAATATATGCAACGATCCCTTGCCATGACTAGTCTCATTGTGACACCATCACAGGTGTACTGTTTCCCATGACGGTCGAATTTTAGGGCCCAGCGCGAGTCCTCCAGCTATTTGTCGCCACGATTGGTCAGAATGCATTGCTTCCTTGCGATGTCGTCGTTGAGACTTAGTTCATGTCTAGCGACGATCCAAATTTGATCAAATAGTCAGCCTTCTAGATGTCTCTACAGCTAGTTGTTGGCTCAGTTTGGGTCGCCCTTCCTCCTCTGGGATGGTGGTTATGTCTCTTGTGCAACCTCCCTTGAGGATAAGCTCCCTCTCCCTCATTACATGGAGACTCCTTCTCCTATAAAATCACTCATCATTGCTATGATCGGATAGTTCTCTAGTTGGGCAGTGCTGCTGGTTCTTTTGAGTTTAGTAGATAGCTTTGCTGTGAGTGTGACAAGTGTGGGATTGCTAATAGTTTGGTAAGAGGTTGTGGAGTGCCTTAACCTTGTATTAAAGCTTGTGAGTGAGATAGAGATATTTTCTATTTGGGAGACCCATCCTTGAGAGTGAATGCTTGAAGAAACATACTGGTTGGACCCTCCGAAAAGTCTTGCGACGTCAAGACTTGGTTGTAAGCTTTGCTCTTGATTCATTTTAATACAATAAATGATGATTTCCTATATCTTGTGTACAAGTTACTTGATAGCTTATGATTTCTTGACCTTATAAGTAAATAGATCATTATTGTTCTTGATTACATGCTCTTTTGTTTTCTTGTGGTGTTTCAGGTTGATTTCTCATCGAGGAGAAAGAAATGAAAGCTGGAGCAGTGCAACGGAACTTCATCAACCATCAGTTTGAGGTAGGCCTCCAATGATGACTATTTAAGGGAATCGATTGTTTTTTGTCTTTGTTGTGACTAGACCCACTCTAGGGCTAGAGGGGTTGCCTCTGTCCGTAGAGGGAACACTTTCCTACTTCACAAGTTGGTGACTCCACTCGGGAGTCATTTGTATGCTTTTCTCTTGTTTGCTTTTGTTTGGTTTAGATTTAGTGTCTCTTGAATTTTGGGGTTAAACCATCAGTTTTTTTTTATACCTGGGTCAATCTGGGAACTCCCCTTACTGCCTGGAAGAATAGCCTGGTGTTTGTTTGGGAGTTTTCACTTGTTTTTCCTTGTTTTCAAGCTCGTCGCTAAAAAAGTCTTAATAGTCGTGATGACGTCGCCCTGTCTTCGTTTTGTAAACCTGTGCGTCACTGAATCTTGTCGCACAGTCGTGACTATTCCTGAAATTGGCACGTCACGGAAGATAGGTGTACTCCCGCGATGACATCGCTCTGTTGTTGTGACTACTGGCTTATCATCAATAGTTGTTGGTTATTATACCTGTGATGATTCCTGTGTAAGTTGTTTTTACAGCTTCACCTCCTGAATTCACCAATCTTATTTATCCCTTGTTGTTTTCCTCTTGCCCATTAGCTTGTTTTAATTGCTTTTGGTTAGGGTACTGTCTCTTTGGTTTCATTGAGTGAATCTTGTGTTTTTAGGCCTTGTGACCTAGCTCTTTCAAGTTTTTGAATCATTTGTCTGAGTTGCTTGTTTATCCAAGGTTCATTCGCAACCATCTTATTGATTTTTCTTGATGCTTTTTCTTTGCTTGTTTCTTGCTAGTTTATTTTTAGTGGCGATTCTTGAACCAATTTTTGATATTGCTTCGATTTCTTCACTACCAAGCATAGATCACAATTGTTTGGATCGATCAGTTCACACTTGCTTGTTTGTCTCTTTAAATTCAAAACATTCAAAATCAAAAGATTGCATTCATTTAGTATACGAAAGTGAGAGTACATTTGCATTTCAAATTTTCATGTTTGAGAAATTGGAAAGCGAACTTTAAATCTATCATTAGTAGTATCGATGCACTGTAGGATTGGTGTTTTAATGCATTGTGTTTCTTAGCACTTGCACTTGCTTGTCCTGGTTTTGTCTTGGTTTGGGAATGGACTTTCTACCTTTCTGTAAGTAGGTGTTCATTGAAATGAAAGATACTTTATTCATTCTAGTTGCAACCTAGGGTTTTGATATACATACGCCAGGGCCTGGAAACTAAAACCTAATTCAAGATCAACTCTAAAATAAACTTAATGAACTTAACAACGCATTGGAACTTAACACACATTATTTATAGGTCTAGGCTAGAGACGTGCTTGTAGGAATTTACAGGGTAAGTTCCTCAGACAAAACACCAAAGGACACTGCTCACAAACAGATCATAAATCAATACACCAATATTTTTACATGGTTAAAACCCTCAAAGAGGTAAACAGTCCACGTCCTGAGCCAACGTGGCCACTTCAGGAAATTTATTAATAAAAGAATGAAAATTTACATATGCTTCTCTCATAGACGGATTACCCTACAAATGACCCTCCATGCTCTTTAAATAGAGCTCATGGACCAATCGAGTGTTAAGCCACGGATCAAGTGCTGGTAATACCGAGGAGAGAATGAACTGTCAGATCACTACATATCGTGACCATCGGATTGTAAGTTACAAAATGTACATGGTAAAGAAACACACTTTACCTAACTCTATACTAGACCAAGTTGTACTTAACTATTTCCTATGTGTCGGAATATCCTAACATCCCCCCTTAAGAACAACTTGGGATAGGATTGAAGGATTTACAAATATGACACAATAGGAGAAGGAAGGAGGCACTAGAGCCTATCCCCCCTTAGTGACAACTTCCTGAACTCCAACCATAAATCAAAGTTTAATGAACTTCGCCTCTGTGAGAGCCTTTGTAAAGATGTCTGCAACTTGATCATCTGTTGAACAATAT
This sequence comes from Pinus tabuliformis, assembly GCA_031772625.1. NCBI lineage: Eukaryota > Viridiplantae > Streptophyta > Pinopsida > Pinales > Pinaceae > Pinus > Pinus tabuliformis. The sequence goes on from CM062819.1 coordinate 1,041,576,478, forward strand.
TGCACTTCAAGAACATGGTCATGAATGAGCTTTCTAATGAAGTGCATGTGTAGTTCAATGTGTTTGCTACGTTGATGTTGGACTGGATCTTTACATAGTTGAATGGCACTTTGATTATCACACCAAAGTGTAGTCGGATGCTACTGCTGAAAGCCAAACTCCGACAGGATCTGACGAAGCCACAAGGCTTCCTTACTAGATTCTATGGCACCATGATACTCTGCTTATGCTGAAGAAAGAGAAATGGCACCTTGTTTCTTGCAAGCCCATGTAATAGGTCCTGAACCAAGAGCGAACACATAACCTGCAATAGACTTCCGATCATCAGGGTCACCAGCCTAATCGGAATCAGTGAAACTAACCAATAGAGGAGCTGCTTTAGCACTATAATGAATCCCAAACTGAATTGTACCTCGAACATAACGAAGTATTCTTTTAGCTGCTTTCCAATGACTTTCATGTGGGTTTTGCATGAACCGAGCAACAAGGCCAACGACAAAGGAAAGGTCAGGACGAGTATGGGTTAGATACAAAAGTTTTCCTACAAGTTGACGGTATAAGGTAGCATCAACTTCAGGAGAAGTAAAAGTGACTAAAAGTTTGACTCCAGACTGAAAGGGAGAAGGGGCTGGCTTACAGTCTTCCATGTGAAAATGGCGTAGAATATCATAGGCATACTTGGACTGAGAAAGGGAAATACCTTCCTTGGATTGCAAGACTTGAAGACCGAGAAAATAATGTAAGTGTCCTAAGTCTGTCATTTCAAAATTCCTTTTAAGGATAGACTTCACATGGTTTATAAGGTTGGGATCACTACTAATCAAGATAAGATCATCAACATAAAGAACAAGAATGATAAGAGACTTGCCCACTTTCTTGGTGTAGACAGTATTGTCAGAATGACACCTAGAGAAGCCAGATTCTAAAAGAAAGTTATCCATTTTGGCATACCAAGCTCGAGGAGCTTGCTTGAGACCATAAAGGGATTTCTTAAGCCGACATACAAGGCTGGAGTCTTTTTGTATAAAGCCAATAGGTTGTTCCATATATATTTATTCATGCAAGTCCCCATGCAAGAAGGCGGATTTAACATCCATCTGATGGACTTTCCCATTTGAAAGAAGCAGCAAGGGAAATAACAAGGCGAATAGAGTTCATTTTGGCAACAGGGGAGAAGGTTTCAGTGTAGTCAATGCCTTCAACTTGTGAAAAGCCCTTAGCAACAAGATGAGCTTTATGTTTATCAACTTTCCCATCTGGTCCATACTTGGTTCTGTAAAACCATTTGCATCTAACAAGTTTTCGTCCCTTTGGTAGAGGAACAAGATCCCATGTATCATTTGCCAATAATGAATGATATTCTTCATTCATAACTGCTTCCCAATCTGGATGGCCTGAAGCTTCTGCAAATGTGTCAGGATCAGAAGCTTGAGCCAGTAAAGAAGAGGCTCTCTCGAACTGAGAATGTGTACGTTGTTGATCTGTAGGATCACCGGCAAGATCACCTGCTACATCCCAAGTAGCACGGACCCATTTTGGAAGCTGAGGAGCTGAAGGAGGATCCTGAGAAGGCGAGGGAGGATTTTCATCCTCGCTTTCATCATCTGAAAAAGAAATATTTTCAAAAGTAGAAGAGATAGGGAGAGGTGCACATCTGCCAAACTAGGCTCGTAGGCCGATATATTTTCAACAAACTTTACATCTCTTCTAATGATAACATTTTTGGACTTAAGTGGAATAAGTCTATATCCTTTGACATCTTCAGAATATCCAACAAAAATACATTTTTCACTCTCAGGTTCTAAAACTTTATGTTTCTCATCTGGAATATGGGCCCATGCTTCATTTCCAAAAACACGAAAGTGACTTACATCTGGTATGATTGAACTCCATGCTTCTTCTGGAGTGATATTCTTTAAAAACTTAGTAGGAGTGCGATTTATTATGTAATTTTCACAGTTAATTGCTTCTGCCCAATAATTAAGACTAAGTCCTTTAGATTGAAGCATACAATTAGCCATTTCCTTTAAGGTGCGATTCTTCCTTTCAGCTACACCATTTTGTTGTGGAGTATATGGAACAGTATGTTGCATTTGAATTCCATTCTCAGTGCAAAAGTTGATGAATGTGTTTTTAACATATTCTCCACCATTATCAGATCTTAGCTTAAGAATTTGATGTCCAGATTGTTTTTCAACAAAGGCCTTAAAGGCCAAGAACATGTTAAATACTTCACTCCTGAGTTTTAAGAAGTATACTCAAGTGCGTCTGGAGAAATCATCAATGAAAGTTAAGAAATACTTGTAGCCAGAGAATGAAGCAACTGGAAGTGGACCGCATAAATCATTATGCACGAGCTGTAAAGGGGCTGAGGCGTGCCAAGAGGCATGTTTTTCAAAACTGTCCCGATGATGTTTTCTGAGTACATATCCGGAACAAACACCATCTCTACAAGATACCATTGGAATACCTGTCACCATATTTTCTTTCCATAGATGCTGAAGAGAGTGATAGTTTAAGTGACCAAATCACTCATGCCAAAGTTTTCTCACTTCATCATTATGAGAAAAAAATACTGAGGGAAGATTTGATGACCCAAAGTTGTGAAACTTATACAACCTTGTAGAATCATCAGCAATTCCAGTAGCTAAAATCTATCTAGGATCTCTTAGGTCCTTAATTACAACATCGTGAGGTGAAAATTCAACGATTTTACCTTCACCTAAATGAGTTATCTGATATACAGATAGAAGGTTGCAGGATAAGGTTGGAACACATAATACATCATTAAACTGACCATTGTCTAGATGAACAGTTCCAGTCCCTACAACACTAAGAGATCTATCATCACCAACATATATATTTTTGGTGTTACAATCATTTAAAGAAGAAAACATGGCTTTGTTTTTGGCCATGTGATAAGAAGCTCCAAAATCAATGAGCCACTCATGAGAATGAGAAGAAGAAGATACATTTAGTGCATAGCCAGACTGAGATGCTTGAAAACCACATGCAGAAAGTTCCATTCCTGAAGATGAAGTTGAAGTTGAAGATTGCTCCAAATGGATGTTATGCTTCTTCATTGTTGCTTCCAAGGCTTCCATCTTTTTAAATCATTTGGATTCTAAGTAGCCATCTCGATTACAAAAGTTGCAATGTATATCAGTCTTATTCCCTTTGTTTTTATTTGTCTTATCATTTTGTTGAAATGATTTTTCATTTTGAGGCTGAAATTGCTTAGGACCCTTGTTTGGTTTAGGACCATTCTTTTTAGGATACAACTTCTTAGGATTCTTTGGATTTGGTTGCTGCTGGGCAGCTAACGCTTTCTTAGAAGAGTTTCCAAGATGAAGAAGACCAAGGTGTAAGAGTTTTTCTTGTTCTCTTATTAAAGAATCACAAAAGGAATCAAAGGAAGGGGACTTGTAGGTTTGTCCTTGAGAAATGAAGGCTTCTCTTGTAGAATGGAAGGTGGAAACAAACACAGAATAGGCTGGTCCCAACTTAGTAAGAATGGAGTAGATAAGGCTACTATCTTATTTCTTAACCTTAACACCTTCCAAGAGAAGTCTAAGCGTCTTGAACTTGCACAAAAAATCTTCAATGCAAGAAAAATTATTGGGGTCCAATGTAAGCAATTCATTTTCAAGTTGATGGGCTTTAAATTCATTTTTAATTCCAAATAATTTAGTAATCTGTTTCATTGCTTCATCAGGAGTATCAAGTTCTGCAATATGGAATCTAAGATTTGCAGAAATAGACATCCCTATCAACCCACGTGCTTGGTCTTGCCTATTTTCCCATTTAGTTGCCTTGTCTTCATCTTTCGGTTTGGTCTCTTGGCCTGTGGCCATTCTGTAAAAACCTTTACTTCTAAGTAAATCCACAATGTAGGACCACCATTGGAAGTAGTTGGTGCTGTCAAGAATAACTTGGCATAGACTTTCCATTTAAAAAAAAAACCTGAAGCTATAGATGTTGAAACTAAGTGTTTCAATGGAAAGATCTCGAAAAATTAGGCTGTTTAAAAAAAAAACGGTTTTGAAAATGGCTTCCGGATGAAGAAGTTATGGCTTTTTGAAGAAAATTTGATGAAGTCGCCGACGAAGTGCGGGAATGTGCGGAAATGGAAAATCCGCCCCCACAAAATGGAGACTTGAACCCAAGACCTCTACTCTCATAAATTAGCTTTGCACCAAGTGAGCTATACAAAACGTTTGAGAGAGAGAGAGAGAGAGGAACCCAAGACCTCTACTCTCATAAATTAGCTTTGCACCAAGTGAGCTATACAAAAAGTTTGAGAGAGAGAGAGAGGGGCGGGGGGGGGGGGGGAGGTTGATGCTTTGGGTTGCGTGCTTGCTTTGAGAAAGCTCTTTTTTTCCTACAAAACAAAAAAAAAAAAACCCAACACGGACATACAAAAAAAACGGACCTTGCGGCTCAAAGTTAGATTTAGCCGGAAACTAGATATTTTCAAAAATGAACCTTGCGGCTCGAAGTTAGCTTTAGCTAGAAACTAAATATTTTTCTCAATGTTTCGGATTTTCCGAGATCACACTAAGGCGCAGAGGAAAGAGCATATGCATGAGAAAAATCCTTCCTTTTTGTTTCTGATTTGCCCAGATCGCACAGAGTCGCAGGGCAAAGAGCATACGCAGAAATGAAAGGTATAGATCTAGTAATAAAAAAGGCTAAATAAACCGAAACCGAAATAAACAGAGAGAAAATGACTGTAAACTGCAAATAAACACTATATACCTCCAGATCTTAAAAATGATGCAGCTAGGGCTACCGGAAACCTTTTCACGTGAAACGAAAGGGGTTCCTCACTGGAACAGATGCTCCCAACACAACAGAGCAGTTCTCTCAGCCCGAAAGCAGTCAGAAACAGTAGATCTAGGAAACTGTAGTCGGATGCAGTTCTACCGGCTTCAGATTTGGATCACCAACGGACGCAGCCCTCAAATAGCTCTGATACCATGTAGGAATTTATAGGGTAAGTTCCTCAGACAGAACACCAAAGGACACCACTCACAAACAGATCACAGATCAATACACCAGTATTTTGACGTGGTTAAAACCCTCAAAGAGGGAAATAGTCCACGGCTTGAGCCAACGCGGCCACTTCAGGCAATTTATTAATAAAAGAATGAAAATTTACATATGCTTCTCTCATAGACGGATTACCCTACAAATGACCCTCCATGCTATTTAAATAGAGATCATGGACCAATCGGGTGTTGAGCCATAGATCAAGTGTCGGTAATACCGAGGAGAGAATGAACCGTCAGATCACTACATATCGTGACTGTCGGATTGTAAGTTATGTACATAGTAAAGAAACACACTTTACCTAACTCTATACCTAACTCTATACTAGACCAACTTGTACTTAACTATTTCCTACGTGTCGGAATATCCTAACAGTGCTTTGGCATCGTTAAACCTAGTCACTATTGTTTACACTTAAGGTTGGGTGATTCCTCCTTCTGTGACTCAATAGCTGCTAGTACAAACTTGTTCTCCTAGTACCGTCGAGTATATATTGGGAGACCCCACTAGGTTATCATCCTACATCCATAGGAAGCCATGTCTACCTCCTTACAAACCGTAACGCACTGAACACAACATTCGGGAAGATTGACTACCGTACGGAAAGTCCTTGGTCATTTTTTCTTTCATTTTATCACCAAGGTGTATATGCAATTTTACGGGTTGTTTGGTAAACCTTTTTCCTAGTTCTCCAGAGTAGTCACTTTCATTCCTTTTCGACTCCTTAAAAGAAAAGGTCCATCTGGGCACTTGTCCTTTCGGGCTCATTAAATATTCGAAGTCGACTACAGTCATCCTTTGTCCTTTTCTCAACTCTTTAAAGATGAAAAGGTCAAGTTCTGATCCTGCATCATAAAATTTATTCCACCACGTTCAAATTTACCTTGTTAAATCTTGATTGTGTCTTAGTTTGCATAGGATTGTTTTCCTTACTCATTTATTTTTCCCTAGAACTTTTGAGGTAAATCATCTTGGCAGAATCACCGATCCCGTCTCCCATACCAAGTGACCAAGGCTCTCCATATTTTGTTGCTTATGAGGTATCAGTTGTTAGTGATACTCTTTCTGTTATTTTGAGTATTCAACCACTTAACTCTCGCGCTCCGGAGGATGAGTTTTACGATATTCATTGGAACCCTATCTGGGAACCTTCCGAAGAAGATTTCCCTGTTACTCCTTCTAGTGTTTTGGTCCCGATGTCTTCCTCTGACATGGATGAGACGAACCCCGTCTCTGGTGAAGAAAACTTTATGGCAAGTGGTAAAATTCCTATACCTACAGAAACTTCACCCTTCTATGTCACCCCTCTTGGTAGCACATTGCCTTTACGCTACCACGCTTTGGCTGATATCATGAGTTTCAGGTCTCCCCTTACAAGTTTCATGTGGTCTCGTATCGTCACTTCAACCTCAATACCTTTCACACCCCAGATTCACAATGTGACTATCACATCTGTCTCGACTATTCCGACTATTTGTGTGGCTTCTTCAGCTCCCGTTGTTAGTACCATCACTGCATCTTTGGTCGTGACCACTATTGCCAGACCTTCAGTTGGTCCTACCGATGGTGGTCTGTCAGCATCAATATCTGGAGTTGTTAATCCCACCCATAGTGTCCCACCTTCTTTCGGTTCCATTCGAGCAGGGTGGACATATGACCAGTACATGCATGCTCTTCAGAATTTGAATCCACAGAATCTATTTGATTACTATGATTCTCGAGGAGCCCATATTTATCACCCTGGATCTATCCCATCTCAACCAGCAGTTGAGGTTTCCGTTCCATTATCTGTTGCTTGGGGCCTGACTCAGCACAACCTTCAACTTTTCAAGGTCCACCCTATCAAGGTCAGCCATCTTATGGGTAGCAGTCTTGTAGACAACCGTACTATGGGCAACCTTATCCAAGCCAACCTGTCAGCCCACAAGGACAACCCTTACAAGGACAACCTTCGGCCTTTAGTGGTTCTTCTTTTACTTACCTCGGGCAACCTTCTGGTCAATCAAGACAACCTTACATCCAACAAGGTCAATTTGGTGCCCAGCAAGGTCAGCACTCTGGGCAAGTAGGTCAGACTCAGATTCAGCCAGGCCAACCTACTGTCTAGCCTGGTCCATCCTCTAAACAAGTGGGTCAGCCTCAAATCCAGCAAGGCCAACCAATTGTTCAGCCAACTCAACCATCTAGTCAGTCAGGACAACCTTCAATTCTGCAAGGTCAACCCATTACCTAGCAAGCTCAACCTTCTGGGAAAGTGGGTCAACCTCAGTCTCAACCAGGTCAACCTGCTACCCAGATGGGTCAGCCTAAGTTTATGTAAGGACATCCATTTGGACCCGCTCAATCGGGCACTCAAACGCTCATTGTTTCTCAAGCTCCACCCAATTTTCAGACCTAGTCTAGGCTCCAGACCCAATCCGATCTCCAAACTCAAGTTGGCTTCCAAACCCAACCTGCCTATCAAATGCAGCCTAGACCCCAGGCATAGTTTGGAACCCAATCGCCATATGGTTTCCAGCAGCCCCAAGGGCGACCTAAAATTGCCCCATACCAAAATTATCAATAGCCACAGGTTAATCCGTATCAGAATTTTCAGCAACTATGCGTTGCTCCTATTGGTTAGGTTGGTAATCAATGGGCTGCTGGTGGTCAAAACCAGGGGCAACCATCTGGTTACACTTATAATCCCTACAGACAAAATTCTTATGGGCCAAATCTGCCCGGGAAAAATCAATGGGGGTAACCGGGAACTGGATGGAACTCTAACGCAGCTTCTTACCCATGGCCTTAGATGTCCTTCGACCCTCAATTACCTTTCTTGGCGACATTGGAACTACCAAATGTGTCCAAACTGAAAAATGATCCTATTCTTCATAATCCGTATTGGCCACCAGTTCCAACTAAGATTCCCGGTGATTGTCCCAAATTCGACGGTAAGTCTGGAGAAGATCCCCAAGCTCATGTCATGACCTATCACCTATGGTGTTCATATAATTCATGGCTTGAAGATTCCATCTGGCTTCGTCTGTTTCAATGGACTCTCACTGGCTCTACCACAAAATGGTATATTGAGCTAGCTCGCGGAACTTTTTAGGACTTTAACTCACTTTCTATGGCATTTTTAACTCATTTTCAGTTGCCGATTCGATATGAAATGGGCACACACCTCCTGACATCCTTGAAACAGGACATGACCACGCATATCTTTGATCATATCCATGAATGGAGGAGGCATCGTCGTCTAATTAAGTTCTGGATCCCCGATCAGCTTCTAACTGACTGGTTTACAACCTTTTTCATTGGTCTGATAGCCCAAGACATTGATATGGGGGCATGTGTAACTAAAGAGCAAGCTATTGTGCATGCTCAGTATCTTGACTTAGTTTACTCCTAGTCCGGTACGCTATATGATTATTTGCCTAATGCTCCATGACCGGAACTTCCAAAGCTCCGTAAAAAATATGAAACAGGCACACACCTCCTAACATCCTTGAAACAGGACACGACCATGCATATCTCCAATCATATCCATGAATGGAGGAGGTTTCATCGTCTAATTAAGTTCTGGATCCCCGATCAGCTTCTGACCGATTGGTTTACAACCTCGTTCATTGGTCTGATAGCCCATGACATTGCTATGGGGGCATGTGTAATTGAAGAGCAAGCTATTGCGCGTGCTCACTATCTTGACTTGGTTTACTCCCAGTCTAGTATGCTATATGATTATTTTCCTGATGCTTCGCGACCTGAAACTTCCAAAGCTCCATCAACGCCATCTATTGATGGTGTCATTGGTTCCATTAATGAATCCTCCAGGAAATCTTTGCGAACCCTGCGAAGCAAAAGTCTACTACTCCAAATGAAAATGCTTCTCAGGCTCCACCCAATCCTGGTACAACTTCTGAAGTTAATGCCGTCCAGTCCACCATGGTGGATAAACTTCGAAAGGTAAGAAGAAGGGAAAAGGAAAGAATAAAACCGATCAACCAAAGTAGGATCCCCCTAAGCCTCTGGTCGAAAAAGGTGCCAAGCGCAAGCCTAAGTATCCTTGTTTCATCTGCAATGAGGATCACTATACTAAAGACTGGCCTAGGCGGTCTTAGGATAGTAATTTGCTAAAAGGCACCCCTGGGACCCCTGCTGTGCTCAAAGAGCCTTTTCCCTCGCAAAAAACTCAAATGGTGGTTGATCAACCTGTTATCACTCAGGTTTTTCCCTTTGACTCCCAATGGAATGCGGTCGAGGTGACCACTAACCAATCTTTGGGTCACAGGTTCTAGCCTACCTATGACCAGAGAGTGCTCTCTCTTTATGATTTAGCTTTGTTTGTATAATATTTTAGGCTAGTTATGACGCTCAAGATTTTGTTATGGAGTTTGCTGGATGATGATTTCAGTCAATATAGATATATGTTTGTCAGGGTGTTCTAGGCCATTGGGCATGGAGTCGGTGATGTTTAATTGCTTGATATGTCTGTGTTGATACAGTAGTGATGCTACAGAGCCAGATAAGTGTCCAAGGAACAATTTTTTAAAACCTATAATTGGGTGTGATGTAATTAGGGCATGAAAGGCAATTAAGGGTCTTTCAGTAAGCTGATATGGAGAACAGTGGGAATATTACTTAGGAGCACTGAAGAATTCCTGCATAATATTCATATACGTAGAATTGATGTAAACATGAGCAATTAAGAATTCATGTTCATGATTAATTCTGAAGAAAACATTTCAAACAACACAGATTGAATACAGGGTGTAACAAACATATCCTGTACTATTCTTTCTCTCTGTTACTAGATTGGTGAAACATGCATATGATTCAAATAAGCATAGAAATATAAAACATGGAATAAGGAGACTTATTGTTCCATTAGACAGCACAGGAATTCTGCAACAGCACGCAGAGCATCATTGAGACATCAAGAATCCAAGAAACACTGAGCTTTTCCAGCCTTTTGCATTAGATTATCTGAAAATATACAATACATTTGCCTCAGAGTGAAAATCACCAACCCCTAATACGTTGCCAGGGGAGGTATATATACAAAATTTACATCAGAAAATATCTAGCTAGTGAGTTAATGGCTCATTAATATTGTGCCAACTCCTGGAGCGTTATAGCTGAGAAAAAAAATGCTGTAGTAACTTCTGATTGCATTAGCTGTCCAAAATGGTCAGAGAATGTTGACTTTGTGACCGTTGGAGTCGGCTGAAGATGTGCTGCCCAAAATTTGCGCATTTCCTATGTTTGGCTTGCTGTCGCTGTCTTTGTGCTGAGTCACCCTTTTCGGCTGCCTTGTGTGCTATCTTCATTCTGCTTTTTGCTCTTTGCTGAGTGTAGGCTGACTAGGATTGATCAACTGAAATCACTGAGGCAAAATTTGCATCATTGCCTGCCACCAATCCACTTTGGGCAGCTGGTGTCTTCGAATTTTCACCAAGGTTTCATCTGCCTCTGTATATCTATAAAAATTTGGAGGAACTTCAAATAAGTGATTGATTTCATGTTCAATAAAAAATAGATTTTTAAGCTTGTCATATAGGCCCTGCCCTGTTGGAGGCCCTGTTTCCTCAGAAGTACTGGCAGATGCAGTAATTTGATTTTCAACAAAATTTGTCAACCTGGTAGCATATTGCTCACGAGGGAGAAGTCTTCCCGTGCCAGTTAGTAGGCTGGGCAACCCCTTTCCTTGCAGTGCTCCTATTTTGAGCTTGTATTCATCCACCTCAGCTTGTATTTCATGGCATTTTCTCTCTATAGTTTGTACAAAATTCCTGAGAGTCAGCACCTTTTTAGCTGTAAGGACAGCATCCGTTCTGCTAACAATCTTGAGGGCTGCCAACTCTTCCTTAGTCTGATTGTTCAGAAAATTTATCATTCTACTGGCCTGCTCAAGCCTGTTCCCTGGTATTGTCCTGGCCTTTTGGATCTCAATGTGTGCTTGGCCAATCAATTCCATTTGTTCATGCACAGTCTTGATTGACTTCCATTTTCTAGCAATGGATTGGTCAATCTGCGCCCACAAAATTCTCTTTATTTCTGCCAGAGCATTTTCCAGTTTGAGCTCCTTTTCTAAGGCCTTTATTTTGTCTTTGAGGGCCTTAATTTCTCTAGACTGCTCTGCTACAGTCATCTTTGACTTGTCATATTTGGCCTCTAGTTCTGCCAATTTTTCCTTGGCCTCTTTGATCTCAGTAGCTTGGGGCTCCAACTCTTTGATAGCCTTTGTCAAATCTTCCATGTTCAAGCTGGACTCAGGAGCTGTTGTTGTTGTTTCTGCTGTTGTTGTAGTTGTTATAGGGGCTACTGCTGCCTCTGTAGTTGTGGCAGTGGTTGAGGTAGTTGGAGGAGCTTGGGATGTGGATTCTCCCTGCTTGTCTTGCAGTGCCCCTTCTAGTTCCTTTTCCAAATCAATGACCTTTTGATTGAGCTGCATTATTAGGTCAAGTTGCTCATCAGCCTCCTTTTCCTTCTGCAATTCTGCTGTTTGGGGGTGCTCGGTGGGAATCAGTTTCAGCCTTTTCTTCAATGCATTAAGATCATCTTCCTTCTTCTTCATGAGGGCCCTCACGCCCTTTGGGTCCTTGGGATCATGTCCTAGATCTATGATGATGTCCTCTAGTGATTTAATCCTATTGTCCTTGGCCATAGAGGACATTCTCTCGAAATCCAACTGAATGTTGGTATTCTTCAGTGATTCTTTCAATTCATGGGCCATTGTGGCCCTGTCTACCAAGGTGGCATAGACCATTTCCCCCGTTTGTTTGTGAAACTCTATCTGGTCCATGGGGTGAATGTCCTTTGCCATGACTTCCACCCTTGTTCTTACAAAATCTGCAGCTGATTTAGGCTGCGGCACCTTGGGTTTGAAGTGACTGAGGGTCATCTTCTCCTCTTGTATGTCATATACTGACATCAGCCTCTCTTTCTTGGCTGGTGTCGCTTTGAGGAATTGCTTATATACTTCTATTCTCAACAGCTCATTTTGTGCTTTTATTTCTTTGAAGGAAGCCTTGGTGCTTGAAGGCTTCTTGTTGTGTTGAGTGGAGGAGGACACCTCCATGCCAAGCTGTAATCCCTGCTCTTGCTGAAAAGAGCTTGTGGTCGTTTGCTGACTGTCTTCCCCTTCTTTCCTTGGACTCTCAAGGACTTCTTCACTTATTTCTTCTATGATTGGGGAGTCAACCTTTTGCCTCTTGGCCTCAGGTTGCTGGGAGGATCCACTAGCAGGAGTGGACTCTTCTCTGTCTCTCTTCTTGCCCCTCTCCTCATGTGCGGGAGTCTGCAATATAGGTGTTGTTAGTGGTTCTGTTTGCGGTGGAGGGGTCTGCTCTTGTTGCTGCCCAATTGAGGAGGCAGGTTGTTCTTTTACTGTCTCTTCTTCAGCACCCATTATTCCTTTACCCTTATCTGTGCCTAATGCTGCTGTGGATGGCGCCTGGGTGGCTGGTGCAGTTGTTGTAGCTGAAGTCCCTTCTCCCACTGGATGTGGTTGCTTGAAGATTACCTGCTGCACAGAATCTAAGTCAAGAGTTTTTTCCAAATCCTTGACATTTTTTTGCATTATTTCTTCTTCAGTTAGTTTCTCAATTAATGTATCTTGCAACCATTCTTGCTGATTGGCATACTGCTCAATATGTGGATATTTACAGTGCTCATAGCCTAGCAGCCTGTACTTGACCCTTCTAGCACAGATGAAGCCTTCAGGGTCGTAAGGGACCCACCGGAAACTTTTTGATAGCATGTACTTGTCTTTGAGGATTTGCTCAGCATCTTGCCATCCCTCTTTTTTGTTCATAATGAAGGGGCCCAGGTGGTGCTTAAACTTGAGATGGGCTTTCTTTTTAGCACTATGAAAGTGGGTGAGGTTAGAGTGAACGAGCTGCCTATAGTACTCCAAGGCAAACAGTCTCATTGGTACATATTTTGGGAGCCTGTATGGACAGAGCTCACAGCCATAAATTCTGATGACTGTATGATCTTGGTATAGGTACCAATCACCTATTTTATAATTTTTGGACAGCTGCAGAGTTTTCTGGATTTCAAATGAGACTCTAGGAGGAGGGGACCTCATCAATAAGCAAGAGACTGGGTATACAAATTGATCAATAAATTCACAGTATGAGTATGGTGAATCTTGGACTTGGTGAAAAACAGATGTCCAGAAGATAAGAGATCTTCTTTCTCCTCTAGAATCCAGCTTCTTAATATGGCATTGAAAAGCCTCGGACTAGTAATACATGAACAAGTGGTAGATGTAAGATGAATATTTGAATATGCCCTCCCTGTCTACTTTGAAAAGCTGGTCATGTATCTTGTTAGCTATGAATTTAGCAAAGTTATATTTGTAGGTGGGAGGCTGGCCTGGGCTGTAAGCAGCTAATAACACCAGCACTGTCTCATCAACATACTCACTGGTCTTATAGCCCAACACATAAGCAATCATGTCAAGCAGAAGTTTGCCTACATCAGTAAAATGAACATACAAGAAGGGAGGTGGCCCTGTGGGCTGGCGGTCAGCTCTCATAAATGTCTGGGTGATCTTCTGAGTGTCAGCAGTGGAAAGCTTGGCACCTGTATCCAGCAGATAGTTCATGGAGAAGGGATACAGCAGCTAAGTATGTTTGAAGTTGAGCATCTGGTTGATGGACTCAGCATTAATGTGGAAGAGGATTCTCCCAGATGGAGACTTGACAGCTCTGTAATTTGGATCATAATTCTCAGCACATAAGCGGATAATCTCTGGAAAAATGTTGACAGATGGGAGGAAGTAATAAGGCAGATTAGATTCCCATATTCCATATGTATCATTGTTGTTCAAATAGTTATCCCTCAATTCCCGGAAGGTCTGCAAATGGTTCCTGTCACCCACAAAGTCTTGGATGAGGTAATCTCTGTCAGCAAGAGGCAGGGACTCAAGCTCTTTATTTGGTGGATTCATAGGGGCAACACTGAGAGCTGTGGGTGCAGGAGCAGCCATTGTATAGCTTTTGGGTGCTGCTTTAAAATGCAGTTTCTGAATGCAACAAGGTGAATGCAATAGCTTGTAAGGCTTCTTTAAAGGTCAGGTGACAGACTGAATGCAGATGATGCTAGATATGTTCTTCAAAGAGGAGTAGGTGGATTGAGCAGGCTTGCCTCTGTTCTGCTCTGGTGAATTCACAGGGATTGTGAATAATGAAGATGAATTGCAGAGGGAAGGCGGGATTAAAGGTTGGTGAAATGCAGTTGTTCAAGTATGTACCCGGCAAAAGGAAACAATGCCAGGCAGTTTGGAGGATAAATTGTGAATTAAGGCCGCGAATGATTTCTGAACGGTGAATTTTGGAGCAGGGGGCAATGTAGGTTGTTTTGGTCCAACAACTATTAAATGACAGCAATTAATTTAGGAATTACCAGGTATTTAGTGGACAATATTGCAGAGAAATGGCATGAACATGGGCAAAGTAGGTGAATTTTGGTGAATACCTGGACAAATAGCACCGAGAGCAGCCGGGTCGAACAATGGGTGCAGAACACAGTTGAATTGGTAAATGATGGCGTCCGGAGCTTTGAATTTGCAGCGTAGAGGCAATTTTTTGGAGCGAACGAAAAATAGCGACTCTGTCTTTTTCGAATGAAAATGACATAAAACGGCTCATTTGCGCGTTTTTAACGACAAATTTGGAAAATATGGGTTATTGGCGCTTTTCCGCCAATGACGTCAGCATGACATCATGGCGGGCCCGGGTACGAATGGTGACGTGGATGCTGAGCTGGAGGCTAGCATGGCAAGACACAGTGGCGGGATGTGGGGGCCGCGAGATGATGTGGAGGGCCACGAGGCGCGGTAGCGGGGGCCGATGGTATGACGTCATAACGACATAGGATCGACATGACAGGGGAGGCAGTTTGAGGGAGGGCGGTAAGTGGTCTCCCCGCACCGCTTTTGGGAGAAGGCGTTACAGGGGAGGGGGGCTCCGAACACCTCCGATGGCTGCCATGCGTCCAGCGTACGGGGGCAAAACCACCTGCTCCCCGGATGCTAAAGCGCGGCGGGTTCAAATCCAAAAATGACCACCCACCATTAGATTGGGGGCAGCAGGAAATCGAGGGCGTGCGGGCGCCCCGACCCATCATGCAAGTTTGGGTGGGGACCCGCCAGCAAATAAAATATTTATTTAATATGTCGGGGTTTAAAACTTTGGTTAAGGGGGGTTTTCGTGGGTTTTGGAATATATATAGATTAATGTGGGTTAATCTATCGGGGTTAAAAACCTTTGAATGTTGGGTTTGAGCGGGGGGAAGGGGTTTTCATAGGTATTTTTCGAGAAAGAGGGTAGGAGAGGGTTTAGAGTAGGTTATTAATCTAACTGGAGGTTAGAGTAATCCCAAAGCAAGGGTTGACTATAGTCCCTGGTGGACTAATGTCTCCCTTAGAAGTGTTATTTAGCTATAATGCTAAAGGGGGGGGATATTTATACATTTTATGGGGTTTTATACACCATGGTGTTATAGTAATAGGGAAAGGGGAACATAGGGGATTAAGTGTAGATAGAGTTAGTAGTTAGTATTGGAGGGGAATATGAATGGGAAGTGATAGATACTAAGTTTTTAGGAAACAAACTTAGTTAGGGAGTAGATCAAAATGAAAAGAATTTTACACAGGAAATGTGGCTCCTTTTCAAAGAGAGAAGTCACTTCTGACATGAAATTTTTACAAATGAGGAGTGTAAGGAGGACTGATCAGGCAGATCCTGCAGTGCTCATGGGGATGTTAGTAAGAAACTTTTGAAGGGGATGAGGGAAGTTAGTGATGATTTGGTAGTTCTGCCAAATAGGCCATTGCTATCGCCTTTCTCCTGCTAGTGGCATCATTTGTGATTTTTCCCATGTCATATGCTTAGATCTTACTTTCTGCAACCTTCAACTGCCTACCCTGCCTAATATGCCTAACATTTTTTCTTCCTTTGGATGGGTGCACTTAGCCTTGCAAACCCTGATAATTCTCTTTTCTTTTTGCTGCCCTCCTATCTAAGTCTACCCTTATGACTTCCAAGGGCCCAGATTAAGCAGTTGGGCTCCTTCCTTTCTCTATCCACCTAGTCATCTGTCAAGCTTGAACTGTTTGAACAGGTAATTCCTCTCTAGTCTAAAACATGCAATTTAAAACATGGTGAGGCCCAGCTTGAGCTGTTGGACCACCCATCAAAGTAGTAGTGGCAATTTGGATTAGCCACTTTCATGGTCTTTATTTGGGGTTCATTTCTTTTATTTTTTCTTTGACCAATTCATTTTCTTGCCCTTTGATTTTTCTTTTAAGGCATACCCTCTTTACATTTTTTAATTGTCTGCTTCTTTCACAAAAATGGAACCTTAGTAGCATGGAAGGTGAACATTTTTGGCACTTCCACTGTCAATCATGAGAAATGAAAACCTATTGGTATAGGAGGCTAACAGTGGCTCCACTTGGGGATAGCTTTTCCAAATGAAAAGCCAAGAACAATAGGTCAGATTTCCTGAGTTCTGCTTTCTTGCTGCAGGCTGCATTTCTCTGTTGTTGGAGACTATCGGTTAGGATCCTAGATAGTTGCAGGCAACACCTAGTGAGGTGATTTGCTGTGAATTTGCAGATCTGTTTTTACCTATTTCTCAGACTTTCTCCTCATCACTTGATAGTTACCCTGTGTTTTTCTTTGCTTTCTAATGCCGGGATCAAACATATTCAAAAAAGGGAAAAAAGTGCAGCACCACGGTCTTCTCAAAATATGCTCCACTTGGTGCTTTATTTATCTGCTATAACTGAAAATACTGGAAATACAAATATTTATGTACAATATATGCCTGTTTAGTGTTTGATCAAAGGGAGTCAAAATAATGCTTGAGCATTCTCCCATTGACTGGGCCTTCCTCAGTGTTTGAGCCATCCAAACTTCTTAGAAAATAGGTGTTGTTACCTTGTATAGCATAGATGACATAGGGTCCCTTCCATAAAAAATCAAACTTACCATGTTTGCCTTTGTCCTCCCTCCTGGAATCCCATCTTAACACTTTGTTTCCTATGAAGAAATCTTCAGCTTTGGTTCATTTTTCAAATATTCTTTTGAGCTTTTCTTGTAGAACTTGGGTTCTTTGATAGACTTCTTCTCTTGTTTGTTGTAAATGAATTGTTTGATTAATTCTTCTTTGAATGTCATTGGGCTCAGCTTGTATTTCTTGCAGCAAATTGATCACAGGAATTCCTAGAGATGTATGAAACTTTGCTTCTAGCCCATACACCAGTTCATATGGACTCATGCCAATTGATCTCTTGGTGGTCAGTGTGTTTGCCCATAATGCATTTACCAATTTCTTATGCCAATTCTTTTTTTTTTCTTCCAAAACTTTTTTAATGATGTTGATGAGGCTTTTATTGGAAGACTCAGCTAGGCCATTACCTTGAGTATAATAGGCAGTGGAATGACCTAGGGTCATGTGATACTTGTGACAAAACTTGATCATTTTCTTGGACTTGAAAGCAGCAGCATTGTCTGTAATAATTTTGTCTCGACAACCAAACCTGGACAAGATGTTGGTTTCTATGAATTGTATAATAATGGAGTCATTGGCCTGCCTACAAGGGATGGATTCTATCCATTTGGTAAAATAGTCTGTGGCAGTGAGAATCCACCTATGCTGGCCAGAGGATGGAGGGTGAATTTCACCAATGAAGTCTAAACCCCATTGCTGGAATGGTCTCTCAGTTGAAACTGGTTTGAGTGGTAAAGGTAGCAGCTTCCTCTTGCCCTCAAAAATTTGGCATTTGTGACAAGACATTACAAATATCTTTACATCCGCAAACAAGGAGGGCCAATAAAATCCAGCCCTTAGGATTTTATCAGCTGTGGACTTCGAGTACAAGTGTCCTCCACAGTCACCTGCATGAAATTCTTTGAGGACATTGTCAGTTTCTTCTATTGTTAAGCAATTGAGTAAGATCCCTTCATGATTTCTCCAAAATAAAACATTGTCAATAATACAAAACTTTGATGCTTTCATTTTCAAGAATCTTTTCTTGGTTCTGGACAACCCTGGAGGAGCTTGCAGGTTTAATAATACAAAACATATATCAGTATACCAGGGAGATTGCATAAAGGCTTGGTTGATCTGTGGAGTCGCCATCTCCTGTTCGTCATCCAGTTCATTAATGTCAAGGGCTTGAAAATTGGTTTCAGTCATTAGTTTGGCTAGGCCTTGTCCTTTTATCAGTTTGGTAGGTTTAATCTCAATGTCATATTCTAGGATATTGGCAATCCACTTGCCCCTCTTGCCTTCAATTCCTTCTTGGGTTAGAATGTCTTTGACCACTGCATTAGGAACATAGGAAATTATGAGAGAGTACAGGATATAGGTTCTGAATTCCTTGATGGCCTTTACCAATGCATAGGCTTGTTTTTCCGTGATCTGATATTTCAAGGGAGCATCCCTAAGGGCTCTGCTAAAAAATGCAATGGGTTTTTCACAGACTTGGTCATCTTTTTGTAGCAGAACAACAGCAATTGTAAGCTCAGAAGCAAAAGAAAAAATGATCAAATCTTGATCAAATCTAGGGCTTCTTAGGACTGGTGTGTTTGTCAATGCTCTTTTGATATCCTCAAAGGCTTGTCTAGCTTCCATGGTCCATTTGACCTTGGAATCCTTTTTCAACATATTATTTAACAATCTTATGAGTTCAGCCAGATTGGGAATGAACCTCCTCAAGAAGTTGATCTTTCCTAGAAAGCTTTGTAGTTCCTTGATGTTTATTGGATGTGGTACTTGTAGGTCTGGGTCAATCCTAATACCATCTTTTGAGATTATATGGCCCAAGAGTTTGCCTTCCTCCAGCCCAAACAGTGATTTCTTTGGGTTCAAAGATATGCCATATTTTCTACAAATTGTGAAAACCTGCCTCAAGTGTTCTAAGTGTTCTTGATCTGATTTTGAAAAGGCAGTGAGATCATCAAGATAGACCACTAGGAAGTCATGAATTTCTTTGGCAAAGGAAATATCCATTGCTCTTTGTAATGTGGCCCCTGCATTTTTGAGCCCAAAAGGCATTTTGACATATTTAAATGTTCCCCAAGGTGTTGTGAAGGCAGTTTTGTCTTGATCATCCGGGTGTACTAGAATCTGATTGAATCCTGAGAAACCATCTAGTAAAGAGATCCTAGCAGCCTCCACTACCCTTTGCAAGATATGATCCATTTTAGGTAAGGGATAATGGTCTTTGAGAGATACTTTGTTCAGATCTCTTAGGTCAACACACAATCTGATTTCCCCTGTCTTTTTCCTAGTAGGCACTAGGTTTGAGATCCACTCTGAGAATCTGATTAGGGCAATGATCCCTACTTCATACATACGTTTGACCTCTTTTTCAATAAGGGGGACGAGGACTGGATTGACTCTCCTAAGCTTCTGTTTGAAAGGCTTTTGATTTTCTTTTAGAGGTATAGTGTGCTGGATAACTGATGTGTCATAAGATTTAAGGTCCTCATAGCTCCAGGCAAAGACATCTTGAAACTCTTTAAATAACTCAATGTATTTCAGTTTCTGCTCAGGTGGTAATGCTTTGGATAACTTAACCATTTTGGGATTTTGGGGAGTCCCAATGTTACAGTCTTCTATTTCAGCATTCAATGGTTGCATTTTTGGTTTTCTTGAGATATCATTTGAATCAAACAGATCCTCCAAAGGGGTTAGACCTATGGGCAGAAAATTGTCCTTTAGTTCAATTACCTCATCTTGTGTTTCAGCCATTTCCTCTCCATCTGGTTGTTTCAACTCCCGTATAGTTGCGTTGTCAAAGGTGGTAGGATGCAAAACTAAATCAGCTGTTTCAGCTGATATTTTCTGTGTAATTGTGCATACCTGTGTTTGATCATCTTTAGTGCTAGTGTCGATGTTCATGCCAGAAAATTCTTTCTTTAAGGTGAGAAAGTTATTTATCTGTGTATTACTCTCGAAGACTTGCCAATTGTTGATGTTATCCGGAACTGAAGGTCTGTGTTTGATTTCAGCAGTAAATGTATGATTAGTTTTGAAAGGTAATTTACAAGTGCTGGCAAAGGTTGCCAAGCTGTGAGCATGTAGATTGAGTTCTCTGGAAATTTTAGTCAACTGTGATTGTGAGAAGCTCTCAAGTACTTGAATAGCTGCTCCCTTGTATGCTCTCAACCTCAGATCATTTGTGGTAAAATTTCCCTTCATCTGTTGTATGACCAGATCTGAATCTCCTAAGATTGAGATTTTGGTTGCACCTAGATTTTTTATGAGTTTCAGACCTAACAGGAGGGCTTCATATTCAGCCATGTTGTTTGTGCATCGAAAGTTTAGTCTTTATGCATGGCCCTCAGCTTGGTCATTGTGCATATTATGGATCTAGACTCCTGCCCCAGCTCCCAACCTATTTACAGATCCATCAAATTCTAAATACCATAAGGTTTCATGATCAAGATCTGAATTGAAATTGTTAGTGAGTTGGATCATGGGCAGATTTGTTTCTTGCAAGTTACTTGGTGCATCCTGTTCCTTTGTCTTCTTATCAGCTATACCCACAGTGCCTTGGTCTTTGAAAGCACATTGCTTATCTAACTCTTCGGTTTCTACTGTCATTAATAGTTCAGAATAAGATTTGTGACAGATGTCGACATTGTAGAGAATAAATGAATCCATGTCTGAGTGTATTGAATAGATTGGAAAGTTTTGGGGTTTGTCTTGACTGCTCACCACATATTTCATCAAGGTTTCATGGTACAATCTCTTTGGCTGCCCAAAGACTGAGATAGTTGCATAGGACATATCTAATTGCAAAGATCCTTGGAGTTTGGCCCCCCAGGATCTGGACAAGAGCATGCCATACTTAGGTGGTATGTCAGCTACCACTACATCCATCAAGATAGTTTTGGTTGGGTATTGAACCAGTGAGACACATAGATCTTTAATCAAGCCCAAGCACCTGACTTGGCTTGAATCAAATGAGAATAGATCTTTGTAAGGTCTTGTGATGTCTAAGTCAAGTTTTTCCATTACAGATTTGGGCATTAGGTTGTGTGAGGCCCCATAATCAAACATTGCGTTATGCAGGACCTTGTCATGAACATTTAGACTAACATAAAAGGGTGGAACCCCTCCATTTTCTGTTTTTCCATTAACCTCAAGTCTGAACAGCACCTCAGGTTGGTCATCTAGGACATTCACAACATCTTTATTGTATGATACTTGGAGTGACTTATTGATCTGCTGCCTGTATACCTCATGTTTGGCTAATTCCGAAAGATGAACCGATATCTTTAGCTTACTTATTTCTGTTTCCAAGTTAAAAGGTTTTTCCATTTGAATTTTGGCATTAAGCGCAACAGATTTTTCCTTTTCAGCTGAGTTATCAGTGATCTTTTGTTCATGGTTGATATTGTCTTGAGTAAAATTGGTACCATGTTTGCTTCCAAGGGTATTATCTGACTTTACTTTTGCTGGTTGGAGTGAGGCTGGCTGGCTTTTAGATGTCTGATGCTCTGAAATATCCTCCACAGTAACTTCTGTGGTGTTTGGGTTTGAATTGCCAGCTGGTTGTGGGGGAGTACTCTTATCATTGACCCTTTTTGGTTGCTTATTGTCCTTTTTAAGAGGTTCAGGTACATCTATTGTTCTGGTTCTAAGTTTGTACTATTTGTGTACCTCATAAACAACTGCATCATAACCTTCTTTAAAATCAAATGATTCTCCTGACTTAGTGTGGAATTGATTGTCGTTGTAGACCTCTTGGTCTTCTTGTGTTAAAAAGACTTGATTTTCACTGTCCAAACCCATTAGGTTGATGTGAGGGTCCTCATTAGGTTCACTAGATGTTGAAGCCTCAGCATAATTCTCTTGAAAAGGGGGTCTGACATGCTGGTCAGGATCAATCCTTCCAACGTTGGGATTTTGATTCTTTCTAAAGTTTGGGTTTCTAATATTGCTTGTTTGACCCTCCCATGATGATTTTCTTTCTATGTTTTCCACTCTGTCTCCAATCCTATCCATCCCTTTGATGATTGCATCTAGCTTTTGTTCAAATGATGAGGGTTCTTCTTTAAAAGTAGTTATTCTTTCAGTCCTTGCCCGGTTCCTCTTAGAAATAAGATTTGCTTCCACACTTACAGCTATGTTTTGCATGTCTGCCAAAGTTGCAGGGGCTCTTTCTCTCAATTGATCTGCCATATCAGCATCAAACCCATCAGGGAATTTAATCAATGCTAAATCAGGTGGTGGCCTAAGATTTTGAGGAATGGCATTATATATAGTGTTGAACCTAGTGCAATAGTCTAAGACCGTTTCTTGTGGGCCTCTCCTTATGGTATCATATTCAGATAAAATGTGTAGAGGGTCCTTTTTCTTTTCCCATCTGTTCAGGAAGGACTGATAAAGGGCACCCGAATCAGCTATAGAATTTGCAGCCAGCGCCCTGAAACAAGTTCTTACTTCACTTGTTAAACTTTGGACAAAAATTTTCATCCTTACATCATCATCATCTATCTCATAGTTTTCAAAGTAGTCTTGCATTTTCTTGGTATGCTGTAAGGCAGTGTATGTACTGGTTCCATCAAAATAAGTAATCTTGCCTTGGTAGTCCTGAGGCATGGCCCCAGGATTACCAGGTAACTGAAGGGGTGCATAACGATTCGCCATATTTGGGGGGATAAGTGGGACGACTGGTAGAAAGGGAACAACTGGGACAACAGGGACAGCAACATAGTTTGTGTGTTGGGTGTAGACAATATGTTTTGTGAAGTGGATGATGAAGAGGGGGAAGAATGACATGTATGAAGGTGGACTGATGGTTTGGCAGGGGTTGGAATAGAACTTTGTTGAACTGCCTCAGGGCTAGATTCAGGAGATTGTTCTGGTTCCTTCTGGTTCCTATGAGTTTTATGGATCAAATTTGGATTATCAAAAACAGGTGGGGGATTTGGGTCAGGATTTGACCTGGTGTGCCTAGTTCTCTTTTTAGGAGCCAGCTTCTGAACTTGTTTTTTGGTATTTTTGAGGATATTTTTAGAACTGTTTTAAGGGATTGCTCAAGTTTTTGGAACCACTGTCTAAAAACAGATAGCAGCTGAAAAATACGCTCTTCCCCAGTGGAGTCGCCAATAATGTTATCACTCAGGTTGTTCCCTTTGACTCCCAAGGGAATACGACCGAGGTAACCACTAACCAATCTTTGGGTCACAGGTTCTAGCCTACCTATGACCAGAGAGGGCTCTCTCTTTATGATTTAGCTTTGTTTGTATAATATTTTAGGCTAGTTATGATGCTCAAGGTTTTGTTATGGAGTTTGCTGGATGATGATTTCAGTCAAGATAGATATATGTTTGTCAGGGTGTTCTAGGCCATTGGGCATGGAGTCAGTGATGTTTAATTGCTTGATATGTCTGTGTTGATATAGTAGTGATGCTACAGAGCCAGATAAGTGTCCAAGGAACAATTTTTTAAAACCTGTAATTGGGTGTGATGTAATCAGGGCATGAAAGGCAATTAAGGGTCTTTCAGTAAGCTGATATGGAGAACAATCGGAATATTACTTAGGAGCACTGAAGAATTCCTGCATAATATTCATATACGTAGAATTGATGTAAACATGAGCAATTAAGAATTCATGTTCATGATTAATTCTAAAGAAAACATTTCAAACAACACAAATTGAATACAGGGTGTAAACAAACATATCCTGTACTATTCTTTCTCCCTGTTATTAGATTGGTGAAACATGCATATGATTCAAACAAGCATAGAAATATAAAACATGGAATAAGGAGACTTATTGTTCCATTAGACAGCACAGGAATTCTGCAACAGCACGCAGAGCATCATTGAGACATCAAGAATCCAAGAAACACTGAGCTTTTCCAGCCTTTTGCATTAGATTATCTGAAAATATACAATACATTTGCCTCAGAGTGAAAACCACCAACCCCTAATACGTTGCCAGGGGAGGTATATATACAAAATTTACATCAGAAAATATCTAGCTAGTGAGTTAATGGCTCATTAATATTGTGCCAACTCCTGGAGCGTTATAGCTGAGAAAATAAATGCTGTAGTAACTTCTGATTGTATTAGCTGTCCAAAATGGTCAGAGAATGTTGACTTTGTGACCGTTGGAGTCGGCTGAAGATGTGCTGCCCAAAATTTGCGCATTTCCTATGTTTGGCTTGCTGTCGCTGTCTTTGTGCTGAGTCACCCTTTTCGGCTGCCTTGTGTGCTGTCTTCATTCTGCTTTTTTCTCTTTGCTGAGTGGAGGCTGACTAGGATTGATCAACTGAAATCACTGAGGCAAAATTTGCAGCATTGCCTGCCACCAATCCTCTTTGGGCAGCTGGTGTCTTCGAATTTTCACCAAGGTTTCATCTGCCTCTGTATATCTATAAAAATTTGAAGGAACTTCAAATAAGTGATTGATTTCATGTTCAATAAAAAATAGATTTTCAAGATTGTCATATAGGCCCTGCCCTGTTGGAGTCCCTGTTTCCTTAGAAGTACTGGCAGATGCAGTAATTTGATTTTCAACAAAATTTGTCAACCTGGTAGCATATTGCTCACGAGGGAGCAGTCTTCCTGTGCTAGTTAGTAGGTTGGGCAACCCATTTCCTTGCAGTGCTCCTATTTTGAACTTGTATTCATCCACCTCAACTTGTATTTCATGGCATTTTCTCTCTACAGTTTGTACAGAATTCCTGAGAGTCAGCACCTTTTTAGCTGTAAGGACAGCATTCGTTCTGCTAACAATGTTGAGGGCTGCCAACTCTTCCTTATTCTGATTGTTCAGAAAATTTATCATTTTACTGGCCTACTCAGGCCTATTCCCTAGTATTGTCCTGGCCTTTTAGATCTCAATGTGTGCTTGGCCAATCAATTCCATTTGTTCATGCACAATCTTGATTGACTTCCATTGTCTAGTAATGGATTGGTCAATCCGGGCCCACAAAATTCTCTTTATTTCTGCCAGAGAATTTTCCAGTTTGAGATCCTTTTCTAAGGCCTTTATTTTGTCTTTGAGGGCCTTAATTTCTCTAGACTACTCTGCTACAATCATCTTTGACTTGTCATATTTGGCCTCTAGTTCTGCCAATTTTTCCTTGGCCTGTTTGATCTCAGTAGCTTGGGGCTCCAACTCTTTGATAGCCTTTGTCAAATCTTCCATGTTCAAGCTGGACTCAGGAGCTGTTGTTGTTGTTGCTGCTGTTGTTGTAGTTGTTAGGGGCTACTGCTGCCTCTGTAGTTGTGGCAGTGGTTGAGGTAGTTGGAGGAGCTTGGGATGTGGATTCTCCCTGCTTGTCTTGCAGTGCCCCTTCTAGTTCCTTTTCCAAATCAATGACCTTTTGATTGAGCTGCATTATTAGATCAAGTTGCTCATCAGCCTCCTTTTCCTTCTGCAATTCTGCTGTTTGGGGGTGCTCGGTGGGAAGCAGTTTCAGCCTTTTCTTCAATGCATTAAGATCATCTTCCTTCTTCTTCATGAGGGCCCTCACGCCCTTTGGGTCCTTGGGATCTGTCCTAGATCTATGATGATGTCCTCTAGTGATTTAATCCTGTTGTCCTTGTCCATAGAGGACATTCTCTCGAAATCCAACTGAATTTTGGTATTCTTTAGTGATTCTTTCAATTCATGGGCCATTGTGGCCCTGTCTACCAAGGTGGCATAGACCATTTCCCCCGTTTGTTTGTGCAGCTCTATCTGGTCCATGGGGTGAATGTCCTTTGCCATGACTTCCACCCTTGTTCTTACAAAATCTGCAGCTGATTTAGGCTGCGACACCTTGGGTTTGAAGTGACTGAGGATCATCTTCTCCTCTTTTATGTCATATACTGACATTAGCCTCTCTTGCTTGGCTAGTGTCGCTTTGAGGAATTGCTTATATACTTCTATTCTCAACAGCTCATTTTGTGCTTTTATTTCTTTGAAGGAAGCCTTGGTGCTTGAAGGCTTCTTGCTGTGTTGAGTGGAGGAGGACACCTCCATGCCAAGCTGTAATCCCTGCTCTTGCTGAAAAGAGCTTGTGGTCGTTTGCTGACTGTCTTCCCCTTCTTTCCTTGGACTCTCAAGGACTTCTTCACTTATTTCTTCTATGATTGGGGAGTCAACCTTTTGCCTCTTGGCCTCAGGTTGCTGGGAGGATCCACTAGCAGGAGTGGACTCTTCTCTATCTCTCTTCTTGCCCCTCTCCTCATGTGCAGGAGTCTGCAATATAGGTGCTGTTGGTGGTTCTGTTTGCGGTGGAGGGGTCTGCTCTTGCTGCTGCCCAATTGAGCAGGCAGGCTGTTCTTTTACTGTCTCTTCTTCAGCACCAATTATTCCTTTACCCTTATCTGTGCCTAATGCTGCTGTGGATGGCGCCTGGGTGGCTGGTGCAGTTGTTGTAGCTGAAGTCCCTTCTCCCACTGGATGTGGTTTCTTGAAGATTACCTGCTGCACAGAATCTAAGTCAAGAGTTTTTTCCAAATCCTTGACATTTTTTTGCATTATTTCTTCTTCAGTTAGTTTCTCAACTAATGTATCTTGCAACCATTCTTGCTGATTGGCATACTTCTCAATATGTGGATATTTACAGTGCTCATAGCCTAGCAGCCTATACTTGACCCTTCTAGCACAGATGAAGCCTTCAGGGTCATAAGGGACCCACCGAAAGCTTTTTGATAGCATGTACTTGTCTTTGAGGATTTGCTCAGCATCTTGCCATCCCTCTTTCTTGTTCATAATGAAGGGGCCCAGGTGGTGCTTAAACTTGAGATGGGCTTTCTTTTTAGCACTATGAAAGTGGGTGAGGTCAGAGTGAATGAGCTGCCTATAGTACTCCAAGGCAAACAGTCTCATTGGTACATATTTTGGGAGCCTGTATGGACAGAGCTCACAGCCATAAATTCTGATGACTGTATGATCTTGGTATAGGTACCAATCACCTATTTTATAATTTTTGGACAGCTGCAGAGTTTTCTGGATTTCAAATGAGACTCTAGGAGGAGGGGACCTCATCAATAAGAAAGAGACTGGGTATACAAATTGATCAATAAATTCAAAGTATGAGTATGGTGAATCTTGGACTTGGTGAAAAACAGATGTCCAGAAGATAACAGATCTTCTTTCTCCTCTAGAATCCAACTTCTTAATATGGCATTGAAAAGTCTCGGACTGGTAATACATGAACAAGTGGTAGATGTAAGATGAATATTTGAATATGCCCTCCCTGTCTACTTTGAAAAGCTAGTCATGTATCTTGTTAGCTATGAATTTAGCAAAGTTATATTTGTAGGCGGGAGGCTGGCTTGGGCTGTAAGCAGCTAATAACACCAGCATTGTCTCATCAACATACTCACTGGTCTTATAGCCCAACACATAAGCAATCATGTCAAGCAGAAGTTTTCCTACATCAGTAAAATGAACATACAAGAAGGGAGGTGGCCCTGTGGGCTGGCGGTCAGCTCTCATAAATTTCTAGGTGATCTTCTGAATGTCAGCAGTGGAAAGCTTGGCACCTGTATCCAGCAGATAGTTCATGGAGAAGGGATACAACAGCTGAGTATGTTTGAAGTTGAGCATCTGGTTGATGGACTCAGCATTAATGTGGAAGAGGATGCTCCCAGATGGAGACTTGACAGCTCTGTGATTTGGATCATAATTCTCAGCACATAAGCGGATAATCTATGGAAAAATGTTGATAGATGGGAGGAAGTAATAAGGCAGATTAGATTCCCATATTCCATATGTATCATTGTTGTTCAAATAGTTATCCCTCAATTCCCGAAAGCTATGCAAATGGTTCCTGTCACCCACAAAGTCTTGGATGAGGTAATCTCTGTCAGCAAGAGGCAGGGACTCAAGCTCTTTATTTGGTGGATTCATAGGGGCAACACTGAGAGCTGTGGGTGCAGGAGCAGCCATTGTATAGCTTTTGGGTGCTGCTTTAAAATGCAGTTTCTGAATGCAACAAGGTGAATGCAATAGCTTGTAAGGCTTCTTTAAAGGTCAGGTGACAGACTGAATGCAGATGATGCTAGATATGTTCTTCAAAGAGGAGTAGGTGGATTGAGCAGGCTTGCCTCTGTTCTGCTCTGGTGAATTCACAGGGATTGTGAATAATGAAGATGAATTGCAGAGGGAAGGCAGGACTAAAGGTTGGTGAAATGCAGTTGTTCAAGTATGTACCCGGCAAAAGGGAACAATGCCGGGCAGTTTGGAGGATAAATTGTGAATTAAGGTCGCGAATGATTTCTCAACGGTGAATTTTGGAGCAGGGGGCAATGTAGGTTGTTTTGGTCCAGCAACTATTGAATGACAACAATTAATTTAGGAATTACCAGGTATTTAGTGGACAATATTGCAGAGAAATAGCATGAACATGGGCAAAGTAGGTGAATTTTGGTGAATACCTGGACAAATAGCGCCGAGAGCAGCCGGGTCGAACAATGGGTGCAGAACACAGTTGAATTGGTAAATGATGGCGTCCGGAGCTTTGAATTTGCAGCGTAGAGGCAATTTTTTGGAGTGAACGAAAAACAGTGACTCTGTCTTTTTCGAATGAAAATGACATAAAACGGCTCATTTGCGCGTTTTTAACGACAAATTTGGAAAATATGGGTTATTGGTGCTTTTCCGCCGATGACGTCATTATGACATCATGGCGGGCCTGGGTACGGATGGTGACGTGGATGCTGAGCTGGAGGCCAGCATGGCAAGACACAGTGGCGGGATGTGGGGGCCGCGAGATGATGTGGAGGGCCACGAGGCGCGGTAGTGGGGGCCGATGGTATGACGTCATAACGACGTAGGATCGACGTGACAGGGGAGGCGATTTGAGGGAGGGCGGTAAGTGGTCTCCTTTCACCGCTTTTGGGAGAAGGTGGTACATGGGAGGGGGGCTCGAACACCTCCGATGGCCGCCACGCGTCCACCGTACGGGGGCAAAACCACCTGCTCCCCGGACACTAAAGCGCGGCGGGTTCAAATCCGAAAATGACCGCCCACCGTTAGATTGGGGGCAGCAGGAAATCGAGGGCTGGCGGGCGCCCCGACCCATCGTGCAAGTTTGGGTGGGGACCCGCCAGCAAATAAAATATTTATTTAATATGTCGAGGTTTAAAACTTTGGTTAAGGGGGGTTTTCGTGGGTTTTGGAATATATATAGATTAATGTGGGTTAATCTGTCGGGGTTAAAAAACCTTTGAATGTTGGGTTTGAGCGGGGGGAAGGGGTTTTCATAGGTATTTTTCAGGAAAGAGGGTAGGAGAGGGTTTAGAGTAGGTTATTAATCTAACTGGAGGTTAGAGTAATCCCAAAGCAAGGGTTGACTATAGTCCCTGGTGGACTAATGTCTCCCTTAGAAGTGTTATTTAGCTATAATGCTAAAGGGGGGGGATATTTATACATTTTATGGGGTTTTATACACCATGGTGTTATAGTAATAGGGAAAGGGGAACATAGGGGATTAAGTGTAGATAGAGTTATTAGTTAGTATTGGAGGGGAATATGAATGGGAAGTGATAGATACTAAGTTTTTAGGAAACAAACTTAGTTAGGGAGTAGATCAAAATGAAAAGTATTTTACACAGGAAATGTGGCTCCTTTTCAAAGAGGGAAGTCACTTCTGACGTGAAATTTTTACAAATGAGGAGTGTAAGGAGGATTGATCAGGCAGATCCTGCAGTGCTCATGGGGATGTTAGTAAGAAACTTTTGAAGGGGATGAGGGAAGTTAGTGATGATTTGGTAGTTCTGCCAAATAGGCCATTGCTATTGCCTTTCTCCTACTGGTGGCATCATTTCTGATTTTTCCCATGTCATATGCTTAGATCTTACTTTCTACAACCTTCAACTGCCTACCCTGCCTAATATACCTAACATTTTTTCTTCCTTTGGATGGGTGCACTTAGCCTTGCAAACCCTGATAATTCTCTTTTCTTTTTGCTGCCCTCCTATCTAAGTCTACCCTTATGACTTCCAAGGGCCCAGATTAAGCAGTTGGGCTCCTTCCTTTCTCTATCCACCTAGTCATCTGTCAAGCTTGAACTGTTTGAACAGGTACTTCCTCTCTAGTCTAAAACAGGCAATTTAAAACATGGTGAGGCCCAGCTTGAGCTGTTGGACCACCCATCAAAGTAGTAGTGGAAATTTGGATTAGCCACTTTCATGGTCTTTATTTGGGGTTCATTTCTTTTATTTTTTCTTTGACCAATTCATTTTCTTGCCCTTTGATTTTTCTTTTAAGGCATACCCTCATTACATTTTTTAACTGTCTGCTTCTTTCACAAAAATGGAACCTTAGTAGCATGGAAGGTGAACATTTTTGGCACTTCCACTGTCAATCATGAGAAATGAAAACCTATTGGTATAGGAGGCTAACACAACCTCAATCCTCTTCCACCTTCGGCTCTCAAGTCTTCATGACTGGTACGATTCCCATCCATATCAGTACATGGTCAAAAGAATATCCTTCACCTGCCGGGAAGGAAACTGAAGTCCCCTCTGGTATTCCTTCATCCAATACTAGTCCACTCCATATTGAGCGGCCTAGTACCGAGCCAGTCATTCGACCTCCTCCCAAAGGAGTGCTCCGGAAGTCTTCTTACAACCCTAATGCTCGTGCTGCACAACACTATAGAATTGTTGAGGACTTTGCCCAAGATCCTTCGGCTATGTCCGCATTAGAAGTCCTTCAGAGCTGTCCCTCCCAAAGGAAGTCTTTGCTATCACCCATTGGTGGCATTGACCTGGATGACTCAAATTTGATTACTTTTGACCTGGATAATCATGTACCGAGACTGCCTCACTAGATTTCCTTCCTCATTCAAATCATCATCAACTCTAAGAATATTCACCGCACTATTATTGATGAAGGCGCTTCCACTTTAATCATGTTTGTTGCTTGTTGGAAGGTTATTGGCTACCCGACCTTGAGTCAGTCTCCCAACACCTTGGAAGCCTTCTATGGGAGAGATTCTCGTTCTTATGATATCCTCCCTCGTTTACCTATTACTCTGGAAGGGAAGAAAGTTGAATTTGAGGTCGAAGTTGTTGATACGAATTTGACTTACAACCTCCTCTTAGGACGAAGATGGACGTATGCCATGCGAGTTGTGGCTTCATCTCTATTTCGCGTCCTTCGTTTTCCCAATCAAGGGAAAATTTTCACGATAGATCAATTCTTCTTCTTCACTTCTTCTTCTTCTGATGGCAACATTCCTTTTGTGGAACATAACTCTGTTCCGTATGAGAGTGTGGGTGCTTGAATTTTTAAAGGTCCTGCCCTCATGGGTGTCTTTTCACTCCCACCTCCCAACGTCACTCCCATCAATATGATTTCTATCTGTTCTTATCCTTGGGTCCTTCCTCCCATTGATCAGGTAGGATATCGGGGCGATGTCATGCCGTTGATTCCTGTCGAGCTCAACTATGTCAAAAAATTTTCTGCCTCAGCTTCATCTTCTGAACCTACTCCTTCGAGCAAGGCTCTCGACACATATATACAATCCCCTTGGCTCGGAGATAGTGCTTCTTCAGATCCCTTACAGGAAAATTTTCCTTCTGATGAAGCAATTATCGAGACTATGTCTTTCAAGGAACCTCCTTGGTTTGATCATCACCATCATTCCTCATTTCTCCCTAGCCACGGGGCTATAATTACTCGTCTTGAGAAATTTGCTTCCTATGTCCCCTCCCAACCCCTTCAAACACCTATTCAAATCCATCAAGTTTCCTCTGAGGGAAACATGGGGAACATTATGCAAAATATACCTATTGATATCTCTATTAAACCAGGGGTTGACGAGCATATTCACGTTGGAGTAACCTGTACTCTGGAGGAGATTCAACTTTATACCGATCTTTTTCGAGAATTTCGTGACTTTTGCTTGGTCGTACGAAGAGATGCCCGATATTGATCCTAGTATCGTGGTGCATGAAATATCTATGTATTTGGGTGCTAAACATGTTCGATAGCGTTTACACCCCGTGCACCCTCGAAAGGCTGCAACTATTAAAAGAGAAGTTTAAAAACATCTTAAAGCTGGGTTTCTTTACCCTATCCCACTCACTGATTGGGTTTCTAATATTGTCCCTATGACCAAGAAGTAGGGCACTATTAGGGTTTGTGTTGACTACCGCGATATTAATCATGCTTGTCCCAAAGATAGCTATCCTACGCCTTTCATTGACTAGCTCAATGACGATTGTGTTGGAAGTGAGATTTATTCATTTATGAACGGCTTTTCTGGTTACAGCCAGATCAATATATCGCCAGCGGATCAACACAAAACCACCTTCATCTGCCCGTGGGGTACCTTCGCCTATAAGAAACTCCCTTTCAGTCTTAAAAATTCTGGTGCTACCTTCCAATGTGCAATGTATTATGCATTTCATGATATTCGTCACATTGTGCAACCTTACTTGGATGACCTTTCAGCTCATTCAGCAAAGCGCCATGACCATCCAAATAACCTCCGTGAATTTTTTCTTCGCTGTCGACACTACTTTATCTGTCTTAATCCACATAAATGTGTCTTCTACGTTGAATCTGATAGACTTCTTGGTTTTGTTGTCTCCAAAGAGGGCATCCGCCTGGATCCGCTCAAGGTTGAAGCAATTTTGAATCTTCCACATCCCACTTCTTTGCAACAATTGTAGAGTTTGTAGGGTAAAGCAAATTTTTTACGTCGTTTTATTCCAAACTAGCTGAAGTTGCCAAAGGCTATACACGGTTATTAAAGCGGGATACCTCCTTTGTTTGGGATGCCATTGCGCAAGAGTCATTTGAGAAACTCAAGGCACTCCTTGTTTCTGCTCCGTTGTTACATCTGCCTGATTATCACCATGACTATACTCTTTATCTGGTCGCCACCGATAGCACCATCGACATGGTTTTGGTTCAAGACAATGATGATGGTACCGAGCATGTTGTCTATTATCTCAGTCGCAATTTACTTGACATGGAAACTCGATATGCCTATGTTGAGAAGCTTGCATTGGTAGCCGTTCATGCGGTCCAACGTTTCCGTCATTATATATTATTGTGTACAACGACGGTGATTTCTAACTGCAACCTGATGATGTACATCTTGTCACGTCAGTTGCTGGGGGGAAAATACTCAAAATGGATTGTCATCCTTCAAGAGTTTGATATGGAGTTTACTACGACCAAGTCTAAGAAATCTCTCGTTTTCACTAAATTGCTCTGCTCGCTACCATCCACTACCACACCCTCTCGATTCGAGGACCATATTATGAATGAGTCTTTGTTCTTGATTAGCACCCTCGATCCCTGGTATGGGGACATTATTTTCTACCTTCAGACGTACTCCATTCATCCTGATTTTTCCAAGGATGCTCGGCGACGTATTCGCCATCATTCTCAGCCTTATCAAATTTTCAGGGACACCCTGTAACGTCTCGGCTTTGACTCTGTTCTCTGCTGTTGTCTGGTGTTCGAGGAAGCTGAACGAGTTTTGAATGACTACCACTCTGGCGCCTGTGGTGGTCATATGTCCGGGTATGCTACTGCCCAAAAGATCCTCCGTACTGGTTATTTTTGGCCATCTATTTTTAAGGATTGCATTCTCGTTGTCTGCTCTTGTCATGCGTGCCAAATCTACCAATGGAAGATGTGTGCACCTCCCTCTCCTTTACACCCTGTCATTATCGTCGGCCCTTTTTCCAAATGGGGCATTGATTATATGACCTGTAACCTTCGCTCAGGCGGGGGGCATGGGTATATCATCGTTGCCATCGATTATTTCACGAAATGGGCTGAGGCGATGCCTACATTATCTAATGACAGTAAGATAGCGGCTCAGTTTTTATTCAATCATGTAATTTCTCGATTCGGAGTCCCTCAAGCTATTGTCACTGATCACGGTTCTCATTTTCGTAATCATATGATGACTTAGTTAACAACCCAGCTAGGCTTGTGTCATGATAGTTCGATGCCGTATTATCCTCAGGCCAATGGCCAAGTAGAAGTTGTCAACAAAGTTTTGGTCACAATGCTTCAACGCACCATTGGCATGCACAAGTCTAACTGGCATTTGATGTTGTTTTCTACCTTATGGGCCTACCGTACTTCAGTGAATGATGCCACTAGATTCACCTCGTTTCAATTGGTTTACGGTCTGGAGGCTACCCTTCCGATTGAATGTGAGATCCCTTCTCTTAAATTAGCCGTCGAATTACTCATAAACACTACTTTGGTAGAAGAACGTCTTCTTTACCTAGAACGGTTAGACGAGACCCGTCGACTAGCCTCTTTAGTCATTGAAGCATAGAAGAAGAGAGTGAAAAATCACTTTGACCAAGCTGTCACCCCTCGTTCTTTCGTTGAAGGAGACCTAGTCCTGCTGTATGATCATGCAAATGATAAGTTGGGGGCAGGCAAATTAGAGCCTATGTGGCATGGGCCTTAGATTATGAAACGCGTTTTGCAAAAAGGGGCCTATGAGCTGATCGATTATGAAGGGAATCCTCTAGATAAGCCCCAGAATGGGCTTTATCTTAAGAAATATTATGCATGAATTTTGTGCATCTTCTATGTACATACGTGTGTTTTCATGTGTGGCTTGGTGTGTAGGCATAATTTTCACTTATTGTGTCTTTTTACTTCTTGTGCAGATGTCTAGTACACCTTACATTGGTTTCTCTAATGGTGCCTACCGTAGTACCCGAAACCTTTCCTCTGTAGCATGGGTGATCTACAATCCTCACAATGAGTTAGTAGACCTTCAAGGTATAGTGTTGTCATTGAATAACTCACCGAGGTTGTTAACCTCGATATTCATGCATTGGTTGTGAATTTGGATTCTCAACTTGTTGTCCACCAACTTAACGGGCGATATTCCGCTAGAGATCCTCAGATTTTAAGGTTGTATTTACGTTTCAGATTATTGGAAAGAAATTTTGATTTTATCATATATCAACACATTCCAAAAAGGTTAAACACATTAACTGATGCATTAGCGAATCATGTATTAGGCAGAAATTTATGCAACATGTAATCAAGCATTGTATGAAAGCATTTAGACATAGTAATAAACCATAAATAGCATATATATATATATATATATATATATATATATATATATATATCGTGCATCTGCTATGTACATACATGTGTTTGCATGTGTGGCTTGGTGTGTAGGCATAATTTCCACTTATTGTGTCTTTTTACTTCTTGTGCAGATGTCTGGTACACCTTACATTGTTTTCACTGATGGTGCCTGCGGTAGTGCTCGGAACCTTTCCTCTACGGCATGGGTGATCTATGATCCTCACGGTGAGTTAGTAGACCTTCAAGGTGTTTGTCTTGGTTGCACCACAAACAATGTTGCTAAATATAGCATTGTCATTGAATTAGTGACCAAGGCTGTTAACCTCGATATTCATGCATTGGTTGTGAATTTGGATTCTCAAATTTTTGTCCACCAACTTAACGGGCGTTATTCTGTTGGAGATCCTCAAATTTTAAGGTTGTATCTACGTGTTAGATTATTGAAAAGAAATTTTGATTTTATCACATATCAACACATTCCAAGAAGATTAAACACATTAACTGATGCATTAGCGAATCATGTATTAGGCAGACATTTACACAACATGTAATCAAGCATTGTATGAAATCATTTAGACACAGTAATAAATTATATATATATATATATATATATATATATATATATATATATATATATATATATATAGTGTATATATCGTGCACACCGAGGCACTAAAAAATAAGTGTGTATGTCAAAAATAGAGTTTGTGTTCACAATACATCTAAGACACACGTCTCTCAAAAATAGCAAAAAATAAAGCCTAGGTGTATACAGTGGTGGGTTTTGTTCCCTATATCAGACCACCATCTGCACTACTCATCTCAAGAGCCTACATATCCTAGGTGTCACACCCACAGTATGTCTCTGATACTCCACTAGGACCTCCCGATCCCCCTGTAATCTGGAATCCCATTAGTTAGACCCTCGAGGTTCCGGGCAATATCCTCCCCTACATTGCCGACTGGGAAATCCAGAGCTAGCCCTCTGTTGCCCTCCATCCGTGCCTCAGGAGCCAGTCCCACGGGTCTCTCTGGTCCCAAATCTACAAGTAACACAGACACGACAATTAAGGCATATGCATGTGAAAATCCAAAAACAATATAAAAAACAAAACACATAAATAGTGTGGTGTTTTACCAAGTGTTTTACCTCCCTCATCCCACTGCTCACCAGGTGGGAGCAACATGTCAAGATCTCCTCGAAAATCTGTGCCTGCATACGACCAATCCTCGACGATGATCTTCTGATGATCCAGACACTCTCGAAATAGTACTCCCCATGATACTGGCCGACCACCACCTCCTCATGGCATCACATGTGCCCATCGGGTGATGCGAGTCTCTCACAGTCCCAGCACATACAGGTCCATATCCTGTAGCTGAAGTGATGGCACCCACTCCAGCATGAGTGATATCAGAATGGATCCATATACATACTGTTTTGTCTCCCCTCATTGGCACTTAGTAAGTTGCCTCTTCATATTAACGGACACTGCGTCAGCCCAATTGTACATGGTTAGAGTGAGGCAATCAAGGGCCAACCGCAGATGGGTCTTCATTGCCTCATGCTATGCTTGAGAGCCGCTACTCTCATAACCATAAATAGTACTGAGTGAAGGGTCAAATCCCCCACTGTCGGGATCTACAATTTCCCGCTAGTGGATGATTTGTGCGCCCCTGGGCACACCCGCGCTATCAGCATATCAAGAGTCTCGCTGGTAGCCCGTACATCCTCCATAATTGGTCTCTCACCGCGACAAGACAAAACATTCAAGAAATATATGTCTATCGCATCAAACTCAATATCCTTACCACGGATGATGAACTTCCCCTCTGTCGAGTTCCAGGAGCGAATCAACAGCTCGAGCAAGTCTGGCTGTGCCCGAAGGTGTGGTGTAAGGAAAAATTTCAATAATCCACAATCATGTAGGGCTCTTCTGCACTCAGGATTTTTAAGTGCCTGTTCGTTGTTGTCATCGTGGGTTCTCTCTTGCCATACGAATGCCATTATTGCCCTGCATTGAAGGAAAAAATAATTAGAATCTTTTTCATGAGCTTAAATGCACAATTTATAAAAAAATTCAATCTTTACGGCGTCATCGTGACTGTTTTTCAAACAGTAGCGACGACTCAAAATAAGAGTTCATTTTTTTCCTCGATTGTCGCGATAGTACACCTATCTCTAGCAATGACCCCGATGGTGGTGTGGTCTAGCATGCTCGGTTGTCGCTAACTCATGAGGGATTTCTGCGACGACCGAGAAGCGGATTTGAAACAAAAAACCCGCCAAAATCCACCTGTGGAATATGAAATTGAACTTAAAAAAGATGAAAATGCAGCACGAAAGATGGTTTACTTACTTGGTAGGAGTGTCGGGCGAGATGGTTGATTACAGATGTCGAAATCAAGCTCTGAACTTCACATAGGTTTGCACTCAAAACCACCAAAGGTAAAAAACTGAAAGTGTAAATGTAAAAAATGAATTACCATGACCCTTTTTATAGTGATTTTTCCAAAATATCAAGGTTTTGCACTATAGGGTTTAGGTTTCACCATTTATTTTATGTTTTTGGTTTAGGGTTTTGAGTTTTTAACCTAATTTCCTTATATATAATTCATTTGTATCGAATGGATCTTATGATGTGGTTTTTTTGTGCAGAACAGGGACAGCGGATACATTTAATGATTCATTTATGCTTGGTCCACATTTTCTACAAGTCTTCTTTAAGCCCTTTTCCGACTTACAAAAGACGAAAAGATTGCCAAGTTTTCCCTTTTAACTTGTTAAATGGAATAAAAGGCGGTCCCTTCAGCTCTTTTCTGACCGTATAAACATGAAAAGATCGTTAGACTTTTGTCGTTTTGAGTTTGATACTAGTTATGAAACGACGTGTCTTTGATCGCTTTTTTACTTTTTCGGATTGGGGCCGTAATTACGAAAAGTACTCCTTGATCGTAATGATCAAGCGGATCTCTCGAGTATTATTTTATACTTTTTGGGCTCGAGGGACACAAATTTACGAAAAAGGACCCCCTCGGAGTTTTCTTTTCCATGTCTTTTTCAAACTCTCTAAACATGAAAAAGACGCCGATTTTTCCCGCTGTCGGACTCGTTAAACCCTGACGACATTGGACTTGTCACCATGACAAGACTCGAGCTTCTCCTCCCTAGGGCCCGTTAAACTATTACTAGGTTGGATTCGTCCGAAGGTCGAACTTATATTACAAGCATATGCTACCCCCTTCAAGCTTGTTTTTCAAAAATAATTGGGGTACTCGCCAGTAATGGTGGGGGAAAATTTGGAAGTCGTCATTTGTTACCCGCGGTAGCTAGTCACTCTTGAACATCGACACTTTTGCTTCTCGCCGGGTTGGGATATCCTCACATTGTCATTGGCCTCCCTGGGTTTTGGGTTGTCATTTTGCCTCATTCCATATGATCCATGTTGTCTCCGTCAGACCTTTGATCCCTTAATACCAAAATACTGCCACATTCCGAAGTCGTGTCGCCAATATGTTCAACAGTATAATCTTTCTACAGTTCACACCCTTACTTCCTCTTCTGATGCTTTGTTTCACCATCTACCACTTGTTCCTTATCTCGCGTCATTGATGGGGGAAACATCATGGCCCTCCTGAGACGGATCATCTCTTGTCGACGTCAGCTCATTATCCAGGCGATTGATCTAGAGATCCCCTTCGATACCTTGGAGCTTTCATGCCTCAATGGCAAGTTCTTTGTGCCTGACGACAGACTTTCATCATTGGTCTTCGATTGGGTGACTCCACGAGTGCTCGACTTTAGCTCATTTTTCACACTCAGTGGATTGTACTGGACAGTACCTTGACAGCCATTGGCATTATTGGTGGTTTCTCTCGCGCTTGTTAATGGTTTTCATTATTGACCTGTAATCAAGTGAGTTTCTATCATGCTCGACCTCAACACATTTGTTCGCATGCTAGAATTTGTACTAAGATTGGTTAGGGTTTCAAGACCTTGAACTAAGATTACGTATGTTCGGGCTACGTGGATTGGTTCGTGATTACATACATGACTCTTTGATTGGATGGCTGCAACCATACCTGAGTCTTCATGGATGGTCGTGACCATACCTTTGTCATTTTATATGGTCTTATCAATTGGGTGCTTGCATCCATACCATAGACCAAGTTTCATATGTCTTTTGGATGGCTACGCCCATGCCTAGACTACATGTATTTTTTTATCAGAGATATCAATTGTAATTACGTCTGCAGGTTCTTCAAGGTGGTGTTCCAGTTCGGTCATGGTTTCGTAAAGCATTTCACCCCTCCCACTCTCTCGGGCTTCATACTTTAGGGGGCATTTGTTGCACAGTAATTTGTCACTATCCTCATCTCAGTTCCTCTACTGTGTCATGTATCAAATAAACATGTTCATATCTTTCCACTTATGCAAAAAGGATAAACAATGCTCTTTGATGTTGAAGAACTGACCCTGTTCCCTAAGTTTCTACCTTGTCGCGATTAAGCCATTAATATACGCGACGATCCCTTGTCCTGAACAGTTCATCCCGACACTGTCGTAGGTGTACACCTTTTTCACGCGACGATTGAATTTTAGGGCCCGGTGCGAGTCCTCCAGCTATTTTTTGCGATGATTGGTCTGCGATGCCGTCGCTGAGACTTAGTTCATGACTAGCGATGATCCAGATTTGGCGAATTTGTTCAAATAGTTGGCCTTCTGGATGTCTTTAGAGCTGGTTGTTGGGTCAGTTTGGGTCGCCCTTCCTCCTCTGGGATGGTGGTTCCATCTCTTATGCAACCTCCCTTGAGGATAAGCTCCCTCTCCCTCATTTCATGGAGACTCCTCCTATAAAATCACTCACCATTGCTATGATCTGCTAGTTCTCTAGTTGGGAAGCGCTGCTGGTTCTTTTGAGTTTAGTAGATAGCTTTAGTGTGAGTGTCACAAGTGTGGGATTGCTAATAATTTGGTAAGAGGTTGTGGAGTGCCTTAACCTTGTATTAAAGCTTGTGAGTGAGAGAGAGATATTGTCTATTTGGGAGACCCATCCTTCAGAGTGAATGCTTGAAGAAACATACTGGCTGGACCCTCCGAAAAGGCTTGTTACGTCAAGACTTGGTTGTAAGCTTTGCTCTTGATTCATTTTAATACAATCAATGATGATTTCCTATATCTTGTGTACAATTTACTTGATAGCTTATGATTTCTTGACCTTATAAGTAAATAGATCATTATTGTTCTTGGTTACATGCTCTGTTGTTTTCTTGTGGTGTTTCAAGTTGATTGCTCATCGAGGAGAAAGAAACGGAAGCTGGAGCGGTGCAACAGAACTTCATGAACCACCGGTTTGAGGTAGGAATCCAATGATGACTATTTAAGGGAACCGATTGTTGTTTTGTCTTTGCTATGACTAGACCCACTCTAGGGCTAGAGGGGTTACCTCTGTCCGCAGAGGGAACACTTTCCTACTTCACATAAGGTTAAGATTAAGAAAACATCTCTTTCCAATATTAAAATTTGTCTCCAAAATGCACAGGAGAATATTGAGTTTTTGCAGTTTGAGACAAAACTACAACAAGAAGAGCTACAACATCGTAAGCATCATTCTGTTAAGAACATTGAGATAAACTCCCATCAACAATAAGTCAATATTGTTGAGGTTCATTCAGATTTAGTACCCAATGAAGTAGTAGTTGTACATGCAGATGCAGAAGTTCAGTTTGCACTTCCCAAGCCCATCATTAGACCTTGGGAAGAGCTTGTTCACAACAAGAATAGAACATGTCTTGGATATGATAAGGAGGTTTCCTTTCATATTCCAGATTACTCAAAGCCCATCCAGTTTCAGAGTGCTAGATTCCTTCATGACAGTTCACCTTCAGTTGTTCCAGATTCTGCTCCTCTTCCACAATAACAACAACAGATTGTGAAATGCCAACACTGTGACTGAGTTGGCCATATGAAAGATCATTGTTTTGATCTTCATCCATGTAAGAATTGTCATAAAACCAATCATTCTTCAAACAGATGCTTAAAAAACAAGCGTCCTGCAAGAACAAAGATTCATCTTGGATGGATCGCTTCTTGGCAATGGGCTTCAACATCGAAGAATATATTTCAGTCATATGTCAGATTTTGTTCTAGAGTATTGGACAATTTTGCAGTTGAGTTTTCTCCATCATCTCACCTTGTATCTGATAGGGGGGGAAATGATGGTCATCTGCAAGCTTCAAAGCCACATCAAGAGAGTCTAAGCCATAACCTGCCATGCCAGATTCAAAGTTGTAGCCAAAGACAAAGATGCCCCTGATCATGCCTTCAGTTGGTGATGCCTCTTCAAAGAAATGAGGACACTTCCTCTAGCAGAAGACTTCAGCTTCATTCCTATGTATTATAAATATGTATCATTGTGAATAAGAAAATGAAATCGAATGTTTATCTTTCATGTTGCCTCCGCCATGTATGTGTTTAACAATTTCCATTTTCCCTTTTAGTATTTGAAAGGTTTGGTTGGCAAATTTATCTGCTTTTACATTATGAACTCAAAGAACGTGGAAATATTCTCTCTTTGGATATCTTCCAAGAGTCTTCTGATTTTGTTCAACAAATTCCCTAGGTGCTTATCTCCGAGTGAAGTATTATGTATGATGTATAATGATGAGGGAGTCATTCAATATTTTGATGGTGGATACTTGAAGGGCTCTGGCTAGAATCAGGCCTTGGAGTAAACCATGCAACTTTGCTTGGTTGTTTGTCATTGATTCTAGACCTTAGGCATATGCTTTTTCCAAATTTCCTTTGGTGCTATACAAGACCCTGCACGCTCCCACCACCCCTATTTTTCCTTTCATATTAATATAGAATTTATTATTGATTAATATAAAAATGATTTATATTTTTCTCATAAATCAATTAAAAAAGATTTGACATATTTTCATGGTCCAATTTAATTTGTATTTTTGTCTAATCCAATAATAAAATTTTCAATAATAATGTGAATTTTTATTATTTGAAAAATATTTTTAAATACATAAATAGATTCAACACCAAAACAAACATTAAATACTTAGATTATATAAATTATAAATTCAATCTTATTATTAAAAAAAAATCTTATAAAAAAAAAGCCAAGAAATTAAAAACATCACATAATTACATTACACATATTTCTATAACACACCACTTAAAACTAATCTAAATATATTATATGTATTTCTCTAACACAATTATCATTCCAAAACAAAATCTCCAAAATAATCTTGTGTATCATTACAAAACAAAATCTCCAAAGTTTTTGGGTAAAACCAACCTAAAAAATTAAAAACATCCAATAATTAAATTATGCATATTTCTATAATGAACCACATAGATGGCTGGATATTACCCAAGTGGGTTTTCCAAATATTTTATCTTTTTGAATGGAGTCGTGGAATTACCTAAACGATTAAAAGTTGCTGGAATCTAGGCAAAAAAATTTTCAAAAAATCTTGTAGATACAGTGTTTGAAAAAAAATTCAAAAAATCTTGTAGATACAATGTTTGAATCATGTTTTTGATAGTGGAAATAGATTGAGCACTATCAAAAAC
Source organism: Pinus tabuliformis (assembly GCA_031772625.1). NCBI lineage: Eukaryota > Viridiplantae > Streptophyta > Pinopsida > Pinales > Pinaceae > Pinus > Pinus tabuliformis. The sequence goes on from CM062819.1 coordinate 1,041,619,185, forward strand.
CTCTAAAACACCTAAAATTATGAAGTTTGACAACTTTTACTTAAATGTATAAAATTCTCTGCCACCAAATGTTTTTCAAAATATGACAAGAATTTTGGGGAAAAAAGCATAATCGTTGCATTACGACATTTTGAATGAACTAGATAATATGGCAAGTGGTGTTTTCAAATATTTCATCATTTAAAAGGTTTCAAAATCAGATCCATGAATGTGGGATGTTAATGCCCTTCATTTGCATGGACCCAAAGAAAATAATGGTAAGTAGCCCACTTGAGATAGGTACATCAACAAACTAAATTTTCTAGAATAACAAAAAGAAAAATGTGCCACATGCAACTCACCCCAAAACTCCATTTGATCTGAAGAATTCATTGCAGCAGGTGATATTGCAGAGCTAGCTCGACCGATCAAACCACTCAATGTAAAAAGACTAAACCCTACTTCATTTGCTAGGGACTCTCGCTTTCTTTTAATTTATACGCCACGTAGATGCTTATCTCGTGAATCCGTCCACGTCCGGAGAGATTAGTCCCAACACCAAGTTCAATTAAATGGCAAGAGCTCACTCGTTTGACGAAGGCGTGATACAAGTTAGATATTTTAAAAGTCAAGAAAGACTTTGCATCATTAAAACATTTAAAAAACCTATATGTCTATGGTGAGCGTAAAAAAGAAAAGGCACTTCTCACATTTCACGACAATTGCGCCACTCTCACTGTCCTCCCAAATGGAACAAATCATAATATATACCTCTTCCTCTTGCACACCCTTGAAGGACTCAACTCTTTTGGCACTCAACAATTTTGTTACGCACAATTTTTTCATATGTCTCCAATAATCTCCATACGGAGTCTATATCACACCCTTGAAATTGTAAGATAAGGACCCAGATTCAATTAATGAAGATTCCCAAATATTGACCAAGGATAGGTCAATATTGTCGTTTCTTCCTCTCTTATGCTGCAATACCTACCTAGAAGAAGAAAACAAGAATCACGAATCCAATCACTATTGCACTTAATATTACATAGTCAGAGTTCAAATTTACTCATAAAGCAACATGTCGAACTCTCTGGACTATGAGAGTTCAAATTAGCAACATGTCGAACCGTCTGGACTTCATACTGATGTAAGGAAATATTAGCATGTTGCAACCATAGCAGGCGGGGCAGCGGGCATAGGAGAAGCCAGCGTTTGGTTGTTCGCAACACATGGAGCGAAATAATGGATTTGTCCCATGGCCTACTTTATATTCCTCTCTCTGGTGAAGATGAAGGTTAAATTGTTGATCTATGGTTTGCATAAAATTTTAGGGCATTCCTGTGCAGTGGGAATGCGCAGCGTGCATTTACTCTTTTAGAATTATTGTTTCTTTTGGTGGAGATGTTGGTGTGTATAGTTTTTACTATGTTGAGGAAGCTAAGCGTTTTCCGCACAACAAAAGCTTTGCACAAGCAAACATAATAATATTAAAAGGAGATTTGTTCTTGTTCGGTCTCGGATCTATGTAAAGACAGGCAACCAGTCAGTTTTGGCATCATTGGGCAGAATAATAACATGACAGTGTCAGTTCCAACATTAGTGTCATTGTGCTCACGAAATAGCCATTCACAAAATTAGTTTTTTTTCAATTTTAAAATTATTGGTCAAACACTAACAAATGCCAAAAATAAAATAAAATGCCCTCCACTAGGAGAATTATGCCCATGGGAGTTCGCACCAACTGAAAATTAGAAATAAAGTTTCCAAAAAAATAGAAACTTTCGTTAAAATTGCAAAAAACGGGCAAAATAATGGAAAGTAAATGCAATTTGACACGAAGTGATGGATATAGTCCCGGGAAAGGCACAGACTAGTATTGGTTACAATGTTGAATGAAGAGAGTTGGATGATGTTAAACACATCTATCTAGACTCAAGCTCTACAAAAACTCAAAACAAATTTTCGATGCATTCAAAAATGTATATTGATTTATTATATTCATTTTTATTCATTTGTATACTATTTCTATTTTACAACTTATAGTTATATTTTCCTATTTCATTTAATATGTCGAAGAAGAATACAGAGCAAGCATTATATACCTTCAAAAGTTTTATTCAAAAAACTAAGCTTGGAAGATAAAGAAAGCAACATCTTCAAAATCCTAACCTTGATAACACTATTAATCACTACACTCAAAATGGGCTCAAAACTCTCCAACATCAAGTAATATTAGGTGGTTTTGAAAATATTGTAAATCTTGTTCCTAAAAATGATTACTTGCAAATTTCCCTCATGATTTTATTATTAAAAACATTAGATATGATAGTCATCCCTATAATTTAGCTTTTATTAAAATGGTTTTTGTTTTTGTAAAGTTTAGAACATCACCACTTTGAAAAATTGTGATTTTCATTCAGGAACATAATTAGGATTAGTACTATCAAGGGAAAAGTAAAGTCAAGGAAGAAAATTGTTTCGTAAAACATTTAAATTTTATGTTTAGTGATTAAAATTAAAAATAAATTTTATTTATGTACCAGTGAAATAAATTTTTACTATTTGATGTTACATGCAAAAGCCTAATATTAGTAGCTTCAATAATGATGTATTTGCAAAAGATATTGAGAGCATGCCTGTGCAAGCTAGACAAAAGATGATACTTATAATTTTATTCTAATGAATAGAAAAGATAGAGGGACACATAGTTCATTCTTAAGTTATAGCGCAATGGTAAGAAAACTATCATATAAGGAAGATGTGAAAGGAGAGATGATTAAAATTTATCAAAAGCCACAACTATTGATTAGTTATCTTAGAGATACATTTTCAAGTTAAGGAGATTGGGTTGTGGGTCTAAAAGGTACCATTTATCATATAACATATATGAAATCAATCTTCAAACTTTATTATTTGTTAATTTATGTGTTTACACTAATTTAATTAATCAATTCTTTTGTATTTGGTGATTAGGTACAACATTATCATGTTGCTTACAAAAAAAAGAAATTGCAAGGTCATTGAAAATGACCCACTACAATACAATTGATTAAGAAAATAATTATTGTTGTTAAAGTTCTTCCAAATACAATGCAAGAAGTTGGTTTGAAGAAAGAAGATTTTAGTAAAACACATGTGGCAAAAATGTCAAAGGACCTTCAACCATTATTATTGTTGTTAATGATATTCTAGATTAAATGTATTAAGTCGGTTTGGAAAAAGGATATTTTAATGAATCACTTGTGGTAGAAATGCTAAAGGAACCTCAATGATTATTAAATGTAATGCTTGAAAAGGAACATGTTAGGGGACTTTCGGGCATCAGAGAGCCAATAGAAGAGAGAAATGACCCAGTGGAAGCCTAAAATAGCGTCAAAGAAAATGATGATGAGCCTCTTGAGGATAATGAATTTGGCATATGTGATATTGTTTAAATTTACGTTGTACTTGAAGAACATGTCTAATTTTGCAAATTGCTAAGTTATGGTTATAATGTTTTCACTTTAAATTTTATTGTAAGAATAAGTATCTATTTATTGTTTCTCTATGATAAATATTTTTATTATGTTATTTTTACTTTAATTTTTATGTGAATAATTATTTTAGGAAAAAAAATTTATATTTTCATTTTCTAAAATGAAATCTATAAAAATATTTAAAAATATATTTTTCTTTTTCTTTGTTTCATTATTCCTATAAAAATTATTTTTTTGACATTTCATTTTAAGCAAAAGGCTTCTCGGACGATTTCTAAAATATGTAATTTTTTATTATATATATTTTTGAAATGTATATTTTTTGTTAAATGTTTAAAATTAGTGTTTTTCATTGATAATCACTTTATATGTAATTTTTTATTATATATATATTTGAAATGTATATCTTTTTGTTAAATGTTTAAAATTAATGTTTTTCATTGATAATCATTTGTTGTGCATTGAAGCAAAAATATATAAGTGTTAAAAATGATATTTTACATTATAATTAAAAGTATGCCGCCCTAAACTAATTAATGATATAAAATTTGATGAAAAATATTAACTTCAAAATACTAACTACAAAATTTATATAAATTTTAAATTTTTTAACATTAAGAAAAAAAAATTGCAAATTCGTTGAGTAAAAACAAAAATTTTAAAAATTGCTTAAAAAAACGACATTTAAAATTTTCTTTAATAATTTATAGATATGAAGATTTAAAATGTCAAAAAATTGACCCAAAAAAGGGGTGTTACTAATAGCACCAATTTTCAAAATGAAGATAAAAATCACCACTAAGAGCTCAAAAAAAACAAGAACTTGGTAATGTTCTTGTTAAGTTGGTAACAATGTTACTATAGGTATTATAGTAGATTCCAACTATGTCAGACTTTCAATAGTTTAAGAAATTACAACTCCTTGACATATCCATGTTTCGTTGAAGACAATGATAGTTTTTAGTTGTTTGTCATCTCATGGGAAGCATTAGATGTGTGGATTATATTGTAACTATGCATAATTAGATATATGAATTACCTGGCATCACCATCATACTACTGCATAAGGTTACCATTGAAAATCCTCAACAAAGTTAATGTTGAATGTTTTCCCAAAGTGGTCCATGGTATATTATTCATTAATTACATATTATCAAATGATAATGTCAAAAACACTCCATTTGTTCTATATAGGCTTGGTAGACACATACATTGAATGCATTCCTAGTAGCCCAGAGGATAACATCACTTAGCTTGGAAACATACAACTTCCAACAATTAATGCATTCATTATTTTGTTGTAATTATTGATGATTGCCCCTTATTCTATTGTAAATGCTAATAATTTATACAACTTGCAAAGAAATGATCAAATTTGACACCATGTTTTCTCCCTTGTAAAAACCATAAATAGTTCATAATAAATAATAAGTATACAACTCTTAATGTATAGCTAGGTAGTTTCTTATGTTGATTATCTAACTGAATTATTAATTTCTTTTGTTGCATCATGTTTGCATCCTCGTGGCCATATAAATTGATATTAGAGCATCAATCCTATCCAAAAAAAAATTATCTTGTGCATGCATCTGCAACCCCTCTGAGCTTTACAAATTCTCACCAATGTAGATAGAGGACCCTTCATTACCTCTTAGACCCCATCAACCCACACTTGTTGTAATTGATCCCTAGTTCTCCTTGTGAAAACTTTCACAATCCTTATGGGTTCCATACTTTCTCATTGATCTAGCCTTAGGAAGCCTAATTGCCTCCTAGATATCCTCCTTGTGTGCTAGTTGACTTATGCCCTAACAAAACTTCCTTTTTCTTGGCACTCAATTACATCATGGCAAATAATGTTGACATCTTTTAGGAGTTGTTAAAGAAATAACTATCCATAGATCAAGAAATGGAATGCAAAAAAACATACTGAGAATGGAACCGATGTTCACCTAACTAGCCTCCTTGGTTCAACCACGCTTTAGTTGCAGTTGGATTCTTAACTTTTTGTTCTTAAGTTTGTTGGCACCATGGATGAAGAGAAAGTTAATTTTTGGCTTTAAAGCTTGGAGATTTTCTTCTAGGTTCACTCAAATATGATTATTACTAATAAACTCTATCACACTATGCAATATTTGGTTGTAGTAATATTGCATCGGTGGAAAAACTATATGAAGCATTTTTCTTCATCAACCCACCAACACACTTATCAACCTATTTGTGGAATTAAAAGAGGGTGATGAGTATATATTTGGAGCACCTTCACTATATCCTTTCACTCCTCCTTTTACCCCTAGGTAATTATTAGGGTCTCATTGCACACTAGTTACAAATGCAATAGATGTTTGGGTAGATTGTCCATCAATTCATTAACATCTTTTCCAAGCTCCAAACTCAACTCAACATCATAGAGATTGAAGAGGTGGTTATAGTTAAGTTTAATTTTGGTTTATTACCTTTTTTTTTGTGGAATGTGGTTGTTTTATTTAAAATTACTACCTATAATTAAGCCTTTGATTGTTCCCTTGTCCTTGAGCCAAAAACTAGCTCCAAATTCACCTCCCAATGCTCTCCCAAAACATTTAGGATTTAGAGTCTCTCCTAGCGCCTTGTCCCCTTCACAATGCCACCCCAAGTTCATAGTTTTCATTGTTTAACATCACGATTGGTGCATCAACTCAAAACTGATGACATGGACAATTTTCACCTACCTAGCCTTCAATCCCTATTGGATGCCTAGGACAATGGTTTTGAAGATATTAAAGGATCCGTCACCCCATTCAACATTTGATGACCTCATTTTGAATGTGGCCCTTCCCAACTACTACACATATTACCCATTTCCTATGGAGCACATTGAGATGGAAAAATGATATAGACTCTCATTGGTGAAGGTCACATTTGGATGAGTACATCTCTTGTCTTAATCATACCCAAGAAAGAGAAAGAGGAATGATATCACATCACAGATTATCGTGCTTTATAAAATTACATTGAAAAATCAATACCCTTTTTCACATATTGATGATATTCTTGATCAACATAAGGGTTCCTAGTATTTTGCCAAGTTAAATTTGACATTTGGTTATCATCAAACATACATGGATTCTTGTGGCAATTGGAAGATTATGTATAAAACAAAGTTTGGGTTGCATGATAGTTGGTGATGCCCTTTGGCCTCACTAATGCCCTAACTACATTTATGAGGCTCATTAATGTTATTTTTTAACTGCATCTAGGAAAAATTTTTGTGGTGCATTTAGAGGACATCCTTCTCTCCTACAGGACTTTAGAAGATCACCACTAGCATGTGCAACTTATCCTTGAGCTCTTTCATACCCATTAATTGCAAGTAAAATTCAAGAAATCTGATTTGGGTTAGATTTCAAATTCCTACTTAGGATTTCTCCTTGATCATACCACATTTGAGTGGGTCTTGCCCAAATTATTGCACTTACTCATTAGCTCACTCTTGCCTCTATAACGGATCCAAATTATTTTGGGTGGCTTAAACTAGTATAGGAAATTCATCAAACAATTCTCTTAGCTTGCTTTCCCAATATATTATCTCTTCTACCATAAGTATTTTAGTTTGACCCTAGAGGTACAACGAAATTTTTAGCTACTTAAATTTGTTTTATGTTCAAAACTAGTGCTCATCCTCCCTTATTTCTAGCACTCCTTTGAGATTGAGACCAACACCTCTCAATTTTCCACAAACAACTTTATTTATTTTTTCCAAGGAAAAAATCATAATTTTATTCAACTTTAAACAAGTAACACAAATACATTTTGTATATGCTAAAAGTATTCGGAAAGATAAGCCTCTTATCTTATGAGCAATAGGAAGGGAAAAGCAATAAAATAACATAAAAAATGTTGAAGTTAAGTGTGACAAAATTCACTTAACTTCTCCTTTTTTCCTTTCCTTTTCTAGACCTTTTCCCAACCCCTTGGATTGGTGTCAACTAGAACCATTACCAATTCATTTCCTGACATCTGTAGTATAGTTTCTTTCTTTGGATCTGAGCTCTAAGAAACATGAGCTCTCTTTACACCCCCATCCCATTTTTGTTGTGTGCCTCCTTTTCCTATTGTTCCGATGCTTTTATTTCTTTGGTTTTAGTGCACTTATGCATATGGGATGTGATGCCATTCTGAGCCACAACACCCCCTTCTGCATGGTTTTAGGATTCTCCATTGTTTCCTCTTCTTCCTCCTCTTAGAGGTGAGGATCAGAAGGTTTCCATCCATTTATTTTCTCGGTCTACCCTTTTTTCTTTTTTGGCATATTTTTTTTCTTGCAGGCATGTGTTCTACAGATGTCATGTTTGGTAACATATATAACATATGAATGTCGTATTTTGATAATCTAACAATTGCGTCCATTGTACATTTTTGTGTTTCAATTGAATCCGATTTGGTAAACCTTTAATAAGGTCTATTTCAACACATATTTTGGTGAAGGAGAAAATACCTTTCTCTATTCTTTCAAGGTCCATCCTTTTTAATGTTCTTAGGGTATTCCTAATTTCTCCTAGAACCTTGTGGTGCGAGAAAAGAAGGGGAAGGTTTGGAAGTCTCATCCAGACTGGCATTGTCGAGACCACCATTTTTCATTAGGGGAATTTTGAGGTCTAAAATGGGCCTCCTAAGGAAATTATAAAATAATAATGGAAATAATAAAATAAGATTACATTACATCATCAAATTTTAGAGGGAAAAAAGAAAAAACTACTTTTGCAACTCAGATTTTCAACTTATCTCCCTATGGGTTTACTGAAATTTCGAGTGGGAGCACTCATTGGATGAAAAATTTGATTCCTCATCCAAGGAGTACCCTTGTTGCATACTTTCGATGGAGCCTGCTACACGAAAAAAGAGAAATACATGAAAAATGTGATTACAATCACATTTTTCATGTATTTCTCTTTTTTCGTGTAGCAGGCTCCATCGAAAGTATGAAACATGGGTACTCCTTAGATGAGAAATTAAATTTTGCATCCAACAAGTACTCCCACTTGAAATTTGAGTAAAACCTTAGGGAGATAAGTTGAAAAAGTGGTTTTATTATTTTATTATTTTTTAATCTTTACTTTTTTACCCCAAAATGGTGAATCGTCCCCCATGGTTGACACCATCATCTTGAATCGTATTGGTTCTTAAAAAATTTATTTTGGTTGTTCATTTTTCTTAGGAGGCCCATTTTAGACCTCAAAATTTCTCTAATGGTGGCATCAAAATCTAGGAAGTAAGGGGTGATGAAGAGCCTAGCTCCTGTCCAGAACTAGGGCCCATCCTTCATTACTCTTTCCATATCTTCTTGAGTATCAAATTGAACAATAATGAAACCCTTAGAACATAGATAAATATCATAGTCGAGTATCTAATTTGAAAAGGCCCACTGGTGCAACACATCAAATCAAGGCCAAAAAACATTGAATCTACAAACCACAACTTTAGATTGGAGGGCAAAGAAAAGATGGTTTACCTCTGATAGATTAACCTCCATAGAAGGTGTTTGTTTCATTTGTTCAACAATGTAGGGTACTGGGTTGAACTGAGGGAGATCCGCTGGATTGGAGCCTTTCCTCCGTGTTAAACCCTTATATGAGACAAGATCTCCAGGGTTCCTAGGTCCCAAAGCAACTCTGCATGACCTCAAGTTTAGGATTATGGATGAGATTCTAGAGATGCAATAATCCCTCATTTGAGAGGAGTCTTAAAGCAGCTTGCCTTCAAAAAGAGGTCATTTGGAATTTACAGGAATGCTCAACCTATTTTCAATAACCTGCTTCAGATTTACTATTGCGTATGAATCTGTGACCCAAAACATGGAGGAGTTCCCATTTGATTTCTTTATAAAGATATGGAATTCCTTATCCTTCTCTTTTTGTGTTTTTTCAAGCTCTGGATTATTGGAGTGAGAGAGATCTCCTTGAAGTGATATATCACATTGGTGTGTAGGAAACTTCTCCTTCAGAGATTGTAGTTCCCCTAAGACTTTGTAAGCATGTGAGCCCTGCGTCGGAGGGGGAGGGTGTTTTTAAAACAACCCTGTAGGGTTTGCTCGCCACAACCACCCTGATAATGATATGCCACCACCAAATATATAAAATTTGGAATCCTTTTATAAACTATGTTCCTTGTCTACAAGCTCGTGATGAGCCCATTCACAAGTGATTTCAACAGGATAGAGCATTTTCTTCCCCTCAAAGTATATTTGCAAACAACAATGGTGATTCAACTAATCCACAATAGGTTGGACCAAATTCTCCCATCGTATGACACCCTAAAGAATACATAATTTTTTCATCTTTTCCCCATGGCTTGTCTTCGATGCATTTCTCAGGCTCAAGACCAGTGGTGACACTTGGAAAAAAACACAAGAGAGCCAAACCCTAGTGCAGTGCATGAACTCCATCTTTGTCCCTCTTAGATTCCACAAAAAAAAATTACTTAAACATGGAGGAAATCCCATTTCCTACCATTATGAATGTCTCTCAGTAGACAAGCTCATTATAATACATATGAAAAATAATTTTATGCCCTAGTGCAATCATGGAAACAATGTCAACATCATATCCTCTGTAAGGACCATTTTGCACATTGATCTTCTTATTTTTTTAAATTTTCGATCTAAACTACAATAATAATGGTGCCTTAAGTGGGATTTCGGCATATAACAATTGCATTTTCTCATTCAATATAAGAAAGGAAACACCAACTAGATGGACAACATGCTCTATTGTCCCTCATCTCATGTCTTATATATTATGAACAAATAATGGGTAGCTTATGAGGATTGGAAGTATTTGTATTCCTTTGATCCTTTCTTTAAAAATTTTGTGACTACCTTGTAGAATCTCATTATTATTGATCAAACCCCATTCTTGAATTACTCTTTCTGAGATAGATGGTTATATAAAGTAAATCATTTGTGTTCCTCACTCATTTGACTACCTACTCCTAATTAAGGAATCTCATCCCTATGCTTATGATGTAAATTTTGGGACTTAGAAAACACTATCACTTGTAATGCTATTTCTATTGTCCCTTCATGAGGTAAACATATAAAAGATTTTATCTATTGTTGTCTCATGTAGTTGCACCAAACTGGAAAATCACAAGTTAGGCCTTTACCAACCTCTCCTGATTTCCACCTCCCCCCCCCCCCAATTTTAGCCATGGAAATCCATGTTTTTTTTAGCAATAATATATATCTGAGAATTTAGGATTCTGCTATTATTTGTGTATGGAATTTATTTCTGGAATCAACCTTTTGATTAGACCTTCATATTTCTCTTTGAATCCTAGTGATGAACCACATATGATGGTTCGAAACGTCGATGAAACCACCAATACCTATGTGATCTATCTGGAAATAAATTCTACACACAATAATGTATATCGAAAAATTAGAAAAGAAAGTTACAATTGAATCAAATAAGATGGTTACATCCCATGATCAAAATGGCAATGTCCTTGTTCCAAAAAAAAAAAACTTACAGTTACCTACCCAAGTTCTAAATCAATTAACATGGTAGGTGTACTGCCGAAAAAACTGACTAACGTGGTAGGCATACTACTGCAAAAGTTGACCTACTAATGAAATTACCAACAAATCATTTTCAATGGAAAAAAACTTAGAATTTTTTCCCATGAATGACATCTTTTATCACATGGATATCCTTAGTGTACTCCTTATAGTGCATTTCCATTTCTAATTTCTATATAGGGCATGTTTTTTTTGTATTAGAATGGGAGAGTTCTAGACCCCCACACTCCCCTCCTTCAAGTTGAATGAGCCTTGGGTAGAGGATGGAGTGGGGGATTGAATAGACTCTTGTGTGAGGTTGAGAAAACAAACAATATGAGATACCAACAAGAATATTGATCCCAATTGGAGGTCCAACTCCAGATATTTGCTTCTCTATATTTGCATGAATGCCCTAAAGTCCCATTATAGGTCAAGGGAATCCATATCCATGAATTTATTAATGTACCTTCCACCACTTTTCACAAACATGATCACATCCTTGTCCATAAACCATTTTCTTCAATGCACTAACATTGTTGATGCCTCTAAAGTTGGTGATATTTTTTACACTATGTTTGGGCTCATTTAATCTTCCTTCATCCATCATATTAGATAGAGATTTTTAATTCCCATCTAGTTTTGGAAACCTCATTGTAAGCTCCTAGGTTGCCAATTGTGCTTTTCTACCATATTTCATCACCAAATTGATGGACAAGGTAGTAAATTGCACTTTCATCCATTATCTTTGCATTAATTTTAGTGCTAATAAACATTGGGATGCCTATCTACATATAATCCAAAACACGAATAATTAGGTTGTCCATACATCCATTAATAATGCACCTTTTGAAATCTGCCATGGATTCCAACCACTTGCCCCGTTTGGATTATCGCTCCATATACCTCCTCCATTATCCACATAGTAATCTATTAAGAACCAACAAGGTTCCACATTTTTTCAGCGCATCATAGAGGTCTATTGTAAGTCTCACATAACACCCCAATGCTCAGAAGCAAAGTATAAGGCATTCCATGATTGCTATAAATTGCATTTTCGATTCTACATCCATGATTTTGTTTGGTTATATTTGAGTAAAGAGATGTTCAAAAGTCAAAAACATAGCAAGGTCCAACCCCTTAGTTATGGTCCTTATACCATCATTCATTAAAGCAAAGAAAACACTTTCAAATTGGATCTTTTGACACTATTGGGTATTCATAATATCATCAATATTAATTAGTTAAAACTTTATGAGCCATCTCATTTGGAGGAGGAAATTTCACATTCACATATGACACATCATATTCCATATTTCTAGCCCCTTTGGAGTAGTATACTTTGCTTCATATGGGAATCAAGCTTTCTTGATCTCAAGGCCATATTACATATTTATGGGGTAACAAGGGATAATTCTTATTTGTTGCCATTTGGATTTTTTTCACTCTTTGCATCAAAACTTTCTCATTTTGTGGAGAAAGTGGGGACACTTCCACTTCAAGAGGGAGGGAATGATATGGCATTGGAGGGCACATCCATTGAAGGCACTCTTAACATCCTAGATGATACCAATGCTAATCCCAAGAAGAAATATTTGCCAACATTTGAGAATGCTCATTATTGTATTGTAAATATTAATTATTTATTTTACTTGTAAATATAGTCATATGCAAAATAGTGAAATAGAATTGGCAACATCAACAGGAATGTTCCCTCCTATTATTTCAACAACCCCTATCAACGATGGGATTGCATGAGTGGTAAGATTCATTTGGCAGGTTTCAAAACTCACAAGAATCAAACAATGAAAGAGTGTAAAGCTTTGTTTACTCTCCTTAATGTGCAATGAAAAAAAATTCAAAATTTCTTGACTTGCAGTTTTCGAGAGACTTATATCTCACTATGTAGTGGATGAACGATCAAATCTGTTGGAAAAATCACCGCACCTCTATAGAATCCATAATTTCCACCTTAGGGATCCTAGTTACTGGTTTGTAACGTTTACCAACACCTACTGTTTTTGGTGTAATGGAAAACCTCCACATGGTATCAGAGCTTGGACATAGGTTCGATTCCCTTGAGTTGCGATTAAGGGGGGGTGTTGGAAAAATCACCGCACCTCTATAGAATCCATAATTCCCACCTTGGGTGTAAGGACCTGCAGTCCGAGGCATGACCGCCATGCAACATGTGACTTGTTTGGTGAGCAAACGAGTTGGAAAGATGACGAGCGAGCAACTTAACGGAGGTCTGCAAAGTTACATGGATAAAATATGCATAAGTAAGGTTAAGCGATGGCTTGTTTATAGCATGGGGAGCGTTGAACATAACCCATGGCTGACCTTGTATGAGTAGCGACTTGGGAAAATATTGTTGGCCGACCAACAATAGAAGAGAATTTGTGATGGTATGAGGGCGTTCAACACACGGTGGATGAGTCCGCTTGGGCAGCTCGACTCGCCCCACCATTCATATAAGTAAATGAAGGCGTTGAGCTTGGAAGCAAGTCATTCAAACTTCGTCATTCAAGCATTAAGTAAAGACGTGCGAAGAGGTGTTATAATTCCAAGAGGAGGTGCAGGTCTATGCGCTCGTTCTTGGGCAACAGCGCACAGTGATCGTACGAAAGACTTGGATGTTGGGTGAGAGCGCAGGTAGGAGTGCCCATCGTTCAGACAAGGAGCGTGGGTGGAGACTCAGGTGAGTCGGCCGCTCGGCGTATAAAGTACAACGGTGGAAGCTTTGGTGAACCCGCCGTGCGAAGGAATAAATGAGGGTGTCTCGGGTAGCTCAGGTGAGCGCCTGCCTGTCGTGCAAGGCTAAATGCAGAGGTGGAAAAGGGGACTCGGGTGAGATCGCCCGCTCGCCGTGTAGGAGTAAACGAAGGGTGACTTGGGTGAGGTCGCCCGCCCTTCGTGCAAGGTGAATGAAGTTCGGTTGACAAGTGCGGTTGTCGGTTTGTGTGAGGGCGCGCCCGCCCAACTCGGGCAAGAAACATGGTTGGCACACGAAGGTGTGGCCTTGATGTAAAATTGGCTAAGTATGAAACTTGGTGTTTCCAAGTATACTTTTAAAGCTTTGTAACATTGTAAAAGTATATAATATATTGCATTTGGGAAGACTCATTGTTCAGGGAGTTGCCCCTCCCTTTATACTATGCAATTTTGTTCTCTTGTATAATTTCTAATGGTAATGAATGTGTATGGGTGTTCATTGGTATAAAGGAAACATAATAATACTTGGTTGCAAAAAAAAAACTAAGTAGAATAATGGTTAGGCGTAGTCCATAAACATAAGTATTGGTAAAAAGAAAGTGTTCGGTGGTGCCGCACCTCACCAAGTACGGTTGAAAGACTACCATAGGCCTGGGGGCGTGACAGTTGGTATCAGAGCAAGGTCTCTCGTGACAAAGTACAGGTGGTATTGAAGCTAATTTAGGGTTGAAGAAGCTTGACAGTTGATGATAGTGGAAGCAGGTACTTGCAGGTGAAGGAAGCTGGTTTCACATACAAGTGGAATAAGAGTTGGTTCATGATTGCAGGGAACTTGGTGAAGCTGGTGAATGGTGAAACAGGTTTAGAAGAGGTGAAGCTTAGTGCTTGGGTTAAGTTGAATGACAAGGCATGGTAGGTTTGGAAGAATGTGAAGGGAAGCTCTTGCTTACCTTATACAGGTTGAAGTGGATGAAAGAAGAGAAACCTCGGATTCGAAAGGGACTTGAAGTCTTGGAAAAGAATGTTGAAGATGAACTTCTTCAACTTGGTTGGACAATGGAGCAGGATGAAGTTGCAGATTGTGCTAACCAGGAAGAGGAAGCTGTGATATTTGAATATGTTGCAGATGTGACCATGGTGGAGGATGAACTTGAGGTTGATCAAGTTAGACCAGGATCGTGCAGTTTGCAGACATGGATGAATGAGGATACTCACATGGAGGAGCCTCATGATGATGATGTATGTACTATTGATACTTGTGTTTCACTTGAGCATTTGGTAGATGAACCATATGCAGGGAAGAGCAAAGTGACTTTGCCGATGTAGTGGAGCATCTTACCATGGATGTCTATGATGAGACCTTGTATGGAGAAGCAAGGATTGTTGACTGTTGCAGGACTTGTTGGGGTTGTTTGTGACCTTATGGTAGAAGGTGTAAAGGCCCGTGACAAGGGAGGAACATGATGATCATTGCGGATGAATGGGTCATGCTTTAGCCATATGGAGAATTGGATAATTGCCCGACATGACTTGTAGACAGATTGAAGAGGGCACACACTTGAGGTACGATGATGCTTGGGTGGAATTCTCATGGCCGAGACCAAGAGATCAAGTCTTGGTGGAACCTTTAGTGGGGGAGCTATGATGGAGAGACTCATGTGATGATAATATGGTTGGGTGACCGAGTTCACTAGACTAAAGATTGCTGACTTGGATGATGATCACCGATTGTTGTGATGGGTCTACTTAGTTGGAGTACATGGGAAACTTAGTCATGGAAATTAGGTTGGAGACAAGAAGCTTGGCAGTCTTATGCAAGGACATTATGCAGGAGCACTTGTAGAGGTGTCACTTATGGGAATCTAATGAGGAATGCCAAGGTAGGGATGTTGTGTAGGTGGACTTGCTGTTGGACATGGAGATGTTTTACTTATGAGCCGATGGAGAGGTTGTGTACTCTTGTACAACAAGGCCATGGACTTGGATGGAGTTGTCAGAAGACTATGGAGCATTCCTACTACATGGAGAGTTGAGGAATATTGCAGAGACCTTTGGGCCAAGACATGTATGCTTGCTGAGTGTTGGTTGGAGATGACTCATGGAGCTCATGATGACATGAGATTGTTGTGACTTTTGAGGACTTCATATATGGTGGACTTAGAGGATCTGATGCATTGAGGAGCTGAGGTTAGAGACTTTGATGCAGGAAGGGGTGCATGCTTTCGAGTACATGTATGGGTGTGGCTTGAAAGAGTGACTTGATGAGGACGATCGATATGAGACACTTTGGAGTGATGGAGTTACAACGATGATGATGCCTTGGTTGCAACACTTGGGCATGTGTTGAGCCGAGACTTAACCACTTTGACACATGGGAGCTGATTGATCTACAATCAAGGGCAGCACATGGATAGATGAGACAGGTGTATACTTGTTTCTATGGCAGAATTGAGGGATGGCACATTGCAGATATGATGGAAGTTGCTTCATGGACTTGGATGTGGCACATCGAGAGTCGGGATTTTGAGGAGATGGATGTTTTACAGATGGATGATGTTGGGATGGATGCGACTGATTTCATGCAACACATTGGTACCAAACATCATGGACAACATGTTGCAGATGAGATGGAGTTTACTTCATGGACCTAAGCATGGATTACACTTATATGGAGATGGATACTTGATCGAGTTGACGATGTGACAGGATGTTCTGAGAAACAACTGATGGTGGCGTGAGGATGTTTACTCTCATGGTTTGAGCGTGACAGTTGGACTGATCACTTGACTAGTTCAAACATGGGGTCCAGAAGTGTACAGAGATGTGTTAGCATTATGTTGGAGTATCATGGCAGTAGTTCACATGAGGACGACACATGATGAGATCGAAAACGATATGTTGCAGGAAGCATGTAGCTTGAGATGGAGGGGTCAGCCTTCCACGATTGGGAGTAGCATATGGAGATTGTGACGAGATGGTTGATGGTCATGGATTGAGAAGATTTCCGATGTATGACATACTAATGGGGTGTATACCTTGGTATGGTGATCTTGGTGACAGATGGTTACCGGGATGAGATATTGTCGAAGACGACAATTATTTCAAGTGGGGGAGGACGCAAGGACCTGCGGTCCGAGGCATGACCACCACACAACGTGCGACTTGTTTGGTGAGCAAACGAGTTGGAAACATGACGAGCAAGCAACTTAATGGAGGTGTGCAGAGTTACATGGATAAAATACGCATAAGGAAGGTTAAGCGATGGCTTGTTTATAGCGTGGGGAGCGTTGAACATAACCCACGACCGACCTTGTATGAGCAGCGACTTGGGCAAAGATTGTTGGCCGACCAACAATAGAAGAGAAGTTTTGATGGTATGAGGGCGTTCAACACACGGTGGACGAGTCATATTGGGTAGCTCAACTCGCCCCGCCATTCATATAAGTAAACGAAGGCGTTGAAGCTTGGAAGCAAGTCATTCAAACTTCGTCATTCGAGCATCAAGTAAAGAGGTGCGAAGAGGTGTTAGAAGGCCAAGAGTAGGCACAGGTCTATGCACCCGTTCTTGAACAGCAGCGCACAGTGATCGCACTAAAGACTTGGATGTTGGGTGAGAGCGCAGGTATGAGCGCCCATCGTTCAGACAAGGAGCGCAGGTGGAGATTCGTTTGAGTTAGCCGCTCGACATGTAAAGTAAAATGGTGGAGGCTTTGGTTAACCCGCTGTGCGAAGGAATAAACGAGGGTGTCTCGGGTAGCTCGGGTGAGCGCTCGCCCGTCGTGCAAGGCTAAACGTGGAGGTGGAAAATGGGACTCGGGTGTGGTCGCCTGCCCGTCGTGTAGGAGTAAACGAAGGGTGACTTGGGTGAGGTCGCCTGCCCGTTGTGAAAGGTGAACAAAGTTTGGTTGATGAGTGCGGTTGGCAGTCCGTGTGTGGGCGCGCCCGCCCAACTCAGGCAAGGAACTTGGTTGGCACACAAAGGTGTGGCCTTGATGTAAAATTGGCTAAGTATGAAACTTGGGGTTTCCAAGTATACCTGTAAAGCTTTGTAAAATTGTAAAAGTATATAATATATTACATTCGAGCAGACTCATTGTTCGGGGAGTTTCCCCTCCCTTTATATTGTGCAATTGTGTTCTCTTGTATAATTGCTGATGATAATGAATGTGTATGGGTGTTCATTGGTATAAAGGAAACATAATAATACTTGGTTGTGAAAAACAAACTAAGTAGACTAATGGTTAGGCATAGTCCATGAACATAAGTATTGGTAAAAAGAAAGCGTTCGGTGGTGCCGCACCTCGCCAAGTACGGTTAAAAGACTACCGTAGGTCTGGGGGCATGACAGTTGGGATCATCTCTCGAAGAGAATGCAACTATATTTTCTAAAAATGTAATGAGTGCTACTTTGGTCTCTACTCTTGTTTTGCTAGTTCAATTTTTTTTGGTAGCTTTGACAATTACTCGTTGATCTAGTGATGGATATAGTGTGTATGTTGGTTTTTGAGGTAAAGAATGTATTCCATTTTCAATTAAGATAGTGATGCAAACACTTAACGAGTTCATTTTTCAACTAAAATATTGAATATATTTTTCTGACAAAAAAATATTATGAACATTCGTAAAAATAAATATTTGGAATAGATTATGTCAAGATTATGTGCTATCTCTTTAACGACATGCAAAAAAGTACAGTTATTGATTTTTCTCAATAATTTCTACGTGCAAAACAATTACATTCAACAATATTGGCATCCATGGTGAGAGTCAATGTTTTTTTAATTACATTCTTTGTACGACTCAAGTAGTGAGAAGCATCAACACTTTGATTATGGTTTTTTAATGACAGAGAAAGGTTATTGCTTTTTCACAATAACTTTTATGTGTGAAATAATTACATTCAACGATATTAACATTCAATGTGAGAGTCAATGTTTCTTTAATTACATTCTATGTATGACTCAAGTAGTGAGAAGCATCAACATTTTAATTTGGGTTATTTGACATTATTTTCTATTTCACCAAAGATTGAAACACATTAAGAATATAGTCAAAGAATTTCACAAATTCTGAATTTAAATGATATTTACAAATTTAAACCACTTAAAATTTCAACTATGGGTAACAAAATTTACCTATAATATTATATTATTGCTTTCTTTCATGTGAATGGATTTTAAAACATGGAATGAAATTTGTCATCGCACATGTTAAAGTATTTACTCATTGTCCAAAAAAAAATTCCATAGACATCTATCAATAGGTGTGAAATCATATTAGCACACTAAAATTGTGATTATAGACACTGAATGATGTGAATGGATTTTAAAACATGGAAATGAACTTTTTCAGCACACATGTTAAAAGTATTTACTCATTGTCCAAAAAAAATTCCATAAACATCTATTAATAGGTGAAATCATATTAGCACACTAAAATTGTGATTATAGACACTCAATATTGATTAAGAGAAGTATTAGTTGTTTCTTAACCAGTGTTTTTCTTAAAATATCAATTAAGTGAAATTTGTCAAGGGAAAAAATTAAATTAAATTAAATCTAAAATTGTGATTATAAACATTGAATGTTTATTAAGAGATGTATTAAATGTTTCTTAACTAATGTTTTTCTTAAAATATCAATTAAGTGAAATTTATGAAGGGCAAAAATTAAATAAAATAAAAAAATCACAATAACCAATAAAAATTTACAAATTGCTACAATTTTCATTAACTTTCAATATATATATATATATATATATATATATATATATATATATATATATATATATAGAAATATCAAAAATCCATAATCAAATGTAGTAATGAGTATATTCAATATCTGATTTTCTTATCTCTAAAATAAAAATTGTCATTCTTTTTTTCCAAAAAGAAGTAGTTGATGTAGAATTTTAGTCCCTAAATCCAATATATGCATGAAGTAGTTGTTACATATAAGTTATAGAAAATAAGATCCTGATTTATTTTTGTATGACATTAGAATGCAAAAGTACTATGTTTCTTATCCATTAATTAATTAGTCTAATAACCAAAAAAATCTAATTTATTCCATTTGCCTCTGGCTTCCTGTCAGACACTATCTAACTTATTCCATTTGCCTCTGGCTTCCTGTTCATCCACTACATAGTGAGATATAAGTCTCTCGAAACCTGCAAGTCAAGAAATTTTGAATTTTTTTCATTGCACATTAAGGAGAGTAAACAGAGCTTTACACTCTTTCATTGTTTTATTCTTGTGAGTTTTGAAACTTGCCAAATGTTGAAATAACAGGAGGGAACATTCCTGTTGATGTTTCCAATTCTATCTCACTAAAAATTTCAATGAGATGTGAGGATTTGCACAAGCAAAGCAAAGCAAGGGCATCATCTAGCAGCACCCAGCCCAAAAGAAGAAGAAACACACCAGGAAGCCAACCTCCGAGGCATGGGCATTCATGTACGCGCGCACAAAGTCCAAATTCAAATTTCAAATAGAGACACTGAAGGGACGATAGGCCAGTGGCGGGGCAGGTTGAAAATTCAAAATTTAGATTTCACATGGGAATATGCAATAATAAATTAGATGTACTGTAGTACTATCATTGCGTGCAAAAAATATCAAGGGGCAGGCATGTCCCGTCGGTATTTCCCAGTGGAGACTCGAGACCTTTCCCGACCGGAGGACTATCACATTATATATGCCATGTATGTATGCTGAGGCTGCTATCTGGTGCATTAAATGCCCAATAGTAGGCTCATTAGCTCTTGCCCTATCTCAAATGGGCTACTTACAAGTATTTTCTTTGGATCCATGCAAATGAATGGCATTAACATCACACATTCATGGATTTGATCTCGAAACCTTTTAAATGATGAAATATTTGAAAACACCACTTGCCATATTATCCAGTTCATTTGAAATGCCGTAATCCAACGATTATGCTTTTTTCCCGATAAAAGTTATCAAAATTCTTGTCATATTTTGAAAAAAATTTGGTGGCAGGGAATTTTATAAATTTAAGTAAAAGTTGTCAAACTTCATAATTTTAGGTGTTTAGAGGTTTTTGATAGTGCTCAATCTATTTCCACTATCAAAAACATGATTCAAACATTGTATCTACAAGATTTTTTGAAATTTTTTTCGAACACTATATCTACAAGATTTTTTGAAATTTTTTTTGCCTGGATTCCAGCGACTTTTAACCGTCTAGGTAATTCCACAACTCCATTCAAAATGATAAAATATTTGGAAAACCCACTTGGGTAATACCCAACCATCTATGTGGTTCATTATAGAATTAATTTAATTATCGGATGTTTTTAATTTTTTAGGTTGGTTTAACCCAAAATTTTTGGAGATTTTGTTTTGTAATGATACACAGGATTATTTTGGACATTTTGTTTTGGAATGATAAGTGTGTTAGAGAAATACATATAATATATTTAGATTAGTTTTAAGTAGTGTGTTATAGAAATATGTGTAATGTAATTATTTGATGTTTTTAATTTCTTGGGTTTTTTTATTTTTTATTTTTTTTTAAGGATTTTTTTGAATAATAAGTTTGAATTTATAATTTATATAATTTAAGTATTTAATGTCTGTTTTGATGTTGAATCTATTTATGTATTTAAAAATATTTTTCAAATAATAAAAATTCACATTATTCTTGAAAATTTTATTATTGGATTAGGTAGAAATACAAATTAAATGGGACCACGAAAATATGTCAAATATTTTTTAATTGATTTATGAGAAAAATATAAATCATTTTTATATTAATCAATAATAAATTCTATATTAATATGAAAGTAAAAATAGGGGTGGTGGGAGCGTGCGGGGTCTTGTATAGCACCAAAGGAAATTTGGAAAAAGCATATGCTTAAGGTCTAGAATCAATGACAAACAACCAAGCAAAGTTGCATGGTTTACTCCAAGGCCTACTTCTAGCTAGAGCCCTTCAAGTATCCACCATCAAAATACTAAATGACTCCCTCGTCATTATACATCATATAGAATACTTCACGCAGAGATAAGCACCTAGGGAATTTATTGAACAGAATCAGAAGACTCTTGGAAGATATCCAAAGAGAGAATATTTCCACGTTCTTCGAGTTCATAATGTAAAAGCAGATAAATTTGCCAACCAGACCTTTCAATTATGAGAAGGGAAAATGGAAGTTTTTAAACACATACATGGTGGAGGCAACACGAAAGATAAACATTAGATTTCATTTTCTTATTCACAATGAGACATATTTATAATACATAGGAATGACCCTTGGTTTCATATTCCAAGTGGTCCCTTGGACTCCCTTTGGCTATTTAGCTTCCACACCAACCCTTAGAGGATTAGGTGTCCAACATTCTCCCCCTTAATCCGAAGGGTTATGTATGAGTCCAAGAAGAGAGTTGTAATACAAAACGTGCAAAAATGCATGGCCACACTAGGTTGAATGTGCTCTCTGAAATGTTGGTATAAAGGGAGGTGGTTTAAGAATGACCATCAACATTGGAATGCTTAGTGCAGTTCCCAGAACTCTTCCAAATCTGGCATGAAGTTGAGGTCTTATACTAGAGGAAGTGCTCCTGATGTTTTGAAGAAGGAAACCTTCAACCTTGCAAGGGAGGTCTCACCCCACATAAAAGGGATAACCTCAACCTGAAAAGGAAGGTCTCAATCTGTGATGGTTTAAGGATTACCACCAACTCTGGAATGTTTAGTGAAATTCCTGGAACTCTTCCAAAACTGGCAAGAAGCTGAAGTCTTCTGCTAGAGGAAGTGTCCTCAATTCTTTGAAGAGGCATCACCAACTAAAGGCATGCTCAGGGGCATCTTTGTCTCTAGCTACAACTTTGAATATGGTATGGTAGGTTGTGGCTCAGGCTCGCTTGATGTGGCTTTGAAGCTTGTAGATGACCATCATTCCCCCCCCATCAGATACAAGGTGAGATGATGGAGAAAACTCAACTGCAAAATTGTCCAATACTCTAGAACAAAATCTAACTTATGACTGAAATATATTCATGGATGTTGAAGCCCACTTCCAAGAAGCGGTCCATCCATGAAGAATCTTTGTTCTTGCGGGAGGCTTGTTTTTTAAGCATTTGTTTGAAGAATGATTGGTTTTATGACAATGATTACATGGATGAAGATCAAAACAATGATCAATATGGCCAACTCGGTCATAGTGTTGGAATTTCACAATCTGTTGTTGTTGTTGTGGAAAGGAGTAGAATCTAGAACAGCTGAAGGTGAACTGTCATGAAGGAATCTAGCCCTCTGAAATTAGATGGGCTTTGAGTAATCTGGAATATGAAAGGAAACCTCCTTATCATATCCAAGACATCTTCTATTCTTATTGTGAACAAGCTCTTCCCAAGGTTTGATGATGGACTTGGGAAGTGCAAACTGAACTTCTGCATCTGCATATACAACTACTGCCTCATTGGGTACTACATCTGAATGAACTTCAACAATATTGACTTGCTGTTGATGGGAGTTTATCTCAATGTTCTTAATAGAATGATGCTTACAATGTTGTAGCTCTTCTTGTTGTAGTTTTGTCTCAAACTGCAAAAACTCAATATTCTCCCATGCATTTTGGAGAAAAATTTTAATATTGGAAAGAGATGTTTTGTTGATCTTAACTTTATGTGAAGTAGGAAAGTGTTCTCTCTGCGGACAGAGGTAACCCCTCTAGCCCTAGAGTGGGTCTAGTCATAGAAAATACAAAACAACAATCGATTCCCTTAAATAGTCATCATTGGAGGCCTACCTCAAGCCAGTGGTTGATGAAGTTCCCTTGCACCGCTCCAGCTTCCGTTTCTTTCTCCTCGATGAGCAGTCAACTTGAAACACCACAAGAAAACAACAGAGCATGTAACCCAGAACAACAATGATATATTTACTTATAAGGTCAAGAAATCATAAGCTATCAAGTAAATTGTACACAAGTTATAGTAAATCATCATTGATTGTATTAAAATGAATCAAGAGCAAAGCTTACATCCAAGTTTTGACGTCACAAGCCTCTTCGGAGGGTCCAGCCAGTATGTTTCTTCAAGCATTCAATGTCAAGGATGGGTCTCCCAAATAGACAATTTCTCCCTCTCACTCACAAGCTTTAATACAAGGTTAAGGCACTCCACAACCTCTTACCAAAATATTAGCAATCCCACACTTTTCACACTCACACCAAAGCTATCTACTAAACTTAAAAGAACCAGTAGCACTGCCCAACTAGAGAACTAGCAGATCATAGCAATGGTGAGTGATTTTATAGGAGGAGTCTCCATGAAATGAGGGAGAGGGAGCTTATCCTCAAGGGAGGTTGCATAAGTGACGAAACCACCATCCCAGAGGAGGAAGGGCGACTGAAACTAACCCAACAACCAGCTCTAGAGACATCTAGAAGGCCGACTTTTTGAACAAATTCGCCAAATCTAGATCGTCTCTAGTCATGAACTAAGTCTCAGCGATAGCATCGCAAGGAGGCAATGCATTCAGACCAATCGTTGCGACAAATAGCTGGAGGACTTGCGTCGGGCCCTAAAATTCAACCGTCGTAGGAAATAGGTGTACACCTGTGACGTGTCGTGATGAGAGTGTTCATGACAAGGGATCATCGCATATATTAATGGCTTAATCGTGACGAGGTAGAAACTTAGGGAACAGGGTCAGTTCTTCAACATCAAAGAGCATTGTTTATCCTTTTTGCATAAGTGGGATGATATGAACATGTTTATTTGATACATGACACAGTAGAGGGACTTAGATGAGGACAGTGATAAATTAATATGTAACAGATGCCCCTTAAAGTATGAAGCCCGAGAGAGTGGGAGGGGTGAAATGCTTTACAAAACCATGACCGAACTGGAACACCACCTTGAAGAACCTACAGACGCAAGTACAAATGATATATCTGATAGCAAAATACACGTAGTCTAGGCATGGGCACAACCATCCAAAAGACATATGAAACTTGGTATGTCGTATGGAGGCAGCCACCCAGTTGATAAGACCATATAAAATGACAAAGGTATGGTCACGACCATCCATGAAGACTTAGGTATGGTTGCAGCCATCTAATCAAAGAGTCATGTATGTAATCACAAACCAATCCACGCAGCCCGAACATATATAATCTTAGTTCAGGGTCTTGAAACCCTAATCGATCCTACTACAAATTCTAGAATGCGAACAAATGTGCTGAGGTTGAGCATGATAGAAAGTCACTTGATTACCGGTTAATAATGAAATCGTTAACAAGTGCTAGAGAAACCACCAATAATGCTAATGGATCTCAAGGTACTGTCGAGTACAATCCACTGAGTGTGAAAAATGAGCTGAAGTCGAACACTCGTGGAGTCACCCAATCGAAGACCAATGATAAAATTCTATCGTCAGGTGCGAAGAAATTTCCATTGAGGCATGCAAGCTCCAAGGTACCGAAGGGGATCTCTAGATCAATTTCCTGGATAATGAGCTGACGTTGACAGGAGACGATCCGTCGTAGGAGGGCCATTAAGTTTCCCCCATCAACGACGTGAGATAAGGAACAAGTGGTAGATGGTGAAACAAAGCATCAGAAGAGGAAGTAAGGGTGTGAACTGTAGAAGGATTATACTCTTGAACATATCGGCAACACGACTCCGGAATGTGGTATCATTTTGGTGTTAAGGGATCGGAGGTCTGATGGAGACAACATGTATCAGATGGAATGAAGCAAAATGACAACCCAAAACCCTAAGAGGCCAATGACGATGTGAGGATATTCCAACCCGATAAGAAGCAAAAGTGTTGATGTTCAAGAGTGACTAGCTGCCGCAGGTAACAAATGACGACTTCCAAATTTTCCCCCACCATTGCTAGCGAGTATCCCAATTATTTTTGAAAAACAAGCTTAAAGGGGATAGCATATGCTTGTAATATAAGTTCGACCTTCGGAAAAATCCAACCTAGTAATACTTTAACATGCCCTAGGGAGGAGAAGCTTGAGTCTCATCATGGTAACGAGTCCAATGTCATCAGGGTTTAACGAGTCCGACATAGGGAAAAATCAGCGTCTTTTTCATGTTTAGAGAGTTTGAAAAAGACACGGAAAAGAAAACTCCACGGGGGTCCTTTTTCACAAATTTGTGTCCCTTGAGCCCAAAAAAGTATAAAATAATACTCGAGAGATCCACTTGATCATTACGATCAAGGAGTACTTTTCGTAATTAGCGGCCCCAATCCGAAAAAGTAAAAAAGCGATCGAAGACACGTCGTTTCATAACCAGTATTAAACTCAAAACGACAAAAGTCTAGTGATATTTTCATGTTTATACGGTCAGAAAAGAGCTGAAGGGACCACCTTTTATTCCATTTAACAAGTTAAAAGGGAAAGCTCGACAATATTTTCGTCTTTTGTAAGTCAGAAAAGGGCTTAAAGAAGACTTGTAGAAAATGTGGACCAAGCATATATGAATCATTAAATGTATCTGTTGTCCCTGTTCTACACAGAAAAACCACATCATAAGATCCATTCGATACAAATGCATTATATATAAGGAAATTAGGTTAAAAACTCAAAACCCTAAATCAAAAACTTAAAATAAATGGTGAAACCTAAACCCTATAGTGCAAAACCTTGATATTTTGGAAAAATCGCTATAAAAAGGGTCATGGTAATTCATTTTTTACATTTACACTTTGAGTTTTTTACCTTGGGTGATTTTGAGTGCAAACTTGTGCAAAGTACAGAGCTTTATTTTGGCATCTGTAATCAATCATCCCGCCCAACTCTCCTACCAAGTAAGTTTCCATCATTTTTATGTTCAATTTCATATTCCACAGGTGGATTTCGACGGTTTTTTTGTTTCAAATCCGCTTCTTGGTCGTCGCGGAAATCTCTCACGGGTTAGCGACGACTGAGCATGCTAGAACACACTACCATCGGGGTCGTCGCTAGACGCAAGTGTATTGTTGCGACAATCAAGGAAAAGATGAACTCTTATTTTGAGCCGTCGTTACTATTTGAAAAACAACACCGTTAAGATTGAATTTTTTATAAATAGTGCATTTAAGCTCATGAAAAAGATTCTAATTGTTTTTTCCTTCAATGTAGGGCAATAATGGCATTCATATGGCAAGAGAGAATCCACGATGACAATGACGAATAGGCATTTAACAACCCTGAGTGCAGGAGAGCCCTACGTGATTGTGGATTATTGAAATTTTTCCTTACATCACACCTTCGGGCACAGCCAGACTTGCTTGAGCTACTGATTCGCTCCTGGAACCCGACAGAGGGGAAGTTCATCATCTGTGGTAAGGATATTGATTTTGACGCGACAGACATATATTTATTGACTGGTTTGTCTCATCACAGTGAGAGACCAATTATGGAGGGTGTACAAGCTGCCGGCAAGACTCTTCATATGCTGATAGCGTGGGTGTGCCCAAGGGCATGAAAATCATCCACTGGTGGGAAATTGCAGATCCTGACAGTGGGGGATTTCACCCTTTGCTCAGTACTATTTATGGTTATGAGAGTAGCAAGCTCTCAAGCACAACATGAGGCAACGAAGACCCATCTGCGGTTGGCCCTTGATTGCCTCACTCCGACCATGTACAACTGGGTTGACGCAGTGTCCGTTAACATGAAGAGGCAACTTACTAAGTGCCAATGAGGGGAAACCAAATAGTTTGGATATGGATCCATTCTGATACTGCTCATGCTGGAGTGGATGCCATCACTTCAGCTACAAGATATGGACCTGTATGTGCCAGGACCGTGAGAGACTCGCATCACCTGATGGGCACATGTGATGCCATGAGGAGGTGGTGGTTTGCCAGTTTCATGGGGAGTACTGTTTCGGGAGTGGCTGGATTGTTAGAAGATCATCATCGAGGATTGGTTGTATGCGGACATAGATTTCCAAGGAGATCCTAACATGCTGCTCCCACTTGGTGAGTAGTGGGATGAGGGAGGTAAAATGCTTGGTAAAACACCACACTATTTATGTGTTTTGTTTTTTATATTGTTTTTGGATTTTCACATGCATATATCTTAATTATCGTGTCTATGTTAC
This sequence comes from Pinus tabuliformis, assembly GCA_031772625.1. NCBI lineage: Eukaryota > Viridiplantae > Streptophyta > Pinopsida > Pinales > Pinaceae > Pinus > Pinus tabuliformis. Next base: position 1,041,646,966 of record CM062819.1, read on the forward strand.
TTGCAGATGTGGGACCAAAGAGACCCGTGGGACTGGCTCCTGAGGCATAGAGGGAGGGTAACAGAGAGTTGGCTTTGGCTCACCTGGGAAACATTGTAGTGGAGGAGATTGCCCGGAACCTCAATGGTCTGACTGATGGGATCCCATATTATAGGGGGATTAAGGAGGTCCCAGTGGAGTATTAGAGACATACTGTCGGTGTGACACCTAGGATACACAGGCTCTTGAGATGAGTAGTGCAGATGGTGGTTTGATATAGGGAGTAGAACCCACCACTGTAGACACCTAGGCTTTATTTTTTTCTATTTTTGAGAGACATGTGTCTCAGATGTATTGTGAACACAGACTCTATTTTTGACATACATACTTATTTTTGAGTGCCTCGGTGTGCCACACGATATATATATATATATATATATATATGGTTTATTACTATATCTAAATGCTTTCATACAATGCTTGATTACATGTTGCGTAAATGTCTCCCTAATACATGATTCGCTAATGCATTAGTTAATGTGTTTAATCTTCTTGGAATGTGTTGATATGTTATAAAATCAAAATTTCTTTCCAATAATCTGACACGTAAATACAACCTTAAAATCCGAGGATCTCTAATGGAATAATGCCTATTAAGTTAGTGGACAACAAGTTGAGAATCCATATTCACAACCAATGCATGAATATCGAGGTTAATAGCCTCGGTCAGTAATTAAATGACAATGCTATATTCAGCGACATTGTTTGTGGTGCAACCCAGACAAACACCTTGAAGGTCTACTAACTAACCGTGAGGATCATAGATCACCCATGCCACAGAGGAAAGGTTCTGAGTACTACGGCAGTTACCATCAGCAAAACCAATGTAAGGTGTGCTAGACATCTGCACAAGAAGTAAAAAGACACAATAAGTGGCAATTATGCCTACACACCAAGCCACACATGCAAACACACACTACAAAAACACATATGTATATAGTAGATGCACGAAGTTCATGCATAATATTTCTTAAAATAAAGCCCATTCCGGGGCTTATCTATAGGATTCCATTCATAATCAATCAGCTCATAGGCCCCTTTTTGCAAAATGTGTTTCAAAATGTAAGGCCCATGCCACATAGACTCTAATTTGCCTGCCCCCGGGTTATCATTTGCTTGATCATAGAGCAGGACTAGGTCTCCTTCAATGAAATAACGAGGGGTGACAGCTTGGTCGAAGTGAGTTTTCACTCTCTTCTTCTGTGCTTCGATGAATAAAGAGGCTAGTTGATGGGTCTCATCTAATCGTTCTAGGTAAAGAAGACGTTCTTCTACCGGAGTAATGTTTGGGAGTAATTCGACGGCTAATTTAAGAGAAGGGATCTCACAGTCAATCGGAAGGGTAGCCTCCAGACCATAAACCAATTGAAACGGGGTGAATCCAGTGGCATCCTTCACTAAAGTACAGTAGGCCCATAAGGTAGAAAAAAAAATCAAATGCTAGTTATACTTGTGCATGCCAATGGTGCATTGAAGCATTGTGACCAAAACTTTGTTGACAGCTTCTACTTGGCCATTGGCCTAAGGATAATACGACGTCGAACTATCATGACGCAAGCCCAGCTGGGTTGTTAACTCAGTCATCCTATGATTACGGAAATGAGAACCGTGATCAGTGACAATAGCCTGAGGGACTATGAATCGACAAATTACATGATTGAATAAAAACCAAGCCGCTATCTTATCGTCATTAGATAATGTAGACATCGCCTTGATCCATTTCTTGAAATAATTGATGACAACAATGATATACCCATGCCCCCCACCCGAGAAAAGGTTACAGATCATATAATCAATGCCCCATTTGGAAAAAGGGCCGACGATAATGATAGGGTGTAAAGGAGAGGGAGGTGCACACATCTTCCGTTGGTAGATTTGGCATGCATGACAAGAGCGGACAATGAGAATGCAATTCTGTTACACTAAAATTCATCACCATGACTATTTGCAGTCAGTATGGCTCCATCAATAACCATACTATCCTCCTTGGCAAGTCTTATACCTTTGCTCCTCATGTCAAACTCCAAAAAAGAGAGAAAGCCTTTAAAAAATCAATATATCTCTGGTTCCGCACTTTCTCTTACTCTTACCTGCGGGCCCGCACCTCAAGTACATAATACCTGTGTACTTGTACAATCTGTCTGTAAAGGGGTGGGTGAGTACCCCTGTAAAAGTCAAAAGGCGTAAGTTTTACTTCAAAAAAATTACTTGCGATCGATTCTAGAGCATTCTAGAAGATGGTTTGACGTGGATTGAGCGCCTCCAGATGGTTCATGCATCCCAATGAAAGAGGAACTTATCCCATGAAGAGGGGAGCTATCCCTTTGAAAGAGGGACTTATCCCATTGATGGTGGACCTGTTTAACTTCCTCCAAAGCATTATAAATACAGGCATTGGGCCAGAGGCAAGAGAGGTTGAAAGCTGAACATTCCTAAGGGTAGATGCTGCTGAAATTAGGACTCCCTTATAGAGCTTGAGAGGAGAGATCACATTCCTTTCTTAGCTTCATTTGGAAGTGGGTGAGCTGATCAAAGTAGAGGAGAACTCTTGCTAGACCCTAGGAGGGACCTGCACAACACCAAGGCGTTGGTTGTAAGGTTTCTTTTGTTTCCAATTAATACAATTAAGTTCATTTTTCTCAACAAGTTGTTATATATAATTTGTTTCATAAACTCCTTGGTCTTTATGATGAATATGTTTTATTATATGAGTTATTCAGGTGCTATGTAATCGTTTGCTTGTTTGTGTATGCAGGCTTCAAGGAGAGGAGCTCATCTAGATCGAAGAGGCTTGGCCACTACAAACAACGTTGGACTAAAGGTAAGCCTTAAACACCTGGTCGCTCTTATTTTAAATGCATATTTAGGGAAAGATAGTGCTTGATTGTTTTGTTTGTCACTAGAAAAGCCTTAGTTTCTAGGGAGGTCGGTTTTTTCGGCAAAATTGACTCTTTCCGCATGACAAAATGGCGACCATACTGGGGAATCCATGGATTTGATTGATTTCTCTTTTGATTGATACTTTGATTTGAGAAACGTTGATTTCTTTCTAGTTTTTGACTGATTGACTGTGAATTTGGGTAGAATAGCTTAGGATTGAGTTAGTTTTTTATTTTTCTTGTTTTTGAGAGAAGTGCGCACCCTCTGAGTTAAGCACAGTGCGTAGCTATACGCACCTCTGCTTTGCACACAGAGAGGGGCCGCACCTGTGTAAACGGGCTGCCTGCGTACCCTGTCAAAAGTTTAGAAAATTTCAATTTTTTTTCCTTTTTTACCTATTAGATCTTGTTTATAGCTTATTTATTATTGCCCAAATCCACTGGTTACCTGTCAGAAGTTTTCATCTAGGCTTGTTTTATTAGCATCAAGGGTTTTAGCGAAGTTCATAGAAATTCTAGCCCTAGGTTTGATTTTTGTATTGGTCTTGTAGTGACTCTGGATTTAGAAGTTGTAGAAACCTTGGATATCCCTGGTCTTTTCAGTCTTCTTAGGAGTTAGACCATTCTTAAAATCCACCTTTGTTTGAGAAACCTACCGTTGTGTTGTCTCTTTGCGGAATTTCGAGAAGGCTTGTTTATTAAGCTGTGAATTTCATTCTTAAGAAAAAGAACAAGAGCTTTTTATTTTTGTTTTTGACTGATTTATGATTTTGCATGAATTAGTCCTTGGTTGAATTGTAACTGAGTAAAACAACCTGGAATTATATTTTGTAGGCTTTTACCTCATTGGATTTTCTTTTAGATAAATTTCTCTTAGATTTTCATAGATCTTAAAATTGATTTTTGTTAAGTAGTTTTACATTTGTTGAAATAGGAAAAATACAAAATCTCTTTTGAAGAAAGTTTGTTTTAGTAGCGTTTGAAGTCTTTGAAAAGAGAAAGGAAGTTTTTGTGAAATAATTAGTGGTATTGTGTTGTGTGCTTTGGAAAAGATAAAGAGATTTTTTCTTTGATTTTCATTGCTAAGAAAGTTGTCTTTATAAATTTTTCATTCTCCAACTCTCTTAGCTAGGGAATTCATTGAAAAGGAAAGATTTTTTTTTTTCATCCTAGGTGCATCTTTTTAGTGGATTTGAGTCGAGTCTACACATCATAAGTTTCATCTCCGCTACCTTTTGTCCTAAAGAAAAGCCATAAAAAATAACACTTAAAGTAAAATTAACTTAGTAACTTTTTATTTACTAGGGCTCTGATACACCAACATAGATCAGGCTAGTGTCTTGGAGTAGGAGAGTAATTAACTCTCCAAGACAGTAAAAAAAAGCAAGTAGCTTATCTTGCGGTAGGATAAATCCAATTGCTACATTTATGCTCTGTGAAAGCTCCTCTTAAAGGAGAAGCACGAGATCATGTCCGAACCAGTGAGGGGATCAATCCTCCTTCATTGGGAACGACGCCAGATATGCACGTACTACAAATGGTAAACCTCGGATTAACCATTGTCGAGGAGCCTGGGGTCACTTGTCGGTAAACCTTGGATTATTGTCAAGGAGCCGGCAAGGGGATTGAGCTTGTTACTCTGCCCTTGCGTGCGTATCGGATCGCAGACTGTTCCCCCAGGTATATTTGTTGCTGTTGGTGACCTTAGTGACTATTATCTTTAGGATTCTTCCTAAGGTGATGGTGGAGGGAAGATCCCACTGTACCTGGAGCAGACGTCGGCTAGAATCACTTGGATTTTCTAGGGGGTTCACTTCACTCGAGACGGTTATTAGTGGAGGAACTTGTGCCAGTCTATTCATTAAGCAGGTTGCTGGGGTAACTGTTCCACCCGCCATTTCTGTATTGAACTCTGCGATGTTGGATTTCATCACCAACTAGCGCTTTCAGTACGGAAAGTTACTGTTTGTGTGTGGTTTGATGCCCTAGATTCTTTAGGCGTGTGATTCGAATTTGTTTGGTTCTTTAGAGACTTTAGGCGGTTTGCTTTGAGATTTTACTTTGTTTGCGTGTGCAGTAGTTAAAAGTTTTTAGCTGTGGCTGAATTACCAAGATAGTCCCGTAGACTTCGGGGCCAGTCTCCTGAGGTTGTAACCGTGGCTGATTTGTTGAGGAAGTCCCATAGACTTCGGGGCCAACCTCCTGAAGAAGTCCTGAGCCATTACGAAGGCTTGAAAGTCCTCGTGACTCCTAGTGAAAGTAGAGTTGGATCACCTGAAGAAGGAGAATCTTCTGCGATAGTTCATCTTGATTATCAACCATCAGTAGCAGAGTATAATCCACAGTCAGTGTCTGTCTCTGAAGTAACTGGTAGCTTTTCGTCTACTAGTGATATAGGTGAAGAACCTGAAATATCAGAACCTGAAAGTGAATTTGCTGCCACTCCTATATCGCCGGTAGCTTCTCTGACTTCTAGTGCTCCTGATTCACCCAGGGTAGAAAGAGTAATTACCCAAGATCTTCCTTCTGGGCTTATTGCTATTGAAGAACTTGCTTCTCCAGAAGAGGTGGAAGGTTTATCTATCCCTGATTCTTTAACAAATTTCTTAGAAAACCCAGGGTTAAGTTTTTCACCACCTCGAGCTCCTTTTCACCCGACACCTAGAGGTTTTTATCCTTCGTCTAATATATCGATACAGTCAGCCGTGATGTCTCAATCATCAGAATCTTTTATTCATGGTGGTCCCTCTGTTCCCGTTGGGTATCAGTCCCTTGCTGGTACTTTTTCGGGAGCATCTCCTCAACCAAGTCAACAAGGGTTATTAACTGGAAATGACGGAACTAGACCGTTAAGTGTAGAGGACATTCTTATGATGTCAGGTACCGTTCCTAGTCAGCAACCTCAAGGTGGTCAGTTACGGCCTGGGGGGCAGCCTCAAGGTCTTCAAGTCATGCCTGGGGGGCAACCTCAAGGCTAGTACATACCTACGGGACAGTACATACCTCAAGGTCAACCCCAAACCCAATATGTACCTCAAGGTCAACCCCAGTATCAATATGTACCTCAAGGTCAACCTCAGTATCAGTATATACCTCAGGGTTATCAACCCCAAGGTTATCAATCACCTTCCGGTCAATCTTTTGTTCAAGGAACCGAAAATGTACCTTTGAATTATCAACCCTACCCTCAACCAGGTTATGGTCCTCAATATGGTCAATCTACTATGAGTCCATACCCCGGAATGACGTTAGTGTGGAATCAATCTCAACCGGTATTGCAACCGAATGTGCAATCGTCATCTTCAACTGGACAACCTTTAGTTTCTGGTTCAACCCAGCAACCTGTCCAGTCTACCGTTCAAACCTCTGCACCTTCTGTGGTTTCACAGCTAGGGCCTAGTACACCTCGTACTCCACCCCAAACAGCTGCTGCAACTGTTGCAACATCTACTCCATCTACCACACTTACGTCCGGAGTATCTACAGCCCCGGTTTCTACTGCTCCTGCGTCAGTCCCTCAAGCATCTTTGCCTCAGTCTGGACCTACAGTTCAGACTACGGTTCAGATACCGGTAGGGCAACCTGGTCCAAGTACGGTTGTAACAAGTCAACCTCAGTTCACTTATCAACCATACCAGGGGCAGTACCAATATGGTCCTGCTGTGCAACAGCTAGTATATCAGTATCAACCGTACCCTGGGTATATATATCAACAACCCCAGTATGGTTTGGTTAATCCTGGTTTCCCAGGAGGATATAATATCCCTAATGCGATTCCCATTCCTAGTTATCCTGGATATCCTCCTCCTAGGGCTGGTATAATGACTCAGAGTTTCAGGGACCCTAACCATCAGTTACCATTCATTGCAACTTTGGATTTACCTGACTTGTCATGCCTAACGAACGATCCAATCAATTATCTTCCGTTTTGGCCGACAATGCCGAATAAGTTGCCTAGTGACATACCCAAGTTCGAAGGTAAGCCAGGAGAGGACCCATCAAATCACGTGATGACTTATCACCTCTGGTGTGCCTCTAATTCCATCTCGGATGATTCGATCTGCTTACGTCTTTTCCAGCGCACTCTCATTGGTCTTGCGGCCAAGTGGTATATTGAGTTACCACGGGCCTCTTTTTATAATTTTAGCCAGTTAGCTACCTCGTTTTTAACTCATTTTCAGTTGTCGGTCAGATATGATAATGGCACGGAGTTACTAACTTCATTAAAGCAATCGACGTCTACTTATATTTCTGATCATATTCATGAATGGAGATGTCGAAGGCGGTTAGTGAAAGTTTTTATCCCGGACCAGATCTTAGCTGAATGGTTTGTTAAATCATTGTTACCGAAGATTACTCAAGATGTAGCTAAGGCCGGAGTAGTTACTAAGGAGCAAGTGATTGCTCAAGCACAGTACCTTGACTTAGTTTATACTCAGTTCGGTACGTTACATGAAAAAATCCCAGATCTTCCCGAGGGGAATCAAATAGCTGTTGCTCCGTCAGGGTCTCATGCTGTTGATGGCATGATTGGTACGGTGAACACTAAAAGCAAGAAGAAATCCTCTAAGAATTCTTCTCCTATTATAACCTTACCAGATTCCCCGACGGGAGATTCTTCCGCTGAACTCTCCGCCGATATTCATGTTGTAGAGTCATCTACAGCTAAATCAAAATCCGGTGGGAAGAAGAAAGGGAAGAAGAAGAATAAAGCAGACAAAACTCCAAAGGAGAAAACTGAAAAATCGGAAACCAATGACGAAAAACGCAAACCTCGATATCCTTGTCTTATTTGTGAAGAGGAACACTTTACAAGAGACTGTCCACATCGAGCAGAGGTTGCGAAGATTGTCAAAGGTTCCCAAACTCCTGTTGTCTTGAAGGATCCTTTTCCAGCTCAAGACAGTAAAATGATAGGTTCTTCCTCAAATGCCAATGAAGAACCCATATTGATGATGTCACATGTTAGGATTGCGACTCGATCACATGATTATGGTAGTAAAAGTCCTGTTGATGGCAAAGAAGCAGAATCTTCTCAACCGAATCCATCAACCTCAGCTCCCGGTTCCAATCCACTACAGATCGAGAAACCTAATCCAGACTTGGTAATCAAACCACCCGCCAAGGGTATACTTCGAAAGTCCGCTTTCAATCCACATGCGAGAGCAGCTCAGAATTATAACATTGTTGAGGACTTAGCTGTTTCACCCTCAGCAATGTCGGCTTTGGAAGTGCTGCAATCGTGTCCAGCACAACGCAAATTACTCTTGTCGGCTATAGGAGCTGTTGACGTTCAGGACCCGAACCTAATAATCTTTGATCTAGAAAATAGTACACCGCGCTTACCTCATCAAATGGCTTTCCAGATTCCAGTGATAGTCAAAAACAGGCCTATTCATCGGACTGTAATTGATGAGGGAGCTTCAACGTGTATTATGTCGATACAGTGTTGGAGATCTCTTGGCTCTCCTTCACTAAATCAATCCCCGACGATTCTTAAGGCCTTCGATGGCCGTGGGTTTCATCCATTTGGTATTCTACAGGACTTACCTATAGGGGTTGAAGGAAAAACCGTTAATCTAGATGTGGAGGTGGTTGATGCCCCTCTAGATTACAACCTTCTGTTGGGTCGAAGTTGGTCTTACGCTATGACAGTGGTCGTTTCATCGATTTTTCGAGTAATAAAATTTCCACATAACGGAAAGATCGTAACAATAGACCAGCTGGCTTATTTTTCATCCGACCCAGCCTCTTCAGAGAGTATTCAGCATGTTGGCAAGACGGTTATCCCATATAAGGATGTTGGAGTAGGACTAGTTAAAGATGCCGGTTTACTGGGAACTTTTCCTTTTCCTCCAATCAACGCATCGTCTTCATTCGCTTCCATTCATATGATTACATCAGATACTATTGTTTATGATGATCCTTGGATCATTCCTTCTGAATCTGAGATAGACTCATTTGGCGATTCTATGCCTTTGAGTCCATATGAAGTTGCCTATCAAACTGTGCAATCGTTTACCGACACTTTTTCAACCAAAATTGACCTAATGAATGTGGTCCGTGAGGAATCACTTTTCACATCAACCTCAGAGTTAATAGCATTTCCCGAAGTTGTTTCATCCGACGAGCAACTTCGTGAAGTCCTGTGTATAGATGATTTACCATGGGACGATCTCCATCATAGATCTTCGTTTTTACCCGAGGATGATCATTTTGAAAATGATTTCTCATCAATTTTTACAGCTGAATATGTCAAGGAAGCTCAGAATCCCATGAAACATCCTGATTCAGAGCTGAATTTGGGAAATATTTCTCAAACTATTCCTATCGACATTTCGGTTAAGCCTGGAATTATTGAAAACATTCATATAGGTGCCTCGTGTACAGATGACGAAATTCAGACATACAAGGCCCTATTTCAAGAATTTTGCGACGTGTTTGCCTGGTCCTATGAGGAAATGCCAGGAATTGATCCCGCGATTGTTGTTCATGAGATCAAGACTTACCCGGACGCTAAACCCGTCCGGCAACGTTTGCGTCAGATTCACCCAAGAAAAGCTGCTGCAATTAAAGCGGAAGTCGAAAAATTATTAAAAGCAGGGTTCATTTATCCGATCCCGTTAACGGATTGGGTATCGAATATTGTTCCGGTTAATAAAAAATAGGGAACAATAAGAATATGCATCGATTATAGGGACATTAACCGAGCTTGTCCAAAGGACAACTATCCAACTCCTTATATTGATCAAATAATTGATGATTGTGCCGGCAGTGAAATATTTTCTTTTATGGACGGATTCTCCGGATACAATCAAATCAACATACTACCTGCCGATCAACCAAAAACGGCTTTCATTTGTCCATGGGGGACATTTGCTTATTGCAAATTGCCTTTTGGGCTCAAGAATGCCGGAGCAACGTTTCAACGGGCCATGTCTTACGCATTTCATGACATCAAGCACATTGTGCAACCGTATCTCGATGATTTGCCTGCTCATTCATTACATCGAGCTGATCACCTTGTCCATTTACGAGCAATCTTTATGAGGTGTAGGCATTATCGGATACGGTTGAATCCACACAAATGTGTTTTCTGTATAGAAACGGGACGATTGCTAGGATTTGTAGTTTCGAAAGCCGGCATTCGCGTCGATCCCTCGAAGGTCGAAGCTATCATCAAATTGCCTCCTCCTTCGAGTCTTCGCCAACTCCAAAGTTTGCAGGGGAAAGCAAACTTTTTACGACGATTCATTCCTAACTACGCCGAGGTTACAAAGGGTTTTACCCGGTTGTTGAAACAAAATATTCCATTCTATTGGGATGAGATAGCTCAGAAATCTTTCGATGCACTCAAACACGCGTTGACCCATGCGCCGTTATTGCATCCTCCCAACTACAACCAGGATTACATCTTGTACCTCGCCGCCGCTCATTCCACCATTGGGATGGTCTTAGTTCAGGAAGACGAATTCGGAAATGAACATGTGATATATTACCTTAGTAGAACTTTAAATCCTACTGAGCTAAAATACTCACATGTGGAGAAATTGGCACTGGCAGCTGTTCAAGCTGTCCAACGTTTTCGTCACTACATTTTACTACGTAAAACTACAGTCATTTCGGATTGCAACCCTATGACCTATATCTTGACTAAACAATTGCTAGGGGGCAAGTACTCTAAATGGATCGTTATCCTGCAAGAGTTCGACTTGGAGTTTGAAAAATCTAAGTCTAAGAAATCTTTAGTCTTTGCGGAGTTAATGTGTGACTTCCCGCGTGCTGATACAGAAACTGTGGCGGAGGAGCCCATCGCGGACGAATCCTTGTTTCTTATCAGTACTTCAGATCCGTGGTATGGAGATATCATCGTTTATCTCCAGACCCAATCCTTTCGGCCAGAGCTTTCAAAGTCTGAACGTCGAAAAATACGATTTCAATCCCAACAATTCAAAATCATTGGAGATACTCTTTATCGCCGTGGGGCGGACTCTATTTTTCGCCGTTGTTTAACTCACGAAGAAGCTGAAAGGGTTCTAAATGACTGCCACTCTGGAGCATGTGGCGGTCATATGTCTGGGTTTGCCACAACCCAAAAGATATTGCGCGCTGGCTATTTCTGGCCGTCTTTGTTCAAAGATTGTATCACTGCGGTCCGAAAATGCCACAACTGCCAAATATTTGATCGAAAGATGCGCGCTCCACCTGCTCCTCTCCACCCTATAATTGTCGTTGGTCCTTTTGCCAAATGGGGTATCGACTTTATTACATGTAACCCTCACTCGGCCGGGGGGCATGCATATATCATCCTTGCGGTAGATTATTTTACTAAGTGGGCCGAGGCGATGCCTACATTTGACGCAGATGGAAAAACAGCTGCAATTTTTGTGTTCAATCATATAATTACTAGGTTTGGTGTCCCACAAGCGATAATCACTGATCATGGGCGTCATTTTCGAAACGTTATGATGACTGAACTTACAGGCCAGCTTGGTTTACGTCACGATAGTTCAACTCCTTATTATCCACAAGCGAATGGTCTGGTTGAATCCATCAACAAAGTTTTAGTCATCATGATTCGACGAATCATTGGGATTCATCGATCGAACTGGCATAACATGCTATTTTCAGCGCTTTGGGCATACCGAACTTCAGTAAAAACATCAACAGGGTTCACTCCTTTCCAACTAGTTTATGGTTTGGAAGCAGTGTTGCCCATTGAATGCGAAATCCCGTCACTGCAAATGGCCGTCGAGTTACTTCCAGCCACTTCCGAAGAGGAAAAACGTTTGTTATACTTAGCTCAATTGGATGAGAATCGACGTAATGCTGCATTAGCGATCGAGACTCACGCAAAACGCATGAAAGCTCAGTATGATCGAAATGTGACCCCTCGAAATTTTTCGGAAGGCGATCTAGTCTTGGTTTACGATCAAGCTAATGATAAATTAGGAGCTGGAAAATTCGTTCCTATGTGGCATGGTCCCTTTGTTGTCAAACGAAAGTTAGCCAAAGGGGCTTATGAACTGGTAGACTTTGACGGGGACTCTTTGGGTAAACCCAGAAATGGACTTTACCTAAAGAGGTATTATGCTTAAAAGATGGGTATGGAGAATTTTTAGTTAGGATAGTTTTTCTTTCTAGCTGGTGTGTTTGTTAGTTTAGACAGTGTGCTTAGCTTAGAGAGTGTGTTTTCGTCATTATTTCTGCTTATCTTGGTTTTACTCTTGATGTTGCAGATGTCGATGCCTCTCTAAACATACATTGGTTTCGCTGATGGTGCTTGTCGTAGTACACAAAATATCTCTTCCGCAGCTTGGGTTATCTATTCGCCTTCTGACGAGTTAGTATCTATGCATGGGGTGAGCCTCGGTCAAACAACGAATAACATTTCAGAATACAGTGCAGTGATTGAGCTATTGTCTGAATCTATTTCATTTGGGATTCGGAGTTTGATAGTGAGGTTAGATTCTGAACTCATTGTATTACAGCTTAATAGAGTGTATGCCATTAGAAATCCAGTGTTATTAAGGTTATTTTTGAGAGTGCGTCTCTTGGAACGTGAGTTTGATTATATTGAATATCAACATATTCCAAGGTCTTTAAATACATTAGCAGATGCAATTTCTTCTTGAATGTTAAATAGACATTTGCAATAATCATACATGTAAATTTAAAACCATTCCATAACATGATTTACAAGATAAGCTGGTAATAATGATATATATATATAGGAGTGTGTCAAAAAATACATCGTCTTCGATTATAGGTTGAAAAACACCTTATGATCGGCAAAAATGATAAGTACAAAAAACCAAAATGTCACATGTGTCTACAAAATGACCATCCAATCACTGGTGATGATCTCTATATGACACCACTGTACGGGCCACCCTACACAAGAACCTCCTAAAAGGTCCTGGGACCCCGACTACATAGCGTTGAAGCTTGATTGGAATATCATCTATGGTATTCTCTGGTATATCTGTTGTAAGACGCTCCAGGTGACTTTCCAACTCAGCCAAAGTCTCTGTGGCCTCGTCTTGTGGGGTCGGTGCCGCTGCAGATGGTAGTCTCCTCTCGTAAGGCCGGAGATTGGCTGGACGTTGTGGGCCTACATCTGCATTTTGAAAATTATTACTATCAGTTTTGAGACGATATAAAACAAACAAAAATAATAGATAGTTTTAAAACTTGTGAAAAATGAAGTTACCTGTATCATCCCATTGTTCTCCCGGTGGAAGAACCATGTCTGGATCTCCACGAAAATCAACTCCGGCATAAGGGAAATCCTGTATAGCAAAGACCTGGTTTTCTAACTAGCGAAAGTACTCCAGAGTAAATCAGACGACCTCTGTCCCCTCATCAGGATGACGGGCCATAACCGCAACCCATCGCATCAATTTGGGCTCTCGAGGAAGCCCAACCTCAACAGTGAGCTGCTGTGGGATCAGCATCGGAACCCTCTCTAAGCCAAAACTCACAACTAAAGCCCCATAACCAAAGGTCTTTAGCTGTCCGTTTTTGGCTCTAGTCAGTTGGCCTTTTACATTGGCCAACACAGCATCACACCAATTGAAAATGGTACCTCAATAGCAATCAACTGTCGTCCGCATCTGGGATCCAGTGGCAATGTGTAAAGTGGTAGCCCCGCAAAGTCTGGTAACTGTAAAGGTAATCACCATAATTTCAGGATGGGATATAGTTTTGATTTCTATCCCCTTCTCCTGAGACTGAGTGTTACACCACTCTAGTTGGAGACTAGCGATAGACTAGCCACCTGGCCTAGTCCCGAACAGAGTCAAGTGTTCGCCTCTCTTGGGCAAACCAATGATAAAGTAGATATCTTCCGGCTCCATCTCAAGCTGGTGCCCTCCAATATAAAAACACTGGTCCTGAACGTTCCATCTTTCTACCAGCCACTCTAGAAAGCTCACTTGGGCCCTCATGCTAGGTATGGCCCAATATTTATAAAGGCCGCATGCCTTCAAAGCATCAATTGACGGTTGATGATTAATGGCGGCCAAATCAACATCTTCGTGCTCTCTTTCACGCTAATCGAGCATGGTGAACAATCTACATGCCATAAAACATCCATTAGATTCCATAAAATCAAAAAAATTTGGTCCATTTTGGAGAATTTAGGTTTTAAAAACTCGTTGCGCGAGGTACGCACCCCGCCTTTAGGAACAGAGCGTAGGTACGCAGGGTCCTTGAAGGCAGGGTGCGGACCCTGACATTTTTTCAACTGAGAAAATGTCGGGGTTCGCAAGTCCCTAGTGTGGCGCCTGCATACCCCGAGAGGCGGTTTTTGAAACCATAAAACCTCCCAAAAATGAAATCTGGGGCCTAAAAAAGAATTCTAAATGGATGAAATTGAAGAGGAGGATGTTGTAGATTACCTGGAAGAGACGGCGTTCGATTTTGACGGTCGTATTCTCCGCAATGTCCACGGGAAGTTTCTTGCCAAAAGCCCTTTTTCTCTCCTCAAATAGTAAAATGGTAAAAATGAATTGGTAAAAGCCCTTTTTATTGGTTTTTTGGGTAAATAAATGGTAAATTTGTTTATTTTTCACTATGAAAAGGTATTTTTCAAAGTATTTTTATCTATCTTCAACATGTATGAGTAATGTGTTGGTTTTTGTGCAGGATAAAGGATTTTCAGGGAAAATTGTCATTTTTTACAAACAAAAACATCAGAGTCATCTTTAAGCTCTTTTCTGACTCCTAAAATGTGAAAAGATTGCTGAGTTTTCTTTTTAGCTCGTTAAAATAGAATTAAAAAGACGGTCCTCTTACAGCCCTTTTCTAACCGTAAAAACATGAAAAGATTGCCGGATTTTTGTCGTTTCAAATTCAATATTGGAAATAAAACGATGTGTCCTTGATCGCTTTCTACTTTTCAAATCAAAGACACTAATCATGAAAGTACTCCTTGGTCGTAAAGATCAAGCAGTTCTCTCAAGTATTATTTTATACTTTTTCGGGCTTGGGAGACACAAATTTACGAAAAAGGTCAACCCTGGAGTCTTCTTAAGTTTTTCAGACTCTCTAAAATTGAAAAACGCCGAGTTTCTCCTATACTGGACTCGTTAAAATTTCACAGTAAAGGACCTGTTCGATTACAAACAGGAACGGACCACTCCTTCTTAGGGTTCGAATCTAAACCAAGTTGGACTCATCCGAAGGATGAGCTTATAATCAAGCAAATGTTATCCTCCTCAAGCTTGTAAAAAATAAAGAGGTACTTGCCAGAAATGGTGGGGGAAAAGAGAGGAAAATGAGCCTATTTGTTATACTTTGTCTCGGAAAAACCTTATCACCACTCTTGAACACGACACTTTTCATTCACCTGGGTTGGGAAATCCTTTGCCTAACAGTTGATCAAACCACATTGAAAGCCTTCAGCCGGTTTCCGGGTAATAACTTTGGGACAATTGTCACCAAACCATCTGTAGTGTCGTTATGTGTTCAAGAGGAGTCTTGCAAATAAACCATTCATCTGCAAAATATCTGTCATCCATCTTGACTATCCCTGAGTCAGTCCTTACAGCTACATTTCTTCAACTTGATCTATGATTTCGTGTTGTGGGCTTGCCTGCAACGGATCGCTTTCTATCGACTTCAGTTCATTATCTAGAAAGATGATCTAGAAATCATCAGTACCTTGGGATCGGCATGCCTCAATGGCAGGTTTATTGCCTTTGACGACAGGTTACATCAATGACCTTCGATCAAGGGATTTTGTGACATGTTCGACATCAACACATTCATTCACATCTCATGGATTGTACTGGGTACTTTGAGAGCCATTGACATCACTGGTGGTCTCTCTCACACTTGTTAACAGTTTACATCATTGACTGGTAATCAAGTGGTTTCTACCATGTTCGACATTAACTCATTTATTCACTTGGATAGAATCGTACTATTTCGGGAAGTAGAAATGAAGACCCTGGATCTAGTTTCCGCCATCCAGGCTGCGAGGAGTTTTGTATTCATTATACAATAGACTAATTATAAACAGATGGCTGCGTCCATACTGTGTCTACATGTGTCTATGATTATGATGTATTGCGAAATCATTCCTATATCAGAGCAGTAGTTAGTTTATTAGTTAAGTTTTTGATCTGAGTATGGGAATGCCTACCTCAGTGTTACACTAAAAAATGTCACCATGACTATTTATAGTTAGTATGGCCCTATCAACAGTCATGCTACCCTCTTAGGCAAGTCTTATGCCTCTGCTCTCCATGTCAAACTCCAAAAAAGAGAGAAAGTCTTTCTAAATGTATTTATCTCTAGGGACGCAGGTTCTCTCAACCTTACCTGCGGGTACGCACCCAATGTTCACAAAAGCTGCGTCTTTGGACGCTTTGTATGTAAAGGGACAGGTGCGTCCCCCTGTAAAGGTTAAAATGCGCAAGTTTCATCTTTAAAAAGTCACTTGTGGTCATTTCTAGAGCATTCTAGAAGGTTGTTCGACGTGTATTGAGCGCCTCCAGATGGTTCATGCACTCCTACCAAAGAGGAACTTATCCCATCAATAAGGGAGCTATCCCATCCAAAGAGGGGATTATCCCATTGATGGTGGACCTGATTAACCTCCTCTTGAGCACTATAAATACAGGCATTGGACTAGAAGGAGGGAGGTTGAAAGCTATACATTTCTAAGGGTAAATGCTGCAGGAATTAGGACTCGCATTTAGAAGCTTGTGAGGAGAGATTGTCATCTTTGCTTGTTCTATTTGGAAGTGGGTGAGATTTGTCAAAGTAAAGGAGAAATTTTGATGGACCCTGGGAGGGACTTGAACAACACCAAGGCTCAGGTTGTATTTGTTCCTTTTGTTACCTATTAATGCAAATGAGTCCATTCTTCTCAATAACTTGTTATTTATGAGTTGTTTCATGTACTCCTTGGTCTATGTGTTAAATATGTTTTATTCTATGAGATTATCAAGTGCTATTTAATCGTTTGATTGTTAGTGTATGCAGGTTTCAAAGTGAAGGAGGAGCTCATCCGGATCAACAAGCACTTCGAAATTTGCCCCAAGAAACAACTCAATGGTAAGTTGCTCTCACAGGTAGACTTTATGACAGGTCTGACTTCTAAGAATGCTGACAAAACCAGAGAGATCTAAGGCTTGACAACTTCTACCGCCAAAGTCACTACAAGACCTACTCAAAAATCAAACCCTAGGGCTTAAACTTCTATGAAATCCACTAAAACACTCAATGCTATCGAAATAAGTTTAGGTGAAGATCTTTGACAAGAGACTAATGAATCTGGGCAGTAAAAACTAAGAAAAAGCAAAATCTAAGAGAAAAAATGCAAAAAATGGAGTTTTCTCAAATTTTAGCAGGGGACACAGGCGACCCGTTAAGACAGGTGCGGGCCCGCTCTGTGCACACAGCAACAGTGCATCCAGGGACGCACTGTGCAATACTCAGAGGGTGCGTCCTACTGGAAAATTCAAGAAAAACTAAAATGAATATAACCCTAAGCTAACCCACCCAAAGACAAAGTCACAGAGCCAAAAACCAGAAAAATAAACCAATTTTCTCAGAGCAAAGTTCATATAAAGGAAAAGACTTTCTCATCAATGGAGTCCCCAGTGGAGTCGCCAATTTGTCAGGCGGAAAGAGTCGATTGTGCGGACACAACCAACCTCCCTAGGAGCCTAAGACTCTCTAGTGACAAACAAGACAAACAAGAGCAATCCGTCTCTAAACATGCATTTACTATATGGGAAATCAAGTGTTTAGATCCTACCTGTAATCCAATGCTGTTGTAGCAGTCCAGCTCCACTGATCCGGATGAGCTCCTCCTTCACTTTGAAACCTGCATACACTAACAATCAAACGATTAAATAACACTTGATAATCTGATAGAATAAAACATATTTAACACATAGACCAAGGAGTACATGAAACAACTCATAAATAACAAGTTATTGAGAAGAATGGACTCATTTGCATTAATAGGTAACAAAAGGAACAAATACAACCTGAGCCTTGGTGTTGTGCAAGTCCCTCCCAGGGTCCATCAAGAGTTCTCCTTTACTTTGACAAAGCTCACCCACTTCCAAATAGAACAAGCAAAGATGACAATCTCTCCTCACAAGCTTCTAAATGGGAGTCCTAATTCCTGCAGCATTTACCCTTAGAAATGTATAGCTTTCAACCTCCCTCCTTCTGGTCCAATGCCTGTATTTATAGTGCTCAAGAGGAGGTTAATCAGGTCCACCATCAATGGGATAATCCCCTCTTTGGATGGGATAGCTCCCTTATTGATGGGATAAGTTCCTCTTTGGTAGGAGTGCATGAACCATCTGGAGGCGCTCAATACACGTCGAACAACCTTCTAGAATGCTCTAGAAATGACCATAAGTGACTTTTTAAAGATGAAACTTGCGCATTTTAACCTTTACAGGGGGACGCACCTGTCCCTTTACATACAGAGCGTCCAAAGACGTAGATTTTGTGAACATTGGGTGCGTACCCGCAAGTAAGGTTGAGAGAACCTGCGTCCCTAGAGATAAATACATTTAGAAATACTTTCTCTCTTTTTTGGAGTTTGACATGGAGAGCAGAGGCATAAGACTTGCCTAAGAGGGTAGCATGACTGTTGATAGGGCCATACTAACTGCAAATAGTCATGGTGACATTTTTTAGTGTAACACTCAGCGATGATATGATCTCATATATGTATTTTGTGTTGAATATTTACAGGTTCCGACTGGGCTCTCCACAAGATAATCCTCGAAATGATAAAGTGCTTCGCCCTTCCTAGATGATATAAAACCCTGATCTACTACAAACCTCGCACTTTAGGGGGCAATCTGTTACACTAAAATTTGTCACCATGACTATTTGCAGTCAGTATGGCTCCATCAATAACCATATTGTCCTCCTTGGCAAGTCTTATACCTCTGCTCCTCATGTCAAACTCCAAAAAAGAGAGAAAGCCTTTAAAAAATCAATATATCTCTGGTTCCGCACTTTCTCTTACTCTTACCTACGGGCCCGCACCTCAAGTACATAATACCTGAGTACTTGTACGCTTTGTCTGTAAAGGGGTGGGTGCGTACCCCTGTAAAAGTCAAAAGGCGCAAGTTTTACTTCAAAAAACTTACTTGCGATCGATTCTAGAGCATTCTAGAAGATGGTTTGACGTGGATTGAGCGCCTCCAAATGGTTCATGCATCCCAATGAAAGAGGAACTTATCCCATGAAGAGGGGAGCTATCCCTTTGAAAGAGGGGCTTATCCCATTGATCGTGGACCTGTTTAACTTCCTCCAAAGCATTATAAATACAGGCATCGGGCCAAAGGAAAGAGAGGTTGAAAGCTGAACATTCCTAAGGGTAGATGCTGCTGAAATTAGGACTCCCTTATAGAGCTTGAGAGGAGAGATCACATTCCTTTCTTAGCTTCATTTGGAAGTGTGCGAACTGATCAAAGTAGAGGAGAACTCTTGCTGGACCCTGGGAGGGACCTGCACAACACCAAGGCGTTGGTTGTAAGGTTTCTTTTGTTTCCAATTAATACAATTAAGTTCATTTTTCTCAACAAGTTGTTATATATAATTTGTTTCATAAACTCCTTGGTCTTTATGATGAATATGTTTTATTATATGAGTTATTCAGGTGCTATGTAATCGTTTGCTTGTTTGTGTATGCAGGCTTCAAGGAGAGGAGCTCATCTAGATCGAAGGGGCTTGGCCGCTACAAACAGCGTTGGACTAAAGGTAAGCCTTAAACACCTGGTCACTCTTATTTTAAATGCATATTTAGGGAAAGATAGTGCTTGATTGTTTTGTTTGTCACTAGAAAAGCCTTAGTTTCTAGGGAGGTCGGGTTTGTCCGCAAAATTGACTCTTTCCGCATGACAAATCCTTAAAAGTAGATGGCCAAAAATAACCAACACGAAGGATCTTTTGTGCAGTAGCATACCTGGACATATGACCACCACAGGCGCTAGAGTGGCAGTCATTCAAAACTCGTTTGGCTTCCTCGAACGTCAGACAATGACTAAGAACAGAGTCAACACTGAGACAACACAAGGTTTCCCCAATAATTCGATTAGGCTGAGAATGATGGCGAATACATTGTCGAGCATCCTTGGACAAATCAGGATGAAAGGAGTACGTCTAAAGGTAGACAACAATGTCCCCATACCAGGGATCGAGGGTGCTAATCAAGAACAAAGACTCATTCAGAATATGGTCCTCGAATCGAGAGGGTGCGATAGTGGATGGTAACGAGCAAAGCAATTTAGTGAAAACGAGAGATTTCTTAGACTTGGCCGTAGTAAACTCTAAATAAAACTCTTGAAGGATGACAATTCATTTTGAGTATTATCCCCCCAGTAACTGACGTGACAAGATGTATGTCATTGGGTTGTAGTCAGAAATCACCGTCGTTGTACGCAATAATATATAATGAAAGAAACTTTGGACTGCATCAACGCCTACCAATGCAAGCTTCTCAACATAGGCATATTGAGTTTTCGTGTCAAGTAAATTGCGATTGAGATAATAGACAACATGCACGGTACCATCATCATCTTCTTGAACCAAAACCATGCCGATGGTGGTATTGGCGGTGGCCAGATAAAGTGTATAGTAGCAGTGATAATCAGGCGGACATAACAATGGAGCAGAAACAAGGAGTGCCTTGAGTTGCTCAAATGACTCTTGCACAGTGGCATCCAAAAAAAAGGAGGTATCCCACTTTAATAACCACGTATAGCCTTTGGCAACTTCAGCATAGTTTGGAATAAAACGGCATAAAAATTTTGCTTTACCCTGCAAACTCTAAAATTGTTGCAAAGAAGTAGGAGGAAGATTCAAAATTGCTTCAACCTTGAGGGGATCCAGGTGGATGCTCTCTTTGGAGACGACAAACCCAAGAAGTCTGCTGGATTCAATGCAGAAGACACATTTATGTGGATTAAGACGGATACAGTAGGGTTGATAGCAAAGGAAAATTTCGCAGAGGTGATTTGGATGGTCATGGCGCTTTGCTAAATGAGCTGAAAGGTCATCCAAGTAAGGCTGCACAATGTGACAAAGATCTTGAAATGCATAAGACATTGCATGTTGGAAGGTAGCACTGACATTTTTAAGACTGAAAGGGAGTTTCTTATAGGCGAAGGTACCCCATAGGCAGATGAAGGCAGTTTTGTGTTGATCTGCTGATGATATATTGATCTGGTTGTAACTAGAAAAGTCGTCCATAAACGAATAAATCTCACTTCCAGCACAATTGTCAATGAGCTGGTCAATGAAAGGCATAGGATAGTTATCTTTGGGATAGGCGCAATTAATATCGCAGTAGTCAACACAAACCCTAATAGTGCCCTGCTTCTTAGTCACAGGGACAATATTAGAAACCCAATTAGTGAGCGAGATATGGTAAATAAACCCAGCTTTAAGAAGTTTTTCAAGTTCTCCTTTAATAGCTGCAGCCTTTCAGGGGTGCACGAAGTGTAAACACTGTCAAATAGGTTTAGCACTCAGATACATAGGTATTTCATGCACCACGATACTAGGATCAATGTCGGGCATCTCTTCGTACAACCAAGCAAAAGTCACAAAATTCTCGAAAAATATCGGTATAAAGTTGAATCTCCTTTGGAGTATAGGTTACTTCGATGTGAATATGCTTGACAACCCCTGGTTTAACAGATATGTCGATAGGTATGGTTTGCGTAATGTTCCCCATGTTGCCTTCAGAGAAAACTTGATGGATTTGAATAGGTGTCTGAAGGGGTTGGGAGGGGACACAGGAAGCAAATTGCTCAAGACAAGTAATCATAGCCCCGTGGCTAGGGAGAAACGAGGAACGATGGTGATGATAAAACCAAGGAGGTTCCTCGAAAGACATAGTCTCAATAATTGCTTCATCAGAAGGAAAAATTTCCTATAAGGGATCTGAAGAAGCGCTATCTCTGAGCCAAGGGGATTTTATATACGTGTCAAGAGCCCTGCTCAAAGGAGCAGGTTCAAAAGATGAAACTGAGGTAGAAACAATTTTGACATAGTTGAGCTCGACAGGACTCAATGGCATGACATCGTCCCAACATCCTACCTAATCAACGGGAGGAAGGACCCAAGGATCAGAATGGACAAAAATCATATTGATGGGAGTGATGTTGGGAGGTGGGAGTGAAAAAACACACATGAGGGCAGGACCTTTAAAAAGTCTAGCACCCACACTCTCATAAGGAATAGAGGTATGTTCCACAAAAGGCACGTTTCCATCGGAAGAAGAAGAAGCGAAGAAGGAAAATTGATCTACCGTGACAATTTTCCCTTGATGGGGAAAATGAAGGACATGAAATAGAGATGAAGCCACGGCTCGCATGGCATACGTTCAGCTTCGTCCTAAGAGGAGGTTGTAAGTTAAATTCGCATCGAAAACTTCAACCTCAAATTCAGCTGTCTTCCCTTCCAGGGTAATAGGCAAACGTGGGAGGATATCATAAAGATGAGAATATCTCCCATCGAAGGCTTCCAAGGTGTTGGGAGACTGACTCAGGGTCAGGGAACCAATAGCCTTCCAAAATACAACAGACATGATGCAAGTGGAAGCGCCTTTATCAATAACAGTGTGGTTAATATTCTTAGAGTTGATGATGACTTGAAAGAGGAAGGCGATCTGGTGAGGCAGTCTTGGTACATGATTATCCAGGTAAAAAGTAATCAAATTCGAGTCATCTAGGTCAATGCCACCAATGGCTAATAGCAAAGACTTCCTCTGGGAGGGACAACTCTGAAGGACTTCTAATGTGGGGATAACTGAAGGAGCTTGGGCTAAGTCCTCAACGATGCTATAGTGTTGTGCATCACGAGCAAGGGTTGTAGAGACTTCCGAAGCACTCCTTTGGGAGGAGGTCGAATGACTGACTCGGTACTAGGCTGCTCGATATGGAGTGGACAATTATTGAATGAAGGAATACCGGAGGGGACTTCAGTTTCCTCCCAGCAGGTGAAGGATATTATTTTGACCATGTACTGATATGGATGGGAACCGTCCTAGCCATGAAGACTTGAGAACCGAAGGTGGAAGAGGATTGAGGTTGATCAGCCACCATTTGAGTTTGTTGCGAGATAAAAGGCTCTTTGAGCATAGCAGGGGTCCCAGTGGCACCTTTTAGCAAATGACTAACCTTAGACCACCTAGGGTAGTCTTTAGTATAGTGATCCTCGTCGCAAATGAGAGAAGGATACTTAGGCTTGCGCTTGACACCTTCTTTGGTCGAAGGCTTAGGGGGATCCTGCTTTGGTTGATCGGCTTTATTCTTTCCTTTTCCCTTCTTCTTACCTTTTGAAGTTTTATCTGCTGCGGTGGACTAGGCGGCGTTAACTTCAAAAGTTTAGGATTGGGTGGAGACTGAGAAGGATTTTCATTTGGAGAAGTAGACTTTTGCTTTTTAGGGTTCGCAGAAGATTTTTTTGAGGATGAATTAACAGAACCAATGACACCATTAATAGATGGCATTGATGGAGCTTTGGAAGTTTCGAGTCACGGAGCATCAGGCAAATAATCATATATCGTACCAGACTGGGAGTAAACCAAGTCAAGATATTGAGCACACGTAATAGCTCGCTCTTTAGTTACACATGCCCCCATAGCAATGTCCTGGGCTATCGGACCAATGAATGAGGTTGTAAACTAGTCAGTCAGAAGCTGATCGGGGATCCAGAACTTAATTAGACGACGATGCCTCCTCCATTTATGGATATGATTAGAGATATGTGTGGTTGTGTCCTGTTTCAAGGATGTCAGGAGGTGTGTGCTCGTTTCATATCATTGACGGATCTTTGCAAGTTCCGGGTCATAAAGCATCAAACAAATAATCATATAGTGTACCAGACTGGGAGTAAACCAAGTCAAGATACTGAGCACGTGCAATAGCTTGCTCTTCAGTTACACATGCCCCCATAGCAATGTCCTAGGCTATTGGACGAATGAACGAGGTTGTAAACTAGTTAGTTAGAAGCTGATCGAGGATCCGAAACTTAATTAGATGATGACGCCCCCTCCATTCATGGATACGATTGGAGATATGCGTGGTCGTGTCCTGTTTCAAGGATTTCAGGAGGTGTGTGCCCGTTTCATATCAAATCGCCAACTAAAAATGAGTTTAAAATGCCATAGCAAGCGAGTTAAAGTCTTGAAAAGTTCCACGAGCTAGCTCAATATACCATTTTGCAACAGAGCCAATGAGAGTCCATTGAAACAGATGAAGCTAAATGGAATCGTCAAACCATGAATTATATGAACACCATAGGTGATAGGTCATGACATGAGCTTGGGGATCTTCTCCAAACTTACTGTCGAATTTGGGACAATCACCAAGAATCTTAGACGGAATCGGTGGCCAATACGGATTATGAAGAATAGGATCATTTGTCAGTTTGGACACATCCGGTAGTTCCAACGTCACCAAGAAAGGTAATTGAGGGTTGAAGGACATCCGAGGCCGCGGGTAAGAAGCAACGTTAGAGTTCCATCCGGTTCCCAGTTGCTCGCATTGATTTTTCCTAGACGGATTTGGCCCATAAGGGTTTTTTCCGTAGGGATTATAAGTGTAACAGGATGGTTGCCCCAAGTTTTGACCACCAGCATCCCACTGATTACCAACTTGACCAACAGGAGCAACGTATGGTTACTGAAAATTCTGATACGGATTAACCTGTGGCTATTGATAATTTTGGTATGGGGAAATTTGAGGTTGCCCTCGGGGCTGCTGGAAACCATATGGCAGTTGGGTTCCAAACTGTGCTTGGGGTCCAGGTTGCATTTGATAGGCAGGTTGGGTTTGAAAGCCAACTTGAGTTTGGAGACCAGATTGGGTCTGGAGCCCAGACTGGGTCTAAAAACCGGGTGGAGCTTGAGAAAAAACGAGCGTTTGAGTGCTCGGTTGAGTAGGTCCAGACATATGTCCTTGTGTAAACTTAGGCTGACGCATATCGGTATCAGGCTGGCCTGGTTGAGACTGAGGTTGACCCATTTTCCCAGAAGGTTGAGCTTGTTGGGTAATGGGTTGACCTTGCAGAACTGAAGGTTGTCCTGACTAACCAGATGGTTGAGTTGGCTGAACAATTGGTTGGCCTTGTTGGATTTGAGGCTGACCCACTTATCTAGAGGACGGACCAGGCTGGATAGTAGGTTGGCCTGGCTGAATCTAAGGCTGACCTACCTGCCCAGACGGGTGACCTTGCTGGGCACCAGGTTTACCTTTTTGGATGTAAGGTTGTTCTGATTGACCAGAAGGTTTCCCGAAGTAAGTAAAAGAGGAACCACTGAAGGCCGAAGGTTTTCCTTGTAAGGGTTGTCCTTGTGGGCCCACAGGTTTCCCTGGATAAGGTTTCCCATAGTACGACTATCCATAAGACGGCTGACCTTGATAGGGTGGACCTTGAAAAGTTGAAGGCTGTGCTGAGTCGAGCCCCAAGCAACATGATAATGGAATAGAAACCTCAACCGCTGGCTGAGATGGGATAGATCTAGGGTGATAAATATGGGCTCCTCGAGAATCATAGTAATGAAACAGATTCTATGGATTCGGATTCTGAAGAGCATGCATGTACTGGTCATATGTCCACCCTACCGGAATGGAACCAGAAGAAGGTGGGACACTATGGGTGGGATTAACAACTCCAAATGTTGATGCCGACAAACCACCATTGGTAGGAACAACTGAAGGTTCAGCAATAATGGTCACGACCGAAGATATAGTGATGACACTAACAACGGGAGATGAAGAATCCACACAAACAGTCGGAATAGTCGCGAAAAATGTGGCAGTCACATTGTGAATCTGGGGTGTGAAAGGTTCTGAGGTCGGAGTGACGGTACAAGACCACATGGAACTTGTAAGGGGAGACCTGGAACTCATGATATCAGCCAAAGCATGGTAGCATAAACAATATGCTACCAAGAGGGGTGACACAGAAGTGTGAAGTTTCTGTAGGTATAGGGATTTAACCACTTGCCATAAAGGTCTCTTCACCAGAGATGGGGTTCGTCTCATCCATGTCAGAGGAAGACATCGGGATCGAAACACTAGAAGGAGTAACGGGGAAATATTCTTCGGAAGGTTCCCAGATAGGGTTCCAATGAATATCGTAAAACTCGTCTTCCTGAGCGCGAGAGTTAAGCAGTTGAATAATCGGAATAATAAGAAGAGTATCACTAAAAACCGGTACCTCAGAAGTGACAGAAGATGGAGAGCCTTGGTCACTTGGTATGGGAGACGGGATCGGTGATTCTGCTAGAATGATTCACCTCAAAATTTTTAAGGAAAAATAAACGAGTAAGGAAAACAATCCTATGCAAACTGAGACGCAATCAAGATTTAACAAGGTAAATGTGAACGTGGTCGAATAAATTTTATGACGCAAGAACAAAACTTGACCTTTTCATCTTTAAAGAGTTAAGAAAAGGACAAAAGATGACTCTAGTTGCCTTCGAATATTTAATGAGCCCGAAAGGAAAAGTGCTCAGATGGACCTTTTCTTTTAAGGAGTCGAAAAGAAATGAAAGTGACTACTCTGGAGAACTAGGCAAAAGGTTTACCAAACAACTCCTAAAACTGCATATACACCTTGGTGATCAAATGAAAGAAAAAATGACCAAGGAGTTTCCGTACGACAGTCAATCTTTCCGAATGTTGTGTTCGGTGCATTACAGTTTGTAAGGTAGTAGACGTGGCTTCCTATGGATGTAGGATGATAACCTAGTGGAGTCTCCCGATATATACTCAACGGTACTGGGAGAACAAGTCCGTACTAGTAGCTATTGAGTCGCAGAAGGAGGAATCACCCAACCTTAAGTGCAAACAATAGTGACTAGGTTTAACAACACTGGAGCACATCTCTAGCCTAGACCTCTAAATAATGTGTGTTAAGTTCCAATGAGTTGTTAAGTTCATTTAGTTTATTTTAGAGTTGATCTTGAATTAGGTCTCAGTTTCCAGGCCCTACCATATGTATATCAAAACCCTAGGTTGAAACTAGAATGAGTAAAGAATCTTTCATTTCGATGAAAACCTACTTACATAAAGGTAGAAATTTCATTCCCAAACCAAGACAAGCAAGTGCAAGCGCTAAGAAAAACAATGCATTAACACACCAATCCTACAGTGCATCGATACTACTAATGATAGATTTAAAGTTCGCTTTCCAATTTCTCAAACATGAAAATTTGAAATGCAAATGTACTCTCACTTTCATATACTAAATGAATGCAATCTTTTGATTTTGTTTGTTTTGAACTTAAAGAGACAAACAAGCAAGTGTGACTGATCGATCCAAACAATTGTGATCTATGCTTGGTAGTGAAGAAATCGAAGCAATATCAAAAATTAGTTCAATAATCGCCACTAAAAATCAACCAGCAAGAAACAAGCTACGAAAAAGCCTCAAGCAAAACCAATAAGATGGTTGCGGATGAACGTTGGATAAACAAGCAACCTGGAAAAATGATTCAAAAACTTGAAAGAGCTAGGTCACAAGGCCTAAAAACACAAGATTCATTCAATGAACCAAAGAGATAGTACCCTAACCAAAAGAAATTAAAACAAGCTTATGAGTGAGAGGAAAACAATAGGGGATAAATAAGATTGGTGAATTTAGGAGGTGAAGCTATAAAAACAACTTACATAGGAATCGTGCCGGGTATAATAACCAACAACTAGTGATGATAAGCTAGTAGTCATAGCAACATAGTAATGTTGTCGCGGGAGTACATCTATATTCTGCGATGTGCCAATTTCAGGAATAGTCGCAACTGTGCAACAGGATTCAGTGACACACGGGTTTACAAAACGAAGACAGGGCGATGTCATCATGACTGTCAAGACTTTTTCAGCGATGAGATCGAAAACAAGGAGAAACAAGTGAAAACTCCCAAACAAACACCAGGCTATTCTTCCAGATAGTAAGGGGAATTCCCAGACTGACCCAGGTATCCCAAAAATTGATGGTTTAACCCCAAAATTCAAGAGACACTAAATCAAACCAAACAAAGGCAAACAAGAGAAAAGCATACAAAGGACTCCCCCGCAAAATCGCCAACTTGTGAAGTAGGAAAGTGTTCCCTCTGCGGACAAAGGCAACCCCTCTAGCCCTAGAGTGGGTCTAGTCATAGCAAAGACAAAACAACAATCGATTCCCTTAAATAGTCATCATTGGAGGCCTACCTCAAACCAGTGGTTGATGAAGTTCCATTGCACCTCTCTAGCTTTCGTTTCTTTCTCCTCGATGAGCAATCAACCTGAAACACCACAAGCAAACAACAGAGCACGTAATCGAAAAAAACAATGATATATTTACTTATAAGGTCAGTAAATCATAAGCTATAAAGTAAATTGTACAATAGGAAATCATCATTTATTGTATTAAAATGAATCACGGGAAAAGCTTACAACCAAGTCTTGACGTCACAAGCCTTTTTGGAGGGTCCAACCAGTATGTTTCTTCAAGCATTCACTCTCAAGGATGGGTCTCCCAAATAGACAATATCTCTCTCTCACTCACAAGCTTTAATATAAGGTTAAGGCACTCCACAACCTCTTACCAAACTATTAGCAATCCCACACTTGTCACACTCACACCAAAGCTATCTACTAAACTCAAAAGAACCAACACCACTGCCCAACTAGATAACTAGCAGATCATAGCAATGATGTGTGATTTTATAGGAGAAGGAGTCTCCATGAGAGAGGGAGCTTATCCTCAAGGGAGGTTGCACAAGAGATGGAACCACCATCCCAGAGGAGGAAGGGCAACCCAAACTGACCCAAAAACCAGCTCTAGAGACATCCAGAAAGCTGACTGTTTGAACAAATTCGCCAAATCTGGATCGTCGCTAGTCATGAACTAAGCCTCAGTGATGACATCACAAGGAGGCAATTCATTCAGACCAATTGTGGCGACAAATAGCTGGAGGACTCACGCCGGGCCCTAAAATTCGACCGTCACAAGAAACAGGTGTACACCTGTGACGGTGTCACAATGAGACTGTTCATGACAAGGGATCATCGTGTATATTAATGGCTTAATCACGACGAGGTAGAAACTTAGGGAATAGGGTTAGTTCTTCAACATCAAAGAGCATTGTTTATCCCTTTTGCATAAGTGGGAAAATATGAACATGTTTATTTGATACATGACATAGCAGAGGGACTGAGATGAGGACAGTGACAAATTACTGTGTAACATCTTATCATCAACAGTGGAATGTATTAAATTATTCAGTAGTTTCAATACATCATCCTTTCGATCCATTTCAAACCAATACAATCAGGGAAATGATGTTATCTTCAACTAAAAATTGACCTATAAAATGATAAATAATTGCAACAATTAGATGAGTAGCAAGATACCACTATCACCAAGTCATTGTAGCAGATAGCCCAGTACCAATTTCAATGCAGCAAATGACTCACTGCTTTAATGCACTTCTCAAACTACTCACACTATGCAAAAGAAGAGCCAATCTTTGCAAATGGAATTTGTCTGACAGTTCTAGAGCATACTTAAAAAACATATTTTCATTCAAGATTCACAAATCAATCATCTTTTATCACTAAATTCACTTCAGTAATTACTCTAAATTCACTTCAGTAATTTCTCTAAATTCACTTCAGTAATTTCTGGTGTTTAATGGAGTCTCGCCCCCTAAAATTTACACATTAGGAAGTCCCTTGCTAATAAGTTCCTGCGTGATGTATTGGTGAGATGTAATGTGCTCTTAACTATAAAAAAGAAAGCTCAATTCAATTCCAAGGATGTGTTGAAGCCCCGAAAATCGGGTCGACAACAAGGGGGATACCCACCCCGTCCGGACCTTGGTTGGCAGCTCCTTATCTGTTTGGTATAGCGGGTCCGACTGGGGATAATGGGACCAGTTTCCCAATCTAAGGGTGTATGTGTGTGTGTGCAGAGTTGGATGTTGCTGATCTAAGAATACTTAAAGCTAATTTAATTCAAACTTTTAAACTAACTCTATGCTATTGTAATCTAATGAGAAACAACACATCTAAGATATGCTAACCCGGGGTGTATTTCTTCTATTATGCGATCTAAAGAGATTTCAAACAATAACTGGTAATAAAGATCATTCAGCTATCATAAGAATAGAAATCAATTAAGATAAACCACTTTGCATAAAAAGTTAGGCAAAACAGTTGTGAACAACATATCGCATAATAAGTTA
Source organism: Pinus tabuliformis (assembly GCA_031772625.1). Taxonomy (NCBI): domain Eukaryota; kingdom Viridiplantae; phylum Streptophyta; class Pinopsida; order Pinales; family Pinaceae; genus Pinus; species Pinus tabuliformis. The sequence continues at coordinate 1,041,677,116 of CM062819.1, forward strand.
TTCATATATCAGACATAAATAAATGGCTCCATCGTACAGAAGTGCCAAATGGTAACTCATACATTCATGCAGTAACATATAAACAACTGAAAACTGTATATCACTTTAAGAATATAAGCAGAAATTGCCAAGAGATAAAAGTACCATTTATGACTAATCCTACTCATAAGATTCAAGCAAAAACGATTTATCTCTACTTGTTCTAACATCTACTAAGAGTACAAAAGTGCAACATCAGTAGCAGACATCAAATGCAAACATTAATAAATCTCGATCCATCCATTCATCAAAACCTCCTCTGAGGGTGCAGAAGTGCATGTTCCGAGGACAAGTTTTTGACAAATTTTTGGACCCCTCTCTAAATGCAATGAGAAGGGTTAAAATACTACTTCCTAATTCTAATAATACTGTATTTACAAAATTTAGGATGTGGTTTTCAAATGACCGTCCTTTTTCTAATCTAATTTTAAAGAAAAAACAAAATTCTATAATAAGGCTACTTCTAAATTTGGTCTTTAAAGCTGCAAGTGTTCATCATGGGCTTGAGGAGAGTCGGTTCGCTGACTTCTGCGCTGAGCTGGGCTGCGAAAACAGAATCTATGAGAGCTGGCACTACTTTTTCGGCCGTGTTTATGATGCATTTCACAGTCATCCATTGACTATGCGGCTTGACCAAGTATGCCCAGTAACACTCCCAATTTAACCTGTTTAATGCTTGGATCGCTTTTCCCTTTTCTTGTGCCTTTTGCTTCCATCCTGCTTCCAGTCGTAGTTTATTTGGTAGGTACCCCAGGGTAGTCTCTTCGATTAAATTGGCCCTGTGTAAATTATCGGGGATATACAGAGGCAGGACATGAGGAGGTACAGTGCTTCCAAACACTCTAATATAGGTGAACCATTCTTCCCCAAACCATCTTGCGATGGCGATGATATCTATCTGTGCCTCGGGTGAGCACCTCGGGGGGTCTTCATCATACATCATTCTATACAAGGGTAAGATAAGCCCGTGAAAAATATGGTAGAAGTGTGGGACGAACTGAGAATCCCATAACACCTTATGATAAACATGGATAGGTAATGGGTCCTGAGTAGTCCATTTCCAACCCATAATGGGAAATTTAGACACATAAAAAATAGAATCCATAACATATGCGGACAGATAAAAAGGAGGATAGATCCTTTGAGACAAGGATCTTTTAGACCGGTAATTGATAATAGCCATGTATAGATTATCAGAAAAGATCTTGGCCCAATCCATAATATCGGCATTTGTGGCAGCATCTATTAATGGTAGCCATTCAGACGAAAACTTATTGATATCCGGCATCCCAAATAATCTACAAAGCATGGCTGCAGCAAAACAATACGGAGAGGTGAGGGAACCAGTGCTGTACATACCGTTTTTGTCTTTTTTGAGCGGCTCCTCTTTTCTGGACCAATCTTTGGTGGTCTCTGCTAGGTTTGGGTTCTCTGCCACAAATTTCTTAACGAATTGTGCATTGTAAGTCGCCTGCGGTTCAAGAAGATGATACATAAGCTTTAAATCTTGTGTAGCGAATGATCCGATGAGCCCATGTCCTTGAATCTTGAATTGTCTGTTGTTCATCTCTACATTGTCAAGTATCCACTTGATCATATCCGTATATGGTAGAAATTTGGGCCTTGCTGCTATCCGGTGAAGAAATAAACATGCTAGCTCCTATAAGGACGCCTCAGAAGAGCGTTGTGAGCCCGCGACAGCAGCAACCTTCATTATTCTGGGATTCTCTTCTTCAAGTAGTCTGTACATGCTTTCCCATGCCGATATCCCTGCGTCTCTGTTACAGGCTGTGTTTGTATACAAAGGCGCCATCTCCTACGTCTTTTCCTTCGCCTCAGAGCCTTGAGCTTTATTTTTCTTTCCCATTTCTTCCTGCGTTTGGCTTTGAATCGTCTTTAGTTGTTCGTTCCTGTAGCTTACGAGTGAAATGGAAATGACTGATCAAAGAAAGGTGATGGGAGAGTTTTAAATGCAACAGATATATCAAATATGCCACCTTACGTGAAGTGATTCTTTACAAAAGCACGCGCCTTCATTTCATTTAATAGCTGACAACTAATTCCTTTATTATCATTAAAAGCGCATGATCTTGAGTCAGATTATGGTAAGTGGCTTTTCTTTGAATAGCGTGCCCGAAGGATTCATGATGAAGTGATTTATGATTTGCTTACGTAACATCGCAGATCGCGCCATCGCAAATCGCAGCATCGCAGATCGCGCAAACATACAAATATAATATCGCAGCGATCGCAACATCGCAGGTCGCAGAAGTTTAATGTTTGCCGAATCTTGTCAGCTCATTTCTGCGATATGCGATCTTGCGATATGCGATCTTGCGATCGGTGTTATCGCAGATCGGTAAATCTTGAAGTTTTTTCCTTATGAGTATTACTTTATTGCGATGCGATATTATGCTTAACACGAGAGTCTAGCGCATACCAATATTATAGAGAAATGGAGGCATTTCCTATCTTTTTTGCAATGCGGCTTTAAAGATATTTCCCTTATCATAGACTTAGGTTAAAAAATATTCAAAAGACCTTTCTAAGCTTATGATGGTAACCTTATTTTGAAGAAAGGAAACTCTTTCTTTTTTTCTAAAATTTAACTAAGGGTCCCCATTCATTTATTATTTTGGACAACACTTAAATGAACAAGGGGGGGGGGGGGGTTGCTGGCCACAACAAGATGTTTATCAAGACCTTACTCGCCTTGTGAAAGGTCTTATAGAGTCATTGAGGGATTTAGTTGCAAGTTCAGATTGTGCTGCTAGTGATATAGAGGCTCTCCTCTCTTATACAGATTTGCTCGCAGATGATAACAATTATGGGAGATTTAATACAACGTTATAGCTTGGAGAGCTACATGTGACTGGACACAAATATTCTACGTAGGTTATTCGAGCTATTGGATACAACGATCTCAAAATATTGGACAATGATCATACATTGTTTGGTCTAGGTCTGCTCCACTACTTATTTTGTTTCCTTACTCTTCGCTCTCAGTTGACCTTAGCATTCAAAAAGCACCACATTCAAAAATATACAGCGCAGGAATGAGCCCATCTACCGACGATAATTTTGAGAATCAATATTGACAGTGTTGTGCTCAGCCACACGGATTCGACCAGCTTCTTGGGGTTCACTCCAGCCCTTGGTTCTTGGACCAACGAGTAGCAAGATTCCCATATGAAAAAGGTACCAAGCGGTTAAGGTGATTCCTTCTAATCAGACAGGGGGAAGTCAGCACACAAATCCTTATCAACAATAATGCCAAATTGGTTCACTAGACCTCCATTTATATCAATCCCGCCTTTTATCAGCAATGGTGAAATATATGAATATAAAATCTCAGAACTTTTGTTCCAACCTGCCACTTACTGCTATAGAATAGCGGTTCCTACCTCGAATGGATGGACGATGCTTTACATACATTGATGATTCACCATTTGAGGAGCTTTGTAAATGGTGTTGTCTACAAATATTGCCAGTCGAAATCAATCTCGACAACAAGTTTGACGGTGGGTATTATTATGCACTGAACAAAGAGAAAATATTGTAGAGATAGCAGGGGCGGGACAACCAAATGAACGCTGATAATTTATGAGCACCCAAGCTTTATTTAAATTCTGTTTATCTTTTTGAAGGAATCTCTGATGCAACGGCCAGGCCGAACTGGTATGGAGGTTATTTGTAACGAGCAAGTATGACCAACGTTATTCAAGGAAGATCAGACAAGCTTGGCAGGGAATGGCAACATGTCAGAGAATTTGGTGTTATCTCAGGTCACATAAGGTCACATAATGGTAGATGTGAGACATGCACAAAGAGTTGAGTAATTTTTTCCAACCTTTTTAAGGAAAGGCACTAGGCCAACAAAAAATTGAAAGACTGACACTAAAGAAAGAGCGTTAGGGTTCTGAAGAGCGTTTCTTGGAAGCTGGCCAAAACATTAACCTCTACGCCTCAGTCACTACCCAAATGTAGAAAGCAACGCAAATTCTACAACGTTCCAATTAAAAATACCCTTCCAAACTCCCCATCTCAAAATCAGAAAACAAGTATCCACCGTCCAATCCTATGTTGCCTAATGAATTTGATAAATTTACCATTGAAATGCATAAAATTCAATGATCTTAAATTAAAATTCTAGTCTCAGCATCAATTTTCCTGACATTGCAGCATAACACCAATGTGGGGGAAATACACATGAGAAAACCTTGAAACATTACACAAATAACTAGAGACACAGGGATGCACAAGTTTACACAGGCCACACAAAAACAAGTGGCTCACAGAAGATTGAGCAGATTATGAACGTACCTGCTCTGATACCATGTTAAACACATACATGGCGGAGGATCCCACAAACCATTATATCATATCACAAGGATACATATTTATAATACATAGGAATGACCCTTGGTTTCATATTCCAAGTGGTCCCTTGTTTAGCTTCCACACCAACCCTTAGAGGATTAGTTGTTCAATAGAAACCAGTGGTGTTATAGAGGAATGGAATTTGCCATAGAATCAAAGGTCCAATTCAATTATTCAAATCTTATTATGCCTATGATCATAACAGGGGGCGAGACACAAATAAAAAATGAAGTGCAGGCTATTATCATGGCACCCCACATGAACAACAATAATAACCTTTTCTTGAGCCAGTACATTCCTCATCTAAGAGATGCAACTCACAATATATGGCTTATCCCTGAAGTGACGTTCCCAACTCCACCTACCATTTTCCATAACATTGTTTCCATTATGAGAAAGCAAGCCTACATTATTGCTCACACATGTGGGAATTCACGAAGGCATTCTACTGGGCATGTGTTTAATGGCTTAGTCGGATTCTTGTTTAAGGGTTGTGACAAGCACCGAGCACTTAGCGGAAGGCGACCCAATAGGATTATGATAGAAAATTTGGAAATTAAACTATTTTGTGGGAACGTCGACGAAATCAAGCCTTCTAAAACTGCAAAAGAGTCACCTTACTAAGGTGTCCAAAACTGAGATATCATTTTTCTGCAGACCAGGAAAGGAAGAGAGTTGCAACATGTTTTTTGGATGCACGCTAAGTGTTTGACAAATACCATGAATCAATTTTATAACAATTGAAGTCAATTCCTATCTGTGCAGTATTTTTACAAGACCTGTTATGGACTTAGACATGGACGTCAACCAATTCCTTGAAATCCTTTTAGAGACCTGAGCTTCACCTAAAACTGCAATAATAGTGGATGAGGGTCAAGGGATACAAATTGAAACTAGGGTTCATGAAAAAGTCGTAGAGTCAGATTTCTCATTCTGGACAGCCCAAGTAAAACAAACGATGTGGAAAATGGAATTTCTGGAAACTGAAAACAACAAGCTTCATTCAGAAATACACACCCTCTCTACCAGAGTTTCGAAGGTGGAAGTGATCTGAATTTAAACAAGAATGCAACAAATTACAGATATAACCATAAATACAAAGATGTAGTGGAAATAACACTTCATTTCATTAATATCAAATACTGGAATATGCTTACAAACATAATGGAAATAAGACTAGCTCGGGTGATGGTAATTTATCTCTTAGAATAGATGTGGTAGATACATGCCTCCGAACTATGTTACAATGAGGCTCAAGGGTCTATTCATTATTGAAAAACATGGGAAAACCCTAAACAACCAAAACCCTGACCCAAGGAGATGTAATTCCAAGAGCTTGTGGGCCGCATTGGGTTTAGTTAGGTAACCAACTTCCCGGGGCATAACTTGGTCACATTATCTCTATTTGGCATGTACGATACCTAGTTGGAAAATTATCTTTGAGTATTACAAGATTTGCCACAAGCCTCTACCTATAGTTATGAGCTTGCATCAAACCCCAAAAAAATGTCATTTAGAGGGTCAAAACTTCTCTAGAAGTTCAAGACCCAAAAGACTGCTAAAAATAATAAATGTTGAAATAAACAAGGAAACAAATGAAACTGATTTTAGGTGTCAGTGGGATAGGTGGGTGGCCACCAATATCCACTTGGATCATTCCTCCCCGCTTAGGAAGCAATGGTCCCCATTACGCGCAAAGCCTCCATGAGGTAAGGAAATTTATGTTGAACTTGGTCCCTGGTGAGCCACTTGCCTTGGTGCAGGAGTTGGCCAACTTTGACAGCCCGATATAGTTGGATCTTTTGCTCATGAGTGTTCTTGACCCATGTGTCCATAATCTGATCTGCGTTGGCCTGTCCCATGTAGTTTGGGGTTAACTGTGTTAGTGTGAGTTGTTTTGCAATGTTTGATATGTCCAACAATGGTGGGAAGTATCGTCAAAGGTAGTCCACATTGAACACTAGGAGCAGGCCAAGGAATGGGGGAATGCTAAGCTCAAAAGCATTTTCTCCCACAGCCATGGTAATGGTGTAAGGACCATTATGGAGTGGTGTGAGCTTTCGATGGGCACCGGTAAGGCATTCTTTCTGCAAATGCAACCAGACTTTGTCGCCCACCTAAAACTTGTGTGGCACTTGATGTTGAACATGTTGCTACTTGTACTTGGCATTGAATTCTCCAGGATATTGTAAACCTGCTGGTGGATGTGTTGGATGCATTTAATAAATCTGGTCACTTTATCAGCCTCAGACAGTACATGTGTGGATTATGTCTTCATAGTTGCATGAGGCATGGAAATATCAATCAGACACAATGGTTGAAATCCTAGACCGACCTGAAAGGGACTGCGACTAGTCGAGCTATGGAGAGATCTATTATAACTATGTTGCACGTATGTAAGACTCTCATCCCAAGTTCGACGATGCTTGGAGTTGTACATGCGGAGTACGCGCACTATCATCATATTGATGACCTTCATCTAGCCATCAGTTTGGGGATGGAAGGCAGTTGATTTGGTGAGCTTGTTGTCCAATAGTGTCCAGAGGCTTGACCAGAATGTGTTCAGGAACCCGCTATCCTCATATGATATAATGGTTTGTGGGATCCCAAAATGTACCCATACTCGTTCAAAGAAGAGTTTGGCAGTGTCCTCTGATGTGATACTCTTCTTGCAGACTTTCAATATAGCCATCTTAGAAAATATGTTCACAACCACAAATACGCATTCATTACCATGCTTGGTAGAAGGGAGGCCAGACATATCATCCACGGGGATGGATTCCCATGGTTGGTTGGGAGTAGGAAGAGAAGTGTACAGGCTTGGCTTCTTTATGGTTGGCTTAGCGATGGCGCATGCAATGTAGGATCTGATATATTTCCCAATATCTAGTCGGAGTTTGGGCGAATAAAAGTACTTTTGTAGTACGACCACAATTTTCTCCACACTAGAGTGTCATGTGACCTAACTGTAGTGTGCCTCCAAAATCATCTTGGCATGCTCGCTTAAAGGAACACAAAGGTGGCCCAGGTAGCATAATAATGGGTCCTGAAGGTGGAAATCGAGAACTTGCTTTCTAGCTACTAGCATCTGGTAAGTTGAGGTGAACTCTTGATCATTTTCGTATAGTTGCAGCCATCCGGAGGTCTCGTGACCACAAGAGTTTAGAATCTTGAGAAATGGAAATAAGAAATTCTAGTCTAATTTGTCCTTGAATTAAATTAAGAATTAAAATCGAATTCTATTCTCATAGCAACTTGTAAATAGTTAATTAGGTTTAATTAGCTTAGGACTTTCAAGATGAAAGTTTTTCTGAAGTCATGTATATGTTCTCCCTAAGTTTTAGGGGTCCAGTATGAGTTTAAATTGAGTTGGAAATTAGATCACTCAGTTTACAGAGTTAAGTTTAGTTAAATAAGTTCCAAATTTTTTGAGGAACTAATAGAGAGTTAACAGTCAGTTGGTGCGCTAGTGCTCCACAAGTGTCACTCTAGTTAACTAAAGATTCCCTCATCAAAGACTCATGCATGTTGATTCTGAGAAAGACCTAGTTGAGACTGGAGTGCAAGGACAATGTACTACAGTTGTATTATTTACTGGAGTGTAAATACCATGCGTGCATCAAAGATTGATCCTATGTTTGGATTGTGCAATTTTGGAAGCATGAATTCCCTTTAAATACTGGTTATTCGTCCTAGGAATTACAAAAGAGAATAGGGGCTTGGAGACATGCAAAATTGGATAAATGTTGGCCAAGAGCTAGCTTGTGAGCTAAGAGAGTTGAGCATACTTGTGCGGAATTGTTCTAGTGAGAACAAGCTTTGTATCTTCACTCATATTTATGATATATGCAAAACAGATAGTGGGTTTTGAGCAGTGGCTTTCCCCATATATATCTTGTGTTATGTGACATTGATTTATCTTCTTCTTGTTCATATTGTTTTCATTGATCTATTGGCTTCCGATGGTTGAAAGTAAAAGTAGATTCTCGTTTGTTGCTTTAGTACATTTCATGAGCTTGTGAATCTATAGGATTTTATACATGGTGTCGGAGTTGAGAACAATATACTAAAGGAGATTTCAGAATTTTGAGATTTGGGTTACAGGTGAAATTCAAATTGCAATCGACAGATGGTGTTCTACGGCTTGCGGCTCGAGTATGCCTTGGAAGGCAGCTCAAATTTTATAGCCTGGAGGGACAGAATAGAGCTTGTGCTAGAGGATAATGGCTTGAAGGAATTCGTTGATCAAGAAATTCTGAAGACAACAACATCGAATGCACATAATTTGGCCGAATGGAAGAAGTGTGTGGCAAAGGTGTGGTGGATAATCCTTGAGGGAGTTCGAGACCATATTGTCTCGAGTCTCCATGGCAAGGAAACTCCCTATGCTATGTGGAAAATATTGACGGACTTGTATCAGAACATCAGTGACCAAATTAAATTGGAACTGAAGGACAAATGGCGAAAAATCGAAATGGAGAGAGGCAAGATGATTCCAAAATACTTGACCAAGTTCACGCAGTGTCGTGATGAACTTGGAAGTGTTGGAATCATGGTTGATAAGGAAGATATGGTGAGTTTTTCTCCTTTAGGACTCCCAAAGAGTTGGCATAGTTATTAGGACGCTATTAATGATCGATAGAAGCTGCCGGATTGGGAACGACTGTGGTTGCATTTGATGTAGGAGGAGATCAGGAGGAACACCAAGGATGGCTCTTCATCAAAGACTAATGATGAAGTGATCTGAGTTGACTCAACTCCCAGATTTAACCAAGATCTTTTACTTTCATGATGTTGTTAGAATTGCAATTAAAATAGCATAAAGGAACATAAATGCATGTTGTAAAGAAGAAGGAACATGAAAATCATCAGAAACATAATACGCAAAACATTGATAACGGAGTTCGTCCAAGAGGGACTACATCTCCAAGCCCCGTTGTTAAGATGGTGTAGGCCACTACATTGAGTGTTGTTAATAGTGATGATGTACATAAGAGGTGACATCGCTATCATACAAGGAAAATGCCCTCACGCAGGTGTGGCTCCAAGATATGTTCCGCTACAAGAACTCTCATTCAAAAAGGACTCCTATCAGTATGACATAACTCATGCGTAATGATAATGAGCATCCCGCCCACATGGAATACAAGGGATCTCAATGCAAACATACATGGTGACAACATGAGTATCCCATCAACATGATGACAAAAGGACCTCAAACAAAGCATGACGAATCATGACAACAAGTACATCCCACAAATGATTTTGCATCACATCAAGTAGGAACCATGAGACAAGTAAGAAACAAGATCCCACATCAAACATCAAACAGGGATCTATGCAGTACAATGCATAGCAAAAAGAAGTACATGAACATACTTCATATACCTCACATCCTAGGGCCATCTGAAGAAAAGGATGTCAAACTGTTGAAGTTGGTCGTACCATCAATCTCGTTGCGTTGAATCTCATGGAATGATTGCTTGCAAATTGAATGTTGACACCTGCACTCCACTTTGAAAAGTGGCCGAAAAATGAAATGATCAAATGGGAAATCTGAATGCACCATTAGATTTGTGGCGTTGAATAGTGCAAAATCAACTGTCAAATTTCTGAATTATGAGAAAATGATAATATGGGGCTTAAGGAATCTCTTAGATCCCCCCTAGATTCCTCAAAGGTTCCCTCCTCTAGGTCATCTGAAAATATGTTGCTCAGATCAGGAAACTGACTGCGCCATCAGGCTCGTGCCACTAAGAGGTGTAAGATCGACATAAAATTTGTCCAATTTGGACACTGCAAAAACTTCACCCTCCTGAGAATTTCGTCGAATCATGGTTCTGCCTGCCTCTTCTCTAGGCTCATGGTTCCACCTGCAATAAATTAATTACAAAAAAATCATGCCTTGATTTCCGTGTGCACTCTTGGCTCCTCCATGCTGCTGGTCACACTAACAAATGAGTTTATATATTATTTTGTTTGGCGGATTCTTCAATGGAAGTTCCGCTGGTGTGTTGGTAAAAAAAGGTTAATTTGTTAAGGGAGGTCAGGGAATCAAATCTCACCTCCCTGAAGAATGCTCATTTGGATGACCTTTTTTTGGGTGCGGTTTGCATTAACCGTTGGACCCATTACCCATTAGACAGAGTGGTTTGTTTTGGGGTGTGCGTTAACTAAATGGAGGCACTTTTGTTTGGTTCGTTGGTTACGGTGGGTTGGTACATGGGGCTGCCCGGTGGGGGCTGGCCCATGTGAGCCAGGTGGGTTCAATCCCTGTCGGCCCTGCATTAAGTGATGGTGTACATAGTGGTGCGGTTGGGGGGTGTGGGTCGAGTCCACCGGAGGTGGCATGCCCACCCCATGTAATATTAAGTTTAATATGGTGGAGTGGAGGTTGGAGGGCTCGACGGGGTAATGGCCGTTGAGCCACATTTAATCTTAAATCATGTTATGTGGTTGTGGGAGGGCTGGTAGGGGTCATGGCCCGTCGGCGCATAAAAAATTGATTTTTAATGTAATTTTGGGTCCGACGGAGGTTGCAGGGGTCATGGCCCACCACCCAAATTATATTATTTTTTTATATTTTTTTCTTATAAAATACATTTTCGAATTTGTCTAATATAGGGGATATTAGACAAATTAATGATCCAACAAATTTTCCCTCTTTCAGGAGCTAGGTTTCATGCCTCGGGGTCAGTCAATTTGTAGGACAATTAAACCTAGCCTATAATCCAACTTTGACCAAAACTTTCACATGCTCGTTCTCCCTCATATGAGCTCGGATTGACGAACCGTTCACACCACTGTGATTAGGACAACAAGATCTACGCTTTAGTCTTAGTTTGAAAGCATTCTGATCACTTTGATTTTCAAGCTTCCATAAGCCCTCTTTGTCCTGTGTGTGTCCTTGGAGCCACCTGGATCATGAAGAGAATTGTGCCTTAGCAATTAAGGCAAAGAAGGGGAAAGGGAAACCTTCCCATTCCAAATCAGATTCTTATCATGGAGGTAAGAAGAAAGACATGAAAAAAGTTAAGTGCTTTCATTGTCATGAGCTGGACCATTTTTCTACAAAATTTCCACTCAAGAAGTCCAAGAAGAAGTCCTCGGGAGGAGCAGCAGGGGAGGCTTTGGCCTCTCAATTTGAATTATAATTTTTCTTCATTGCATGCATGGTGTCACATTGATTGGAATTGTATGATACTTAGACAATGGAGCTTCATTCCACATGACTGACGACAAAGAGTTATTCAGTGACCTGGGGGAGAAATATCTTCAAATGCATATCGAGATGGGTGACGATGGGAAGTATAGTGTTACTGGATTGGGCAAAATTACTTTTCAGAGGGAGCATGGGGCTCCACTCACCTTGAAGAATGTTATATATGTGCCTAGGCTGAAGAAGAACTTGGTATTTGTTGCCATGCTTGAGGATAGAGGCTATGATGTGATCTTCTCGAAAGGAAAGTTGTTCCTTCGACACATAGCCACGAGTCAAGTAAAGAAGATAGGGATTCGAGTGAAGAATCTCTATAAGTTGGAGGTAGAGGAGTGTGTTTCTTTGAGCACAAAAGTAGAAAGGGTGTAAAGTCGAGACGTTGGCGAGTTGTGGCACAAGTGATTGGGCCACTTGCATCATGGGGATTTGAAGATATTGTAGCAGATCTCTACCAGTATTCTCAAAGGTACGCTTGAGTAAGTTGATACATGCAAGGGGTGTACTTTGGGAAAATATACAAAGTCTTCCTTTCATGACAGAGACAATCGAGCAGAGGCTATTCTAGAGCGAGTACATTCAGATGTGTGTGAACCATTCTCGATAGCATCCACATCTAAACATAGGTATTATGTTATATTTTTTGATGACTATTCTTGTAAATGTTGGATATTTTTCATGTAGAAAAAGGATCAAACTTTCATAAAGTTTTGTGAGTTATAGCATTGGTGGAGAAAGAGTCGTGCAAGAATATTAAATCTTTGTGGAGTGATAATGGTGGTGAGTATGTCTCAAATGAGTTTAAGAACTTCTCTGCAATGGAAGGGATTAAACGGGAGTTGATGACACCCCATAACCCTCAATAGAATGGGGTGGCTGAGAGGAAGAATAGGAGCATAGTAGGGGTAGAAGGGAAATGTTGCATGATCAGGGCATACCACTACACTTGTGGGCTGAGGCATGCAACACAACGGTTTAATGTTCAGAACTATAGCCCACATCGGATACTTGAGATGAAGACACCAGAGGAATCTTATTCTGATAAGGGGCCAAATATTGGTCACTTCAAGATTTTTGGGTCATCGGTATATTTCCATGTGACAAAAGATGAATGGAAGAACCTTGAGCTGACAACAGAGTTGGGTATATTTGTGGGGTACACTGATGCACCTCAAAACTAGCAAGTGTGCTTTCCGACCAGCAGGATGACAACGGTTCGCATGGATGTCAAATTCGATGAGGAGAAGGCTATCGAGTTTCCCTTGAGAGGGAGATTGAGCTACATGCGGGAGAGGATATTTTAGCTCCTAAGGTTGAGGAGCCTAATATTGATGTGGAGTATCCACATGCAGAGGATCCAGGAGTGGAGACATCCACTCAGGCAGAGTCTTTTAGAGTGGGAAGAAAGTGCACCAGAGAGGCTGACAGATTGTTAAATGATGCACGCGAGAATGTGGGAGCACCGACTTCTCAGCGCAGGTAGAGGAGCTAACCTGAGAGGTACACTTGATACATGGCTCTTATGGGTGAATTTGTTGTGACAGAGTCATATTCCTTTAAGGAAGTAGTGCAACAACCGATTTGGGTTGATGCCATGGTGGAGGAGTATGACTCTATAGTTCATAACAATGTTTGGGATGTGGTCCCAAAACCAGAGGACAAGTCAATGGTGAGCTCTCGTTGGCTTTCCAAGGTAAAGCAAGCTGCAAATGGTAGTGTGGAGAAGCACAAGTCTAGATCTGTGGCCCATGGCGTTTCACAGGTAGAGGGGATTGACTATGATGATACCTTTGCTCCTGTTGCAAGGTACTTGTCGATTAGATCTATATTGGCACTATCAGCACAGATGGATGTGAATACAACCTTCCTTAATGGCATGATTAAGGAAGAGGTGTAAATAGAGAAACCTGAAGGTTTTGAGACCTTTGACCACGCGTTGCATGTGTGCTGGTTCAAGAGAGCGTTATATGGGTTGAAGCAAGCACCCTGTGCTTGGTACACCAAGATAGATAGCTACTTCACTAGGTTTGACTTCATGATGAGTGAAGCAGATACGAACTTGTAAAACATAATGGTGGAAGGTAAGTTGTTGATCATTGTAATTTATGTTGATGATCTCACACTAATAGGTGATGATCAGCTGATCAATCTTGCAAGGAGGACTTTGCAAGAGAGTTTGAGATGAAGGACATGGGGCTCATGCATTACTTTCTTGGCATGGAAGTATGGCAGGGAGATGGGGATTTGTTTGTGCGTTAGAGCAAGTATGCCAATCAGATACTCGGGAGATTTTGCATGAAGAGAAACAAACCCATGGAGACTCCTCTAGTAGGTAATTGGAGGAAGGAGGATATTACTTCAGGGGAAGTAGTGGAAGCTACTATTTATAGGAAACTTATGGGTTCACTCACGTACTTGGTGAACACACGACAAGATATTTTCTATGCAGTTAACCAACTTAGTCAAGCGATGGTTAGGCCTACCACGTTGTATTAGAAGGTGACAAAGCATGTGTTGAGATACCTCGGGGGCACTTCTCAGTATGGATTATGGCATAGATAGACAAAGGGATTGAAGCTTCAAGGATTCACCAATGCAGATTGGGTAGAGAGTCCATCCGACAGGTAGAGCATGTCAGGAGGGATATTCAATATTGGGTCAACGACAATTTCTTGGTACAACAGGAAATAAAGATCGATTCCACTCAATTCGGTAGAGGTAGAGTACATGGCTGCGAGTCAGGCAACATCTGAGGCCATCTGGATGAGGAAGATATTAGTTGGTTTGTTTGGTCAACAGATGGATCCAACTATGATTTACTGCGATAATAAGAATTGTATCAAACTCTCTGAAAATCCAGTTTTTCATGATCGGTCCAAAAATATTGATAACTGATATCATCATCTCAAAGATTGTGTATTGAGGCATATTATGTTGTTAGAGTACATTACCACAGAGGAGAAAGATGCTGACGTTTTGACAAAGGCATTGGCAATACTTAAATTCAAGTTTCATAGAGACAAGATCGGGGTAGCTGATAATGCCTTTCTTGTTGAGAGGGAGTGTTGAGAAATGGCAACAAGAAATTCCAGTTTAATTTGTCCTTGAATTAAACTGAGAATTAAAATCGAATTCTACTCTCATAACAACTTGTAAATAGTTAATTAAGAGTAATTAACTTAATTAGATTATGAATTTAAATTTGGAAGTCTTTCTAAAGTCATGTATATATTCTCCCTAAGTTTTAAGGGCCTAGTATGAGTTTAAATTGAGTTAGAAATTAGATCACTCAATTTACTAAGCTAAGTTCAGTTAAATTAGTTCCATACTGTTTGAGGAACTAATATAGAGTTAACAATCAGTTGGTGCACTAGTGCATCCACAAGTGTCACTATAGTTAATTGAAGATTCCCTCATTATAAACTCATGCATGTTGAATCTGAGAAAGACCTAGTTGAGACTAGAGTGTAGGGACAATGTACTATTAGTTGTATTATTTACTGGAGTGTAAATATCATGCATGCATCAGAGATTGATCCTATGTTTGGATTGCACAGTTTTGGAAACATGAATTCCCTTTAAATACAGGATATTCATCCTAGGAATTACGCAAGAGATTAGGAGCTTACAGAGCTGCATATTTGGATAAGTGTTGGCCAAGATCTAGATTGTGAGAGAATTGAGCATACATGTGCGGAATTGTTCTAGTGAGAACAAGCTTTGTATCTTCACTCATATTTCTGATATATGCAATACAGATAGTAGGTTTTTTAGAAATGGCTTTCCCTAGATACCTATTGTGTTATGTACCATTGATTTGTCTTCTTCCTGTTCATATTATTATCATCGATCTATTGGCTTCTGCTGGTTGAAAGTAGAAGTAGATTCTTGTCTTTTTCTTTAATACATTACATGAGCTTTTGAATCTATAGGATTTTCTACAGAGAACAGTAGCCAATGTTGCAACTGGGGGTTGACTGAGGCAGTCTACAACATGATTGGTGTTGCCCACTTTATATGTAATGTTCAAGTGGAATTGTTATACATAGGTAGACCACTTCTGATGGCGATCGTTCTACAACTTCCTATAACAACCCTTGTGAAAATTCCATGTAAAAATATATAAATACCACGGATATTGGGACATGTATTCCAAGATGAATGGTGGGAAAGACATCCTAGGGGGTGTTCATTTGGTTGTTTATGGTTAAGGAAATTAATAAAGGAAATGGCTAAGGAATTAAAGAGGAAAAAAGGTATTTTGTCACATTTATTTATGAAAATAATGGAAACTAGGAGAAAAGTAAGATGAAAGGTCATTGGTTTCATGTGAGGAGGAAATTGAAGGGAAATAATGGAAAATGAAGAAAATAGAGGCCTCATTAATAAAAAGGATTCTGAGGATCAGTTGGTAGGCTTCTTCCTTTCAGTGTGAACCTTTTGTCAGTTCAGTTTTAGAGCTCTCTCATTATTCTCTCTCTCTCTCTCATACTCTTGGATACTTAGAGTTTTCTGGGAGCACTCTTAGAGGGTGTGGCATACTTGGATTCTTGGAGAAAGAAGGCAAAGGAAGAGCAGTAAAGCACAATAAGGCATCAACATCAATAGCTACATTAGATTTACATGTAGGTACCAAGTTGCATGTATGATTTCTTCACTATTGCATGCATGGCGCATGCATGTGGTTCTTGTTTGTGATCTGTCATTGGCATGGATGATTGCCTGGATCGATAGTGGATTGCCTAGCCTTGCCATTTCCTATATAGCCATGGTGATTTTGGATTTACTTTCCTTTCTTTGTTTTGATTGGTTCTCATGTTTCCTTAGCTTGGGTTGAGTTATTAGTCCTAGAAGCCCTGGTTGAACAAGCACTCTGGAAGCCCTGTAACATCTTAGGTTGAGTTACTAGTCCTGGAAGCCCTGGTTGGAAAAATGCTCTAGAAGCCCTATACCAGCTTGGGTTGAGTTACTAGTCTTGGAAGCGCTGGTTGGAAAAATTTTGCGCCCTTGGTGGGTTGAGTTACTAGTCCTAGAAGACTTGGTTGGACAAACGCTCTGGAAGCCTTGTATAAGTTGTGGGTTGAGTTACTAGTTCTGGAAGCCTTGGTTGGACAAATGCTCTAGAAGCCCTGGAAGTCTTGGATGGAGACCAATCTGATGATGGCTTTTGGTGATGTCCAACTGTCAGGTGGAATCACTGTTTGATGGGTTGAGGTGGGTGGCCTCTGGAAGCCCTAGATGATCTTTGATTGATCTATTCTCCGAGATCACACATTCATGATTGGAATATGGCATGAGGGTGATTGATTGAAGAGAGACTTGGCTCAACCAATCTCTGGTAGGGTGGAATGTGGTATTCGCATCACCGGTTGGTTCATTTCATTTATTAATGAAAAAATTCATTCCCTTGATTTTCATGTGCAAATGTACTGATGTATATATATAGAGTTTGATGGTTGATATGTTTATTATATTTTTGTTCCTATTATGTTGTTTATATGCACAATTTACCTAGAGGGTGTTACAGAGTGGTATCAGATCTTCCAGGTTCAAACACTTGGACTAGATGGGCTCTATCATAGGTGAAATGAAAAACAAAAGTTAAATTTTAGACCTTTCTGTCATATCTGTTATAACATTTCTTCTATGGCATATTAGAATTTGAAAATTTGTCGATATTAAAGGTAAATCCCACTGATAATGTGGTAAAATTTTCAGATATTGGTTCACAATACTTTAGGAATTTTGATCTAAGGAAGATGACCTTCCTGAATACACCTTTAAACAAGTCATGTTGGAATTTCTGCAATAACTAATCTTCTGTAGGCTTTCAGAAGCTAAGGGGACATACCACTGATTATGTGTTAGAAATTACAGATATTGGGTCGCAATATTTTAGGAGATATGAGTAGAGGGAGTCGAGCCTTCTGAATGCTCCTAAAATCAGGCCTCAAACAAGTCACGCTGACATTTTTGTTATAAATTTACTTCTAGGTGTTATAGACATTTTTGTGCCTTACAGCATGAAGCATGAAATGTCCATAATCTAAGGGATCCAAAGTCCCTAAACATGTTGTTCCTACCCCTAGAGGAACAAGGTCAGCAAACCACAGCACTGAATAACAGTTCTCCACCTGAAAACACTCAAAAACAAGCAATTTCTGGATCATGTCAACTGCTCCACTGAGCATCTGCGCTGAATGTCAAGTGCTCCACTCTGTACCTGCGCTGAATGTCAACTGCAAAGAAGGCCACCTGTGCTGAGCATACTTGGACAAGTGGCACAGTCATTCCTCAAGGTGTCAATGCCCAGGAAGCTTCCAAAATGACACTTGGATCAAGGAATTCGACTGGTGATGAGTAAGAGGGTCTAGATCTCCAAGTGGAAGCAAGAACCTCCAAGTGGACTCAAGAACTGAAGAATAACTGAAGTGAGAGAGGACATTAGTTAGCTCTCAAGCTGACTCATCCTTTCTCCAAAAATCCTATATATAGAGCTCTCTCATGAGGTCTAAGGAGGCTGGAATCTTATGAATGTAAGGAAGTGCTGTTGGTTTGAGTTTAGAGCTATTGGGTGATTTGCTTTGAAGGAGGTGAAGAGGAGATTTCTTTCTGCTGGGAAGGTGATGCTGGATTGGGCCTCTTATGGTTGTATCACTTCCTGAACTTTACTTCTTCCATTAATGAAGCATTTGAGGTTCTTCTATATGCATGTGTCTCAATGATGTATTGTCATACTTGTGTATTTGATTTATTCTAATCCTTGAATCAATTATGAATGTATGCTTCTTGTAGTTTCCCTCTCTTTCCATTTTGCAGGATCTTGGTGTAGCTGGGCCAGTGAAAGAGTAAGGAGCTGGGAGCAAGCAGCAAGGAGAGAAGATTGGATCAACCATTAGCGAAAGACATCGGTTAGTGGATCTCTTTCTCCCCTATTTTACTTTCATAAAGAAGAAATCTTAGATAGCTTTGCTTCGATTGTTGCTGAGGTACTATCACCCTTAGAGTGGGATAGGGTCATTCCGTATTGGATACTTTTCCCAACAACAAATTGGCGACTCCACTGGGGAGCGTATCTTGTTGGTTGTTTGTGTTTTTGCTATTCATTTCCTAAACACAGGGAGTACCGAATCGAACTGCATTTGGATCTTTTAAATGCAAAGTAGAGGGCAGCTACTCTAGCTCAGTTTCTAGGCATGTCTATGATTTGAAGAGCTGATCCAAAAGGACTCTGAACAGCTCTTAGTGATAGCTTTTCATCCTCCTAATTACCCTTTAGTGTGTACTTGATTGATAGCTTTTGATTTGGCCAAAAACCGTGAATTTTTGAGCAATCTGTGACCCGGAAACCAAGAGAAACGAGAGTTTCTCTCTTCATTGCAGGCACTGTGAAGGCAGTCTGCATTTCATCGCAGGTCCCGAAGGGGCTACCTACGCTGAATGTCAAACTGACAGTGTACTACCTGCGCTGAACCAGTTTTGCCTTGTGCAACTGGGGTTCCCTGCTGTTTATTGCCCTGTTTTCATCCTTGTTTTTGCAGCCTGTTATCAGTCAATGTACCTATCTGAAACCACCTTTCCTTGCCACTATTCTGCCTCGGTTGTATAAAGAAACTGTGATTGTTCTTTGTGTATTTCTTACATCATTTGCAGTTTCCCATAACGAAAAGTGAACTAGTCTTGCTGTGGCCTCTTAGATCTAGACCTGTGATAAGTGTCGTATTGATCTTAAGAGTTAGTTTGTTTGCTGTTCATAGCTGATTGAGCTTTTGCTTTCATCATATGGTTTGAATTTATGTATTTCTAGTGTTGAAACAAGTAAATCTTAAGGTGTCTTTTGATTTTGGACAAAGCTTGTTTGCTTTCACTTATAATTGAATTCAAAATTATACAACAACTTTCTTTTTGTAATACATCAACATTAAGAAAGAGAAAAGAAATACCTGCATTGTGCATGTGCATTTTGACAGCTTGTATGTTGATTTAGGGAAAAGTGCATTAGTGTGTGCTCTATGATCTGTGTGAAAAGATGATGTCTTTCTTTTCCCTCAGTAGTTAAGATTTTCAAAGTTGAAAGATTGAAAAGCTTGCTTATCATCTTAGACTGCATTTAGGAAGTTGTATTATACATCTCGTGGTGATCCATAAAGGAAAACTGCTAAACAAGATCAACTTAAAATGAATTGAATTTACATAACAACGCTTTGAAACATAACGCAAACACATAGAGGTCTAAGCTAGAGATGTGTTTCGGCGTCGTTAAATGTGATATCTTAGTGTTGAGTGGTTGGGTGATTCCTCCATGGTGAAGCGATAAGTATCAATACAGACTTGTGCTCCCACGTACCGTCGCGTATATATTGGGAGACCCCTATAGGAACAAAGCCTTTATCCATAGGAAGCCGTGTCGGCCGCCCTACTGATCGCAATGCAGTGAACACAACATTCACGAAGATCGACCACCCGTACCGTAAAACGTATTCTGTGGTTTTGCGAAAGCTTTGGCACACCCTCTGCCTAGATCTCCAGAGCAGTTTCTTTTGGCATTTTTCAAACTCTATAACTGAAAAAGTCCATCCGAGCATTTGTCACTTCGGGCTCGTTAAAACATCGAAGGAGACTAGAGTCATCTTTAGCTTTTTCTCGACTCTTAAAAAGTGAAAAAGCAAGTTGTGTCTAAAGCATCGTTATAAAATTTATTTTAAACGGAACATAATCACCTCCTATTCCTGCGTTGATCTGTAGGTTGAGAACATGGAATGCCCCAACCAAGGAATTCCCCATGATGGAAATCCTAGTCCTTTCTCCTCTTGGGGAGAAGTTGGTGCGCCCCACATGGCCACATTGTCGCTTCCAGGACTGACAATTGGCCTGCCAATTTGGCTATTCTCAACCAATGTAGTTCAGAACACCATGGTTCCTGAACAGTCGAGTCAACAGTTAGATCAGTCTAGAGCTGCCCACCAGCCTTCTACTTCCTATAACTCTTCCTCCAATCCCTCGTCTTCGCAAGGTAGAGCCAGCAAAAGCCAAGCTCCCATGGAGAAGAAGGAGAAGAAGAAGAGAGAGAAGAAGAAGAAGGAGCCTAAGGCGACTGGGGGCAAGCAAAAGATATCTGAAAAAAATCCACACACAGCACAGACCGGGCCTAAATCGCCATGTGTCATATGTAGAGGAGACCACTTCCATAGAGATTGTCCCTGTATTCCCCGGATACTAAGGGACTGGTCCCCTCGTTTGCACAATTCGGGAGCATCAACCTCTGATAGCCATGTTGAATGCTTACCGTCAACCAGCGAAAGTGAAGGTTCAAGACAAAGAGGGGGAGTAAGATCCCCCTGCAGATTGTGTGAAGGCGATCACGCCATCCACCGTTGTCCCTTCTTAGACGAAGTGAAGAGAGTTTTGGAAGATTGTCCGGTTTCACCGTTGAGACTTCCTCCTGGATACAAAAAACTTGTGCCAAGTCCTTCGTTGGTTGAGAATACAGCTGGCCCGCTCAAGTGGTCGGCTGAAGCGTCAGTCACTGAAAATGAACCTACTGAATCCAGACCGGACGAAAGTCCAAAGGTCGAAACGGCAGTTGACCCGGTTCTCCCTTCAGAAGTTTCATCTTCAAATGACACCGTCACTGAAGACTCATCTTCAAATGACACCCTCACTGAAGAGAATAAGGATGACACCATCCAGATTCTTTTCATCAACACAGACTCTGATGAGAATCAGGGCAATGCGCCCATTCCTTTATCGCAGGAAGGAACATCGTCAGGGTCATATCCGGCCGTATATTTGGTCCCACCACCAAGCAACCTGGTTGTATCCTTTGATTGGAATCAACTAGGCAGACCCCGGTTGCCAGCCAGTATACCATTCAGAATCATAGTCCAAATATACAGAATGGTAATGGCTGGCACTATCATTGATGAAGGGGCATCTGTGAGTATCCTTTCCTCTATTGCTTGGAAAGCACTGGGTTCCCCGGCGCTTTTGCCTGAGATAAGAAATCTCTCGGGTTTCGATAAAGGAACCAGTCGACCATTAGGGATCCTCCCCAATGTGCCTGTTACATTGAAAGGGAAGACCGTTCAAATGAATGTGATGGTCGTTCAAGGACCCTTGGATTATAACCTACTCCTTGGACGAGACTATATATATTGCATGGGAGCAATAGTCTCCTCACTCTTTAGAGTAATGTGTTTTCCACACAAAGGAAGAATGGTCAAGCTCGTAGACCAACTTTCATTTCCGGGATCACGCATCGCAAATAGTCACATACCAACCCTGAATGATCTATTCAATCAAGAAATGTCTCCACCCCCAGTCCTCCTTCCCAATGAGTGCGAGTGATTTGGAAAGATGGGACTGGAACCCAGGGGGCATGCATCCTGGTCTGCTTTAGGCAGAGAAAACTTTGGGTATAAAGTATAATTTCCGCGAGAGAATATGACTAGTCCGTACCCCGTCCGTGGATGGAAGAGGGGTTGTTCTGGGATAGGATTCTTTTGTCAAAGTTACGTGTTTGACAAAGGTCATTCACCCTTGTCTATTTCGGTAGACATTGCCGAGGAAGTGTTTTGTTTGAAAGATTAACGAGACAATCTTTGGGTAACCAGAAAGAGGTAAGCCTCCCTCAATAACACAAATGTTTTGTCTTTGAGTAGTGTTCTTCTCTCGTCGCAAGTAGCTGCTCTCTTGTCGCAAGTAGCTGTTCTCTTGCAATCTTGCAAAAGATCTGTTAAAAGTTGGGCTGACGAGAAGACAAGTATCGCATAAGACCCGTTAAAAATAACGAGAAGACAAGTATCGTTAACATTAGACTAGCAAGACGACAAGTAGCTGTGAACACCCAAAGAAAAGCAGAGGTGGAGGAGAGGAGGGGCAACCTTGAAATTGTATTTTATACCTGGGGGCATGCAAACCTTTTGGAGTGCAAGCTAAGAGCGGTTATTTATCTGTTTTTGGGATTAGCCATTTCTGAACTTGCATAAAGAAAGGATGAGGAGCATAGCTTCGTGAGATAAAGCTCCATAAAAAATAGCTATCTCACAGGAGACATTCTTATCTTATGACTGGTATAATCGAGCAGTTTTAGCATAAAGTTCATGCTCGTTAAAAAATAAACGCAAGATCCGAGCAGTTTTAGCACATAGTTCATGCTCGTTAAAAAATAAACATAAGATTGAGCAGTGTTTTGGCGCATTCAAGCTCGTTAAAAAATGAACCCATACCGGTAAATAACCTCTGTGATCGTAAATTTATCAGCCATAAAAGCCTTGGTCGTGTTTGCACCTGCCACCTCCACCGTCATTTGGCCGATCGTTCACCTCCATATGATTGTTTACCCATTTTGAGGAACAGCTGCGAAGAGTGATTTCACCTAGCCATCCTTGTGACACTGCCGTGATTGGAAAATTCCAATCTGTACCTGGAATCAGTTGCTATCCCTGTTTATCACTCGTTCCTCAAAAGACGAGTCTTCTTTAAGCTCTTTTCATCTGACTCGTAAAATATGAAAAGTTTGCCGAGTTTTGGCCTTCCAGCTCGTTAAAGTGACCGGAAGAGCTATCCCTCCTCTAGATTTTAATCTTTTTGGACCTGAGGGATTATTGCACAAAAAGGTCGAGCGCTTGTTTTATTCGGCTCGTTAAAGTTATCGAAAACTCATCCCTTCTGTATTGTTTTACACTTTTTCGGACTTAAGGGATTAGATGACGAAAAAGGAATTTTGGAGTTAACTTTCTGTACCTTTTCAGACTCTCTAAAAATGAAAAGGACCGAGTTTTCCTTGTCGTTAGACTCGTTAAAATGATTAAATAGTGACAAACTTGTCTTTAGACGAGAACGAGTTTCCCTATCGTTAGGCTCATTAAAACATAGCGATAGGCTTGCCCGAAGGGCAGGTTATAGAACAAGCATATGTTATCCTCAAGCTTGACAAAAATAAAGAGGTACTGGTCAGAAATGACTGGGGAAAAATTGGGAGAACCTCAAAGCTTTAATGGTAGCAAGTCGCTCTTGAACATGACACTTTTCCTCCGTACCACATCGGGTTGGGTTGTTTCATTCACCGGTCTCATCACCATGGTCTCGCCAAACCATCCATTTGGGGTAATGCTACCGATCCATCGCATCAGTGTCGTTATATGTTCAAGAGATGTTGTTCAGAAAGAGTCAACCGTGTCCCATCCACTGCCATACATTATCCTTCATCCATTCATGACCGCCACCCTGAATCATATGTCACAAATTGTTTTCACCTCCACTAAAATCATTAGCTCCGTTCCGTGTCACTGATGTGGGATTCAGTAAGGCCCTCCTTTGACGGATCGCTTCTTGTCGACTTCAGCTCATTATCCAAGAAGTTGATCTAGGAACAACCCCCTCAGTACTTTGAAGCTTGCATGCCTCAATGGCAAGTTTCTCACTTCCGGCGACAGGTATACATCAATGACCTTCGACCAGAAGACTTTGCGTGGTGTTCGACGCCAAGTCCTATATTCACACCACGTGAATTGTACTGCAGTACCTTGAGGGTCATTATCATTATCGGTGATTCCTCTCGCGCTTGTTAACGGTTTACATCATTGGCCGGTAATCAAGCGATGTCTTTCCATGTTCGACTTCAACGCAATTCTCACATGGATCGACTTGTACTTAGAGTGAAGATCGAACGAGTTTGAAGACCCCGGATCTAGTTTCATCCATCCGGGCTGCGATATATATTCAGGAAATATAAAGACATTTGACATGTACATCATTGCAGCAGATGATCATCCTACTCAAAGGATGATAATTTCAGCAGAGAATTATCAGTCTACCATCAGACGATCGTCTGTTCTATGTACCAAAATGAATTTATAAAGCTGAGCATGGGAATGCCCGCCTCAGCTAGATCATGAAAGCAGAATGAAAAATAATGTATTGTATTGTATTTTATTACAGGTCATCTCTCAGCGATTGAATGAACTTCGGATCCTCCTGATAAAGAATTTCACCCGATAAACGACCTCATACTTTAGGGGGCAACTGTTATAGACATTTTTGTGCCTTACAGCATGAAGCATGAAATGTCCATAATCTAAGGGATCCAAAGTCCCTAAACATGTTGTTCCTACCCCTAGAGGAACAAGGTCAGCAAACCACAGCACTGAATAACAGTTCTCCACCTGAAAACACTAAAAAACAAGCAAATTCTGGATCATGTCAACTGCTCCACTGAGCATCTGCGCTGAATGTCAAGTGCTCCACTCTGTACCTGCGTTGAATGTCAACTGCAAAGAAGGCCACCTGTGCTGAGCATACTTGGACAAGTGGCACAGTCATTCCTCAAGGTGTCAATGCCCAGGAAGCTTCCAAAATGACACTTGGATCAAGGAATTCGACTGGTGATGAGTAAGAGGGTCTAGATCTCCAAGTGGAAGCAAGAACCTCCAAGTGGACTCAAGAACTGAAGAATAACTGAAGTGAGATAGGACATTAGTCAGCTCTCAAGCTGACTCATCCTTTCTCCAAAAATCCTATATATAGAGCTCTCTCATGAGGTCTAAGGAGGCTGGAATCTTGTGAATGTAAGGAAGTGTTGTTGGTTTGAGTTTAGATCTATTGGGTGATTTGCTTTGAAGGAGGTGAAGAGGAGATTTCTTTCTGCTGGGAAGGTGATGCTGGATTGGGCCTCTTATGGTTGTATCACTTCCTGAACTTTACTTCTTCCATTAATAAAGCATTTGAGGTTCTTCTATATTCATGTGTCTCAATGATGTATTGTCATACTTGTGTATTTGATTTATTCTAATCCTTGAATCAATTATGAATGTATGCTTCTTGTAGTTTCCCTCTCTTGCCATTTTGCAGGATCTTGGTGTAGCTGGGCCAGTGAAAGAGTAAGGAGCTGGGAGCAAGCAGCAAGGAGAGAAGATTGGATCAACCATTAGCGAAAGACATCGGTTAGTGGATCTCTTTCTCCCCTATTTTACTTTCATAAAGAAGAAATCTTAGATATCTTTGCTTCGATTGTTGCTGAGGTACTATCACTCTTAGAGTGGGATAGGGTCATTCCGTATTGGATACTTTTCCCAACAACACTAGGCACTCTGAGGACCTAAATTTTTTTCACAATGAGGGGAATCCCATTGATATTATGATAAAAATTTTAGACATTTATTCAGGAGATATGACCAGTGGAAGTCGAGCTCTCTGGATACTCCTAGAATTGTGCACCAAATATGATTGTGTTGGTATTTTTGTTATAACTTTTCATCTATGAAATCTTAAAAGTTGAAACTTGAACCACAGTGAGGGAAAATACCACTGATCATATGGTTCAGTTTCCATAACTTGTAGTACTACAGTTTAGGATATATGTATTGAATCACTCTCTATATTAGTTTGCATGCAAAGTGTTTGATGAAATGCTTAAATGGTTCAATGATTAATTGCATACAAATTGTTTAATAAAATACCCCAATCAGTATGTTGTTTGTGGTTGGGGATAGTATTGATGTGTAATAGTATTTATGTAGTTGATATATGCTTACTTGTATGCAAATAGTTTGCTATATTAGTTTGCATGTAAAGTGTTTGAAGAAACGCTTACATTCAAATGTAATAGTATAGTAGTTGTTTGAAGAAAATGTTAAAGTATGGTAATTTTTTGAAGAAAATGTTATTTTTTTTATGGGATAATAGTGTAGTATGATAATATGGATGTAGCAGATCTATGCCTATTTTCATGCAAAGAATTTGAAGAGTTGCATGTAGGGAATTTGAAAGGTTGCATGCAAGGAATTTGAAAAGTTGCATGTAAGGAAATGGCAAAGTGGCATGTTTTTAGATATTATGTTACAAGTGGAATAAGTGCAATGTTTTTGACTTAGTCTCATACAAATGTATGAGAAATAAAAATCAATTTATTTTCAAGTGTGTTTAAATTTAGTAAAGATTTGGAGATCCCATTTCCATAATTGGACATTGGAGATCAGGCCATTATAATAGCTTCATCCTTCTACCTTGGTGTGGACCATGGATAGTAAGGGGGTATGCTTATAGGTTGCTAGTATTGGTGAATGCTGATTTCAAATTAATAAACATGATGCCTTTATTTTTGGAACATGTGACTGACTGTGTATGAATTATATGCCGCTTACATGTTGATTTCATGATACCTACTTACATCCTTGTATGTTATGTTACATTTTTGAATATTTTGATTACATATATTGGTCTTGTAGGTTGATTACAATACTTGATCGCTTATGTTCGACTACATGCGTTTATGCGTAGGTGTAGTTGATTTGGCACTGCTTATGAATATTGTTGGTTGCATGTGGAAATGTGTACAATGGAGTAATGGTTTTTGTCATGCATGAGTTCATGGTTTGTGTACTTGATATGGTCATGCATTGATAACTAAACCCTAGCTACAATGATGTGTATATGGTTTTGTACTCACTTGTTATGTGTGTATATGTAGTTGTTATGCATGTATGGTTGTGGCTATGATTGTAGGTCAAACATGCATTGTCAAGTCATTGTATGCAATTTAGGTCATCATGATGCTATTGGTTGTTATGATGCTAATGAGGTAGTTGAGATAGAGGAAGGGATGAAAATCATCATAATGAGGTTGCAACATTAGACTTTGGGATAAGAGCAGATCATCATACAGCTAATGTATGTTTGGCATGAAGGTATGTAAGTTAAGGATTATTATATGCATTAGGGTTATATACATTAGGTTTATGAACATGTATTTGATGTTATGGTTACATTTGTGATAGATGTTAGATGATTAGTGTGGTTATATGCACATGTGTCAGATAGTCAAGAATAATAGTAACTTGTAGCTGTATGCATTGCTATTTTTGTTTTATGTTACATAACCTAATGATTATGTTCTATCTTGTTGATGAGTATGGTATATAGCTTATTGTTGTTATATGCTATTAACTTGATGATTAGGGTCATTTCAATGAGATATTGATGTTATAGTTTTGATTGGTCATATGCGTGATGGTTATATTCATTGCCTTGAAGATCTTGATGTTATATATATTTTATTAACCTGGTTTGACCTATGCAGATGGTTATGGTTGTGCTATTCAGGTATGCCAACATATTTGTGAGATAGTGTCATACTAATCTAGATTGACTTTGCATATGTGTATGAGTTTACGATGTGAACATATTAGTTAGTTACTGTTATGGATATCATGATTTATGTTTGAAATGATATGTTGTGATGTTATATCGTGCTAACTAGATTGATTATGCAAACGAGATATCTTCCCCTGAGATACATTAAGGTGCGAGCTTGGTTATGCCATATATTTGGTGCTTGACTGTTGATTATGTGATCTAGTTGATTTATTTAACATGGTATGAATGTTTTATGAATTGCATAATATGAGATGTGTTCAAATGATCTTGTTTTAAGATGATTGTACTAAAATATATGTGTTGAGGCAGTTGATATGTACTTGAGTATAGTAGGTGATAGTTGTAGTATTATGACTGATGACTATGAGTTGACTATGGAATATGACATGATTGTTAGTCTTGGTAATGATTGATTTCAAATTAATAGATATGATTGTATTGATATTTGGAACATGTGGTTGACATGTGTGAGCAGTTGCAGGGTAACATGCTTGGTATTAGCATGACAAGGTAATAGTTGATGTGTCTATATAACTAACAGTTGGGTCCTGTGACAACATATAGTAAGCCTCGATTCCAACAAGGTAAAAAGGTGAAAGAAAAGTAATTGGGCAAGAATTCCTTTGGCTATGTTTGGAAACCCTAATTTCGAACAAATGAGTGCTTTGCACGCAAGAAGTATTCTTAACCTTGATTTTGTTTGACATTATGTGGATATGTGCTATATTCATGAACATGCACTTGACAATTATATTAGTTAGTCTTTTGATCCAGGTAGATATTGGTGGCCACCCTCCAAGTCCACTTGGACCCCCACCATTGTTTCTTTCAGCTTTTCAGTTTCCTTAATTGTAGCACAATTTACTATTTTTAGCAGTTTTTCGGGTCTTAAACTTTCGGAGCCATTTTGAGGTCGTAAATGATGTTTTCTGGGAAATCTGGGGGCAACCTAGGTCCCAAAGTTGTAGTGCTTGGATAGATC
The DNA here is from genome assembly GCA_031772625.1 of Pinus tabuliformis. Lineage (NCBI taxonomy): Eukaryota > Viridiplantae > Streptophyta > Pinopsida > Pinales > Pinaceae > Pinus > Pinus tabuliformis. Next base: position 1,041,705,888 of record CM062819.1, read on the forward strand.
TTTCTAACGAGCTATTGTACGCGTCAAACAGAGATCATATGCCAATGTTACAACCCCGGGAAATTGATGTACTAATTTACCCAAACGGGGCCCACAATTTGGTGTTTCATCTTCTAGGGTTAGGTTTTGGGATGTGAAGGGTTTTCCATTGTTTCTCAACAATAAATAGGCCTTCGAGCCTCATTGTAACATAGTTCAGATGCATGTAGCCACCACATCTCTTCTTAGAGATAAGCTACCATCGCCCTAGCTGTTTATTTCCATTTTCTGTTTGTAAGCATATCTCAGTATTTTACATTAATGAAATGAAGCATTATTTCAGCTGCATCTTTGTGTTTATGGTTATCTCTGTAATTTATTGTGTTCTTGTTTAAATTTGGATCATCTTTAGCTACAGGTGGATCTGTTAAAGGATTGGAGTCCTTTAAGAGATGGCGTGGATGTGTTCAGTTGCAAGCAGTATGCTTGGCCCAATTAGATGAGGTAACTGGTGTATTATTATGCTTAATTATACATTGACAATTATGTGTTTATGGCAACATGATGCAGGGAGTTGCATGGCAAGACTAGTTGCCATGAAATATTGAAGATGGTTCAGGTTGAGCTTTCCTTGGGAACCATGGGGATTGAGTCATCTTGCCAGTCTTCTGCTTTTGGTATTTTGGGCTTGATTTGTAGTTTTTTTTTTTTTATTTTTTTTTTATGTCTGGTGCAAGGCCTTGCCACTTTGTTGTAGTGTCATATCATTATGGGCTTTCGTAGTCTTCTTCTTGGTTTTTTCTTGTCTTCTCTTTTATTGTTTGGAGTCTTTGGAATTGGTTGGGAAAGAGGAAAGTTGATGGAGCTCGGGGAGAGATGTGTGGTACCTGAAAGGTAATGTAAGATTCAGATGAAGCTCGGTGCATGAGTAAGTGCAACAGAAGGTAAGGCTATGACAGTCAGTTAGACTTGCTGGGTCCATTGTGGTAAATGGACGGTAGCAGTATAGTCATGAGAAAGGTAGCAGGAAAATGTAAAGTAAATGGATTTGAGGTGTCATATGCCTTGGCTATGTTGGGAACTGTTATTCTCAATGTTTCACATGTGTTATATGAATAAAGGAATTTCTCTTAACCTATAGCTTATGTTATTTGGTAATTATGTTATGATCATGATTATGTTGATGTTTATATATGTATACATGAATGTACATATGTCATTTTCTAACAAGGTGATGATTATTTTATGCTAATGATTATATATGTATGTACCTATGTATCTATGTCACTGTCTGATAGGGATACTCAGGGATCATTCTTGTGAAGGAATAATTACTTATGCAACTGAATGGCATGAAGAGGTTCCTGGAAGAGTAGACATGACAAATATACGAGGTGAGTATCATATGGCTATGAGTTGATATTATGTGATTATATTATGTCTATTTTGTGGACAGGTTATACCAAAGGATACACCAATAGAATGAAAGTTGTGTGGTCTGCGGCATGCTAAGACAAGCATGGATAAGACACCGGAAGCAGGGTTGCTTGGTAGAGTGAGTGTGGTTCTGGATGTGTGGTACTACTATTATGCATATGTTGTATATGTTGTACATGTTGCATCTATGATGTGTGCACTTTTGGTGTTGTGTATACATAGCATGTGTACATGTTATTCATGCAATGTTATGTACAGGATGGTACAAATAGGGTTGTGCAAATATTGCATATGGGGTGTTGTATACATATTGTATTGTATTCATGATGTATATGCAATGTGTGTGCATATGGTGCTATGTGCATGTTGGATATGCAGTGTTGTGTACAGATAATGCTATGTACATGTTGGGAACGCAATGTTATGTACAAATGGTGTTGTGTGCATGTTGTACATGTGGTGCTATGCACATATGGTGTGGTGCGCATGATTGTACGAGTGGTGTTGTGTGCATGTGGTGCTGTGTACATATTGTACAAGTGGCATTGTGTGCAGGTGTTGTTGTGTATATGTCTTGCATGTGGTGTTGTGTACATGTGGTGTCGCGTACATGTCATGTGTGTGGTTCTCTGTACATGTGGTATTGTGTACACATTGTACAAGTGGTGTGGTGTACATGTGGCATTGTGTACATGTTGTGCAGGTGGCACCATGTACCTGTGATGCTGTGCGCATGTTGTGTAGGTGGTGTGGTGTACAGGTGGTACTGTGTACATATTGTACATATGGTACTGGTGCACATGTGGTATTGTGTGCATGTCATACATGTTGTTTTGAGGGCATGTGGTACTATGTATGTGCATTGTGTAGGTGCATGTATTGTGTTATGCACTGGGTGTAGGAGTATGAGTTGCGTTGTACATTAGGTATAGGTGTATTAGTTGTGTTGTATACTAGGTGTACATGTATGCATTTTGTGTTGTCACACGTTGTATGTGGATGTATGTCTTATGATGTACATTGTGCATGTATACGTACCTACATTGGGTGTAGGTATATGTGTTGTATGTCAGGTATAGGTGCATGTGTTTCATGGTGTTGTAGTGTGTGTGTGGTTTTATGTGTATGATGCACACTATGTGTATGTGCACTTGGTGGAGGAGAAGGCACTAGGTGTTTGTTGGGTGTGGAAACCGATTCGGGTGTGTACAAAAGAACAAGGCAGAAGTAAGGATTGATGAAGGATAAGTATCAGTATATTATTTCAGTTTTACCATGCATGTGATTTATGATTATGATATATGATAACTATATGTGATCTATGATTTTGGTTTATAAAGGTTACATGTGATTTATGATGTTGATCTATGATGGTTGTGTTTTGAGCTAACAATATGTGATATGTTTATACATGATGTTTTGATAGAAAAATTAGTTTGACTTGTTGTGACAGGAAGTAATCAAGATTGCAAATGTACTTTATTGACGAGCTACCAATGAGGTATGATTTGAAGTTATTTCAATTTTTTTTAATCTAATGGAAGTTATGTTCTTGGTACATGAAGCATGAACATGCCCAGTTGGGTGGTTTAAATCGACTGCAAGAATTAGCAGTAACAATGAAAGAAATAGGAATGTAGCAGTATGCTGGTAGAGCACTTTAGAAGCAGGGTCGGTGTGGGAAGGTGAGTGACTGCACGGAAGGGGTGACTGGATTCCCGAGGGACTGTGTAGCAAAGAAGGGAAGGTCATATATGGATTTGTTCTCGTCATTAACATTGCTAGATGGAATGAGATGCACATTGGGAGTGTGCCCTGGAAAAATGAGTTGGTAATTGTTCATTGAGAGGACAAGTGGCACAGGATTATAGCGTTGGACATTAGATGCAGATTTGACCTTGCAGTGGATTCTAGACTTCTTAGGAAGGAGGTGAATCCTGGTATTACTTTGAGGATGGAGGTGTGAGCATATGGATTTCCTTGTTACGCATACATGCATCGTATTATTTTATTTTCTGGTTGAGCATACATGTATATGTGTATATGTGGTTATCAGAAATATTGTAATGAGCTATGTTATAAAGCTCTAGTATGTGATATGTTATCATGTTTTCACGAGGTTTTAATTTTGAGTAGTTCTGTTATTATAAACACTACAACGAGCTCTGTTATAAAGCTCCATGTGCAATATGTTTTGTTTTCAACAATCTTGTTGGTTATAGGTGTCATTGAACGCCGAGGATAGTGTTCCCCCAAGGGGGAGGGTTCTGTAACAATCCTTGTGAAAATCCCATGTAAAAATATATAAATACCACAGATGATGGGACATGTATTCCAAGCTTAATGGTGGGAAAGACATCCTTGGGGGTGTTCATTTGGTTGTTTATGGCTAAGGAAATTGGCAAAGGCAATGGCTAAGGCATTAAAGAGGAAAAAAGGTATTTTGGCACATTTATTTATGAAAATAATGGAAATTAGGAGAAAAGGAAGGTAAAAGGTCACAGGTTGCATGTGAGGAGGAAATTGAAGGAAAATAATGGAAAATGAAGAATATAGAGGCCTCATTAATAAAAATGCTTATGGTGATCAGTTGGCAGGCTTCTTCCTTTCAGTCTGAACCTTTTGTGAGTTCAGTTTCGGAGCTCTCTCATTATTCTCTCTCTCTTTCTCATACTCTTGGATACTTAGAGTTTTCTGGGAGCCCTCTTGGAGGGTGTGGCATACTTGGATTCTTGGAGCAAGAAGGCAAAGGAAGAGAAGGAAAACATATGAAGGCATCAACATCAGTAGCTACATCATATTTACATGCAGGTACCGAGTTGCATGTATGATTTCTTCATTATTTTTGGCATGCATGTAGTTCTTGGTTGTGATCTGTCATTGGCATGAAGGACTTCCTGGATCGATAATGGATTGCCTAGCCTTGCCATTTCCTAGATAGCTATGGTGATTATGGATTTAATTTCATTGCTTTGTTTTTGTTGGTTCTCATGTTTCCTTTACTTGGGTTGCATTATTAGTCTTGGAAGCCCTAATTGAACAAACACTATGGAAGCCCTATAACAGCTTGGGTTGAGTTACCAGTCCTCGAAGCCCTGGTTGGAAAAATGCTCTGGAAGCCCTGTAACAGCTTGGGTTGAGTTACTAGCCCTTGAAGCCCTAGTTGGAAAAATGCTCTAGAAGCCCATGGTGGGTTGAGTTACTAGTCCTAGAAGCCTTGGTTGGAAAAACGATCTAGTAGTCTTGTATAAGTTGTAGGTTGAGTTACTAGTTCTGGAAGCCTTGGTTGGACAAACGCTATAGAAGCCCTATATAAGTTGTGGGTTGAGTTACTAGTTCCGGAAGCCTTGGTTGGACAAATGCTATAGAAGCTGTGAAAGGCTTTGATGGAGACCAATCTGATGATGGTTTTTGGTGATGTCCGACCATGAGGTGGAATCACTATTTGATGGGCTGAGTTGGGTGGCCTCTAGAAGCCCTGGATGAGTTTTGATTGATGTGTTCTCTGAGATCCCACATTCATGCTTGGAATATGGCACAGGGGTGATTGGCTGAAGAGAGACTTGGCTCAACCAATCTATGGTCGGGTGGAATGTGGTAGTTGTGGAGTACTAAAGAAGGTATGTTTTTGGTAATTATTTCAGCATATTTTCATTAGAACTTTCAAACCTTTTGCATCATGAACTAGGAAAATGATAAGGAATTGTAATAAAACCTGTGAGATTAATGTGCAAGACGAAAACACTGAAAATCGTCGTTTTCTTATGCAGGAAGAAGGAAAAACGAAAAAATGTTGTTCCAAAGGAAAGGACAAGGACGGGTTAACCGTTTTCCCTTTGACGGGGAACCATATGCAAACAAGGCAAAACAAATCAAAGTGAATCAACCCTGGAAAGGAAGTGGAGATATCAGCTCGACGTAAGAAAGAAAAGAGATAACTGAGGAATAACGGTTCAACAAATCCCATAGGATCCTTTGATCCTGAGGGATCGCTGCTTTAACTATTTTTGCACCTAGACATCTCCGCCTTCACCATTATAAAAGGGGCAGCACTGTTAGCTCGAAAGGGGTCGAGTCTTTTATGTTTTATGTAACTTCTCTTAATATTGAAACTTTGATCATCGAGTCTCGTTGAGAACTGATTTATTGTAATTACGCCTTATGCATTAATACAAAATTGGTTGTTATTTCATCTCTGAGTCTGGAATAACTTCAGGCGGTGTACCCCTGGAGGCTAAGGGCCTGGCCCTGGAGGACACTTGCTCTTGTACTATTACGTTTGGTTTATGCGTGGTTTTCTTATCGGAATTATTCGGTAATCTGATGTGTTTTGTTAGCTTACATCACATGATCTATTATGTTTAATTTATTGAGGTTTCTAAAGACAGAACTATTGCATTGAATTTGCAACATAACATAGTTCTTTTAAGTGCTCATATAATACTGCCAGTCTCTACAGAATACTGTTGTTGCTTAATTAAAGAATATCTGTGCTGTACACTTATTTCATTGGTACTACTGAGCTCATCTTAGGGATTATGTTCGTTGCGATTGTTGAATCTATAAACATTGTTGTTCCACTCTGAAATACAGTTGTAATCTTTATAACTGAGATTGATAACTGGTTTACCAAGATCAGGTTACTATTTAGGTGTGTCGTGTGTATATATGGTTTTCAAGTGCTGTTCTATAGTCCAGCATTAATCAGTGCGGTTCCATTTTTGTGTGTTTTTCAATTCATCCTTAAAAGTGAAGGATTGCCATTCAATTCCTGTGGGTCACGATTAGTGTATTTGATCTCGTAGCTTAAGGTGTTCCTGCTTGTTAGACTTAATTTGCAATTACAGTTTCTTGTTTTTTGTTCCATTTCAGGTTTATTGTTCTATTTCTTAATTGTTGTTCCATTTCTCATCCGCCGTTCCATTTCCTGTCATTTGTTATTTTGGTGTGAAGAACGATCTAAGGCTGTAGTGAGCATTGACATTTACTGTCCGGCTCCCAGATCCACGATCTGTTCTCTGATTTCCTTTAGTTCTGTTATCACAAAATCACAACTGAAGGGCTGCTGATCAGGCAGACTCTGTGTAACTATTTCAGACCAAGCTTTTGACTAAGGATTAGCCTCCCTAGCCTGAGAGGGCTCTCTCAAGAAAAGGTTATTGATTTTGAATGTTGATAAGAGGGCTAACTCTTGTACAATAGATTTAATGTAAGCATAACTGGTTGGAAACACACCAAAAGATATCTCATTGGGCTATGGAGTCTATAATATCAAGTAAACAAGAAAAACACAGTGAACTCATAGAAATCAAGGCTCTTAGCATTACAAGTCAAACATATCCCACCACACATAGCTTGCTGTATACACAGGAAGTCAGAGCATATAAGTATGAATTCTGAGTGATTGCATACAACAAAACCATAAAATAACATAAGGTATAACACATCATCACTTCATTTGACCGTGACAATTCTTCGAGAATCTTGAGAAGAGTATAACTCTGTTTTACTATTACTGTCAAAAAAGATCTTACAGTGGCCCAAAACAACACACTTTTTCTATTAAGTATCCAACCTTTTTTACATATCAATTCTTCCTATATATAGCCTATCAAAAACTACTGTACGAGGCTCCTCAACGAGCATGAAGGGAGCTCGTGTTTTTACATAAATGACCTTAACCATGACATAAACCAACTGATTAATTACAAAAGTTATGATGGTACGAAAACAGGGGATTCCATCATACTGGCCCTTTAAGTCTCCTTCCTTGTATACCCTGCTATGTTCTTCAAAGCTCACCACCTGTATCATTGCCATAACAACCATATCCAAACTAGAAGCATGTTCAATGTATATACAGCTTCGGATTCCTGATGCAGAGATGATTCACATAACCGAAAAGAAAATGAAGCCTATATTCTTGGTTATTGTCCCCCTCGGTGTCCACATATTAATGATCCATATTTGAGCCTCTTACACCTCGGATAACCTCGTCTGATTAAAAAGAATTCATGAACCAGCCATCCCAGAGCCAGACAAGTGGATTATCTTACACCTCAGCAGCTCTATCCAAACCCTAAATTCTCGGAGATAAAGTGACTTTTTAGCAAAAAACAAAACTTCGCCCATTTTTTTAATATTTACCCTTGGCCTCTTTAACAAAGTATCTGACTGATCTTCTAAACTCCCCAGGCTTAGTATTTGACCATTTGTTAAAATATATGCTGACCTCAGCATTCCATTTCTAGCTTTAATCATAACCAGTCATCTACAGCAGTTTCGTAGCGCGCTACGAAACTGCTGTAGGTCATTAAAATCAATTTTATGAGCCTCAAACAGTATCACTTCAAATTTATAATTCTTCAATCATTCTATACCAGCAAAAAGACACAAAAAGTCTCAAAAACTTTTGACAAGATAATGACCCAAAATATATCAAAATTTGAGAATACACAATCCTTCTTGAATCATTTAGCTAGCTTGTCTAGCTTTTCTCTCAGACTGATGACCTCCTTCTTCAACTTCTTATTCTCTGCTTTCAGACTTATGTTCACTTGTTTCATAGTTTTTGCTTGTTTTAAAGCTGGTACTGTCCATACATAGGCATCAGACACCGAACTAGCTTGACTGATCATTCTTGCTTTACCTTTCAACACAGCTTTCCTATAATTGGTATACCTGACTGCCTTCTCTTTAATAACATTTGAGACCTGAGGTATCTCCTTACTTACTCCAGCTTGCTTTTTGATGGCAACCATATTGCCACTTGGACTTATAACCACCTTTTTGTCCTTACTCTTATTTTTAGCTGCTTGGACCATTTCAGAGAAAATTTCAAGTGCCTCTGTCCTAGGCAAGTCTGAAGAGACTTTCTCTTTTTGAACCTTTTCTGCTTCCTTCATTTGCCTCCTAGTCATTGGTCTACGGGGTTTAAAAGCATACTCTACCCCTGGTTCTTCAAACTTTAATTTTTTAGAAGCCTTTGACTTCTTTGAACTTTCAGGAGAAGACAGTGTTAACTTTCAGGAGAAGACAGTGTTAAATCAATATGCATTGGTGATACCAATTGATCTTGTTCAATTTCAAGGGGTTCAACTTGAATTGGGTGCTCTTGTTCTAATTCAATAGCTTCCAACAAATCATTTAAACTACCCCTAGACACAGGACTTTCTTCCACAGGAGCTAATTTTCCCTTTTCTTTATTTAGCTGTCCTCTAGTTCTTACTCTTGAAACCCTTTCCACTTTATTAGACTCAAATTCATCTTTTCCTTTGTGAGTCTTCTGTTTAGATGATTCTGGTGTTTCTTTAAGAGATAACTTAGAAGCTTCCTTTTCAGATACTTTGGATGACTTTGAAGTTTTGATTGTTGATGCTTCAGGAGCTTTTTCAACTGCTAACTTAGGAGTCTTCTTTGTTTTAGCTCCAGGTGTGTCTTTGTCTGTTACAGGCCTCTCTGGCTTCTTTGTTTTAGCTTTGGACTTGCTATGGTCTGTTATTTCTCTTCTTAACTCAGCCAAAGTAGTACCGTCACTCCTATCTTCTTTTTCTCTTACAGGTAAAGGAGTTAGGCTCGTTTTACTAGGGAAACCGGCCATGAATACAAACGAGTCCCAGTCCTTACCAATTTTATGTAGGCTATCCAACACCAGTAATTTAACCAGACCATGATGGAAAAGAGAAGTTTCATAGGCTTCCTTCTTCAACTGAATTTTATCACACATCTTAGAAATACTCCTGAATAAGTAAAAGGGTATGTCTATGGAGCTCTTACCAGTAAAGTGTAGCAACAGCTTGAAATGATATGAGTAAACTTTGTTGTATCGGCCTTCACACGTCAAATACTTCTGAATGCATGACAATAATGTAGCATAATTCTCCTTAAGATAACTCCTTGGGACAGCTCTGGAGAGATCTTCATTCACATATGGTGCCTTTAAGAACTCCTTACACGGACCCATATCAAACTTGAAATTCTTGAACCACTCTTGACCACCTCTTGGGATTTCTGTGACTTTAGAAATAACTTCAGGTGAAACCGGGAACTCCAGCATGGCCACTTTTGAATTTAATCCCGTAAAATTCACTGCAAATGCCTTGGTAACTTCTGCATGTCCACCTTTGAGCTTTTCACAAAACCGCCAACAACCAGTAGCTCTGAATGCCTTTGCTATTTCCTCATCCCTGAGGGTTACATCTAATCCCTCCGGTTCTGTTCTCACACATCTCCCTGAACGATGCTCTTTTTTCTCCATATTTCTTAACACAATTCTTCACGAGGGAATGACAATGGTTTGCAGCACAATAACAGATTTTACGCTGTAGAAATCAGGCTCGCTTGCAGAAGTCTATTTAGGATAAAGCTCAAGCTTTCATCAAGCAGAAGACATTCATTTGTTATGAAAAACATATTATGACACGACCACTTTCTATAACGTCCCCAAACTGACACCTAACTCAATGAGATCAAACCTGATGGCAAAGTAATGACGAATCATGACAGACAAATGGTGTGAGGAAACAATCATGACCGGACACGTGACTCATCACCTCTCGGATTAGACAGTTAAGGAAAAACGCTGCATAAAAACCCGAAACCCCGATTTCGTAGCGCGGGCAGTTCAAATTTAAGGGAATGCGCTACGAAATCGCTAACAAACAAGCCGCTACGAAAACGCGCAAACAGATTTGAGCAACAGACTTGACCAATCATACCCGCGCTGCGAAACTGCGCAAGTACCTAAGACATGACACCCGCGCTGCGAAACTGCGCAAGTACTTTTGACAAGACATGACATAACTAACTATGATGAAAGATGACCAATGCCCTTGTCTTTACACGAATTTCATTCATAACTCTTGCATTTTCAAAATTTGAAATTGACACAAGTTAACAAAGCTATTTACAAGACCACAAGACTCTTCAAAATTTATGGACAATTGTCATATACATGGACTATAGTTTCTGGTGATAACAAGTTCCATCAGTTTACAAAGGGATGAGTTACTGCTACTGAACCCTTGACTGATAAGTTGCTTAGTTTTCTGAATGTGTGGTTTAATCTTTTGAAGTAGTTAGTTGTAAACAAGCATCCATTTACTCTTGTATTTTTGGGCATTGTACTACTAGCATTACTCTAGCAAATGGTAGCCTCAGACTGAGACACTCTTTGAAATAACAAAGCGTTCCTGAATTGACAAATTAATGTGAGGTAATTAGAGGTGAAAGAGACCCTTTTTATTGCTCGACATTTTGGCGCCGTTTCTGCGGAAAGAGTGTAGCCATTTGTTCTTTTTCAGAGTGGTGTAAGAACCTGCTAGGGAAGAATTGGGTTTTAAAAATGAAAGGTAAGAACCTACGTGTGGAGCATGTAATAGCCCTACTCCTCTGCCCTCTTTCCTATAGATTTGCTGCTATTTTGTTTGGGTAGAATCTAGCAGTTGATTTATGTGCATGGCTAAGCATAAAAAGCCAGAAAAGAATTCCAAACCTCTACCCAAGCCAAAAAAAAGCTAAGGGGCCAGTGACCCTTGGCTGATCAACATTCATAGACGAAATCTTCAAGAAAGCATAATTTCAGCCTTCAGTAGGACCCAGAAAAGTTATTTCTAGATAGCCTACTAGTTCCCTTCAAGCCACAGGATCACCATCTGTAGCCTTTGCTGAGGTGCATGGTCAAACTGAAGAGCAGGACTTTCAAGAAATCGAAAATTCTACTCCAGAACTATTGCAAGAAGGGAATTTTAGTAATCTTTGTGAAGGAGTAGGAGAGATAGGGGAAACTGAGGAACTGAGGTCTCCTCTTGGGACAACTCAGCCATTGAACAACCCAGACAAGGGAAGTGCTGCAAAAATCATTGTTGAAGAAACTCAATCTCCTCAGACATTAGGCACTCTCATTATCCCAGATAGAGGAAGTGCTATTAAAACCATTCCTGTGAAAGCCATTCCCTCTCACCCTAGGAATACCCTCCTATATATCCCAGAAGGTTATTGGCATATATTCGACCAAATGGCTCAAAACGAGCCAAACGACCAAACCTCTACATTATAATACCCCATAGTGGATACTGCAACAAATGCGCCTATGAAAGCAATCCCTCTTCAACATATCCCTACATTCCACGGTCTTACATCAGAAGATCCGGATGCATTTCTATTTGAGTTCGATGCACTGTGTAGGGGATATGATTACACCACCAACCCCCAGAAACTGAAATTATTTTCCTCTACATTAAAAGGGGTTGCCTTAAGATGGTTTATGGGATTAGGTGGCGGGGTTATTCAGGGAACCATTTAAGTATGAAAATTTTAAGTTAACCGTCAACTGCTTGCACCTCTATGGCGAATTCATTTTGAGGACAGGGCCATCCTGGTTAGGATATAGGTTCTGGAGTCCAATTATTTGGCACCCTACACCTGGATACCAAGCCCTGTATGAGATGCCTGAGGGTCAGATAGGCCATTTCTTTGAACACCTAGTTATGCATCATGGCCGCAGACCTCCACATGAGATTCCATCTCCAGCCTACTCTCTCACTACCTTACATCTCAACTACAATGTTTTCATGTGGGCATGAAAAGGGGTAAGCAGGGGGGGTGTGGAGTACTAAAGAAGGTATGTTTTTGTTAATTATTTCAGCATCTTTTCATTAGAACTCTCAAACATTTTGCATCATGAACTAGGAAAATGATAAGGAATTGTAATAAAACCTGTGAGATTAATGTGCAAGACGAAAACACTGACAATTTTCATTTTCTTATGCAGGAAGAATGGAAAACAAAAAACTTTTGTTCCAAAGGAAAGGACAAGGATGGGTTAACTGTTGTCCCTTTGACGGGGAACCATATGCAAACAAGGAAAACCAAATCAAGGCGAATCAACCCTAGAAAGGAAGTGGATATATCGGCTGAGCGCAAGAAGGAAAAGAGATAACTGAGGACTAACAGTTCGGCAAATCCCTCAGGATCCTTTGATCCTGAGGGATCACTGCTTTAACTATTTTTGCACCTAGACATCTCCGCCTTCACCATTATAAAAGGGGCAGCACTGTTAGCTTGAAAGGGGTCGAGTCTGTTATGTTTTATGTAACTTCTCTTAAGATTGAAACTTTGATCATCGAGTCTCGTTGAGAATTGATTTATTGTAATTCTGCCTTATGCATTAATACAAACTTGGTTGTTATTTCATCTCTGAGTCTGGAATAACTTCAAGCATTGTACCCCTGGAGACTAAGGGCCCGGCCCTGGAGGACGCTTGCTCCTGTACTATTACATTTGGTTTATGCATGGTTTGCTTATCGGCGTTATTTGGTAATCTGATGTGTTTTGTTATTTTACATCACATGCTCTATTATGTTTAATTTACTGAGGTTTCTAAATATAGAACTATTGTATTGACTTTGCAACATAACATGGTTCTTTTAAGTGCTGATATAATACTGTCGGTCTCTATAGAATACTATTGCTGCTTAATTACAGAGTATCTGTGTTGTACACTTATTTCATTGGTACTACTGAGCTCATCTTAGGGATTATGTTCGTTGTGATTTTTGAATCTATAAACATTGTTGTTCCACTCTGAAATACAATCGTAATCTTTATAACTGAGATCGATAACTGGTTTACCAAGATCAGGTTACTATTGAGGTGTGTCGTGTGTATATATGGTTTTCAAGCGCTGTTCTATAGTGCAACATTAATCATTGCTATTCCATTTTTGTGTGTTGTTCAATTCGTCCTTAAAAGTGAAGGATTGCCATTCGATTCCTGTGGGTCACGATTAGTGCATTTGATCTTGTAGCCTAAGGTGTTCTTTCTTGTTAGACTTAATTGCTATTACAGTTTCTTGTTTGCTATTCCATTTCAGGTTTGTTGTTCTATTTCTTAATTTTTGTTCCATTTCTCATTTGTTGTTCTATTTCCTGTCATTTGTTATTTTGGTGTGAAGAACGATCTAAGGTTGTAGTGAGCATTGACATTTACTGTCTGGCTCCCAGATCCATGATCTGTTCTCTGATTTCCTTTAGCTCCATCAGTTTACAAAGGGATGAGTTACTGCTACTGAACCCTTGACTGATAAATTGCTTAGTTTTCTGAATGTGTGGTTTAATCTTTTGAAGTAGTTAGCTGTAAACAAGCATCCATTTACTCTTGTATTTTTGGGCACTGTACTACTAGCATTACTCTGGCAAATGATAGCCTCAGACTGAGACACTCTTTGAAATAAAAAAAAGTTCCCGGATTGACAAATTAATGTGAGGTAATTAGAGGTGAAAGAGACCCTTTTTATAGCTCGACAGTAGTCCCATCACCGGTTGGTTCATTGCATTTATTAATGAAAAAAATTCATTCCCTTGATTTTCATGTGCAAATGTACTGATGTATATATATAGAGTTTGATGGCTAATATGTTTATTATATTTTTGCTCCTATTATGTTTCTTATATGCACATTTACCCTAGAGGCTGTTACACTTCCCCTGTGTCTGCATAAACTGAAGAGGTTGGTGATCGGTGTGGATGACTATCTCCTTCCCCATAATGTAGTGCTTCCATTGTCGGAAAGCTTGCGCGATGGAATACATATCTTTATCATATGTGGGGTCTTCCAAATTGTATCGGAAAGCGTCTCACTATGATAGGCCACTGGATGCCTGTGTTGGGTGAGGACTGCACCAATAACATAGTCTGATGCATCTATCTCGATTTTAAATGGATGTTGCAAGTCTGGAAATGTGAGTACTAATGCAAAGCATAGGCGGTACTTCAACTCAACGAATGCCTTCTGTTGGGACTCAGACCAGGAAAACTTTTATTTTTCCCTACCATTAGTAATATGACTCAAAGGCCAAGTGATATGGGAGAATCCCAACACGAACCTCTGATAAAATTCTACAAGGCACAAAAAGCTACAAAGCTCCTTTAGAGTGGTCATGGCTAGCCAATCCTAAATGAATTGGATCTTGGTCGGGTCCACATGCATGCCACGCTCATTTATGATGTAACCAAAGTATTGGATCTGACTCATTCCAAAGGTGCATTTCTCCAAGTTGGCACACAATTTGTGTTGTCGAAGGGTTTGAAGGACTTGCCGAATGTGTTGTAAGTGTTCTTTCCAACTCTTGTTGAAGATGAGGATGTTGTATAGATTAACCACCACGAATGAGTTGGTGAAGGGTCATTGCTGAAGATGAGGATTTCATCCAGATAAACCACCATGAATGAGTTGGTGAAGGGCTGCAAGATTTCATCCATTAGCCTCATAAAAGTAGCAGGGGCATTTGTCAACCCGAAGGGCATAACCAACCATTCAAAAAGTCCTTTCTTGGATTTAAAGGCGATCTTCCATTCATTTATGGGCTCTATTGGAACTTGGTAATAACCAGACTTCATATCAATCTTGATGAAATACTTGGCCCCCTTGAGTTGGTGTAGCAGGTCATAAATCTGTGGGATTGGATACCTATTCCTAATGTTGATTTTGTTTAGTGCTCGATAATCAATGCAGAGCCTCCAAGTCACATCCTTCTTCTGTACAAGTATAATCAGCTCCCACAAGGTGAGGAACTTGGTCAAATGTGCCCTTTTTGCAGCAAATCCTAGATTTTCCACTTGATCTCTTCATTTTCCATAATGGAGCAGCGATATCAGCCCGTTGGGTAGATGTACTTCGGGAGTCAGATCAATTGGATTCTTAACCTGACAATGCAAGGGTACCCCTGTGGGTGAGGAGATGTCCTTGTATTCTTTAACGACCATATCCACCTACTTCTGATACTTGGAGGAACCCTTCCTGGGGGCCATGGATGTGGCTATGCCATTCCGCTTACTTTGAGATCGAATCAAAAAGAAAACAAATTTTTGAGTCTGGGAGATGACCTTACTGCATTGCTTAGCAGAGATCAAAGAGATGGAGATAGGTGGGGCTACCTCTGGTATCCTATATATTACCCAAATAAATAATAACAAAGAAAGGTCTAGACTCATATACAACATGTTGCTTCCATAAATATGGTTGTCCTAATAATACAACACAAACTTCAAGAGGAGCAACATCACATAGTACCTCATCCATGAAGGGCTTGATGTTGTAGGGAAGGAGACATTGCTAGCTAATGCGGAGATCTCATCCTTGGTGAAGCCACCCAATGGTGTATGCTTGTGGATGTGATGTAGTTGGTAGGCCTAGCCACTTCATGACCTTTGCTGAAATGAGGTTCTTTTGGCTCTCGCTATCGACAATGAACTACAGCGGAGAACCCTTCACCCACATCTGTGAGTGGAATAGGCGCTCACCCTCTTATAGATCTTCAGGCTCAATATTCTGAATCTTAGTAGTGGCCATAATGGCATTGAGCCCCGCATCAATGATTTTCTTCCCTTTGTCATTCCCCTTGTCAGGTTCTAACTCAGTTTCGGAACATGTGTCGGACTCAGAAGCCTTCAACTTGGCAATCAATGATTTCTTGGCCCAACACCACTTTCCTACATCCTTCTTTGTCTTTGTGGCATTGCTTTTTTCTTGTAGCATCAAAGGGTTATCTTGGGTTTCCCTGCCTTGGCTTTTCCCATTGCTCTGCGATTTGGGGGCACCTTTCCCTTGCTTCAGATTAACAGATCCAAAGTCTCTCTTTTTTCTGTTTAATCTTCCACTCAATATTTATAGTGTATTGGTACATTGTGTGAAGCGAGGAGATGTCCAGGAACTCCATCTCATGCTTTATGTATCTATGTAGGTAGTCGCAACACTCGAGTACCAAATGTTTCTTAGAATCCTTGATACCCAACTTTGTGTGAAGGGTATGAAAAACATTGGTAAACTTTGCCACGTCTTGGTCCCTTCCCTGTCGCAGTGTGTTCCACTTTATGTATTTGTCCTCATAGATTCCGACAAGGTAGTACTGCTCCTTGATGGCGTCGTGGAATGAATCCCAAGTGGGTGCGACTGAAAATAGCGAGGGCGTATTTTCATCCTTCTTCTCACAGTAGGTTTCCCACTAGTCCTTGACGTGGGGGGCGACTTTGAGAAGAGAAAAAGTAATCTTTTTCCCGACTAGAAAAATCATGAACAAAAAAATCCTTCTAGCATATTTAAGCATTTATCCTTGGCGTCAGCATTTATCTGACCCTCAAATATGGGAATGTCAAACTTAATTTGTACCTTAAAGGGTGCGGCACTTCCAAAGTAGCTGTTGGAAGTAGATGTGTTGCCCTTGGGTAGTTGCTGAAGGATTTGGGCAAATTTTTCCATCATCACATTCCTCTATCGCTCGAGGGCTTATTCAATGAGGAGAAGGCTATGCGAGTTTCCCTTGAGAGGGAGTTTGACCTACATGTGGGTGAGGATATTTTAGCTCCTAAGGTTGAGGAGCCTCAAATTGACGTGGAGTATCCACATGCAGAGGATCAAGGAGTGGAGACATCCACTCAGGCAGAGTCTTCCAGATTGAGAAGAAAGCGCACAAGAGAGGCTGATATATTATTGAATGATGCACGTGAGAATGTGGGAGCACCCACTTCTTAGCACAGGTAGAGGAGCTCACCTGAGAGGTACACTAGATACATGGCTCTTATGGGTGAATGTGTTGTGACAAAGTCATATTCCTTTAAGGAAGCGGTGCAACAACCGATTTGGGTTGATGCCATGGTGGAGGAGTATGAGTCTATCGTTCGTAACAATGTTTGGGATGTGGTCCTGAAATCGGAGGACAAGTCATTGATGAGCTCCCATTGGCTTTGCAAGGTAAAGAAAGCTGCAAATGGTAGTGTGGAGAAGCATAAGGCTAGATTTGTGGCCCATGGATTTTCACAAGTAGAGGGGATTGACTATGATGAGACCTTTTTTCCTATTGCAAAGTACTCGTCGATTAGATCTATATTGGCACTATCAGCACAAATGGATGTGAATACAACCTTCCTCAATGGCATGATCAAGGAAGAGGTGTACATAGAGCAACCTGAAGGTTTTGTGACCTTTGACCATGAGTTGCATGTGTGCCGGCTCAAGAGAGCGTTGTATGGGTTGAAGCAAGCACCCTGTGCTTGGTACACCAGGATAGATAGCTACTTCACTAAGTTGGGCTTCACGAAGAGTGAAGAGAATACGAACCTGTACCACATAATGGTCGAAGGTAAGTTGTTGATCATTTTACTTTATGTTGATGATCTCATACTGATAGGTGATGATCAGCTGATCAATCTCGCAAAGAAAACTTTGCAAGAGAGTTTGAGATGAAGGACATGGGGTTCATGCATTAATTTCTTGGCATGGAAGTATGCTAGGGAGAGGGGATTTGTTTGTGTCTTGGGAAAGTATACCAATGAGATACTTAGGAGATTCTACATGAAGAACGATAAACCCATGGAGTCTCCTCTAGCAGGTAACTAGAGGAAGGAAGATGTTACTTCAGGGGAAGTAGTGGAAGCTACTGTTTACAGGAAACTTGTGGGTTCACTCATGTACTTGGTGAACACACGACAAGATATTTGCTATGCAGTTAACCAACTTAGTCAAGCGATGGTTAGGCCTACAAAGCTGTATTGGAAGGCGATAAAGCATGTGTTGAGATACCTCAGGGGAACTTTTCAGTATGGATTATGGTATAGACAGACAGAGGGAGTGAAGCTTCAAGGCTTCACCAATGCAAATTGGGTAGGGAGTCCATCCGACAGGAAGAGCATGTCAGGAGGGATCTTCAGTATTGGGTCAACGACAATTTCTTGGTACAATAGGAAATAAATATCGGTTGCACTCAATTCGGTAGAGGTAGAGTAAATGGCTGCGAGTTAGGCAGCATGTGAGGCCATCTGGATGAGGAATATCATAGTTGGTTTGTTTGGTCAGCAAATGGATCCAACTATGATTTACTATGACAATAAGAATGTATCAAACTCTCTCAAAATCTAGTTTTTCATGATCGGTCCAAGCATATTGATATCTGATATAATCATCTTAGAGATTGTGTATTGAGGCATATTATGTTGTTAGAGTACATTACCACGGACGAGAAAGATGCTGACATTTTGACAAAGACATTGGCAATACATAAATTCAAGTTTCATAGAGACAGGATTGGGGTAGCTGATAATCCCTTTCTTGTTGAGAGGGAGTGTTGAGAAATGGCAACAAGAAATTCTAGTTTAATTTTTCCTTGAATTAAACTGAGAATTAAAATTGAATTCTATTCTCATAGCAACTTGTAAATATTTAATTAAGTTTAATTAACTTAATTAGCTTAGGAATTTAAAGTTGGAAGTCTTTCTGAAGTCATGTATATGTTATCCCTAAGTTTTAAGGGCCCAGTATGAGTTTAAATTGAGTTAGAAATTAGATCACTTCAGTTTACTGATTTAAGTTCCGTTAAATTAGTTCCAAACTATTTGAGGAACTAATACAGAGTTAACAGTCAGTTGGTGCACTAGTGCATCCACAAGTGTCACTATAGTTAATCGAAAATTCCCTCATCAGAAACTCATGCATGTTGATCCTGAGAAATACCTAGTTGAGACTAGAGTGTAGGGATAATGTACTATCAGTTGTATTATTTACTGGAGTGTAAATATCATGCATGCATTAGAGATTGATCCTATGTTTCGATTGTGCAGTTTTGGAAGCATGAATTCCCTTTAAATACGGGACATTCATCTTAGGAATTACGCAAGAGATTAGGGGCTTGGAAAGCTGCAGAATTGGATAAGTGTTGGCCAAGGTCTAGCTTGTGAGCTGAGAGAATTGAGCATACTTGTGCGGAAGTTTTCTAGTGATAAAAGGCTTTGTATCTTCACCCATATTTCTGATATATGCAATACAAATATTGTTTTTGAGCAATGGCTTTCCCTAGATATATATTCTGTTATGTACCATTGATTTTTCTTCTTGTTCATATTATTATCATCGATCTCTTGGCTTCCGCTGGTTGAAAGTAGAAGTAGATTCTTGTCTTTTTCTTTAATACATTGCATGAGCTTGTGAATCTATAGGATTTTCTGTAGAGAACAGTAGCCAGTGCTGCAACTGGGGGTCGGTTGAGGTAGTCTACAACATGATTGGTGTTGCCCTCATTGTATTTAATGTTCAAGTGGAATTGTTATAGATAGGTAGATCACTTCTGATGGATATCGTTCTGCAACTTCCTGTAACAACCCTTGTGAAAATTCCATGTAAAAATATATAAATACCACGGATATTGGGACAAGTATTCCAAGCTAAATGGTGGGAAAGACATCCTAGGGGGGTGTTCATTTGGTTGTTTATGGCTAAGGAAATAAACAAAGGCAATGGCTAAGGCATTAAAGAGGAAAAAAGGTATTTTGTCACATTTATTTATGAAAATAATGGAAACTAGGAGAAAAGGAAGGTAAAAGGTCATAGGTTGCATGTGAGGAGGAAATTGAAGGAAAATAATGGAAAACGAAGAAAATAGAGGCTTAATTAATAAAAAGGATTATGAGGAGCAGTTGGTAGGCTTCTTCCTTTCAGTGTGAACCTTTTATCAATTTAGTTTCAAATCTCTCTTATTATTCTCTCTCTCTCTCTCTCATACTCTTGGATACTTAGAGTTTTCTGGGAGCACTCTTGGAGGGTGTGGCATACTTGGATTCTTGGAGAAAGAAGGCAAAGGAAGAGCAGGAAAGTGCAATAAGGCATCAACATCAATAGCTACATTAGATTTACATGCAGGTACCATGTTGCATGCATGGCACATGCATGTGGTTCTTGGTTGTGATTTGTCATTGGCATGGATGATTGCCTGGATCGACAGTGGATTGCCTAGCCTTTCCATTTCGTAGATAGTCATGGTAATTGTGGATTTACTTTCCTTGCTTTCTTTTGGTTGGTTCTCATGTTTCCTTAGCTTGGGTTGAGTTATTAGTCTTGGAAGCCCTAGTTGAACAAACACTTTGGAAGCCCTGTAACACCTTGGGTTGAGTTACTAGTCCTAGAACCTTTGGTTGGAAAAACGCTCTAGAAGCCCTGTACTAGCTTGGGTTGAGTTACTAGTCTTAGAAGCCCTGTTTGGAAAAATTATCTGGAAACCCGCGATGGGTTTAGTTACTAGTCCTAGAAGCCTTGGTTGGACAAACACTCTCGAAGCCTTGTATAAGTTGTTAGTTGAGTTACTAGTTCTGGAAGCCTTGGTTGGACAAACACTCTAGAAGCCTTGTATAAGTTGTGGGTTGAGTTACTAGTTCTAGAGGCCTTGGTTGGACAAACACTCTAGAATCCCTAGAAGGCTTGGATGGAGACCAATCTGATGATGGCTTTTGGTGATGTCCGACCGTGAGGTGGAATCACTGTTTCATGGGTTGAGGTGGGTGGACTCTGGAAGCTCTGGATGAGTTTTGATTGATGTGTTCTCTGAGATCCCACATTCATGATTGGAATATGGCATGAGGGTGATCGACTGAAGAGAGACTTGGCTAAGCCAATCTATGGATGGGTGGAATGTGGTAGTCCCATCACCAGTTGGCTCATTTCATTTATTAATGAAAAAATTCATTCCCTTGATTTTCATGTGCAAATGTACTGATGTATATATATAGAGTTTGATGGCTGATATGTTTATTATATTTTTGTTCCTATTATGTTGTTTATATGCACAATTTCCCTGGAGGATGTTACAGAGTGGTATCAGAGCTTCCAGGTTCAAACACTTGGGCTAGATGGGCTCTATCATAGGTGAAATGAAAAAAAAAGGTTAAATTTTAGACCTTTTTGTCATATTCGTTATAAAATTTCTTCTATGGCATATTAGAAGTTGAATATTTGTCCATATTAAAGGTAAATCCCACTGATAGTGGTTCACAATACTTTAGGAATTTTGATCTAAGGAAGATGACCTTCCTGAATGCACCTTTAAACAAGTCATGTTGGAATTTTTGCAATAACTGATCTTATGTAGGCTTTCAGAAGCTAAGGGGACATAGCACTGATTATGTGGTAGAAATTACAGATATTGGATCACAATATTTTAGGAGATATGAGTAGAAGGAGTCGAGCCTTCTGAATGCTCCTAAAATCAGGCCTCAAACAAGTCATGCTGACATTTTTGTTATAAATCTCCTTCTAGGCACTCTGAGGAGCTGAAATTTTTTCCACAATGAGGGGAAATCCAACTGATATTGTGATAAAAAATTTAGACATTTATTAGCTATATTTTAGGATATATGACCAGTGGAAATTAAGCTCTCTAGATACTCCTAGAATTTTGCACCAAATATGATTGTGTTGGTATTTGTGTTATAACTTTTCATCTATGAAATCTTAGAAGTTGAAACTTGAACCACAGTGAGGGAAAATACCACTGATCATATGGTTAAGTTTCCATAACTTGTACTACTACAGTTTAGGATATGTGCATTGAATCACTCACTATATTAGTTTGCATGCAAAGTGTTTGATGAAATGCTTAAATGGTTCAATGATTAATTGCATACAAACTGTTTGATAAAATACCCCAATGAGTATGTTGTTTGTGGTTGGGGATAGTATTTATGTGTAATAGTGTTTCTGTAGTTGATATATGCTTACATGTATGCAAACAATTTGCTATATTAGTTTGCATGTAAACTGTTTGAAGAAATGCTTACATGCAAATGTAATAGTATAGTAGTTGTTTGAAGAAAATGTAAAAGTATGGTAATTGTTTGAAGAAAATGTTATTTTTTTTATGGGATAGTAGTGTAGTATGATAATATGGATGTAGCTGATCTATGCCTATTTTCATGCAAAGAATTTGAAGAGTTGCATGTAGGGAATTTGAAAGGTTGCATGCAAGGAATTTGAAAAGTTGCATGTAAGAAAATGGAAAAGTGGCATGTTTTAGTTATTATGTTACAAGTGGAATAAGTGCAATGCTTTTGACTTACTCTCATACAAATGTATAAGAAATAAAAAATTTATTTTCAAGTGTGGTCAAATTTAGTAAAGATTTGGAGATCCCATTTCCATAATTTGACATTGGAGATCGGGCCATTATAGTAGCTTCCTCCTTCTACCTTAGTGTGGACCATGGATAGTAAGGGGGTTTGCTTATAGGTTGTTAGTATTGGTGAATACTGACTTCAAATTAATAGACATGATTCCTTGATTTTTGGAACATGTGACTGACTATGTATAAAATATATGACGCTTACATGTTGATTTCATGATACCTACCTACATCCTTTTATGTTATGTTACATTTTTTAATATTTTGGTTACATGTATCAGTCTTGTAGGTTGATTGCAATAATTGATTGCTTATGTTTGACTACATGCATTTATGCGTACGTGTAGTTGTTTTGGCATTGCTTATGCATATTGTTGGTTGCATGTGGCAATGTGTACAATGGAGTAATGGTTGTTGTCATGCATGAGGTCATGGTTTGTGTACTTGATATGTTCATGCATTGATAACTGGACTCTAGGTAGAATGATATGTATATGGTTTTGTACTCACTTGTTATGTGTGTATAAGCAGTTGTTATGCATGTATGGCTGTGGCCATGATTATGCATGTATAGTATGTCAAACATGCATTGTCAAGTCATTGTATGCAATTTAGGTCATCATGATGCTATTGGTTGTTATGATGCTAATGAGCTAGTTGAGATAGAAGAAGGGATGCAAATCATCATAATGAGGTTGCAACATTAGACTTTGGGATAAGAGCATATCATCATACAAGTAATGTATGTTTGGCACACAGTAAGTAAGTTAAGGATTATTATATGCATTAGGGTTATATACATTAGGTTTATGAACATGTATTTGATGTTATGGTTACATTCATGATAGATGTTAGATGATTAGAGTGGTTATGTGCACATGTATCAGATAGTCAAGAATGATAGTAACTTGTAGTTGTATGCATCGCTATTGTTGTTTTATATTACATAACATGATGATTATGTTGTATCTTGTTGATGAGTACAGTATATAGCTTATTGGTATTATATGCTATTAACTTGATGATTAGGGTCATTTCAATGAGATATTGATGTTATAATTTTGATTGGTAATATGCATGATGGTTATGTTCATTGCCTTGAAGATCTTGCTGTTATATGTATTGTGTTAACCTGGTTTGACCTATGCAGATGGTTATGGTTGCGCTATTCAGGTATGCCAACATATTTGTGAGATGGTGTCATACTAATATATATTGACTTTGCATATGTGTATGAGTTTACGATGTGAACATATTAGTTAGTTACTCTTATGGATATCATGATTTATGTTTGAAATGATATGTTGTGACGTTATATCATGCTAACTAGCTTGATTGTGCAGACGAGATAACCTCCCCTGAGATACATTAAGGTGTGATCTTGATTATGACATATATTTGGTGCTTGACTGTTGATTATGTCATCTAGTTGATTTATTTAACATGGTATGAATGTTTTATGAATTGCATAATATTATTATGTGTTCAACTAATCTTGTTTTAAGATGATTGTACTAAAATATATGTGTTGAGACAGTTGATATGTACTTGAGTATAATAGGTGATAGTTGTAGTATTATGATTGATGACTATGAGTTGACTATGGATTATGACATGATTGCTAGTCTTGGTAACGATTGATTTCAAATTAATAGATATGATCGTCTTGATATTTGGAACATGTGGTTGACATGTGTGAGAAATTGCAAGGTAACATGCTTGGTATTAGCATGACAAGGTAATAGCTGATGTGTCTATATAACTAACAGTTGGGTGGTGTGACAACATATAGTAATCCTTGATTCCAACAAGGTAAAAAGGTAAAAGAAAAGGAATTGGGAAAGAATCCCTTGGCTATGTTTGGAAACCCTAATTTCAAATGACTGAGTGCTTTACACACAGGAAGTATTCTTAACCTTGATTTTTTCTGACATTATGTGGATATGTGCTATATTCATGAACATGCACTTGACAGTTATATTAGCTAGTCCTTAGCTACAGGTGGATCTGTTAAAGTATTGGATTCCCTTGAGAGATGGTGTGGATGTGTTCAGTTGCAAGCAGTGTGCTTGGCACAGTTAGATGAGGTAACTTGTGTATTATTATGCTTAATTATACATTGACAATTATGTGTTTATGGCAACATGATGCAGGGGGTTGCACGACAAGACAGGTTGCCATGAAATCTTGAAGATGGTTCAGGTTGAGCTTTCCTTGGGAACCGTGGGGATTGAGTCATCTTGTCAATCTTGTGCTTTTGGTATTTTGAGCTTGATTTACGGTGTTTTTTTTTTATGTCTGGTGCAAGGCCTTGCCACTTTGTTGTAGTGTCATTGTTGGTTGTGGAGCCTGGTTATCTTCTGTATTCAAAGGTATTGCCGCATTGGACCCCGGTTTGAAATGGGGCGGCAATGCAGCCCGTAAAATATTCATTGCAGGGGGGGTCCAAGAGGGGGCGGCTACGACCTTTGGGGAGCTCCCGCTGGCGGTGTGTTTCGATGGCAGCACCGCCAAAGCTAAAAACAGATGTAAAATTGCCTTGTAAAAGTATAGTAATTTCTAGTCAATCTGGGCCATTCATTAGGCAGATGATCTGACGGTAGAACTTATGTTTAGTTTAGGGTTTTTTGCCCTAGAAGGAAACCCCTCTCTTTGTATGAGGGCATTGTATTGAGGCTGTGAAATAGATGTGTATTCTCTAAGCGAGAAATAGAGAGGTGAGACTGTGAGAGAAAACAAAGGTTATTACAACGAATCTGTTGTAGGTTGTGTCTCTTCATTTTGCTGGATAATAGAAAGGAAGGACTGGCTGTTCAGGGTGGATGTAGCCAAAACTCAGTGAACCACGTATATCTGTGTCTTTCTGGTTTATACGTTTTTTGTGCTTATATTTATGCAATATTCTATGTGTTCCATTGCTTTGTAATATATAATTTTCTGATAGTCATATCGTTATGGGATTTCGTAGTCTTCTTCTTGGTTTTTTCTTGTCTTGTCTTTTATTGTTTTGAGTCTTGGGAATTCGTTGGGAAAGAGGAAAGTTGATGGAGCTCGGGGGGGGATGTGTGGTACCTAAAAGGTAATGTAAGATTTAGATGAAGCTTGGTGCATGAGTAAGTGCAACAGAAGGTAAGGCTATGACAGTCAGTTAGACTGGCTGGGTCCATTGTGGTAAATGGATGGTAGCAGTATAGTCATGAGAAAGGTAACAGGAAAATGTAAAGTAATTGAATTCGAGGTGTCATATGCCTTGGCTATGTTGGGAATTATTTTTCTCAATGTTTCACATGTGTTATATGAATAAAGGAATTTTTCTTAACCTATAACCTATGTTATCTAGTAATTATGTTATGATCATGATTATGTTGATGTTTATATATGTATACATGAATGTATGTATGTCAATTTCTGACAAGGTGATGATTTTTTTATGCTAATGATTATATATGTATGTATCTATGTATTTATGTCACTATCTGATAGGGATATTCAGGGAACATTCTTGTGAAGGAATAATTGCTTACGCAACTGAATGGCATGAAGAGGTTCCTGGTTCATGAGGAATCAAGTGGGAAGAGTAGTCATGACAAATGTATGAGGTGAGTATCATATGGCTATGAGTTTATATTATGTGATTATATTATGTCTATGTTGTGGACAGGTTATACCAAAGAATACACTAGCAGAATGAAAGTTGTGTGGTCTACGACATGCTAAGACAATCATGGATAAGACATTGGAAGCAGGGTTGCTTGGTAGAGTGAGTGTGGTTCTGGATGTGTGGTACTACTATTATGCATATGTTGTATATGTTGTACATGTTGCATCTATGATGTGTGCACTTCTGGTGTTGTGTATACACAGCATGTGTACATGTTATTTATGCAATGTTATGTACAGGATGGTACAAATAGGGTTGTGTGAATATTGCATATCGGGTGTTGTATACATATTGTATGGTCTTCATGACGTATATGTGACGTGTGTGCATATGGTGCTCTGTGCATGTTGGATATGCAGTGTTGTGTACAGATAATGCCATGTACATCTCGGGAATGCAATGTTATGTACAAGTGGTGTTGCGTGCATGTTGTACATGTGGTGATATGTACATATGGTTTGGTGTGCATGATTGTACGAGTGGTGTTGTGTGCATGTGGTGATGTGTACATGTTGTACAAGTGGCATTGTGTGCAGGTGTTGTTGTGTATATGTCTTGCATGTGGTGATGTGTACATGTGGTGTCACGTACATGTTGTGTGTGGGGTACTATGTACATGTGGTATTGTGTACATATTGTACAAGTGGTGTGGTGTACATGTGGCATTGTGTACATGTTGTGCAGGTGGCATCATGTACCTGTGATGATGTGCACACGTTGTGTAGGTAGTGTGGTTTACATGTGGTATTGTATACATATTGTACATATGGTACTGGTTCACGTGTGGTATTGTGTGCATGTTATACATGTCGTTTTGAGGGCATGTGGTACTGTGTATGTGCGTTGTGTAGGTGCATGTATTGTGTTATGAATTAGGTGTAGGAGTATGAGTTGCATTGCACATTAGGTATAGTTGTATTAGTTGTGTTGTATACTAGGTGTACATGTATGCATTTTGTGTTGTCACACATTGTGTGTGGATGTATGTCTTATGATATACACTGTGCCCGTATACGTACCTACATTGGGTGTAGGTGTATGTGTTGTATGTCAGGTATAGGTGCATCTGTTTCATGGTGTTGTAGTGTGTGTGTGGTTTTATGTGTGTGATGCACACTATGAGTATGTGCACTTGGTGGAGGAGAAGGAAATGGGTGTTTGTTGGGTGTGGAAACTGATCCGAGTGCATACAAAAGAACAAAGGCAGAAGTAAGGATCAATGAAGGATAAGTATCGGTATATTATTTCAGTTTTACTATGCATGTGATTTGATTCTGATATATAATGACTATATGTGATCTATGATTCTAGTTTATGATGGTTGCATGTGATTTATTATGTTGATCTATGATGGTTGTGTTTTGAGCTAACCATATGTGACATGTTTATACATGATGTTTTGATAAAAAAATTCATTTGACTTGTTGTGACAGGAAGTAAACAGGATTGCAAATGTACCTTATTAACGAGCTACCAATGAGGTATGATTTGAAGTTATATCAATTTTTTTTTAAATTTAATGGAAGTTATGTTCTTGGTGCGTGAAGCATGAACATGCCCAGTTAGGTGGTTGAAATGAGATGCACATTGGGAGTGTGCCCTGGAACAATGAGTTGGTAGTTGTTCATTGAGAGGACAAACGACACAATTTTATAGCGTTGGACATTAGATGCAGATTTGACTTTGCAGTGGATTCTAGACTTCCTAGGAAGGAGGTGAATTCTGGTATTACTTTGAGGATGGAGGTGTGAGCCTCTGGATTTCCTTGTTACGCATACATGCATCATATTCTTTTATTTTCTAGTTGATCATACATGTGTATGTGTATATGTGGTTATCATAAATATTGTATTGAGATATGTTATAAAGCTCTAGTATGCAGTATGTTATCATGTTTTCACGAGGCTTTGATTTTGAGTAGTTATTTCATTATAAATACTAAAACGAGCTATGTCATAAAGCTCCATGTGAAATATGCTTTGTTTTCAACAATCTTGTTGGTTATAGGTATCACTGAACACCAAGGACAGTGTTCCCCCAAGGGGGAGGGTTTTATAACAACCCTTGTGAAAATTCCATGTAAAAATATATAAATACCACGGATGATGGGACATGTATTCCAAGCTTAATGATGGGAAAGATGTCCTAGGGGGTGTTCATTTGGTTGTTTATGGCTAAGGAAATTGGAAAAGGCAATGGCTAAGGCACTAAAGAGGAAAAAATGTATTTTGGCACATTTATTTATGAAAATAATGGAAATTAGGAGAAAAGGAAGGTGAAAGGTCATAGGTTGTATGTGAGGAGGAAATTGAAGGAAAATAATCGAAAATGAAGAAAATAGAGGCCTCATTAATAAAAAGGCTTATGAGGATCAATTGGTAGGCTTCTTCCTTTCAGTGTGAACCTTTTGTGAGTTCAATTTCGGAGCTCTCTCATTATTCTTTCTGTCTCTCATACTCTTGGATACTTAGAGTTTTATGGGAGCACTCTTAGAGGGTGTGGCATGCTTTGATTCCTGGAGCAAGAAGTCAAAGGAAGAGAAGGAAAGCATAAGAAGGTGTTGGCCGGATAAATCGATTTTGCAGACAAGACAGATCTCCATAGTATCAAAAGATAGTCGAGCAACAAATAGAAAAACAAATCTATCTTTCTCTAGACATATGCGATTTATAAATAAATACTATAAAGGTGTTAAGATCCTACCTTATATCCAGTGCTTGTTCGTAGTAGTCATTATCCAGTCGTTCGAAAGAGTTATCTTTGAAGACCTGCAATCACAAACAAGTAAACATTAAATATCACCTGCATAGCAATTATTATAAATCATGCCTATTATGGTGATCAAGGAATCCATAAAATAAACCATGAATTAATAGCTTATTGAGAAAAACAAATATATTTGTATTAACTTTGAATAGAAGAAGAACCTTACAATCTTTTCAGCCTTGATGTTGAACAAGTTCTTCCTAGGGTCCGAAATAGGAATTTCCTTTACTTTGACAAGTCTTGCACTCTTCCAAATGAGATTCATAGAGGTATGTAATCTCTCCTCATAAAAACTCAACTAAAGAAGACTAAGTTCCAACAACATTTTCCCTCAAAAATACCAAGCTTCTAACTCCCTGTTAACCAGCCCAATGCTTCTTTTTCTAGTGCAGAGGAGGAGGTTACAGTTCTGGCTATGAGGGGATAGAATCCTCCTTCAAAGGGATAAGCTCCTCACATCAAGGGGTTAGCTCCTTAAGGTATGAGATACATGAACCTTAAAAGAGCGAACTTGCCACCTCAAGATTCCTTCCAGAAGCTTCTAGAAATAACTAAAAGTGAGTTTTTCATAATATACTTGTGCCTTTTTAACTTTTATAGGGGTCCACACCTTTAACACAGAGACAGTGCGGTCAGGTGCACTGGAGACATGACCATTAGGTGCGGGATTGCAGGTAAGACAAAGAGAAAGTGCAGAACTAGAGTTTTACAAAATTTTGAGAGCTTTTCTTTTATTTTCAAGGCTTGATATGAGGAACTGATGTTTTAGACTTGCAGAGGAGGAAAATATGAGTGGTAATGAACTCACACAGATAGTAGAATATCAAGGTGATAATTTTCAGTGCAATAGATTTCCCCTTAAAGTGCGAAGCCTGTAATAGATGAAGATAGAGTCTATCATTTATGAAGAGTGAAGTACTTTATCATTTCAAGGATCATCTTGGGGACACCCCAGTCGGAACCTGTAAAAACGTTCAATGTAATATATATATATATATATATATATATATATATATATATATATATATATATATATATATATATATATATGTATATGTAGACATGTCATCGTTGAGGTAGGCATTCCCATACTCAGATCAAAACTGGCTAGAAAATTGACTAAACTGTTATGGTACAAGAATGATTTTGTAATACTTCAAGAGTATAGACATGTGTAGACACAGTATGGATGCAGTGATCTGTTTATGAATAATCCATTGTATAATGAATAACAAAATTCCTCGCGGCCTGGATGGTAGAAACTAGATCCAGGGTCTTGATTTTTGCTTCCTGAACTAGTACGATTCTATCCATGTTAATGAATGTGTTGAAGTCGAACATGGTAGAAACCACTTGATTACCAACCAATGATGTGGACTGTTAACAAGTGTGAGAGAAACCACCAGTAATGTCAATGGTTCTAAAAGTACTCAGTACAATCCATGAAATGTGAATAAATGAGATGAAGTCGAACATGTCATAGAATCCTTTGATTGAAGGTCAATGATGCACCTATCATCGAAGGCGAGAAACCTGCCATTAGGGCATGCAGATTCCAAGGTACTGACGATTTCTAGATCAACTTCCTAGATAATGAGCTGAAGTTGATAGAAAGAGATCTGTCATAGACAAGCCCACAACACAAAATCATAGATAAAGTTTTGAAGAAATATATCGGCAAGGACTGACTTAGGGATGGTCAAAATGGATGGCAGATATTTTGCAGATGAATGGTTTGTTTGAACTGTTCTCTTGAACACATAACGACACTGCAGATGGCTTGGTGACATTGACCCAAAGCTAATACCCAAAAACCAGTTGAAGACTTTCAATGTGGTTTGATTAATTTCTAGGCAAAGGATTTCCCAACCCAGGTGAACAAAAAGTGTTGTGTTCAAGAGTGGTTAACGGATTTTATAAAAAACAAAGTGTAACAAACAGGTTCATTTTTCTCTCTTTTCCCCCACCATCTCTGGCAAGTACCTCTTTATTTTTGACAAGCTTGAGAAGGATAAAATTTTCTTGTTTATAAGCTCATCCTTTAGATGAGTCCAACTTAGTTTAAAATTCGAACCCTAAGAAGGAGTGGTTCGTTTAAAATTGAACAGGTCCTTTATTGTTAAAATTTAACGAGTCCAGTATAGGAAAAACTCGGTGTTTTTAAATTTTAGGGAGTCAGAAGAAAAACTTAAGAAAACTCCATGGGGGTACTTTTTCATAAAATAATCCCTCAGGTCTGGAAAAGAATAAAATAATACAGGATGGATGACATTTCCAATACTTTAACGAGCTGGAAAGGACAAGTACTCGACAATCTTTTCATATTTATCGAGTCTGAAAAGAGTTTAAAGAGGACTCTATTGACTGTAATTAGTCAACATATACCTTTTTCGTAAATAGTCCATTTCAGTCCATAAAAGGGGTAAAATTATATTGAAGGGATGATTATTCATTTATTTTAACGAGTTCGAACAATCAAGTTCTCGACAATCTTTTCAATTTTCGAGAGTCTGAAAAGGGCTTAAAGAGGACTCCAATGTTTCGCTTTTTCGTAAATTTTTGAAAGAGTCCGAAAAAGTGAAAAAAGTATGCTCTTTTTTGAAAAATGGTCAATTACCCGAAAAATCCAATATTCTGCACAAAAACTCAAAACATTACACATACCTGTTTAAGATAAATAAAAATGTATTTAAAAATTTACCTTTTTAAAGTGAAAAATAAATAAATTAAAAATTCATTTATTCGAAAAAACTTATAAAAAGGGCTTTTCTAACTTCATTTTTACCATTTGAGTTCAGAGTGAGAAGTGAGAGCTTTTGGGTAAAAAAGTTCCTGTGAAGATTCTGGAAAATCCATCCGTTGGAATCGAAAACTGTCAGCTCCAGGTAATCCACGTCCTCCTTAACTTGCATTTCATCTGTTTACATTTTGTTTTTAGGCTTTAAATTTGATTTTTAAAGGAAAAATAGGTTTAAAAAATCGCTCGCGGGGGTTCGCAGGTGCAACACGCGGGCCCTGCGGACCCCGACTTTTTTATATAAAGAAAAAATTCATGGGTTTGCACCTATTGCTCACAACCCGTGCGGACCTACTCATTGTTTGTAAGCAGAGGGTGTGGACCCCGCGCAATGAATTTTAAAACTTAACTTTCTCCATTTTTGCCCAAAGTTTTTCGAACAAGCTTGTTCTAATATGTCTTTTTATGCATTGTAGGACATTCAAAATGCTTATTTGGTGAGAACACGAGCACGAGGATGTAGATCTTGCCACAATAAATCATATCCCCACATTGCAGGCATTGAGAGCATGCAGACTACTTAAGTTCTGGGCCATACTGGGCATGAGGGCCCAAGTAGACCTCTTGACATGGCTGGTAGACAGATGGAACACACAGGACCAGTGCTTCGTGATTGGTGGCCACCAGTTCAAAATCGAGCTAGAGGACATATAATTTTTGACTGGTTTGTCCAAGAGGGGTGAACAATTATCTCTTTTCGGGACTAGGCTAGGTGGCCATTCTGTTGCTAGTCTCCGATTGGAGTTTTGCGATGATCAAGCAGACCCCAAGGATAAATGGATTGATATTAAAACTATCAGTCGTACTGAGCTTAAAGTTATTGCATTCGCTGTTACCAAACTATGCGGAGTGCAGCATTGCATGTGGTTACTAGATCCCAGATGCAGATGGCTGTAGACTGTTCTTGAGGCACCATATTCAACTGGTGCAAGGTTGTGTTGGCAAATGTGAAAGGCCAACTAACCAGAAGAAAGAATGGACAGCTGAAAAACTTTGGATATGGATTTATCATAGCCACCTTTGCTCTAGAGAGGATCCCCATGTCAGCCCCGCAGCATATTCCTGTTCATGCTAGTCTTCCTCGAGAGCCTAGAATGGTTCGTTGGCTTGCTTTGATGGCCCGTCACGCTAAGGGAATAGAGGTTGTTTGATTTTTGCCTGAATATTTTCATTGGTTGAACAACCAACTTTTTGTGATTTAGGACTTTCCATATGCCGGGATGGATTATCGCAACGATCCAGACATAACACTTCCACCAAGAGAGCAATGGGATGATTCAGGTAAAAACCATTTTCAACATTTTCTAAGTTTTAATTTTTTATTTTTTTTTAAATCTTCCAAAACTGACAATCAAAAGTTTAAATGCAAATGTGGGTCCACGATGACCAGCTGCTCTCCAGCCCTACGAGAGGAGACACCCAGCTGCAACAGTACCAGCCCCACAGGACCAATTACCAGAGATCCTAATCGACTTGGAGCATCATCTAGAGCGCTTAACAGTAGATATTCCAGAGACTAATATAGATGATATTCCACTTAGGTTACAATGATATGTGATTGGGGTCCCAGGACCTTTTAGTAGGTTCCTATGTAGGGTGGTCTAAGCAGTAGTTTCTTATCGTGATCATCACCAAGGATAGGCTGATCGATTTTATAGACTCATGACATTTTTGTTTTTTTTTGTATTATCATTTTTGCCGATCATAAGGTGTTTTTCAACCTAAGATCAAAGACGATGTATATTTTCAAGCACACTTCTATGCTATGATATATCAATATTACTGGCTATCTCGTGTAACATGTTATCGAATGTTATTAAATTTACTGTTTTGATTATTGCAAATGTCTATTTATCATACAAGAAGCAACTGCATCTACTAATGTATTTAAATGTCGTGGAATATGTTGATATTCAATGTAACCAAATTCACAATCCAAGAGATGAACTCTCAAAAATAAACTTAATAACACTAGATTTCTAATGGCATAAACCCTGTTAAGTTGCAATACAATGAGTTCAGAATCCAACCTAACAATCAAACTCCGAATCCCAAATGAGATGGATTCAAATAATAACTCAATCACTACACTATACTCTACAATGTTATTCGTTGTTTGACCGAAGCTTACCCCATGCATAGACACTAACTCATTAGAGGGTGAATAGATAACCCAAATTGTGGAAGAAATGTTATGTGTACTACAACAAGCACCATCAGCAAAACCAATGTATGTTTGAAGAGATGTTGACATCTGCAATATCAATAGTAAAATCAAGATAAGCAGGAATAGTGATAAGAGCACTCTCTAAACTAGGCACACTTTTCTAATTTAAAACACACCAACTGTAAAGAAACTAATCTAACAAAAAATATCCACACAGAATTTAAGCATAATATCTCTTCAGATAAAGTCCATTTCTAGGTTTACCCAAAGAGACACCGTCAAAATCTATCAATTCATAGGCCCCTTTTGTTAGCTTTCGCTTAACAATGTAAGGACCATGCCACATAGGTACAAACTTTCCAACCCCTAGCTTATCGTTCGCTTGATCATATATTAAAACTAGGTCTCCTTCTGAAAAATTACAAGGTGTAACAAATCTATCGTACTAAGCTTTCATTCATTTCACATGAGTCTCGTTTGCTATTTCAGCAGTGTGTCGATTCTCATCTAGTTAAGCTAAGTACAAAAAATGTTTCTCCTCTTCAGAAGTAGCTGGGAGTAATTCTATGGCTAATTGTAATGACGAAATTTCGCATTCAATAGGTAACACTGCTTCCAAACTGTAGACCAGTTGAAAAGGAGTGAAACCAGTCGATGTTTTCACTGAGGTTCGATATGCCCAAAGTGTTGAAAATAGCATGGTATGCCAATTTGACTTATGAATACCAATGATTCATTGGATCATAGTAACTAAAACTTTATTGATAGCTTCAACCAGACCATTAGCCTGTGGGTAATACAGAGTAGAACTATCGTGGCACAGGCCAAGTTGACCTATCAGTTCAGTCATCATGATATTTCGAAAGTTACTTCCATGATCAGTAATAATAGCTTGAGGAACACCGAATATAGCAATTATATGATTGAATACGAAAGTTGCAGCAGTCTTGCCATCTGCCAAAAATGTAGGCATTGCCTTGTCCCACTTAGTAAAATAATCTACTGCTAGGATAATATATGCATGCCCCCCCGAGAGAGTGAGGGTTACATGTAATAAATTCAATACCCCACTTTGCAAAAGGACTGACAACATTTATAGGGTGGAGAGGAGCACGTGGAGCACGGATTTTATGATCAAAGATTTGACGATTGTGGCATTTCTAGATTGCATAGATACAATCTTTGAATAATAATGGCCAGAAATAACCTACGCGCAATATCTTTTGGGTTGTGGCATACCCAAACATATGACTGCCACAAGCTGTAGAATTATAGTCATTTAGAACCTTTTCAGCTTCTTCATGAGTTAGACAACGTCAGAAAATAGAATTTTCTCCTCAACAATAAAGTGTATCACCAATAATATTGTATTGTTGGGATTGGAAACATATTTTCCATCGCTGAGATCATGAGATTTCAGGCCTAAAAGATTGGGTTTGGAGATAAACAATAATATCTCTATACCAAGGATCAAGAGTACTGATAAGAAACAAGGATTCTTCCGCAATGGGCTGCTCTGCCACAGTTTCAGTATCAGTACGTGGGAAATCACACATCAGTTCGGAAAAAACCAAAGATTTCCTTGCCTTGGATTTTTCAAATTCCAAGTCAAATTCCTGCAGGATAACTATCCATTTGGAATACTTCCCCCCTAGAAATTGTTTAGTCAAGATATACATCATAGGGTTACAGTTAGGAATTATCGTGGTTTTGTGTAAGAAGATGTAGTGACAAAATCTTTGGATAGCTTGGACAGTTGCCAAGGCCAATTTCTCCACATGTGAATATTTAAGCTCAGTTGGATGTAGAGTTCGACTAAGATAGTAAATCACATGTTCATTGTTGAATTCATCTTCCTGAACTAAAACCATGCTAATGGTGGAATGAGAAGCGGCGAGATACAAAAAGTAATCTTGATTGTAATTGGGAGGATGCAATAATGGTGCATGGGTTAACACATGTTTAAGTGCATCAAAAGATTTATCAGTGATCTCATCCCAAAAGAATGGAGTATTTTGTTTTAACAAACTGGTAAATCCTTTCGTTATCTCGGCATAGTTAGGAATGAAATGACATAAAAAGTTTTCTTTCCCTTGCAAAATTTGGAGTTGGCAAAGAGTCGAAGGAGGAGGTAGATTGATGATAGCTTCAAGCTTTGAGGGATCGACATGAATGCCAGCCTTTGAAACGACAAATCCTAGTAAGCGACCCGTTTCTACACAAAATACACATTTGTGTGGATTTAGCCGAATTCGATAATGCCTACATCTCATAAAGATAGCTCGTAAATGAGTGAGATTATTAGCTCTACGTGATGAATGGGTAAGTAAATCATCGAGATAAGGCTGCACAATGTGCTTGATGTCATGAAATGCATAAGACATAGCCCTTTGAAAAGTTTCTCTAGCGTTATTCAATCCAAAGGGTAATTTGCAATAAGAAAATGTCCCCCATGGACAAATGAAAGTTGTTTTAGGTTGATCAACAGGGAGTATGTTGATTTGATTGTAACCAAAAAAACCATCCATAAAGGAGAACATTTCACTGCCGGCATAATCATCAATAATTTGATCGATATAGGGGGTTGGATAATTGTCTTTAGGACAAGCTCGATTAATATCCCTATAGTCGATACATATTCTTATAGTTCCTTGTTTTTGTTAATAGGAATAGTATTTGATACCCAATCGGCTAAAGGAATTGGATAAATGAAACTTGTGCGAAGTAATTGCTCAACTTCAGCTTTGTTAGCAGTGGCTTTTCTCGGATGTATCTGACGTAAACGTTCGACAGGTTTAGCATCTGGGCAAGTTTTAATTTCATGGACAGCAATTGATGGATCGATTCCTGGCATTTCTTCATATGATTAGCCGAACACGTCACAAAATTCTTGAAATAGGGCTTTATAAGTTTGGATTTCATCATCTGTACAGGAAGCACCTATATGAATGTTTTCAATAATCCCCGGCTTAACTGAAAAGTCAATAGGAACCATTCGAGTGATATTTCCCAAATTTAACTCAGAATCAGAATGTTGCAATGGATTTTGTGGTTCTTTGACATAGTCAGTAGTAAAAATAGAAGAAAAATCATTTTCAAAATGATCAAGCTCAGGTAAAAACGAAGATCGGTGATGAAGATCTTCCCATGGTAAATCATCAATAGACAAAAGTTCACAAATTTTCTCATCAGTATGAATAGGATCAGAAAGTGTTGTTGTAGCTGAGGCTAATATTGAAAGTGATTCCTCATGGACCACATTCATTGGATCAGTTTTGGTTGAACAAGAATTAGAAAACGACTGTACAGCCTGATATGCAATTTCAAAGGGACTCAAAGGAATCGCGCCATCAAATGAATCCACCTCAGAATCGGAAGGTACGATCCAAGGATCATCAAAAGAAATAGTTTTCGATGAAATCATATGAATAGTTGCAATAGAAGGCGATACGTTATGAGGAGGGAAGGAAAAAGTTCCCAGTAAACCAGAATCTTT
This sequence comes from Pinus tabuliformis, assembly GCA_031772625.1. Taxonomy (NCBI): domain Eukaryota; kingdom Viridiplantae; phylum Streptophyta; class Pinopsida; order Pinales; family Pinaceae; genus Pinus; species Pinus tabuliformis. Next base: position 1,041,743,126 of record CM062819.1, read on the forward strand.
AATCAAACCTATGCCAAGATCCTTGTAATGGATAGTCGTTTTACCGATGTGTTGAATACTATCTGTAGAGGCTAAGTCAAATGAGAAATAAGTCAGCTAGTCTATTGTAACAATTTTTCTGTTATGAGGAAACTTGATAAGCCGAAAGACCAATGAAACAATAGCAGTCATAGCATAAGAACAACTGTGACCCAAGAGAAGGTTGTAATCTAGGGGGCATCAACCACTTCCACATCTAGATTTACGGTTTTGCCTTCGACCCCTATAAGGTAAATCCTACAAAATACCAAAAGGATGGAACCCTCGGCCATCAAAAGCCTTTAGAATTGTCAGAGACTGATTGAGTGTGGGAGAACCAAGTGATCTCCAACATTGGATTGACATAATACACGTAGAAACCCCTTCATCAATCATAGTCCAAAAGCAAGGTTTGCTTTTGACTAAAACTGGAATCTGGAAAGCCATTTGATGAGGTAGGCGGGGTGTACTATTCTCTAAATCGAAGATTATTAGGTTCGAATCCTAAATATCAACAGCTCCTATAGTAGACAATAGTAATTTATGTTGTGTTGGGCACGATTGCAAAGCTTCCAAAGTTGACATTGTTGAAGGGAAAATAGCTAAGTCTTCAACAATGTCATAATTCTGAGCAGCTCTCGCATGTGGATTGAAAGCCAATTTACGAAGTATACCTGTAGTAGGTAGTTTGATTACTAAGTCAGGGTTGGTTTCTTGATTTGTAGTGGATCAGAACCAGAAGGAGGTGTAGTTGATGTGTTTGAATTAGAAGATTCTGCTTCTTTACCACCAACAGGATTTTTACTACCATAATCTTGCGATCGCGTTGCAATCCTGACATGAGACATCATCATAATGGGTTCTTCTGAGGCATTCAAGGAAGAACCAATCATTTTACTATCTTGAGTAGGAAAAGGATCCTTCAAGACAACGGGCATTTGAGAACCTTTAACGATTTTTGAAACCTCTACTCGATGTGAGCAGTCTTTGGTAAAATTATCCTTGTCGCAAATGAAATAAGGATAGTGAGGTTGATGTTTTCCATCAGTAGATTCATTTTTATCCGTTTTATCTTTTGAATTTTGTTTGTTTTTCTTTTTCCCCTTCTTTTTACTACCAGATTTTGATTTGGCTGTAGATGATTCTACAACATGGATGTCAACAAAAAATTCAGTGGAAGAATCTCCTTTTGTGGAATCAGGTAAAGTTATTATAGGAGAAGAATTCTTTGAAGATTTCTTCTTACTTTTAGTACTAACTGAACCAATCATACCATCAGCGGCATGAGACCCTGAAGGAGCTGCAGTTATTTGACCATGTTTTGGAAGATCAAGGATTTTTTCATGTAAAGTACCTGACTACGTATAGACGAGGTCAAGGTACTGAGCCTGAGCAATGACTTTCTCTTCAGTGACAACTCCTCCCTTAGCTACATCTTCAGTGATTTTGGGTAACAATGATTTAATGAACCATTCCGCTAAAATTTGATCCGGAATGAAAACTTTCACTAAACGCCTTCTACGTCGCCATTCATGAATATGATCAGAAATATATGTGGACGTGGATTGTTTTAGTGAAGTTAGCAGTTCCATGCCATTGTCGTATCTGACAGGCAATTGAAAATGAGTTAAGAAAGCAGTGACTTACTGATTGAAGTTATAAAAAGAGCCTCGTGGTAACTCAATGTACCATTTGGCGGCAAGACCAATAAGAGTTCGTTGAAAAATACACAATCAAATTGAATCATCAATGATTGAATTAGATGCACACCAAAGGTGATAAGTCATAACGTGATTTGACGGATCCTCTCCTGACTTACCCTCAAATTTTGGGATATCACTAGGCAACTTACTAGGCATTAGCGGCCAATATGGAAGATAGTAAATCAAATCGTTCGTAAGGCGCGACAAATTAGGTAAGTCCAAAGTTGCAATAAATGGTAACTGATAGTTAGGGTCGCGAAAACCTTGAGTAATGAGACCAACTCCAGGAGGAGGATATCCAGCTCCAGGAGGAGGATATCCAGGATAACCTGGAATTGGATTTGCATCAGGAATGTTATAACCTCCTAGGAAATCAGGATTAATCGGACCAAACTAAGGTTGTTGAGGCTATTGATAAGTATAGTCAGGATACAGTTGATACTGATAAACTGGGTTTTGTACAGTAGGACTGAATTGATACTGTCCCTAGTACAATTGATAGGTGAATTGCAGTTGACTTGTGGCAATTGTACTTGGACCAACTTGTCCTGCAGGCATATGGACTGAAGTTTGAACTGTAGGTCTTGACTGTGGCATAGAGACTTGAGGAGTTTGCACTGATGCAGGGATAGTAGAAACTGGACCTACAGATACTCCAGAAACAGGTGTGGTAGGTTGAACAGAAGTTGCAGTGGTTGTAGCAGTTTGAGGTGGAGTCTGAGGTGTGCTAGGCCCAGGCTGTTGAACTAAACTAGGTGCAGGGGTTTGAACAGTAGGTTGGACAGGTTGCTGGGTTGGACCAGAAACCAAAGGTTGTCCAGGTTGATTAGATAACTACACATTAGGTTGCATAGTCTGTTGAGTTTGAGACAGATTCCACACCATGTTCATTCCGGGGTATGGGCCCATAAAAGGTTGTGCATATGGAGGACCATAACCTGGTTGAACGTAGGGCTGATAATTAAGTGGTACATTTCCAGCTCCTTGTAAAAATGATTGACCAAAATGCGGTTGGAAACCTTGAGTTGGGTACGGACCTTGAGGTTGATAACCTTGAGGCACATACTGAATCTTGGGTTGATAAGCATCCTGAGGAATATATTGAGTCTGGGGTTGACCTTGGGGTATGTACTGTCCTGAAGATTGAAAATCTTGAGGTAGCCCTCTAGGTGGAAATTGACTACCTTGGGGTTACCCCCCAGGCGGTAACTGACTACCTTGAGGTTGCCCCCCAAGTGGTAACTGACTACCTTGGGGTTGCCCCCCAGGTGGTAACTAACTACCTTGAGGTTGAGGATTTGGAATACTACCAAACATCATAAGGATTTGTTCTGCATTCAACGTTTGAGTTCTATTACTACCAGATGATAACTCATGTTCAGTCGATCGAGGAGTTGCTCCTGAAAAAGTACTAGTGAGTGACTGGTACCCCGAAGGAATAGAAGGATTGTCATATAAAAATGTTTCTGGTGATTGGGAAAACATAGATGACTGTCTTGACATGATCGATGAAGGATAACAACCTCTTGGTGTAGGATGAAAAGAAATTCGAGGTGGTGAAAAACTAAGACCCAGGTTTTTCTAAAAAAATTGTCAATGATACATACCAAGCATCACTCCTAAAAGGACTGTAGAATATTGATTCACGCTCCATAAGATTTAAAGTTCATTGGTTTTCGAGAAGAGATACGTCTTCATTTGGACCTACAAGTTCTTCAATAGAAATGAGGCCAGAAGGAAGATTTTGAGTAATGATATTTCCCACCCTAGGTGAACCAGGATCACTAGAAGTTGGAGTAACAAATCCTGAATATGGTTCCAAAATAGTAGGTTCAGTGTCAAGTTCAGAAATTTCAGGTTCTTCAGCTAATTCACTAGAAGGATAAATACTACCATTGAATTCAGAAAATGAAATTGGCTCTTGAATATACTCTGTTGTTTATATTTGATAATCAGGATGAACAATTAAAGATGACTCTCCGACTTCTGGTGATCCAACTCTACTGTCACTAGGTGATACCAGAGCTTGCAGCCCTTCAAACTGGCTTGGTGTGTACTCAGGAGGTTTCCCTTGAAGTCTACGAGAGTGTCTCGATAATTCGGCCATGATTAAATATTAATTAATCACACGCAAACAAAGAAAATTTCACTAAAAACACCTAAAGTCTCTAAAGAAACAAACAGCTAAATCACATGCCTAAAAAATCTAAGAGTTCAAACCACACACAAACAATAACTTCCCGCACTAAAAAAACTAGTTGATGATGAAATCCAAATTAGTAGAAGTTTAACACAGAAAGGGCGGTTGGAACAGTTACCCCGACAACTTTCTTAATGAAACAGACTGGCACAAGTTTATTCACAAAACAATCTCGAGTGAAGAGAACCCCCCGAGACTCCAAGTGAGTCTAGTTGACGTCTTCTCTAGGTACAGTGAGATCTTTCCTGCACCATCTGTTACCAAGAATAGTGTCTATGTAGAACTGCTAATCCCACTAAGACTGGTAGCTACCTTAGAAACAAACAAACTAAAAATACTTCCATTTTCCTTTATGAAAGATAGATGAGATAAGAATAAAGGAGACCAACCTCTGTCCTGCGCTTGGTTCCTTGCTCGATTCCTCTCTCTTCTGATAGTCCTTTGCTACTTGTTTTCATACCCAGCTTCACAGAACCTATAGAATCAAATCAGAATAGCACTATACGAGAACATGGATCTATTATCATAAGCAATATAGGATCAGATGTATATTAACCACACAAATGCATAAAACATCAATCACACAAGTGTATGGAGGAAAACTAGAATAGTTTTATTGATAATCAAGAAAGAGCCAAGAGAATTACAACCAATTGTTCTGACCCAGCATCATCCTCTGAGCAAGTAAGCCCTTCTTCACCTCATGAAAAGCTTAGATCACCCAGCACTATGATGTTGCCTCAAGAAACCAACAACAATTCCTTACAAGATACAAAATTCCAGCCTCTCGATCTCTGGGATGAGGGATCCATATATAGATGTCTACAAGGGAGATGAGTCAGCTTGTGATTTGATTAGTGTCTTCCCTTTGATAGTTCTTGATTCCACTTGGAGATTGATGATATCTTACTCATCCCTGGTCGAATTCAAATAGGCAAGTGTCACAGGAGAAGTTTCTGGAAGATTCCATGCCTCTCCACCTTGCGGATTGACCCTACCATTTGTTCCTTCTCGCCCATCGCACCCCATAGAAGGGATTTTTGAAATGCAACACACCTACTGTGTGTATTTAGGTGGGATGCAATGCACTTTGCCTATGGAGCAGGTGAAATGGTTCAGTTTTGACCAGTTCTGAGTAGTTTTTCATGGAGAACTTCTGGGAGATGTTGTAATGAGTTGACCTTGTTCTTTTAGGGGTTGGAACAACACCTTTAGGGACTTAGGAGCCTTTGGTTTATGGACATTTTATGCTTGGGGTTGCAGTGCCCAAAAATGTATATAACAGTTGCCCCCTAAAGCATGAGGTCGTTAATCTTTTGATGTCAGGTGAAATGCTTTATCATGAGGATCCGAAGTTCTTTCAAGCTAGAAGGAGACCTGTAATAAGATACAATACAATACATTATCTTCATAATTGTTTCATGATCTAGCTGAGGCGAGAATTCCCATGCTCAGCTTTATAAATTCATTTTTCATGTACATGAGACAGACAATAGTCAGAGTGTAGACTAATGATTCTGGTAGAGCCATCATCCCTTAGATTGGATGATTATCTGTGCAGCAATGATGTACATTTGATGTCTTTATTTTCCTGAATATATATCGCAGCCCAGATGGATGAAACTAGATCCGGGGTCTTCAATCTCATTCGATCTTCACTCAAAGTACAAGTCGATCCATGTGAGAGATGTTCTACAGTCGAACATGGAAAGACATCGCTTGATTACCAACCAATGATGTAAGTTGTTAACAGGAACGAGAGGAATCACCGATAATGATAATGATCCTCAAGGTACTGTAGTACAATTCACATGGTGTGAATAAGGGACTTGGCATCGAACACCACGTAAAATCTTTTGGTCGAAGGCCATTGATGTAAACCTGTCGCCAGAAGTGAGAAACTTGCCATTGAGGCATGCAAGCTTCAAAGTACTGAAAGGGTGTAGATCGACTTCTTGGATAATGAGCTGATGTCGACAAGAAGAGATCCATCATAGGAGGGCCTTAATGAATCCCACATCAATGACATAGAATGGAGCAAATGATTTTAATGAAGGTGAAAACAATCTGGTGATATACGGTTCAGGGTGGCAGTCATGAAAGAATGGAGCGAAAATGTATTATAGTGGGTGAGACACAGGTGAATTCTCTAAATGACTTCTCTTGAACATATCGGCAACACTGACATGATGGATTGGTAGCATTAACTCCAAATGTGGATGGTGTGATGGAACCATGGTTATATGACCAGTGAATGGAACAACCCGACCCGACTAGGATGTGGAGTGAAAGTGTCATGTTCAAGAGTGACTTGCTACCAACAAAGTTTCTTCAAGTTTTCTTCCCAATTTTTCCCCAGTCATTGCTGACCAGTACCTCTTTATTTTTTTCCAGCTTGAGGAGGATAACGTATCCTTGTTCTATAATTTTCCCTTTAGGCAAACCCATCGCTATGTTTTAACGAGCCTAGCGATAGTGAAACTCGTTCTTGTCTGTTATGGACAAGTTTGTCGCTATTAGGTTTTAACGAGTTTAACGACAAAGACAACTCGGTCCTTTTCAATTTTAGAGAGTCTGAAAAGGAACGTAAAGGAAACTCCAAAAAATCCTTTTTCGTCATCTAATCCCTTAAGTCTAAAAAAGTATAAAACAATATAGAAGGGATGAATTTTCCGTAATTTTAACGAGCCGAACAAGAAAAGCGCTCGATCTTTTTGTGTAATAATCCCTCAGGTCCAAAAAGATTAAAATCTAAAGGAGGGATAGCACTTCCAGTCACTTTAACGAGCTGGAGAAGCCAATGGCTCGGCTATCTTTTCATATTTTACGAGTCAGTTGAAAAGAGCTTAAAGGAGACTCGTTTTTTAGGAACGAGTGATAAATTTGGGTAGCAATTGATTCCAGGTAAGGTTTGGAATCTTCCAATCACGGCAGTTTCACAAGGATGGCTAACAAGATCACTCTTCGTAGCTATTCCTTAAAAGGGGTAAACAATCAAGTGGAGGTGAATGATTGGCCAATACAGAGTGGAGGTGATGATGAGAACACGACCAAGCCTTCAAAAGGCTGAAGTACTACATTCACGATGGTTATTTACCAGAAATTAGTTCATTTTTTAATGAGCTTAAACGCGAGGGGAAACACTTGCTCATCGCTTATGTTTATTTTTTAACGAGCTTGAATTCCAAAATAAAACTGATTGATCCAGTCATATAATAAGGATGTCTCATCTAAGATGCCATTTTTGTGGAGCTTGCACCTTACAAAGATTTGCTCCGGATCCTTTCTTTATGCAAGTTTGGAAACGACTAATCCTACGAGTTTAAAGGGTTAGAGGACCTAAAAATTTAAAAAATAAATAGTCGCTCTTCACTTGCATGCCAAAAGGTTTGCATGCCCCCAGGTATAGAGAAAAATTTCCAGGTTACCAAGAAAGTTTCATCCGCGTAGCGGATAAAATCCTTTATCGGCGATGCCTATCGAAATAGGCAAAGAGGAGTGGTGTCACCCAGCATAACCTTAATGAAGGTATCTTATTCCAGTCTGTTCCCATTTTCCTGTAAGGACGGGTTCGCCAAATTAGTCATATATCCCTCATGAAAATCAACCCTATACCCAAGGTTTTCCTGCCGAAGCAGACCACGATGCATGCCCCCCGGGTTTCAGTCATGTTCCCCGAATCACTCGCGTTCATCAGGTGGATGGACTAGGGATTGATGAGACATTCCTTGCGTGAAAAGACCATTCAGGGATGGTATATGACTATTTTCTATGCGTGAACCGAGGAATGAAAGCTGGTCTACAAGCTTGACCACTCTTCCTTCTTGCGGAAAACACATTACTCTAAAGAGTGAGGAGACAATGGCTCCCATGCAATAAATATAGTCTCATCCAAGAAGTAGATTATAATCCAGGGGTCCTTGGACTACCATTATGTTCATGTGAATGGTTTTCCCTCTCAATGTAATGGGCACATTGGGAAGGATCCTTAATGGTCGACTGGTTCCTTTGTCAAAGCCTGTTAGATTTCTCATTTCAGGCAAAAGCGATGGTGAACCAAGCGCTTTCCAAGCAGTTGAGGAAAGGACACTCACAGAAGCCCCTTCATCTATGATGGTACCGGCCATAACCATTCTATATACTTGAGTGATGATTCGGAATGGTATACTAGCCGGTAAACGGGGTCTGCCTAGTAGATTCCAGTCAAAGGAAACGACCAAGTTGCTTGGAGGTGGGACCAAATAGACAGATGGGTATGACTCTGATGAACTTCCTTCCTGTGGTAAAGGAACAGGTAAACTGCCCCCATGTTCATCGGAGTCTGTGCTTACAAAGAGAATTTGGACGGTGTCATCTTTGTTCTCTTCGGTGACTGTATCATCTGAAGACGGAACCTCTGAAGGCAAGACCGGGTCAACTGCCGCCTCGACCTTTTGACTTTCGTCTGGTATGGATTCAGATGATTTATCTTCAATGATAGACATTTCGGCCAACCACAAGGGCGTGTCAGCTGGATTTTCAGCTAGTGACAGACTCGGCAAGAGTTTCTTATATCCAGGAGGGAGCCATAACGGTGAAATCGAACGGTCATCCAAAACTCTTTTAGCCTCATCTAAGAAGGGATAACGATGAACGTCATGATCGCCTTCACACAGTCTACAAGGAAGTTTACCTTTTCCTTTTTGTCCAGGGGCTTCACTTTCACTAGTTGACAGTGTACTTTCAACATGATCACCAGAGGTTGACGACACCGGGTTGTGCAAACGAGGAGACCAGTCCCTTAGGATCCAAGGGATGCAAGGACAATCTCTATGATAGTGGTCTCCTTTACAAATGACACATGGCGATTTAGGCCTGGTCGGTGCAGTGTGTGGATTTTCGTTAGATGACGCTTGGTTGCCCCTTTTCGCCTTTGGCTCCTTCTTCTTCTTCTTCTCTTTATTCTTCTCAGGTACTTGATTTTTGGCTTTACCAGCTTCATCAAGCGAAGAGGAAGGAGGAGAGGAAGAATTGGACGAAGTAGAGGGTTGGGGGGTAACTCCGGTATCGTTTAGTTGCTGACTTGATTGTTTAGGAATCACGGTGTTCTGAACAACGGAGGTTGAGAAGAGCAATACGGGCAAACCAATTTTCAATCCTGGAAGTGACAATGTGGCCATATGGGGTGCACCAACATCTCCCGAAGAGGAGAAGGGACTAGGATTTCCTCCAAGAGGAACTCCTTGGTTGGTGGACTCCATTTTCCTCAACCCAAGACCAATGTAGGAAAGATGATAATTATTCTGTTTAAAATAAATTTTAGACGCTTTGACACAACTTGTTTTTTCAATTTTAAAGAGTCAAGAAAAAATAAAAGATGACTCTAGTCGCCTTCGATTTTTGATGAGCCTAAAGTGAAAGTGCTCAGATGGACCTTTTCCGTTAAGGAGTCTGAAAAGGAACGAAAGGGACTGCTCTGGAAATCTAGACAGAGGGATTACCAAACCAATCGCAAAACTGCAGAATACTTTTTACGGTACGATAGTCAATCTTCCCGAATGTTGTGTTCAGTGAATTGCAATCGATAGGGAGGTAGACACAGCTTCCTATGGATAAAGGATTAAGCCTATTGTGGTCTCCCAAAATATACTTGACGGTACGTGGGAGCACAAGTCCGTACTAGCACTTATCATCTCAAAGTGGAGGAATCACCCAACCAACAGTGAAAACAACAGTTACCAAGTTTTACGACGCCAGAATACGTCTCTAGCCTAGACTTCTAGATGTTGTGTGTTAGGTTCCAAAGCGTTGTTAGATTCATTAAATTTATTTTATAGTTGATCTTGCTTAAGAAATTTTCCTTTCAGGTTCACTACGTGATGTAGATTTACAATTCCTAAAATTCAATCTAAGATGATAAACAGTCATTTAATCTTCTTTTTTGCAAATTAAAATCCTAGCTACTAAGGAAAGAGAGATGGCCTTCTTTCAACAAAGAGAAAAGAGCACACACTATATGCACTGTCCTAAATCAAACCAACAAACAGTCTAAATGCAAATGCACATGCATGTATTTGTTTTCAGCCTTCTTAATGTGTAAATGGTAAAAATAAATCTAATGCACAAATCTGAATTATTTTTCAAAGCGACAATTACTAACAAGTTTCTTTTCAAAACAAAATGAGGACAATGAAAACACTTTGCGATTTTGAATTGAAAACTTGCTTTCGACACTAGAAAAACTACTAATTCAGATCAAATACAATAGTAACAGGGTAATCGACTATCAAGAGCAATCAGACTCTCTTCTATGACTGAAAATGACACTTGCGACACTTTCAAATCAAGAAACGACAGTACAATTACGTTACTTCTTTGTAAAGGAGAACTGAAAATGACTCAAAAAAATACATAAAAACATTTATAGTTCTTTGCGCAATGGAGGCGGAATAATAGCAAGGAAAGGGGTTTCAAATAGAGGTGTACTGACTATAGGAAGCAAAACTCCTGAATAGATCTGAAAAGAGTGAACACAGAAACCAAAATTTAGGAACAATGCCTTGTTTGATCAGCGCACCTTTAACACAGTGAAACTTAAATGCAACGCACCTACTACACTGGGGAAGTGCGCTGCATTTGAAGTTCACATAACAGACAGTGCGCTGGACCAGGGAGGAGACTTTGATTGGATTCCGGGTCATAGTTTGCAGTTCAGTTCAGGGATTTAGGCCAAGCAAGTGGTAATCAGTAAATCAGTCACAGGGGTAGATCTAAGGAGGTTACTAGAGCCACCACGAGGGCAATTAGAAAGCTTGTAAATCAGTTTTTTAATTCATAAACAAAACCTGGAGATTGACTAAAGTAGCGTTGATCTACTTTGCACTTGCATAGCAAATGCAGTTCGAAGGCTAGCTGGCTTGACTTCAGGCTCCGTCTCTAAGTTTATAAAGTAAACAAATGTAGATGAACAAACAATCTACTCGCTCCCAGTGGAGTCGCCATTTTGTTACCGAGAATAATGTCTATGCAGAACTGCTAATCCCACTAAGGCTAGTAGCTACCTTAGAAACAAACAAACTAAAACTACTTTCATTTTCCTTTATGAAAGATAGATGAGAGAAAGAATAAAGGAGACCAACCTCTGTCCTGCGCTTGGTTCCTTTCTCGATTCCTCTCTCTTCTGAAAGTCCTTTGCTACTTGTTTTCATACCCAGCTTCACAGAACCTGTAGAATCAAAGCAGCATAGAACTATATGAGAACATGGATCTATTATCATAAGCAATATAGTATCAGATGTATATTAACAACACAAATGCATAAAACATCAATCACACAAGTGTATGGAGGAAAACTAGAATAGTTTTATTGATAATCAAGAAAGAACCAAGAGAATTACAACCAATTGTTCTGACCCAACATCATCCTCTCAGCAATTAAGCCCTTATTCACCTCATGAAAAGATTAGATCACCCAGCACTATGATGTTGCCTCAAGAAACCAACACCAATTCTTTACAAGATGCAAAATTCCAGCCTCTCGATCTCTGGGATGAGGGATCCATATATAGATGTCTGCAAGGGAGATGAGTCAGCTTGTGATTTGATTAGTGTCTTCCCTCTGATAGTTCTTGATTCCACTTGGAGATTGATGATCTCTTACTCATCCCTGGTCGAATTTAGATAGGCAAGTGTCACAGGAGAAGTTTCTGGAAGATTCCATGCCTCTCCACCTTGTGGATTGACCCTGCCATTTTTCCATTCTCGCCCATCGCACCCCATAGAAGGGCTTTTTGAAATGTAATGCACCTACTGTGTGTATTTAGGTGGGATGCAACGCACTTTGCCTATGGAGCAGGTGAAATGGTTCAGTTTTGACCAGTTCTGAGTAGTTTTTCATGGAGAACTTTTGGGAGATGCTGTAATCAATTGACCTTGTTCTTTTAGGGGTTGGAACAACACCTTTAGGGACTTAGGAGCCCTTGGTTTATGGACATTTTATGCTTGGGGTTGCAGTGCCCAAAAATCATTATAACACCATCACCTTAGGAAATAATCTTAAGTTTATGGACATTAAGGTTACCAACAACAAAAAATACAACTGGGGGAACAGTCTACGATTCGATTCCACGTGCAAGGGAAAAGTAACAAAGCATAATCCCCTTGAAGGCTCCTCGACATGGTCAATCTAAGGTTTACCAACAAGTGACCCCAGGCTCCTCGACAATGGTTAATCCAAGGTTTATCGTTTATAATACGCGCAGATCTTCTATCTTTCCCAATGAAACAGAATTGATTGTCTCAAAGGTTCGGACATGATCTCGTGATTGACTCCTTTAAGAGAAGCTTCCCAGAATGTATTAATTACAATTGGATTTATTTCCTCCCACAAGATGTATCTACTTGTTTGTTTTGACTATCTTGGAGAGTTAATTACTCCCTACTCCAAGATACTAGCTTAAGCTATATTGGTGATAAGAGCCCTAGAAATAGAAAAGATTACTAGATCAATTTTAATTAAGCGTTGCTTTTATGGGTTGTTCCTTAAGTTAATAGGTATGGAAATGAAACTTTGATGGTGTGAAGATTCGACTCCAAACACACTAAAAAAATAAAAAATGCACCTAAAATGATAAGCAATTCGTTTTTCTTTCAATGAAATTCTAGCTAAAAGAAAGAGTTCGAGAATGCAATTCTTTCTTTCAACATGGAAATGGAAAGAAAATCTTTTTGTTTTTTTAATAAGAACTCAAAACGGGACAAATAATTAATGCTCACAATAAATCCCTTTCACTTTTCAAAACTTGAAACTACGAAAAAAATAATTTTCTTCAAAAGATATCTACAAGTTCTAGAAAAACACTCAAAACTACAAAAAACTAATTTTGAGATCTAAAAACTTTTAAAAATCTAATTGAATAAAAGCTTCATTTTTTTTTTGAGGACGTTTTACTTAGTTGTTCAGTAAACTAAGGATTCATTTGTGCTGAATAAAAAACCAATCAAAAAACATTCAGATATGTTTTCTTTTTTAAAAATGAAATTCAAAACTTATAACAAAGTTTGTTCAAAGATTTGCAACGAGAAAACTAAATCAGTTTCTCATAAAGGATAGATTTCACAACCAAGTTAGACTCATCAAGAAGACAAAGTGAAAACCATTTCCAGCATGCAAAACTTCTAGAAAATCATTCAAAACAAAAATACAATTGGTACTCACTCACAAGAGACTTTTGACAGGAAAACTACAAATATGGGTAGAAACTAAGAATCCTAAATCAAACCTAAACTTAACTGAAAGAAGATATCTTAAGTTTTTCAAAAAATTTAATAGGGTCTGTAGGCGACAGAAGCAACAAGTGCGGTCCCGCACTGTTTACTCAAGGAAACAAGTGGAGATGTCTGCACTGTCTGTGAAGACAAAGTGCGGTCCTCAGAAAACTTCAAAAAAACAAAAAATACTTCAAGATTTTTGAAGCCTACCCAAGCCAGTATACATCAATCAAAAACCAGAAAATAATTTTCTCGAGTCAAAACAAAGGAAAACCAAAAATCAAAACCTTCCCCAGCGGAGTCGCCAATTTTTTGGCCGGATAAATTGATCTTGCGGACAAGACCGATCTCCCTAGTATCAAAAGATAGTATAGCAAAAAACAGACAAACAAATCTTTCTTTCTCTAGACATGCGATTTATAAATAAATACTATAAAGGTGTTAAGATCCTACCTTCGATCTAGTGCTTGTTCGTAGTAGTCATTCTCCAGTCGTTCGAAAGAGTTATCTTTGAAGACTTGCAATCGCAAACAAGAAAACATTAAATAGCACCTGGATATCAAATATTATAAATCATGCCTATTATGGTGATCAAGGAATCCATAAAATAAACCATGAATTAACAACTTATTGAGAAAAACAAATATATTTATATTAACTTTGAATAGAAGAAGAACCTTACAACCTTTTCAGCCTTGATGTTGAACAAGTTCTTCCTGGGGTCCGAAACAGGAATTTCCTTTACTTTGACAAGTCTTGCACTCTTCCAAATGAGACTCATAGAGGTATGTAATCTCTCCTCATAAAAACTCAACTAAAGAAGACTAAGTTCCAATAGCATTTTCCCTCAAAAATACCAAGCTTCTAACTCCCTATTAACTAGCCCAATGCTTATTTTTATAGTGCAAAGGAGGAGGTTACAATTCCACCTTTGAAGGGATAGAATCCTCATTCAAAGGGATAAGCTCCTCACATCAAGGGGTTAGCTCCTTAAGGTATGAGATACATGAACCTTAAAAGAGTGAACTTTCCACCTCAAGATTCCTTCCAGAAGCTTCTAGAAATAACTGAAAGTGAGTTTTTCATAATATGCTTGTGTCTTTTTAACTTTTACAGGGGTCTGCACCTTTAACACAGAGACAGTGCGGTCAGGTGCACTGGAGAAATGACCATTAGGTGCGGGACCGCAGGTAATACAAAGAGAAAGTGTGGAACCAGAGTTTTACAAACTTTTGAGAGCTTTTCTCTTATTTTCAAGGCTTGATATGAGGAACTAATGTTTTAGACTTGCATAGGAGGAAAGTATGAGTGGTAATGAACTCACACAGATAGCAGAATGTCAAGGTGACAATTTTCAGTGCAACAGAAGGCATCGACATCAGTAGATACATCATATTTACATGCAGGTACCGGGCTACATGTATGATTTCTTCATTTTTTTTGGCATGCATGGCACATGCATGTGGTTCTTGGTTGTGATTTGTCATTGGCATGGAGGACTTCCTGGATCGACAATGGATTTCCTAGCCTTGCCATTTCCTGGATAGCCATGGTGATTGTGGATTTAATTTCATTGCTTTGTTTTGGTTGGTTCTCATGTTTCCTTATTGGGTTGAGTTATTAGTCTTGGAAACCCTGATTAAACAAACACTCTGGAAGCCTTGTAACAACTTGGGTTGAGTTACTAGTCCTCAAAGCCCTGGTTGGACAAACGTTGTGGAAGCCCTATAATAGCTTGGGTTGAGTTACTAGTCTTGGAAGCCCTAGTTTGAAAAATTCTCTAGAAGCCCTTGGTGGGTTGAGTTACTAGTCCTGGAAGCCTTGGTTGGACAAACACTCTGGAAGCCCTATATAAGTTATGGGTTGAGTTACTAATTCTAGAAGCCTTCGTTGGACAAATCCTATAGAAGCCCTATATAAGTTGTGGGTTGAGTTACTAGTTCTGGAAGCCTTGGTTGGACAAATGCTCTAGAAGCCCTGGAAGGCTTGGATGGAGACCAATCTGATGATGGTTTTTGGTGATGTCCGACTGTGAGGTGGAATCACTATTTGATTGGTTGAGGTGGGTGGCCTCTAGAAGCCCTGGATGAGTTTTGATTGATGTGGTATTTGAGATCCCACATTCATGCTTGGAATATGGCACGAGGGTGATTGGCTGAAGAGAGACTTGGCTCAACCAATCTATGGTCAGGTGGAATGTGGTAGTCCCATCACTAGTTCGTTCATTGCATTTATTAATGAGAAAAATTGATTCCCTTGATTTTCATGTGCAAATGTACTGATGTTTATATATAGAGTTTGATGGTTGATATGTTTATTATATTTTTTCTCCTATTATGTTGTTTATATGCGCATTTACCCTGGAGTGTGTTACACTTACCCTGTGTCTATATAAACTGAAGAGGTCGGTGATCGGTGTGGATGACCATCTCCTTCCCCATACTGTAGTTCTTCCATTTTCAGCAAGCTTGCACGATGGAATACATATATTTATCATAGGTGGGGTACTTCCGAATTGTATCTGAAAGTGTCTCACTATGATATGCCACTGGATGCCTTTACTGGGTGAGGACTGCACCAATAACATAGTTTGAGGCGTTTATCTCGATTTCAAATGGATGTTGCATGTTTGGCAGTGTGAGTACCAGTGCAAAGCATAGACAGTACTTCAACTCAACGAACGCCTTCTGTTGGGACTCAGACCAGTAAAACTTTTCTTTTGCCCTACCCTTAGTAATGTGACTCAAAGGCTAAGTGATATGGGAGAATCCCAACATGAACCTCCGATAAAAATTTGCAAGGCCCAAAAGCTGCAAAGCTCCTTTAGAGTGGTCATGGCTGGCCAATCCTAAATGAATTAGATCTTGGTTGGGTCCACATGCATGCCACGCTCATTTATGATGTAACCCAAGTATTGGACCTGACTCATTCCAAAGGTGTATTTCTCCAAGTTGGAACAAAATTTGTGCCGCCGAAGGGTTTGAAGGACCTGCCGAATGTGTTGTAAGTGTTCTTTTGAACTCTTGTTGAAGATGAGGATGTTGTCTAGATTAACCACCACGAATGAGTTAGTGAAGGGTTGTTGTTGAAGATGAGGATTTCATCTAGATAAACCACCATGAACGAGTTGGTGAAGGGTCGCAAGATGTCATCCATTAGCCTCATAAAAGTAGCGGGGGCATTTTTCAACCCGAAGGGCATAACCAACCATTCAAAAAGTCCTTCCTTGGATTTAAAGGTGATATTCCATACATTTATGGGTTCTATTGGAACCTGGTGATAACCAGACTTCATATCAATCTTGATGAAATACTTGGCCCCCTTGAGTTGGTCCAACGGGTCATAAATCTGTGGGATTGGATACCTGTTCCTAAGATTGATTTTGTTTAGTGCCCGATAATCAATGCAGAGCCTGCAAGTCGCATCCTTCTTCTGTACAAGCATAATCGCCTCCCACAAGGTAAGGAACTTGGTCGGATGTGTCCTTTTTGTAGCAAATCCTAGATTTTCTGCTTCATCTCTTCATTTTCCATAATGGAGTAGCGATATATTGGCCCATTGGGTAGTGGTACTTCAATAATCAAATCAATTGAATTCTTAACCTGACAATGCAAGGGTACCCCTGTGGGTGAGGAGAAGATGTCCCTGTATTCTTCCATGACCATATCCACTTGCTTTTGCTGCTTGGAGGAACCCTTCCCGAGGGCCATGGATGTGGCTATGGCATTCCCCTTACTTTGAGATCGAACCAGAAAGAAAACAAATTTCTGAGTCTGGGAGATGACCTTACTACATTTCTTAGCAAAGATCAAAGAGATGGCGATAGGTGGGGGTACCTCCAGTATCCTGTATATTACCCAAATAAATAATAATAGAGAAAGGTCTAGACTCATATACAGCATGTTGCTTCCATAAGTATGGTTGTCCTAATAATACATCACAAACTTCAAGAGGAGAAACATCACATAGTACCTCATCCATGAAGGGCTTGATGTTGTAGGGAAGGAGACATTGCTGGCTAATGTGGAGATCTCGTCCTTGGCGAAGCCACCCAATGGTGTACGCTTGTGTATGTGATGTAGTCGGTAGGCCTAGCCACTTCACGACCTCTGATAAAATGAGGTTCTTTTGGCTCCCGCTGTCGATAATGAATTGCATCCGAGAACACTTCACCCACATCTATGAGTGGAATAGTGCTCACCCTCTTCTGGATCTTGAGGCTCAATCTTCCAGATCTTGGTAGTGGCCACAGTGGCATTAGGCCCCACGTCAATGATCTGCTTCCTTTTGTCATTCCCCTTGTGGGTTTCTAACTCAGAGTGGGAACATGTGTTGGACTCAGAAGCCTTCAACTTAGCAACCAATGACTGCTTAGCCTGATACTCACTTGTGTTGTGAGTGGAGCTCTTATGGAACTCACACCAGTTTCCTACGTCCTTCTTTGTCTTTGTGGCATTGTTTTTTGCTTACAGCTTCAACGGGTTATCCTACGTCGCCCCGCCTTGGCTTTTCCCGTTGCTCTACAATTTGGGGGCACCTTTCCAGTGCTTCATATTCACAGATCCAGAGTCTCCCTTTTTTCTATTTAATCTTCCAGTCAATATTGATAGCATATTGGTACACTGTGTGGAGTGAGGAGATGTCTAGGAACTCCATCTCATCCTTGATGTACCTGTGTAGGTAGTCGCAACACTTGAGTACCAAATGTTTCTCAAAATCCTTGATACCCAAATTTGTGTGAAGGGTATGAAAAACATTGGTAAACACTTCACATCACCATGTTTTGAGAAGTTCCAAGCTTACCCGGAACCAATTGCTACCCTAAACACTACTCGTTCCTCAAAAAATGAGTCTCCTTTAAACTCTTTTTGGACTCGTTAAATATGAAAATATTCTCAAGAAATTTCCCTTTCCAGCTCGTTAAAGTGGTTGGAAGTGCCATCCCTCCTGTATATTTTAATCTTTCTCGGACCTGAGGGATTATCTCACGAAAAAGTTCGAGCACTTGCCTTTTTCGACTCATTAAAGTGATCAAAAAAGTCATCCCCTTTGTATTATTTTACCCTTTTTCGGACTTAGGGGATTATGCTACAAAAAAGAACTTCTAGAGTTTCCTTTTTGTCCCTTTTCAAAATCTCTAAACATGAAAAGGACCGAGTTATCCTTATCATTAAACTCGTTAAAACAATAGCGACAAACTCGTCCTAGACGAGACAGAGCTTCCTTTTCGTCCTTTCTCAAACTCTCTAAACATGAAAAAGACCGAGTTATATTTTTTGTTAAACTCGTCAAAACAATAGCGATAAACTTGTCCATCTAGACATGAACGAGTTTCACTATCGCTAGACTCGTTAAAACATATCAACAGGTTTGCCCGAAGGGAAAATTATAGAACAAGCATATGTTATCCTCCTCAAGCTTGACAAAAATAAAGAGGTACTGGTTAGCAATGACAGGGAAAAAGGGAAAAAAACTTGAAGAATTTTATGGTAGCAAGTCACTCTTGAACATGACACTTTCACTCCATCACCATGATTGAGTGGGGTTGGGTTATTCCGTTCACCGGTCATTTCACCATTGGTCTTCCACACCATCCATCTGTTGGGGTTAACGCTAGCAATCCATCTCAGTGCCATTGATATGTTCAAGAGAAGTCATTCAGTTGAGAAACCACAATCTATTTAATGCCTCATCCACTCCAATACCTTCACCCTCCATTTTTCATGACCGCCATTCTTGAACCTTGTGTCGTCAGATCATTTTCACTTCCAAAAAATCGTTTGCTTCGTTTCATTTTGTAGACATGGGATACATTAAGGCCCTCCTACGATGGGTCACTTCTTGTCGACATCAGCTCATTATCCAAGAAGTTGACTCAGAAACACCCCTTTCAGTACTTTGAAGCTTGCATGCCTCAATGGCATGTTTCTCACTTCTGGTGATAGGTTGACATCAATGGCCTTCGACCGAAAGATTTTGTGTGGTGTTTGACATCGGATCATATATTCATACCACATGAATTGTACTGTAGTACCTTGAGGGTCATTATCATTATCAATGATTCCTCTCACGTCTGTTAACAACTCACATTATTGGTTGGTAATCAGGCGATGTCTTTCCATGTTCAACTTCAGAAAATCTCTTCACATGGATCGACTTCAGGGAAAATTTTAAGACCCCCCCCCAAATTTATATGTATAATAAATGGGCGAATCTCCATGGTATATAGGAAAAATGGAAGGCGATTTTATCAATAATATAATATGTATATATAATTTTTTGGTGAATCTCTCACCAAGCATGGTGAATATTTTACTCAATTATAAAATCTTGTAAGACCTTGGCGAGTCTTTCACTAAATAATAAAACTTTGTAAAGTCCTAGTGAATCTTAGCATTGTGAACTCTTAGAGAATTTTTTGAAAAATTATAAAACCATATATGACAAGAGCCACATGGTGGCAATATCACTGTTTTTTTTTCACATTTCCATGACATGGAACTTGTTTATAAAATTATAAAAAATCCAACCAAGTCCCTTATAATATGCAGGTAAGCTTATAACAGATTCTGATACCTCTATTATGCTTGTCTTCATTCAAGTGTCATAACTGCTATACTTAACACTGTGAATCACAACTCTCTCATAACGCAACCCTATAGTGTAATTAAAACCTTTGGAAATTGAATCTGACAACTCTATAAAAAGGATTAGTGAAATAGAAGATTTTGTGAATGAGCCCACTAACTATCACTACTACACAATCGATCTAGACTATGAAGTCTTCCATCTTGATCACAATCGTGCTCATGATCAAGGGAGTGCAACCACCTGGCCTGACATAATGGCCATCATAGCTTCCAATAATCAACAACCACCTTGCAAGGACATCCTGACTCATGTCTCATGAATTTTGTTCATCAATATTAACTGATATAAATCTTATAAAGATAATATTAGAATCCTCTCCAGATTCACTGTTAATACAAGGGTAAAGGAAATTTTCTAGCTCAAGGCACTAGCCAATACCAACTTTGGTATTTGTGACCCCTTTGTGGGGATGCACCTACTCTGCCCTATTGGGTTTCTGCCTTGTAACATAGTTCAGGGATCACAAGACTTTCCAATCTTCCTACTCCATTAGGCACACTTTATATGCTATACATAGTGAATGGAAAAGAAGCATTATAGAACACACAATTTCACAAAAGGAATAAAAATCATAGCCAGTTCAATATCAAAATCTTAACCACTAATTAATAAAGAATAACAAGTAGTGTAATGAATTGTTCTGAGTTATTTATTTACAAGTTGTAAAGAATGTAGTGGAATGGAAAATATTACTTAGGAAACCCTTCAATATTTTCTACTAATATGTCTGTGCATGTACATACAAAATTAAGAGCATTGTTGAATACAAAGTTTCCTTTTCTCTTGCCTCCATTTTGACAAATCAGTGTGATTTCAGTGTCACTTTGAATCTCCTTTCCTATGTGGAAATTTTGGCAAATCAATGTGAAATTAAAGTCACTTTGAATTTCCTTTCCCGCGAGGGATCACATCCATAGTTGATTAGTAAAAGATAATCTAATATATATTATGTTCAAGAAACTGACTATAATATACAGTGGAAACGAGACCTCAATTCTTATTCTGAATTTGAATATCTCAAGACAACATACGAGATAAAAATGCATATGGCCTTAGTAGCTAGAAAACAATCACTCTGTCATTACAAGACCACTTATATTTCAGCACTTAATCTAAATAATGGCATTAGTTGCAATGCTTATTTGCATTAACACCATGGAAGAGCAACAACAATGTTTCAAAGCACACTTACTGGAAAAGTTGTAACGTTCCAAGAATATTTAATGATAGCATCTGAAACTCATAGCTATGGTGGGGAAACTAGGGAACCCAAACCTTGGAAGATATCTCATACCAAATCTGAGAAAAAAATAAAAAAGGGAAAAAATCAAAATCTATAAATCAAGCAATGAATTGTTCACAAATCAAATGCAATTCCTTTAAATAACAGTTAAATTGTGGTGACATATTTAAATATTTAGTAATATGGGAACTTCAAACCATGGAGTATTACCTTTGTCATTAGTGTCATCCCTCAGTGACTGAGATTACAAATCAATACTTATGGAAAGATTGTAAGAAATTTTGTGAAATAGTAAAGCATAACCTCTATTTTCAAGCAACAAAATCAAGACATTGTTACATCAAGAGCCATAATTGATACATAATCAATGAATCAAGTCCTTGTATGGCACAGGTTTCTTTCATAACCTCTATTTTCTCAATAACAAAATCAAGACATTGTATGTGGTTATTTCCGAAAGGAAACTGTGTTCTACTTTGGAAGAGGATCTTATCAAAAGACATGGATTTATTCAAAGCTACAAAGCCTAATGGGTTACTGAAAAATAAGTTGGAATATGGGATCATGATACTTAAATTGAAAAAATATGCTCTCCTTTTAGAAACATTACAGTTATATAATGTTTTTTGAAAGCATTAGAATTTGAAATTGGGCCTTTATATCAAGACAAATTTTCATTAACAGAATGTACTTTCCTACCTGAAACATTGTAGATATCCAAGAAAAACTTGAAAAGCATAAGAGAACTTAGCATAATGTACTTTCTTTCCTTCCTTAACATTCTTAAAGAGTTGAGGTTCCCCAAGTCATTAGGTAACTTTTGAAGGAAATGACAGTTAGTAATAGTCCAATTCACAATTGAAGATGTGTCACAAATATGAGGGGGCATCTCCTCCAAATCACAAAAGTGCTCTAGGTTAAAATCTAACATTATTGGAAGCTTAATGCTCGACTGGGCGTTATTGAACCCAAACATTTTCCCAATCTTCACTAAAAGCTTAAAGATAGCTTCTCTAAGTTCTACATGACTTTACTATGCTCTTGAAGTGGGGGCACATGCAACCTCTCCAAGTGAATAGTCTTAAACTAAGTGAAGATAAGGCCGATAGATCATTCAGTGTGGATCTCTTTAACCCATAATTGAATACTATGTCTCTCTTGAACCCATAATTGAATACTATTAGGACTTTCAAATTTTTCATGGAACTCAAAAATGTTGGAAGAAAGTATTTGCTTCTAGAAAAGAGTAAAACTAAAGCCTCTACTTGAGGACAATTGATGTCACACCACTAATACTTCTCCATGGAATCTGTATAGGTAAACCACAAATGCAGAATTCCATTAGAATATTGTGTTTATTGAATACACAAATGAAATCATTACATTTCTTTAAAATATCTTTTGAAATCAAAATTATTGAAATTACATATCGATAACCTAGTGGGTGTAGGATAAAATTCACCCATTTCATTCACAAAAAG
This sequence comes from Pinus tabuliformis, assembly GCA_031772625.1. NCBI lineage: Eukaryota > Viridiplantae > Streptophyta > Pinopsida > Pinales > Pinaceae > Pinus > Pinus tabuliformis. The sequence continues at coordinate 1,041,765,671 of CM062819.1, forward strand.
CATGATAAAAAATATAATACTATATATAAAACCAAGGAAAAATCAAAGTCATCACTTCTAGGGACCTCGTAACCACCCTGCCAATACACAAGTATGTTCCTGTTTGTAGCTAGAAAAGTTACCCAAATTACAATCTATTTACTCCAGCTTATGTTGGAAAGTTATAGAAGGATGAATAATGTAATCAATCCATTAATTTTAGCCCTGGATTTGTTTCAGTTTAAAACAGAAGTATACAAATATACTTGTCTAATGTCTACTGCTACTGAGCATTAGTTCATTCATAAGAAAGTATGTAAACATACAAACATAAATTCACACTCATGAATATCCCAACTTTCTATCAAGTGCTATGACTAGTGATGGAAATCACAATTATTTTCAAAAGCCTAGAATCATGCCTAAGCATCCTCTATGAATGATCAACACCTTCCTAGCTAGCTCTCTACATTAAAGTTGCAACAAATAATATGACATTAGGCATGGCTTGAAAGTAACAAACTGCTGTAGAACTCAGGCATAGATGACAAGTGCAGATCGTGTTTTCAAGATATCGTTGGAAACTCCATAGCATATAATAGCACAAATTGAGAAACTCAAAATGTCCTGTTTGTTGAATATTGTAGCCAATTTTCTCACAGATTATACTGTCGAGCATAAAACTGCTCATAAATTAATGTAACACACAGGCTTCATATTCCTTGTTTTTCTTCAAGTTTGTTGCCATCAACCACACAGACCAGAGATAAATCATGGAGGAACTTCATTAAAAGCATGGATATATAACATTGAAATAGTAACTGCACATACTTTGAATAAAATTTGTAATGTTTTACGATTGAAAAGAAAATTAAATATGTCAAAATAAAATGTGGAATCTGAATTTTCTTTACAAGACTTAAATTATTAAAGATAATAACAAATCTTCCCAACCATTCAAGATAAATATGATTTAACTTGAATGCACATATTCTTTATTTCCATTATATAAATGTTTTACTGTCATGAAAAATAGATATTTCCATCTCAACATATCCTTGATCATTTGACATTGCCCTTGGTTAGTTTTTAAAGATAATGGCTAAACATTTACAAAAGTTCTAATATTGTAAGCCTTACCATTTCCCTTTCATTTGTCAAGTTTAATTTCCACATTTTTTGTTTCAATGAAACATTAAAGGCTGCAAACTTTGTGGTTAAGATCCAACTGGTAGAAGGATGACTTTATTTTGATTCATTTTCTGGAGTGTTAGTGTCAGTCTTTCCAGCCTTCCTACAGTGATCAAATATGCTCTTACAAAGTGGTCTCAGAGTGTCAAGGTCAAATTTTGTCATTTCAGTGAGTCTTCAAGCAAAATTTGGTCACTAGGCATTAGGTCTAGGGTTTGCCCAAATGTCAGTCCATGTCATCATTCAGCTGAGCCTATCATCATTCATAGGGTTTTCATTGTCATGTCAGTGTCTAATGAGTCATTTTACATCTTGTTCATGCTTCAGTTGTGCCTAGGCAAGGTCATTTCCCTCTCCTAGGGTTTTGAAGGCAATTTCTCTTGGATGGTCAAATCACCGGCAAAACTTGTATCCTGATGTTCATACACCTTTCCCTATCCTTAAAGTACCTTATAAAACACTTCCCATCCCTTAGATCCACCAAATTCCTCATTTTTGCACTAACCCTAGTTTCTAGCTACAACCTGGCAATTTTCTAGGTTTGGCCTGTGTTTTGCCCTTTTCGACCCCTTCCCCTCACTCAATCTCTGAGATTCCACTTTCCCCTGCTTCCTAACATCCCTCCCCACTCCCAAAAATTTCCCCAAGAATTTAGAAGCCCCCTATCCCCTTCATTTCGCTTCATTTCGACAAAATCCCTTGTTTCACACATCGGGACAAGTTGCACTCAAATGATGTTTCAGAGCAATAAAATATGAATTTTGGAAATTTGAGAGAGGGTTTTGTCCATAACATGCCAAAGAAGAAAAACCTCCTTCACTTTTTGCACAGGTGTCATGGTTTTAGAGAAATGCCAAAATTACAATCGCCGGATCCAAGGAGTTTGGCCAAGGCACAAAAACGGAAAAAGAAGACCAATCCACTCCGTATCTTGGCTGAGGCTTCACTCAAAGATCATGGCACTCATTAGCCTAGCCACATCTCAAATCCCAAAAAATTCTGAAAGTTTTGGGTAATTTTGGAAATTTTTGGAAATTTACAGGTTTTGGCTCCTCAACGGGTCTCACCCCCGGTGAGACCCTTTGTCATGGCAGCTCCTTTTTGCAAAAACTCAGCATTTCTAGATTTTTTATGAAAATTTACATATGACTATGGATGGACTTGAGTTTTTATGGAGTTTTGGGCCTCCAAAAGGTCAAAATACATGCAAAATTTGACTTTCTGCCCCTTTTTTGAGTTGCAGAAACCAGTCTTGGGAGAATTAAGTTTTGACAAGGAAAATGACCTCCAAATTCAAAAATACTAGTTGGGTTGGAAAGTAGACTCACAGACCTTTCCAACGAGCTATCCTGCACCCAATTCTGACACCTGCAAGTGCCTCAAACAGAGCTCCCAATTTGCGCGACCCGTTGAGCAGGGGGGCGCGACCCGTTGAGCAGATTTTGCCAGAATTGACTTGTTCAGCCCAGAAAACGCAAATTTGACTCTTTTTTACTTTTTGAGGTTAATTATGGTCCTCTTGGATGTAATTGTGACACTTTTTAGATACTTTTACTCTTGTTTAACACTTCTAGAAGATTCATTCATGTAAAGGGTAAAAATTGAATGTATGAACTGGTTTCCAAGTTTATAGAGGCAAGTTGTTTTGACTGCCTATTTTGTAGTGCTTAGTTTAGAAGTGGTTCAAACAGCTCCTAGGATAGTGAGCTCGACCCATGGAGGCATGGAAAGAGGTTAGATCATCTATATTATGTACTTTCTTGCTCATTTTCATGGTGGGACTCTTGAGGGAGAAGCTATCATTGTATATTTTCATTGTATCTCTGCAATTTTTGGCTAAGGAAGACCAGGGTTTTGCAGTCATCTTTGGGATTCTTGTGGACTCATGTGTTGATGGTGTGTTTCTTCATGTTCTTGTAAGCTTTGTTATGTGATTCATTTCCTTTCTTTACTACTGCACATTAAACAAATGAAGTGTTAAAGTATGAATTCATGCTAGCCATGCTCTGCTTTTAAATTTGTTTAATTTCAATGTTTTCTACTGTCTAAAGGGAATTCAAAGTCATTGTTTGCTCTCTTTAGCTCCTCATATTTCATTCCTGATCATCCATCTCAGTTTAAGGCATCAATATTGTTTCCTACCTCGCCCCAAGGAACCCCCTGCAGGAACTGTGTCCAATCCCCGCACCCAAAATTGCAATTCCTCAATTTGCCACCAAAAACCCTAAAAACCCCAAATCAACCTTTTAAATCAGTTTACTAGCCTAATATCAGTGTTACCTTGTTGGTCATCTCATCCCATTGAAGATCTGTCGAGATTGACTGGAGAGAGCCTTCTCCTGCCCAGTAGGGCTAGCTATGAGGCTAAATGGTTTGATGTATCCTTGAGGTTTACCTTTCTCAGCCTGAGGTGAAATTTCAAGCGCTAACATACTGGCGACCATACTGGGGAGAACAAACTTGTTTGTGTGTTGATGTGTTTGTTTCACAAGTCTTAGACGGAGCCTGAAGTTATGCCAGGTAGCCTTCGAAACGCTTTTGCTTTGCATTAGCGGAAGTAGATAAACACTGCTTCAGTCAATCTCCGCGAGCTTGTGAATATAGCACTTCATTTTCATTTTACCCCAGTACATGTATCAAGTTCAGATCTGATTGTTGATGGTGGACAACGATCAGACACTTGAAAGGCTGAAATCATTCACTTGGCGACTCCTTTCACTGAAGAATCCAGCAACCTATGCTTCATGGTGACTTCACTGCAGGAAGATCAGTAGCTGTGAGATTTTCATGATGGACCTAATTGCAAGAAGATATGCTCCCATGAGCCGAGATCACATTCCAGGTTTTCCGAATAAGATTCCCAAGGTAGATTGGTCAAGGAATTTGCCTACATTTAAAGATGATGGTAAGAAGGATGCTGCTCTTCATCTAGTTAGATTTCATATGCATATTCGTAAGTTGAAGGTGGATTTTCCTGAAGATTGCTTGATGAAGATATTCTTGGCCACTCTGGAAGGTACAGCTCAATCATGGTATGAAAGTTTGCCGCCTGCTTGTATTTACTGTTTAAAGGACTTTCATGCTATGTTCATTGAACGATATAAGTACTCTTATCCATCATTAAATCTAGTTCAAGACTGTTGCCAGCATGCATATAGTTTTATTGAAAGCCTTGAGAAATATTATGAAGATGGTAATTTTATGGATGTTGAGATCATGGAGGCTCTGTATGAAAAGCTGTTTCAGCAGCACATAGAAATCTTAGAGGATACTTGTCAAGATCAGCAGGTTGAAGATGGCCATATGGCTGTAATTGATGAAAGAGAAGAGCTTGTTTCAGATCTGCCCACAGAAGAAGACAGCGTGCAAGGTAGCCAAGATTCAATTCTAGAATGTAATGCAGTCAACTCAGCTATTTCAGATCAAAATTCAGATCATGGTGACCAAGAATACCTTGTGCCGAATCCTGAAAAGGAGAGTTTTGTTGTTGAGATCATGGACAAAGTTCTTGATCCAAATGTCCTTATGCCATCAGAACAGAGCCTGCATGAGGAGGTAATTCAGCCAGCTCATGAACAGCGAGATGAGATCTTTGTTCAAGTAAGTGAAAACTCTTCTTTCAATCATAATTTGGATTGTTTGATTGCCATGTCATATGAAGATGATCAACAATGTTTCCAAGTTTTAGAAGATCAGGACTATCATTCAAATTTTTCATGTTTTGAAATGTTATTTCAAGAAGACAAGACTTGTTTGAGCAAAGGGAAATAGAAAGTCTTATCTCCTTTGTCTGAAGAAGAGATAGATCAGCTTTTGAAAGGTCATGCTACAACCCAAGCTAAAACAAATCGGCAGTGTGCACATGGTCACGAAAGTGTTGGTGAAACTTCTTCCTCTTTTGAAAATGATGACAGTCTTGTAATTAGTTTTATAGATCAGCAAACAGATAATATTTTCTTTCATGAAGATGATGAGGCTGTCATGTTTGATGATCTTGAGGATTGTTTTCTATTTAAGAATGACCTAGACCATGAAATTGAGGAATATAATCTTGAGAGAGACAATATGTCAAAATTTCTCACGGTCAAGGAATTAGAAGCTTATACTTCTCTGTGCCTTCCTATCAATCAGCAACCCACTGTTCTTTCAGATCAGAATGAAGCGAGTACTTATATTTTTGCAGCTGGATCTCCAAACAAGGTAGTGCTTCAGGATTATCAAGATCCTTTTGGCATTCTTCTGCAAGCATTAGAAAAGATAAATGTTGCCTGGTTCATTATCATAAGCTTTGGTTTTAGTGGTTATTTTGAGTTGCCTACAAGTTCATCGTTTCGCCTACTCGAGATAAGCGAGAGCAGAAATTTGGTATGTAGCCATCTGCTGGATTGGTTACATTGGAAAGCTCATTATACATGATTGTACATATTTCATTAGTATGCAGGTGGTTGTCATCATGATTGCAAATCTTGATGGATTGCTGCCGTTTTTCCAAAAGCTTTGTAAAGTTTTGTTTTAAGTCGGTCATGAGTCATTTGTGTTTGGTCTGTTGAGTGAGTTTTTCAAGTTATTTCAGTTTGCCATCGAGTCGGTTTGAGTCAAGTTTCAGTTAAGTTTAAGTCAGTTTTCAGTCAAGTTTTCATTCAATAAATGAGTCAAAGTCTTGTATTATTTGCCGAAATAATGACTCCATCGCCCAATGGTTGAAGGCACTGGTCTGCTCTCCTAGAGGTCTGCGGTTCTTGGCACCTCCAAGGAGCTACCATCCCCATTGGAGCCAATGTTAGTGTCAGTCTTTCCAGCCTTCCTACAGTGATCAAACATGCTCTTACAAAGTGGTCTCAGAGTGTCAAGGTCAAATTTTGTCATTTCAGTGAGTCTTCAAGCAAAATTTGGTCACTAGGCATTAGGTCTAGGGTTTGCCCAAATGTCAGTCCATGTCATCATTCAGCTGAGCCTATCATCATTCATAGGGTTTTCATTATCATGTCAGTGTCTAATGAGTCATTTTACATCTTGTTCATGCTTCAGTTGTGCCTAGGCAAGGTCATTTCCCTCTCCTAGGGTTTTGAAGGCAATTTCTCTTGGATGGTCAAATCACCGGAAAAACTTGTATCCTGATGTTCATACACCTTTCCCTATCCTTAAAGTACCTTATCAAACACTTCCCATCCCTTAGATCCGCCAAATTCCTCATTTTTGCACAAACCCTAGTTTCTAGCTACAACCTGGCAATTTTCTAGGTTTGGCCTGTGTTTTGCCCTTTTCGACCCCTTCCCCTCACTCAATCTCTGAGATTCCACTTTCCCCTACTTCCTAACATCCCTCCCCACTCCCAAAAATTTCCCCAAGAATTTAGAAGCCCCCTATCCCCTTCATTTCGCTTCATTTCGACAAAATCCCTTGTTTCACACATCGGGACAAGTTGCACTCAAATGATGTTTCAGAGCAATAAAAGATGAATTTTGGAAATCTGAGAGAGGTTTTTGTCCATAACATGACAAAGACGAAAAACCTCCTTCACGTTTTGCACAAGTGTCATGGTTTTAGAGAAATGCCAAAATTACAATCGCCGGATCTAAGGAGTTTGGCCAAGGCACAAAAACGGAAAAAGAAGACCAATCCACTCCGTATCTTGGCTGAGGCTTCACTCAAAGATCATGGCACTCATTAGCCTAGCCACAGCTCAAATCCCAAAAAATTCTGAAAGTTTTGGGTAATTTTGGCAATTTTTGGAAATTTACAGGTTTTGGCTCCTCAACGGGTCTCACCCCCGGTGAGACCCTTTGTCATGGCAGCTCCTTTTTGCAAAAACTCAGCATTTCTAGATTTTTTATGCAAAGTTACATATGCCTATGGATGGACTTGAGTTTTTATGGAGTTTTGGGCCTCTAGAAGGTCAAAATACATGCAAAATTTGACTTTCTGCCCCTTTTTTGAGTTGCCGAAACCAGTCTTGGGAGAATTAAGTTTTGATAGGGCAAATGACCTCCAAATTCAAAAATTCTAGTTGGGTTGGAAAGTAGACGCACAGACCTTTCCAACGAGCTATCCTGCATCCAATTCTGACACCTGAAAGTGCCTCAAACAGAGCTCCCAATGTGCACAACCCGTTGAGCAGGGGGACGCAACCTGTTGAGCAGATTTTGCCAGAATTGACTTGTTCAGCCTAGAAAACGCAAATTTGACTCTTTTTGACTTTTTGAGGTTATTGATGGTCCTCTTGGATGTAATTGTGACACTTTTTAGATACTTTTACTCTTGTTTAACACTTCTAGAAGATTCATTCATGTAAAGGGTAAAAATTGAATGTATGAACTGGTTTCCAAGTTTATAGAGGCAAGTTGTTTTGACTGCCTATTTTGTAGTGCTTAGTTTAGAAGTGGTTCAAACAGCTCCTAGGATAGTGAGCTCGACCCATGGAGGCAGGGAAAGAGGTTAGATCATCTATATTATGTACTTTCTTGCTCATTTTCATGGTGGGACTCTTGAGGGAGAAGCTATCATTGTATATTTTCATTGTATCTCTGCAATTTTTGGCTAAGGAAGACCAGGGTTTTGCAGTCATCTTTGGGATTCTTGTGGACTCATGTGTTGATGGTGTGTTTCTTCATGTTCTTGTAAGCTTTGTTATGTGATTCATTTCCTTTATTTACTGCTGCACATTAAACAAATGAAGTGTTAAAGTATGAATTCATGCCAGCCATGCTCTGCTTTTAAATTTGTTTAATTTCAATGTTTTCTACTGTCTAAAGGGAATTCAAAGTCATTGTTTGCTCTCTTTAGCTCCTCATCTTTCATTCCTGATCATCCATCTTAGTTTAAGGCATCAATACTGTTTCCTACCTCGCCCCAAGGAACCCCCTGCAGAAACTGTGTCCAATCCCCGCACCCAAAATTGCAATTCCTCAATTTGCCACCAAAAACCCTAAAAACCCCAAATCAACCTTTTAAATCAGTTTACTAGCCTAATATCAGTGTTACCTTGTTGTTCATCTCATCCCATTGAAGATCTGTCGAGATTGACCGGAGAGAGCCTTCTCCTGCCCCGTAGGGCTAGCTACGAGGCTAAATGGTTTGATGTAGCCTTGAGGTTTACCTTTCTCAGCCTGAGGTGAAATTTCAAGCGCTAACACGAAGAATCCACAGTATGAACATTTTTATTCCAACGTTTCAAATCCCAAATGGGATCCATCTTATGCCCTGATGATGGATCCCATTTGGGATTTGAAACGTTGGAATAAAAATGTTCATACTGTGGATTCTCCGGAAAATGAATCAAAAGATACAAACCACAGATGACTTTCTATGAAGCTCAAACCACTCACAGGATCCTTTAATACCACCATGCTTATTTGGCATGCCGAGGGTCTACAAAACCACAATACGAACATAATAGATTTCATGCTACAAGAAAACAGAAATACTTCAAGCTCGACTTCCATTACATTTTTTTATACGCATTATATGGTCTACCCTGTCCTCTGAGATGGACAGAGGTTATTTGTGAAGACACACCAAATAAAACTGAGTGATTTATGGCACAATGATTAAATAATGATAAGCCAACAAAATATGTACTATTCAACATAAGATATGCTCACTGAAGGGAAAGATTACTGGCCGAGGATTTAGACTCCAAACACCTAATTGGAAGTTGGTTTATGTGGCCTCACTTGGACTCATATTTTTTCCTTGACTAACCAAGGGAATGCCTGAATGCTTTTCCCCTCTATGAGGGCTATGTGTCTGTCTAATCTCACTTATACGGGGGCTATATATTTGTTTAGCTTTTGCAATTTGGGGACTTAATGCAGACTCAGATCCATGAATTGGTGTGCAATCACTCGAGCTAGTTATCCATGGACTATTGTGTGTTTGACCTCACCGCAACTCCGTGTAATCATCTCATCCAAAACTTCACCATCATTTGCACCTCTCCCCATGCTTCCTAGTCCGAACCCCTAAATTCCAGCTTCCTGCAATCAACATATGTTACAATTTAATTTATTACTATTCATGCTACAGGGCTTATGAAATAGAATTGAGTAATATTTTTAAATTTTTTTTGATATGTTTCTTGCACTCACTGTTATATTTCATGGCATTCCAGGGGCTTCTTCATACTCTGTTGCATCCAGTTCTTGAAGATGTGCCCCTTTGAAAAACTTGGGAAGGATATACTGCCTCGCTGGGACTAACAAGTTACAACATTATCAGTAGTGGGAAGAGAACACCATCTATAGGCACCCATGTGATACCAAAACATGCCAGCAAATAACATGTCTGGAAAATGGTGAAAGTGTCAATTGTCTTGAAAGGCACCATTTCAAGAAATGTAGCATGATACTCCTAAAGTACTCTGTAACCATCGATTCAACATTAATCAGCTTTGAAAACTATATTACAAGCATTAAATTTAATCACATTATAGTTTGAATAAAGTTCATACTTGTATCTACGGCTTGGAGCAGTGAAAAGAAACAATATCCTTTCCCAAAATTGATTTCCTGGAAAACTCTCTATGGCCATGAAGGCAAAGTAACCCCAAAGCACAGAAGTTGGGATCTTTCTAATGATGGGCATTGCTGCAAGGCAACCAACCACCATCAGAGATTTCAACAAATTAATCAATCGTTGTTCTTTCACCTCAACAGGAAGCAGGTCATCCACATCCTTGTCAACATTAAAAATTGATTCATCAACTGGGGCATCCATATTCCCAGTACTTGTGGCCAATTGAATTGTGGTCTCTTTCAATTCCTTAAGTGCCTGCACAAATGGTTGGGACATGACAAGACAAATAAATAAAGGGAGAGGAAAATTAGATAAAGTGAAACACACAAACTCAAAAATAAGACCATTACCAAGGCAGGTGGAGGCTGATAAACCAGTGGGGTCTGCATTTTCTCATAGGCTTCTTGCATGTTTCTGTATAATTGCCCTAAGGTTGAATTTTTCTGCATACTTTTCCAGACTGTTGTCACTAACTTGCTAAGCACCAACTGTAACAAAAGTACTTGTAAGTTACTCAACTATAAAATGTCTGAATTGTGTCTTTGCCCTAAGAAGTTGCAATTGATAATTCCAATATATAGGTACCTGATGTTTGAGGGTAGCTAAGATTTTCGTGTGCATGGGAGATTGAGGAATAACACCATTTGAAGGAGGTATTCCAACAATACCACATAAAATAGTCTGCCACAATAAAAGGAAAATTTTTGAATCCACTAGAGATTTTTTATGGAGTTGAAAACAAAGAATGAAGAGTTAGATCAAGATGTCTTTAGGAGAGTAAGAGCTCTTCCAAAATAGGGTAGAAAATGACAGTTGAACCTAAACATGAACTCCGAAGAGAAGTAAGTCATAATGGTATGAAGAAGGTTTTCTTAAGTTGAATTCCTTTTGTTGGGCAAATTGGGATGCAACGATGTGATCAAAATAATAAAGCACTGCAATCATTGTTGTCGGAATGAAAGCTCCAAAAATGTATAACAATGGCACATCAAGCATTTCCTGTGTGGAAAAATAAGTACTGTTATTGCATGGAAACAAAAACAAAAAAGGAAAAAAAAAAATGGATTCTATGTTTTGAGGTGGTGGTTGAAAGGCAAGATCATTGCCTTATCATGTTTGGGCTATGGGAGCACACATTTTATGTCAAAGGGAGAATATAAAGAAGGATTATGGGTTATAAGCAGCCAAGGATCATCTCGTTGCCTTGTGTTGTTGCCACCCCCAACCTTCCAAAGGTCAAACCAACTATCTTCCAATCAGTGGAAAGGCCAACACCACCGCCTTCCAAATCACTAAAGATTTATTGTAGGATTTATTTGGAGATCTTATACAATCCTCAGTAGATAGAGGCTGTATGTACTTCCAACCCACCACCTTTCTCAATAAGCCCTTCCCTTCTATAATTCTCTAAACATATTTAGCAGCCAGGGCTCTTTCCAAGCAATGGAGATTTTAAATGTCCCATGCTCATAGCTCTTTAGGAACAACAGTTTTTTCCATGAGACTCGAGGAATATTCTTTTTTATGTTTGTCCCCAGCCCATAGGAATCTGAAACTAAGTCTTCTTACCTATTCCAAGACCCGTTTGGGAATAAATGAAAAAAACACTCAGTACACAGGGATGGCTTCAAGTAGGGATTTCACCAACACTAACTTACCCCTCTTGATGATAACCATCTATTACACCATATTTACATCTCCTTTTCAACCTTAGAAACCATCCACACCCATTCTATTTTCTTGCAGTCACTGAATTTAGATGAAAACTTAGTGCTGCGATTACAATTGAGCTAATTGAGCACCCAGTTTACAATTATTGTATTGGGGACATTCTTATTCCACTGGCATCTATTACAGAGCTACTACAAGTGTCTGGTGTTGTTGATTCATCAGTTGATGATAAGGTGTGTCAAAACATCTCATCACTTGAGAATTGTATGAAAACAGAAAATGATTCAAACATTGAGAAAGATTGTGAAATGGAGCCAAAACCTAAGTATTGTATTAGAACAGAGCTATCTTCAGAATAGAGATCTTTGAGAAAAAGACAAAAAGCTAAGGTTAGTCTGGCCTTTGAGGATCAATCTGGTGGTGATAAAGAAATTGAACTAAAGCCAAAATGCGTAAATGAGACCAAAATTACAGAGAAAATTTTCCAGCAAGGGTCTTCAAGAAGGTGTAAGGCTAAAGTAGGTATGGATATCAAAGAATTAGATTTATCCTCGATTGAGAATATTATAGGTCTCAAAAACGGGGATATTGAAGTGAAGTGGGTAGATGGAATGATTTAAAAAGTAAGTGCTCTCTTGTTTTTGCTTGGATCTATTCTTTGTTACATTGATGTTTACTAACAACAGATGGCAAAGAATTTCAAATGGCCAGTCATATTTGACAATCGTAAACAACTTAATTTCCAAATAAATTTTTGTTCAATAGACTTGAAGAACTAGAACCACCACAATCCAACTACACCAATGGTGAAAATCCTTAGCAAAAGTGGCAATTTTTTTTTTTTAAACTTGGTATACTTGATCATGTTACTTATACAGGTTTCCATCTATTTTACTAGTCTCCAAAGAGAAACTCACTAGTGAGATGATGCAGGCTACGCTACAACAGGCCAATAATCTTTTTATCCCCACAGCCAATATACGGGTCAGGGTACAAAACCTAGATCTTTGAAATACTCATTCTCTTGAGCACTATGAGCAGTGATGCGTCTACTGGGCTCCAAGCCCAACATTTTCTAGGAGGGAAAATGGTGGAAAAAAACAAAGAAACAAACAACAAAGTTGTCAGCATTAAGAAAAATTGTTACCAGACATCCTTTGATCATATTCCAAAGAAAAAAGATAATGTTTGTCCTCACCAAGAGAAGATCAATTCCTGTTGGCTCAAGACCTGGAACATGCACCTAACCACAAAGCAACTACGAGGGTCAATGCTGTTAAAACTTCACGAAACTTGATCATAACCAAAACAACTTTAGCAAGAAGACATGTCAATCACCAATGAAACAATGTAAGAACCTAAATTCTGGCATAATTTCTTACACAAACAAGAGAATGCTACATCTATGGTGGCAAAACAATGATCAACTACTTAGCCAACCTCTTCTGAAGAATCACAGGATCACATGAAGCAACGAGCAGGGATCATCTCCATCATTAATCCAAAGAGTTCAAAAATGCAGTGCTACCCATGAGCAAACAACACCAACAATGAGCTATCCATGTAGATCAAGATAATCATAGAGTTACTTCATCATCAATGCAAACATATGGTGCATGGAATCCATTGAAGAAAATACATCACTATCATAGAATATACCCTTATTCTCAACAAGGCACCCCTAGAATTAATTAAAAAAGGATACAATGTCACTAAAAGAATTTGTAAAACCATCAAGAACAAGAAGGTTTAAATTTTGAAATATAACTGGAAAAAAACTATGCCTCACAATCAGAAAATGTGCTTCAAAAACATAGTCACTAGTATATATCATATTGAAAATTTTAACAAAACTTCTTGCTCAAAAACAAACATCGTTTATATACAACATTTCACCTTTTTCTAAGGGCTGGACTTTTGGGAAAAAATTTGTGGTTAGAATCCAAAATAAGCGTTATCTTTCACAGTTCACCATTAGAACCTTGCATGATTCAAAGCAAGGGTTCCATCACCATTGAGATGTTATCATCAAAACCAACATAAAAACCACTTGAATATCATATCCTCTACACATCAACATAACAAGTAAATACTCGCGCTATAAAGCATAGAAAACCATATTGCACAATATTATAAAATACCCTATCAGTAACAACAGATGGCAAAGAATTTCAAATGATCAATCATATTTGACAATCGTAAACAACTTAATTTCCAAATAAAGTTTTGTTCAATAGTCTTGGAGAACTAGAACCACCACAATCCGGCTACACCAATGGTGCAAATCCTTATCAAATGTAACAAAATAATTTATTTTTTTAAATGGTATACTTGATCATGTTACTTATACATGTTTCCTTCTATCTTACCAGTATCCAAAGAGAAACTCACTGGTGAGATGATGCAGGCTATGCTACAACAGGCCAATAATATTTTTATCCCCACAGCTAATATACAGGTCAGGGTGCAAAACCTAGATCTTTGAAATACTTGTGCTCCTGAGCACTACAAGCAGTGATGCGTCCAAAAACACCAAAAAACTCATTTCCAAAATTCCTACACCTTTGTCTAACTGCAAACACATCTGGTGCCAATTGGGTCTAGCTCCACTGGTTAGGTGGAATGATTGTTATCCTCCCTACAATGGTTCTATTCCCACCAATGACATGTTGATATGGCCTTTTTCCCTAAGGAATTTGCTTAAGCCTAGGTGCCATCCTCAGAATGAGGCAAAGTTCCCTGGGTTTTCTCAGGATATATTTTGCAAAAAGAATTTTAGTCAATTGGGTCTAGCCCAAGCAATTGAGGGGGAATGGTATCCCTCCACACCTAGGACCAATTCTCACAAGTGACATGTTGACCTCTTAATGAATGTATTTTTGATTGCCCCATACCCCAAATAATTTGGGTTTACCCTAGATACCATCCTCAGAATGAGAGGAAGTGCTAGGATATATATTCCAAAAGAAAATTGTAAATTGGGGCTAGATTGGGTGGCTGTGAGGAGTGTTAACCTTCCAATATTAGGATATACATGCAATGAAATATATGTGGGAGATTCTTGTTTTAATTAGAATGGCAACTCGGGTTGAGAATAGCATGAGATAAGTGTGTAAAACTACCAAGAAACTTATTCTAGATACAGTGTTCCACCCTAGCTTAGGAATGACATTTTTAAGGGTTCACATGTGTGCATAAAAATCACCTCACCCCACCTCAAGCCTCACACTCCACTATCTGAGGAGATCTTCAATGAGGTCAAGTAGTAGGGGGAATTATCACTAGGGGAAATTATAATTCCCCCCCACAGAACTCGGCTGAAGTTGTAGAGTTATAAAGTCACAGGTAAGCACTATCCATAACAACATATCGCAAGGTTCCATAGGGATTTTGAGTCATTGTTTTTGAGTGAGATGTGTGTCCAATCATTTCTTTGTAATTCGTCAATCTATCTTTTATAGGACTTGAACCATTGAATCTGGCTTCATCAGATATCCCTAACCCTAATGAACCTAGTGGATATCACCATCACGTGTGGATAACACTGCTTCAAATACAAGACCCAATAGGGTAGACTGAACGCATGAACTCATGCACCCAACATACTTAGAAAAATACACCATTCAAAAAATAGACATTCATGCATGCCCTCCCCTGGATGGGTAACTATTCCTTCCTAATTGAAGACAATACATTCATACATGTGCCTCATCCAGTGATCCTACTAAACTACTGCGCCTCCATTAGACGATCTCTTATGCGCCCTCTACTAAACATCAACTTTCCTCTGTACAAGATGGAATGTATTTGTTGAAGGATGATGTTGTTGTCAAAGGAGAATAACCACTGAGAAATAGGTAAAATCTAAGACTACCTCCACTCTTGTATCAGATAAAAGTAAAATTGTTGTCAAATTAAGCAATATTATTAAGCAATTTTCTCTTTGTATACTTAGCGAGCCAAAAATGAAAAATATTATATGATATGTGGGTACATGGAGCAGTTAGAAATCAGTGTACTTCCATAGACTGAAATGGAGTACAACCCTTTTACAAGGCCTATGGTACCAAGTGCAACATCTAGTTTAATCACAATAATATTCATTGGCTTGTAGCAATCTTCTTCTGGAAAAAACCTGGAAAAGCTTTATTACGCTTTGAATTTCAAATGCTTGTTAAAGGATCAAGTGATAGTTGCAAAGAACAAATCAAACTGGGTGATATCAAAACAAAATAATTTAGTATTTCCAAGACAAAATAACATTACTGATGTATCTTTAAATTCCATGAAAACAAAACAATTTGACGTATTGAAATGATATTAGGAGATTAGTAAACAGGATCAAATTAAGTGATGTTATGGCCATACCATTGTATCCATTTACGCTTCAAGTGAAGAGACTTAGCAACACCAAGACATCGAGTGCCCTCCAAGACAATGTATTCCTTGTGGTTTGTAGAGAGTCTTCTCACTCTAACATTGGGCTCTTCAAACCAAATTTGCACAAGGTCATTGCAAATGTAAAAAATCAGCAAGACACAAATTTGGTAGTAAATATGACCAAAATAAGAACTAGTGCAAACAATTTTCACAATCTTGCTTTTGAAACCAACATTATAATCTCCTTAGCATTATGATCAGCTGTCAGTGTTCTTCCCAAGTCAACAAACTTAGCTCTGCCTTGACGAAGTGTAATTGCATAAAAGGAATGTTGGTCTCATGCCAATAGGTCTCCTACGATGAATGCATAGGAACCTAGTACCTAGACCATTTTTCTCTCCGCTTAGCTACCTAGGGCTTATTTCCCTTTCCAAATATCAATAATTATTTTCCAAGAAAACAAAAAATAAGAATAATATTTTACTATATTCTAAAAGGTGAAGATGCTGAAATCATGCCACAAAGTGAAAGGAAATCAAATATCTTTCCTCAAACCACCAAATATATTAAGAAAACAACAATAACTATAAAAATAAAACTAGATCTCTCGATCTATGCATGAAATGAGTCAAGCGACTAAAAAAAATCTGACCAAAACAAACCAAAAATTTAAAACTTGACAAAATCCTCTAAACAAGCAGCAAATAAACTGCTAAAATTTTCTAAGATATCAGAGCTAGACATCAACACAATTTCATGTACTTGAATAAGCCCATTGTTGCTTATCGTTAGACTTCTTAAATTAGTTATTTATCATTTAATACTAGGACACTGTCTATGTGAAAAAAATAGGTCCTAGCTTCATCAAATATGACTTCATTTCCAATCAAATATCAAATCCAAAGGACACTAACTCATTACTCTTGGATGGTGCTAAAGTTAAATACACAAAATAACAAAAAATAAATATATGATAAAAAAATAGACCTGCAAGATTGTATTGGTAAAGTGTGACAGGGACACCAATAACTGAGACTAGAGAGATTTATAGAAGGCGATAGTTACTGCTGTGTGTCTATTGTGTGATTAGTGGTATGGTGGAGAGACCTACCAAGAAGGGACGTTGGTCTCAGGAAAGTGTAGTAGGGAGATCCATAGAGCATTTATGTAAAATGAAGATGAGAAGTGTTGTCTTCAAGTTGGTTTATGTTATGGTAGAATTTTGTTGGTGATAAGTGGTAACAAAACACTTACATCAATAGGTAAAAAGTAAATTTGGGGCATGAGTTGGACTGACTCATGTTATCTCATCCCTTAATGGTCCTAAGGGCATGTGGTGACCCGAACAACTTAGTACCTGAAAGACTTGAAAACATGGCTGACAAATGACTAACAAGAAATGGCTAACAAATGACTTGAAAGTCTTGTTAAATTTGTTATTTATCATTTAATAATAGTCAGACACTATCTATGTGAAAAGAAATAGGTCCCAATGTCACCAAATCCAGCTTTATTTCCTGTCACAGATAAAAAACAAACAATGTAATGATTAAATATGAAACATCAATCATAAAATAACACACATCAAAGTAATGTCGCTGCAATGTTACAATGAAAAATACAAATATAGAGCCTATTTTTACCTGAAGTTGACATATAGTAATTTTGCATGATCAATGGAACATGTATACCAAAATAAGAGTACTAGGATATTTCAATTTCCCAGTTCTCATCTTGGTCCTCATTTTCTCAATTGTGAACATGATATTCTCTAAATGAACTGTCACTATGAGCCTCCATAACATTATGTTCTATATCAAGTTCATTATAGAGATTTGTTATATTGTTTTCTCCCCTTCTATCACAATCTCATCGCCAAAGAGTTAGTGCTCTTTCATATGGAAAATTGTCAATGTCATACTTTGTTACATATAATATTAAACATGTATCCACATATTTATCAATCTTGTTCCTCAACTTTGAATTCAAGAATGATAATGCACTAAAAATTCTCTCATCCTCCGCTGATCCCAAAATCATGGTTTGACACAAATCTGCTAATTTGAAATATTCTGATATGTTTTCTTGCAGGTATTGGCTAGAACTTAAAGTAGTCCATAATCTTGTTATTAGCACCATTTTCATTAGTATTCTCCAAAAAATGATATTGCTTCCACATTGTTTCAGCAAAGCGTCCACCTTGTTGATACAATTTTGATGAATCTAAAATACCTTCATTTTGTTCTCTATGTATCGAGACTTTCTTGCAAAAATGGTCTACTAAACATTTTAATCTTTTTTTAAAATAAGCTTTTAAAGTTCTTGGACATTGACAATTTTTCCAATATTGAGGATATAGCACACACATGGCCTCCAACAATTCATCTCGAGGAAATCGTTCTCTTATCTCTAATGATAGTGATCTTGCAATTTCTATCAAATTTTGTCTCACTGAAATCATAGTATTATCAAATTGGTCTCTTGACACGGGGCAACCTTTGGTGATTCATCCTGTCTTATTAATATAATGAAAGGGAACCATATACCCACACACTGCAATACATAGCATCCCTTTTTTGTCAAACGTCAAAAAATTTTCAGTATTTTCTATATTGATGATCTCAGTCCAACTTTTAAACTCTGGACCAGTGAAAGAGTCTGGCATCATATACAAATTATCCAATGCAAGACATGCTGACTTTCTCGCATTTGTGTATTCCGCAATATACATTGTGCGATTTTGAGATATTTTCACAAGGACATTCATTTCATGTAGCATAGGAAGAATTCCAGCCAATGTCAATAATGTTTCTATATTAGTTAGTCGAGAAAGAAGATCTTGAGCTTTGTCTACATTATAGTGATTTTCATACATCAACCCTACCAAAGATTTAAACTCACTAAATAGTCTTTGAGCTGGTCCATTTAATGAAATTCATCTTGTATCAACATCTTTCAGTAGTTTTTTTCCATCCGTAATACCATCTGCAAATTGTTGAAACTCTAAATATCGTTTGGGACTACAAGAAAAGTATGCATGAGTCTCGCGTACAAGATCTTCAACTTTTGAAACTGATGGAAACATGCTTACTATTTTAAATGCAAGATTCATCCTATGATCCATACAATGAATACTAAGCATATATGGTGAAGTTGATAGTTGTAGCCTAACACAAAGGCCATTCCTTTGTCCTTGCATTACCGCTGCTCCATCTGCTCCAACACATACCAACTTTTTTGCAATCATTAATTGATCCATACCACTTTCCTTCAATCCATTAAGAACAAGTTCATAAATATTTTCAACTGCAGAAGTCTCTCTCATCTTATTAATCCCAAGTAAATAGGAATGCCTAATATGGTCATTAACCATATAAATGCTCATGCAAATCCATGAAGTATTATCTATAGTCGTAACCTCATCTAAAGACAATTCCAAAAACCTAGCATTTGCAATCTTCTCTTTCAAATCATCCTTTTCTACTTGAGCTAGATATCCTTCCCATCCCCAACCACTGGTTACAGACTAATGAGAAGATGGAAAGTTTGGCACTTGAAGAAAAGATAGAAATTTCATGTGATCTGGATAATCTGTCATAGGACGACCTTTAGATAAGATGTGAAATACAGTGCTTAATTGTATCATCTTGGATAACAAACTTCTTTCCATCATCTTTTCTAATAGAGATATGATGGTTCCTCTGTCTGCCTCAAGTTTCCTATTACTTAATAAATATTTTATATATTCTTCTACATATTCAACATGTCGACATTCCTCAAAAGATTTCCATCTAACAATAGATTTCTCTTTACCATTTACAATTTTCTTTTCATACACCTTTCCTACATGCTTTTGTACCATATCTAGCTTCATCTAAAATTTCACTACCTTTTGAGTTTTCCAACTACACGCAATACATCTAACTTGTCAGAAAACCTCGTTCTCATTTGTAGGAGGTATTTCTTCAATAAATGGAAAACTTGAGACCCAATTTTCTTGGAATCGTCTCATATGGCCCACTGGCCTCTTTTCCTTTTTTGTGAATGGATTGTGTCACTTTCCAAGGAAAAATCTTTAACATTTTCATCACCAATTTCTGTTGAAACTGCATTTATCTCACCCTGACCACTTGAGGAACCTGCTATTTCATCCATCGTATGGATATCAAATGCATTTCCACAAGAGTTAACCTCTAGATCTTAGTAACAGATTGTTCAAAGGAGATTAAATCATGAAGAGAATGTGTATTTTTGGATGGAGCCTTTTGAAAGTATGATAATACATCTGTTTGCCTTGATGGTTTCTTCCCATGATTATCTTTTGACATCTCACTAAATATTCCACAAGTAAAATTTCAAAACGATCTGCAAACCTGCATCAACAGTTTCCAAGCATTGAGATATGCTTCTTATAAATTCACTTGTTCATAGAGAATATAATTGTACTTTGCAAAAGAATTATTGAGTCAACATTGAAAGAACATATATCAGAAATTGAATTTTGAGGCAAAATGGAATTTCACAAAAATTATTTAACAATGATAATGGGAAACTATTAAATTTTAAGACATAAAATATAATAATTCGTTTGTATAACATCGAAACAACATCACTTATGCGATCGGAATGAAAAATGTCTCAGGGTAGAGAACGAAATAGGTTTTTTCTCCCTAGCTTGGATTTTGCTCGAATGGTGTCACTGCGAGGCTGGGGTTCCTTGCCGCAACATGCAGGGACGGTGGCCAAGGTGAAAACACCTTTCGGAGTGGACCAAGTAATGGATGGGGCAATATTGTGCCATTTCAGGTGGATTTTTCTCTATCTTTACCTCAACGGAAGACCAGGGAACTCCTCGGTGAGGGGGGTTTTGGTCCTGCTACGAAAACACTTGTTTTTTCTCCCCGGACAAATTCCTGGATCATTAATGGTGCGGAGTTAGGGTTCTTGTTCTTGGTCCATGATGTTTTTCTGTAGAATGGGAATCTTGGTGTTGTTTCCTCTGCTTCCCACAGGGGAGTGCGGGCTTGGGTTGCTCTTGTTCCGACAACAGTTTTTGTTAAAGACATATGTAGGGTCATTTCTGGGTGGGTTTCTCTGGGCAGGCAAATCTGTCTTCGCTCAGCAGTGGACAAGTCACAGGCTCCCTGCCTCCAGTTCAATCAAAGCTCTGGGAAAGGCATACCCAAAATAGTCTTTCCCTACGGTTTCAAGGATGGTACTGGAACTAAGAGGCTAGTAAGTACCCCCTGCTTTCAAATTTTCATAACTCCCCCTGTTGGGACATCACTTATATTCTGGGTAAATAGAGCAGACAGTGTGATGATTCTGAAACAATGTATCACACAAAAAATTGGATACCCTATGAACAAACAAAATTTGTTATACCGAAGTAGTATATTACAGCAACAGGATAATCATCTCCTACAAGATTATCATATCCTATCAGATTCCAGAATAGTCCTCAATTTGAGGCTCAAGCGAGAAGTGACGGCACCCACTAAACCCAAAAATGAAAGTGGGGGAGGGGGAAGTAGCTCTACAAAAGACACAGGAACAAAGCAGAAACTTGAAAATGGGAGATAATCATTCAAGAATATACTTCAAGGGAAAAAATCAGTCACAGAACCAACCAAACAGGCAGGGTCTGCCCCAAACCCATACATAGTGGAGCAACTTAACCACACCCCAAACCTAAACTTAGACATGCCGGAAATAGATGATTATTGCACCTCTTTTGAATCCCAAGCCATTATATGCGGTTTCAAATTTTGCCTTTGGGCTATAATTCGCCCCTAAAATTTACCATGATGTCAACTAGTCTGTTGGAAATCCCCCAGGCAAGCTGAATTGGCACATGGACCTGGAGGACCTCAATTCAACCTTAATCATAGAGACAATATGAGGATCCTCCTCTGTTTGAATTGTTCCTAATTTCCTACAGAAGGTGGTTGACAGGATTCAGGACCTGGTCCCCCCCTCCCAAGCTAGTGTACAATATGCCTACCATGCCCAAAACTCAAAAGATGATGCTAAGCCAAATGAAAGGGTATTGCTACCTGAGGAAGAAATTTGGACAACTAGAAATCTAAGTATGGAAAGGGTAGAGCCTCCATCCCTTAACATGTGAAAAATAAATGGTTAAAATATAATGAGATGGAAAGCTTAATTTGGAAGTCTTGGCAGGGTCAAGGAAAGCCACTATTACTTCCACATCAAGAGGTTTGTTTAGAGAAAAGCTCACCCACTGAAAGTCAGGGCTTCTTTCTGACCAATCACCAGCCTTAGGAAGATGAGACTTCAAGAGAAACAATCAAGTCTAAAGATATAGGATTTGATGGATGCCATTGCTTAGTTGGCTTGGCATTCTTTGTTTTATAAATCAAACAGTGTAAGCGGAACTATTTTGAGGAGTACGAAAGGTTCAAGCATGTCTAGTTCCCGTTTTGGGAAAAATGGTGAACATTGAGCCTTAGCAAGTAACACATATCCAGAATTATCAAAACCTGCATTTTGCTTTTTATGATCAAAGCAAACCTTTGTCATTGAAGGATCTCCTTTATGATATACCAGTCAAGGGTAAAGCTGGCCAAGTTTCTTAGTGATAACAACATAATCTTATATGGTCTGGTTAAGAAAAATATTCAAATTCTGCTTGGCTTCTTGCTAAAGATATTTCCTCAAGAGGTTTTTCATTTTGCAACATTCTCAGAAATTTTACAGTCTGGAGTGTCAAAGAAAGTTATCTTAGGAATGTTCTCAACTATGATCAAAAGTCTAAGGACCTACCTGTTTTTACTGACATCTAAGTGACAACGATTTTCTCATGTAATTCTTCTTAAAGTCAAAATTTTCAAGGGTTTGTGCTCCAAGTGGGCTATTAGAGCCTACCAACCTGCAACTTCAATGACAAAAATATTCTAGGCAATACAGTCAGTACAAAAGAAATATATTTTATAGATATAGTGTCATCATGCAATACCTGCCAATAGAAAAATTTAAGCCTGACCAACTTGTAGGACGCTGCAAGTCAGGACTCAGATTTAAAGGTTGTCCTGCCTTTATTACAAAGTTCTATCTAATTTTGTAGCATAAGATATAAGGCTGAGAAACAATGTAGATAAGGCAAGATAATTTTATTTAAGTCTAAATAAAGCCTGACAGATAGGTAAATGGGACTAAGAAGTACAACCAGTGATGCCAATATGTAGGGGAACCCTTATATGGTCTGGTTAAGAAAAATATTCAAATTCTACTTGGCTTCTTGCTAAAGATATTTTCAGGTTGATTATCCTGGTGCTTATCAAAATACTCCATTATATTCAAAAAAATTGAAGTCACTTTTAAAGAAGGATCTGCAAAATTAATCAATTTGCAATTGTCTTCATCTCGTATATTTTTATGAAGAGGAAAACAACTATGATCGTCCAGTTTTGACTAGTGAAAAACAAAAGGGGTTTGACCAACTGGTTTCAACTAAAAATGGCCAAAACCAGTCTCAGCCAGCTAGCTTTGAATACGCCAATTTTCATAATTCAATTGGACCTCTTTCTCCTTTACCAAAACATTATTTATTTATTTTTAAATACCATATTACGTACTTTCAGTTCATCACTGTGCTTTCCCCTCTTTCATGCAATAGCTTGGGTGTAACAGTGTAACACATTTCAAGAGTTAAAAAGATCCTAATGGCATCTATTTTATTTGAAGGTTAACTGTGTCTCTTTTTCTTAGGGGTTCTTCCTTTAGAGATAAAGGATTCATGTTACTAGGCCCTAGTAAAGCATATCATGCCATAGAAGACACATCATTTGAGACTTACCTTCTGTGGTTGTGTAAAAATTATGTACAATCCACCTGGTTGTTGAAGGCATCCCTGACAAGAGATTTAGCATGGTAGAGCAAGGATATATTATCGCCTAATATCTTATAACAAAATCTTCAATACTGCCTTCTTTCTCGAAAAATGACTTCTTAGTCTTAAGCACCAGTTAATCAGGTTAGGTAGTTTCCCAAGTTATTCACAGCAAACCATAGAATAGAGTTCACTCTAGAGACATTGGTAGCTTGTTGCTAACAAAAATCGCTTTTTGGTCTTGAGCACTAGTGAATATGTTTAGGTAGTCTCCCATGTTATTCACAGCAAACCTCATAATAGAAAATGGTCATCCCGGAGGCAAAGGCTCTACATGTCTGAACTGCTTACTAGTTTTTATCTCATTACCTACAACTTGGAAGATTTTTGCTTTTGTATTGCTCCTTTAAATAAACTTAGATATGAGATGCTTTCAACACTTCTAATTATTTCCTTTCTTGTTTTTTAGCCAATCAGAGGGATTGTTTTAAAGTTTGTAGTTATTACAATTTCTTTCTTTTCTGTATCTAGTTTCCTATAAACTATAATTAGTTATGGTTTAAATTTTCTTGTTTAAAGGCTTATATGTTGGAGAAACTATTACTTTGCGTTCTACTACCTTGTTGCTTCTGTCATCGAAAGAAAGCTGAAGTTTGATGGTCAACACTCTATTTAAACATATGGCTTCATAATGACTTCTATCTTGGATACATCCAGTCAACTCTAGAATAGCAATAATTTTCACAGTTCTCTGTTTGTTTCTTACACGCTTGCATAAATACACATACAACCCAAAATGTAGGTGTTTTCAGTTAAGGATAAATCTAAATCAAAACCAGCCTCTGTTCTAAAATAAGAAAAGGATGTCTCAGGAATGATGTGGAGAGAAGAATTGGACCTCTTTTATGCTAAATCACTCCAAAATGCTATCCACCTTGGAGATTTTGAAGGCGCATGGGAGGGCACAATTGCTAAAATGGTAAGAGTTTTTTCAAATAGAATCTTGTCATGGAACTCAACATTGCATTTAAAATTGGGGGAATTGTAGATAAGGCAAGATAATTTTATTTTAAGTCAAAATAAAGCCTGACAGATAGGTAAACGGGACTAAGAAGTACAACCAGTGATGCCAATGTGTAGGGGAACCCTATGCTACTCCAAAGTCATAAAAAAAATATAACAGGATCAAACAAGAGAACATCAAAAAAGTGGAAAGAGGATAGAGTGCAAGAGATTAACTAGAGGTACATAAGACATGATGAAGAGGAAAAGGGTAAAAAGAAGAATCTACCATGGAATCAATCACTAAGAATGATCCAATACACTGTCTAACGATATTGTCTGGGCCCTGTAAAGTACCCATGCCTGAGAGGACCTGGCTAGATGATCCTCGGAGGCATCTACCAAACATGAGCAAACCTTCTCCGCACATTCAAGGGTAGTGAAGTCATGGCTTAAAGTGTGTGCATCAATGAACCTTTTGATGAAATAAATTCGTAACCAAGAAAGCCACTAATTCTAACTTGTATAAGATAGAATTTGCATTGAAATCTTCTGGCAATTGGAGAGAAAAACCTTGGGATTGGCAGGGTATTGTTAAAAAACACCAATACAAATTGAGAGAAGCCTTACGATAGTGGTTTCAGAGATGCCACTAAAATCAACCGTAGGGATATTTAAAATTTCTGAGATGAGAAATCCACTGCTTCTAAATATCTTGGATCATTCCCCGAATGGTTCAACAATATATGCCACTTTGCTTGTTAAAAATGTATTGTCAGTGGTTTATCAAAGTCCAAATGATCGGGGTAAATGGAAAGATAATGTTAAATATGAAAAATCCATTGCATGCTCTGAAAAATATAGCAGAATAAGTGGAAGCAAAGATTCAGCCATGGGTAAAATTAAGAGAAAAGAAAATGTTTGCCATGCCTGACATGGTCTAGTCAAATATTATGCATACTATGAGTAGCTCCAGTGTTGTATATAAAAACAGTCACCGTGGATAAACTTGGTAGCAAAATAAAGCAACATTAAATACAATTGAGCATACCTTACAAAGTTCTCATATGTTGAGACGCACTCACGTGTTGAATACTATGATCTCTGTTCAACTTTTCTATCAGATGTAAAGAGGTCATTATCAGTCATCACTTCCTCAATACTTCCACCATGGCACAAGGCCTCAGCCACAATCAGGATGGACCATTTCCTGAAAAATCGTGATACCATTTAGGTTAATTTTGAAGCCAAATCTTCTTTCCAAAAGATGAAATCCAAATCAGCATAATGATACTTCTACATGTTTGTTCAGCGTTAGTTGATTCTCTTTTTCTTGTGGGGTAATAGGCAGATGGAGAGAATCTTTAACAAAATTTGATATCCAACCCTTAAAGAAAATTCATGGTCTCTTGCAACCACGGTTGTATGTGCTTCCAAACCAGCGGAAGCATTCAACTTTGGCTAGCAAAGTGATTATCACCCCTGTTCCGACTGCAGGAGGCACGAATCCACCTAATTTGGCCTTCCAAAACAACTGATAATCTATATAATACTCAGAAACTATCTTCTCCCTTACTTCAAACTTGAAGAAAAACAAGAAATATGAAGCCAAATTACCTTGATTCAAAAGCCGGCTACAGATGGGCAGGACCTACATAAAGGGGCCTAATTTCTCATGCTCAGCCAACAATTTTGTCAAGTACTGGCTGTTGTTGTTGCTGTTGCAATGGCATGAGACATTCAGATCCAAGAAACCATGGATACCAAAACAAGAGAAGAATAAATGGATTGAAAATGCAAGAATATCACACCGAAACTGCTGTTGCTAACTAGAAAATTAGGATTTGTGAACTATGATCAAAAACCGTATTTCAAAACAATTTTATATAGGATGAATTCGTGAAAACAGGGAGCCAGGGAGCCATATACACCATGAATCCATGAAAACAGGGAGCCACCCTCCATTTGAAAACAAATTAACCTCCGCCCTCCATTTCAAAACAAATCTAACCTCCCAGGACCAAATCGACCCTCACAATTTCACAAACCAATCCCAAACTAGAAAAACCAAACTGTAAATAAGAAATATGGTGATTTTAATCTCCCAAACCAAGAGCAAATATCAAAATTGGGTGGTTTTAAGGGAATACGATTCAGTTAGTTTATCTGCCCATTTTATATTTTGGGCTAAAATAAAAAATTTAATTAATTTTTAAATAAAATTAGGGATAATTATATAAAAAAGGTTTTTATTATTTTAATTAAAAATTCGCCCCATTAAAATATCAAAACCCTCAAATTTCACCTTTGGGCGATTATTCACCCCTGAAATTTACCATGATCAACTTGTACATCTGGCAAAGATTGAACGAGTTTGAAGACCCTAGATCTAGTTTCATCCATTCGGGCTGCGATATATTCAGGGATATAAAGACATCAAATGTACAAAGAAGTTGCACAGATGGTCATCCAAACCAAGGATGATGACTCTACATTTGAAGAATCACCAGTCTGCATATGCAGACGACTATCTTTTCTATGTACATGAAATGAATTTATAAAGTTGAGCATGGGGATGCTCGGCTCAACTAGATCATGAAATTATATTATGATGATGTATTGTATTGTATCTTATATAGGTCACCTTCCAGTTCGAAACCTCAGATCCTCATGATAAAGCATTTCACCCGACAACAAATATTTACGACTTCATGCTTTAGGGGGAAACTGTTATAGACATATTTTGGCACTTCAACCCCAATCTTATATGTCAATAAACTAGGGCTCTTCAACCCCTAGAAGTGTTGTTTCATACCCTAACATAACATGGTCAACTGATTACATCATTCCTCAAACGTTCCACCTGAAAAACCATCCAGAATTGGCCTAAACTGGACCATACTGACTACTCCACTGTGAGGGTGCGATGCATATTGACTTCTACACTAGCCAGGTGCGATGCATACTGATGAGGCCTTTTTTAGGGTGCGATGAGTGAGGATGGAAAAATTTCCGAGACAGTTTGCTAAGTGGATGCTCAAGGAATCTTCTAGAAACTTCTCCTATGACACTTGCCTCTCTGAATTCGTCCAGGGATGAGTAAGAGATCCAAGAAATTTCCAAGTGGAACCAAATGCAACAAGTTGAATGACACTAATCAATAACCCAGAGATGACTCACACCCTTGCACACATCTATAAATGGATCCCTCATCTGAGAGATCTGGAGGCTGGAATATTGTAATTTGCAAGGAAGTGTTAATAGTTTGTATTTGAGAAAGAGCATTGTATTGTTGGTGTAATATTGCTATTTCATAAGGTGAAGAGGGCTTCATGTTGGGAGGATGATGCTGGATCAGACAACTGGGTTGTAATTCTCCCTTCTATATAATAAAGTTCTTCGAGTTTTCTTCCATATAACTGTGCAACTGTGAATGTTATTATTTGTGAATGCCATTGTATGTTCATTATATTGCTGATTCTGTAATGATTATGATATAATAGATCAAGATGCTTTGACGATTCTTTCTTATTGTGTTTCTACAGGTACTCTCCAAGCGGGATAAGTACGGAGAGGAGTTGCAAGCTCTGTCAAGGGGGAGAGAGATCAAACAAGGAGTTAAGCGGAAGATCCAGGTTGGTTCCTTTTTCTTTCTCTTATCTATTATACATAGAAGAAATCATGAATTTCTTTAAACTGTTGTTTCTAGGGTAGTTGCCAAACCTAGAGGGCTAGCCGATCGAAAAGACACTAGTTTTCCCAGAAACACTTCCTATATATTATAATGGCATAAACTTTAAGTAGGGTTTTGGAAAACCAAAGACAGAAAATAAGCATCACAGGGATCAAAATAGCAAAAGAAGTTAAAACAATAAACCACTCACTTTTTGCTGATGATACATTGCTGCTGGGAGGGGCTTCAACAATAATAGCAAGGAGGTTCACCAAAGTTCTGGATGATTTCTTACAGGTATCAGGTGGGCTATTAAAAAATGCAAAATGCAGGATATATGGATGGAATAACCCCCCAAGAACTATGCAAAGGATCTCACAAATCTTAGACATCCCTGTACATTAAAAATGGAGACACTTCTTCTATCTGAGACTTCCAATCTCAAAAGAGAACATGAAGACAAAAATATGGACTAAACAAATTGAAAAAATGAAAAACAAAATATAAAGCTTGGGTATGATGTGGTTGAATATGGCAGGAAGGGTAATACTAGTCAAAGCACTCTTTGTAGCACTACCTATTTACCGATATGCAATAATCCTGGCTCCAGCAAGTGCACACAAACAAATGGAGTTAATATGAAGAAGTTTCTTGTGGTAGGGGGGGAAGCAAGAAAACAAAACATTTAGCCTGATTAGGTGGGAGAAAGTAGTTCTTCCTTATGAACAAGGAGGACTATCAATACGGATACCTAGGCTCATAAATGCAGCACTAGGAATGAAAATAATATGGATACTAATTACAAGAAAAGTGTTAGGCCCCTATACTACTAGTGTAACCCCTTATTGTTATTAGTACAACCCACTTATTATATTGATGTACCCATGTAGTGCCCATATTGTTACTATTGTGCCACAAAGAAGCCCACTATTGTTATGATTGTGCCCTTACATTATTATTGTTATGTCGGCTCTAATTATGTTATGACCCCTTAGGCTCCTATATATAGAAAGGAGCTCTTTTCATTTGTATCATCCAAGAATTTTTCATTTATGTAATGTAAAGGAGGTTGCCCCCTCAAAGAGGCTGAATTCTAAGGCGTTGATCTATCTTTTCTATCTTTTCTTGAGCTTGTTTCATAACATTTGGTATCAGAGCTTTGGATTCTAGGGTTTCGCTGCTCCAAACAGGTCATTGTGGCATTTTCGCTATAACCTTTATCTGTGACGTTTCAGAAGTCGCAAAAAAAACCCATTTGAGAAGAAATCACGCTGAACCTTGGCTCCGAATTTCAGATCTTTTCGCGCGATATTTGCAGAGATATGATCTAAGGAAGTTGGTCTTTTTGTAGACTCCTTAATTACATTCAAAACAGGTGAGCTGGGGAAAATCGTCATAACTTTCTCTCTGGGGATCAGATTGAAATTTTGTAAGAAGCTACAGAAAGAGGACAGACTATAGTTTCTTTTATGCCTTTTTCAGATCCAAAGGTCGAAAAGTGACACATGGCACTTCATACAATTTCACTCTTCTGGAAAGGTCTATAATCAGGTCATCTTGGGAGATTGTGCATAACTCTTTCTTGGATAATCCAATTTGGATCCGACTGGTGGCATTGGAAAGAGAACACAGAGGGCTACTATAGGTCTCAATTTCAGAACTTAAAGTTTCGAAAGTACAGAGTTACAGTTGTTTCAAGATTGAGCTCCTAAAATCAAGAAAAAGCATGATGAGGAAGTTTGATGGCAAGGATCCGGTAAATTGGATCTTCAAATGGAGCAATATTTTGATCTAGATGGTGTACAACTGTTACAAAAGGTATGTATTGCATATTCATATTTAGAACCAAATCAATTTTTATGGTATGAAGGGATTTTTTCTCGTAAACAACTTGTTACGTGGTCAATTTTCACGGAGGAAATGATAGCACATTATGAGGATACAAAGAGCAACACCTTCTTTAGACCAACACCACAATAATTGGAAAGAGTAAAAGGGCTTTGTGACATAGTGGAAAGCAAAATTATGGAAACCAGGAAGCATACCCCTCACAACTATAAAGATGGAAGTGTTGTCTCTCCCAGCCTTCCACAACCTACAAGGGTTACACCACAACAATTGGAAGAAAAAAGAGAAAAAGGGCTTTGTTGCAATTGTGATAGCAAATGCACTAAAGGTCATAAGTGTGCCGAGAAGAAATTATTTTACATAGAATATGAAGAGGAGGACGAAAAGGATCAAGAAACATCAAAAGAAGAGGATATACGCCAGGACCCTGGGACCCCCGAGAATGAAGAAATGAATCAGACCATATCTTGTAAAGCATTGGAAAGAATTACCACTCCTCAAACTCTCAAGATAGAAGGACATATCAAGAAGAAAAATGTTCAAGAAGTGAAAGATCACATCGAGCATCAAGAAATGAATCCGACCATATCTTGTAAAGGATTGGAAGAAATTACCACTCCTCAAACTCTAGAGATAGAAGGACATATCAAGAAGAAAAAGGTTCAAGTAGAGAATGATCACATCGAGCATCAACAACAAGTTCTCCAACTTTTAAAGGATAACGCCACTTCGGTGCAAAATCAAACAAAACAACAGGTAGATCAACATTGTAGTGAAAAATGTTTTGATGTAGGTGATTGGGTATTTTTACTACTACATCTCAAGCAAGCTATTTATGAGAAAGAAATGTTGGCAATACTTCATGCACTTAAAAAATGGCGACCTTACCGAATGGGAAGACTCTTCAAGGATGAGGATGTGGAAGCATTGTTTTGTGCCATTTCTATTATCGAACCAAATTGGATAAACGAAGCAAGGGATGAATGGAAGAAGGACGAAGAAGTATGGCCACTTATTCAAAAGTAGCAAAAGATCCCAATTCAAACAATATTGCCAGAAATTGAAGAGGAAGGAAAAATCATATTGGAACCTGGAGCAGTCACAGAAAAAAGAACTCGAAAGCTACGAAATCGATCAATTTCAGAGTATCTCATCAACTGGAAGAACTTACCCACTGAAGATTCCACATGGGAGGACAAGAATTTTATACAGAAGCATCAAGAACTACTCAAGCGTTGAGGACAACGCTTTTTGAAGGAGAGGGGCATGTTAGGCCCCTATACTACTAGTGTAACCCCTTATTGTTATTAGTACAACCCACTTATTATATTGATGTACCCATGTAGTGCCCATATTGTTACTATTGTGCCACATAGAAGCCCACTATTGTTATGATTGTGCCCTTACATTATTATTGTTATGTCGGCTCTAATTATGTTATGACCCCTTAGACTCCTATATATAGAAAGGAGGTCTTTTAATTTGTATCATCCAAGAATTGTTCATTTATGTAATGTAAAGGAGGTTGCCCCCTCGAAGAGGCTGAATTCTAAGGCGTTGATCTATCTTTTCTATCTTTTCTTGAGCTAGTTTCATAACAAAAAGAGGACTGGTTGAAAAGGACTCTTTTATCAAAATATATGGATGGCACCAGGGAAAGATTACTTAAGGGAAATATCCCTATAACACAATGTACCCAAGTTTGGAAGTTGGTTAAAAAAATAATTCCATTAATGAGTAGATACATCTCTAAAATCCCATGCAATGGAAAAAAAATTCAATCTGGGAGGGAAAAATCATGGGAAAAGAACCACTTCAAACCCATCCAGAAATTGAAGACATACAAGAGTGGATGAAAGGTAAATGCTTTAACACTTTACACTCAATCTCTTTATGGAACCAAAAGGAGTGGCAAGACTGGAAAATCTCAGCAATTTCGACAGACCTCGAAGGGCAATGGAGCAAAATCATGCAGATCTTAAAAGGGGCAGCGCCAATCCATCTTAATGAGGAAGATGAATATCTCTGGGACCCAAGCGGTGGACATTATACAATTAAGACTAAATACAAAATCCTTCAAGAACAATCAAATCAACAAGAGTGGGATTCTTGGAAAATAGCATGGAAATCAGAAAGCTTGCCTAAGATAAAAATGTTCATCTGGACTCTTTTAAAACGAAGAATATTGACCACTGAAAACTTAAGAAAAAAAGGCTTCCAAGGCCCAACACGATGCTCATTATGCATGCAGGCTGAATAAAATATTCATCATCTTTTCCAAGAATGTATCTTCGCCAAAGAATGTTGGCAGCAATTGATAAGTCCTATGGAAATAAGAAAAATTTCGAAAAGTCGTTGTCAGATTTTCTTCAAACCTTTGAGAAAAGCCTACATATACACAACAAAGAAGAAAGCCACAATTCAGAGGATATGGAAATGTATTCCAATGGTTCTATGTTGGCAAATTTTGCTGACAAGAAACAAGCGCATTTTCAAAAATCAAATTCCAAGGATAGGGAAGACCCTTTCAAAAACTTGGGGTCTAACCTTTGAAATACTCAATGTGAAAGGAACAGCTCCAACAAACAATCAAATCCTTCAATAGGAAGAGCGAGACTGGCTAAGCAAAGCCATAATAAATAATAATGGGCAAATAGGACAAAGGAGGACAAGCACAAGAGGTATATGGAAAATAAGAATGAGTGAAGCGGAACTGACAAACTGGAGAAAAAATCAGAATAGATATTGTTTATACTTTGATGGGGCTTCAAAGCATAATCCGAGAAAGGCAGGGGTAGGAGGAATAATCCTCAATCCTGATGGGAAAGAAAATGTCACTTATGGATGGGGCTTGGGACAAATTCTAAATAACAAGGCAGAAGCATACATTTTGTTGATGGGAACAAGAATAATTGAAAAAAGAAAAATCCAAAATCCCATCATAATAGAAGACTCAACCATAATAATAGAGGCAATGGAAAGAAACAAAAAACCAAGAAATGAGCACATGAACAAAATCTTTAGAATAATAAGGAAGAACTTGGAAGGCCCTGGCGATGTAATCTATATACATGTCTTGAGAATAAATAATCAACAGGCAGATTACTTTGCAAACCAAGCAGTGAAAAAAAATGGAGGGCTTGTTCGTGAAAACAAGGAGGAATACCATAGCTCAGTTCCTTAATAACCAACAAAAGCCTTATGTTTAAAGCTAACAAAATCCAAAGGAAAATCACAATGAGAAAAGCAATAAATCAAAAAACAACAGTTACAAATCAACAAAGGAAAAAACATTGCAGCAACAACCAGGGAAACATGGGAAAGTAAAGGAAAAAGCATGAAACTCCATGCTCCCACACGAGCAACAACAGGAAAGAAGGCATGGATCTAAGTCACAATAACTACATTTTAATATATCTCATCAAAGTCAGGTTTTGGGCTGAGATAAAGCACAATAAGAATAGAGGGTACATTCATAAAAATTGCAGCAATAATCTCAACAACGAAATCCCCACTTTTCATGTTATTATAGTGATTATTTGGTCTCCAAGATCCCCCCTGTCCTATCTAATAGCCAGCAGTGTTTCCTATTCACAATGTGCAGACTTCATCTTAAGCCCCCACCCTTCTATTTACCCATGCCTCATCTGAAATTCAAAAATCTTTCATTTGCATCTATTAACACCGTTAGGCCCACACCTCAAAACGTTTTCCATAGTGTTGCTCCCCCCTTTTCGATCAAATCAGGATCGTAGATCGAGAGCTCAATCCGACGGTTGTTGTTTAGCCCATCCATCCAAATCTGCGCAAAGCACCCACATTGTCGATCTGTACAGATAGGATCATACGGCTCTCACCGATTTCGGGTGGTCAACAAGCAAGGAGATAACTCTCCCGAAAAGCGGTTTTCTCTCTCTCCTCTGATGCTACGTGTCACCCAATCAATGGAATCGGGTGACCCTTCCCTTTTACCACTTATGGTTTTTAACCTGCCCGATATACCACCGCTGTGTATAATCCCACCCTTTTGCTCAGTTAACTTGCGGACTTGTTCGTGCCCAATGACCGTTGATCTCAACCATTGATGGTTGTGATGGATCCTCCAGCCTCCTCTCCCATCAGCGCCTCTGGTTTATCCCCTCTACACAACCTCTAATGCCAACCTCTGCAATTTAACCTTGGCTGCTAATCTTCTAGCAACCTTGTCCGTTGAAACATCCAATGGTTCCTGTTTATGCAAAAAGGAAAGTGGACATCAACAACAAAAGAAGAAGCATCTTAGGCAACACAAAATCAAAGATATACAGCAAAATCTGGAGAAGAAAGTAGAGACATGGGAAAAACAAGCATACAAATCACATGGTACCCAACCCAATAAAGGAGAGAACTCTTCGAACAACGAAGGAGAGAACTTGGACAATTTTGACAAGAAGAACCAGTCAAATCAGGAGCATTCAATCTTTAAGCCTTGAAAATATGACATAGAGCTTATGACTTGTAAATTTTTATTTCTAGTAGGTCAATTTGTTAGACAGTACACTATAATTCACTTAAAAACTCATGAAGTATTGAATACAAGCCTAGGAGAAGAGACTGCGTTCCTATCTCATGGCTTAGAGGTTTTTCATGATACAGTCTTTGTAATAGGAACTTGCTCCATTAAAGCTTTTGGTAATATATAAACTACCCGACCTTGTTAAAAAAAAAAACTAAGGGCTTGAGCAAATGGCTTCTAGAGGAAAAAATTTGCGAGCAGATGAGTGGAGTCTAGGTGAGTAGACGGGTCATCCTTACTCATCTCCTTTTTGTAGATGTTGTTTCTCTCTTTTGTTTTGGATTGGAATCGAAATTGTTATAAGTGTTGGATATCTCAAATCTTTATTTTATGAGCACGGGTTTGGAGATAAATAGACAAAAGTATGTAGATAATGCTTGGTCTTTGGAGAACCACCTTACAACACAATTTAATGCTTTATTACCTCGTGTTAATGGAAATTTAAATAAGGATATAAAATACCTCATTTTTGTTATCAAAAGTAATAACTACAAGAAGGTAGATTTTCAGTGGATTGTTGGTAAAATTTAACAAAAAAATATTTATGGTGTAATAAATGGCTTTCTAGAAGCGACAAGCTAGTCCTAGTTAAAGCAATGTTAGAATCAACCTCAATATTTTGACACCTTTGGCACATATTCTGAAGGGTATCTTAGAGAATATTTGAAATTTATGCTTCATTTACCTTTGGAGGGGTAATGGAGATTACAGAGGCTTGGATTTGGCGAGCTAGAAAAAAATCTCCCAACCAAGGAATGGGGAGGGCTGGGTTTAAAAGATGTATATAATTTTGGTAAATCTCTTGCAGCTAAACCACTTTGGAACTTTATTTCAAATCCAACCTCTAGAGAGATGTCATTCTAGGTAAATACATCACTCATAACTCTAGAAACGAAGATCAAACAAAGGGATACAAGGTGTCTCCAATCAATAGAAGGCATTATCTCTTTCCTTCCCTATGATTGGACACTTTCTTGCTTGTAAAGTTGGCTTGGGATCTTCAGTGAGAATAGGTGTTGATGCCATTATGGGGTGTGGTGAGATTTAACAAAGTATCCTATCAAACAAGAACTGTAACCAGAAAACGAGAACTCTAGCAAAAAACCCCCAAAAACATCCCAAAAACGAAAAGTGTGTATGCTGGAGCAACATTCTTTTCGGATGATTTTTCTACAATTTTTAAAAATGACAGTGAAAACCATTTTTTTGCATGAAAAACATGAAAAAGCACCTTGAAAACAAAAAGTGTTCTTTTTTTTGGGGGTAAATTTTCAACATTTTTTAGCAATGGCATTAAAGATAAATTATTATGGCTCAAAAAACTTTAAAATTTCAACAATTTTCAGGCATGTCGTTAAAGATAAAACATGACATTAACCTAAGAAAACATGACACATTGCAAACAAAATTTAAAAATCAACCCTCAAATTGACACACAATGGGGGTGAATTTGACCCCTTGCACTAAAAATTTAAAAATCAACCATTAATTGATGCACTGTGGGGATGAACTTGATTCATTGTAATTAAACCTTAAAAATCAACTAACAAATTATCACATAGTGGGGTCGGTTTGTTAGTGTAACAAAAAAAAAAGGTAAAAAAAAAGAAAAATTAGATAAATAATGAAAAATGAAGAAATAAAATGTTATTATTTAAAAAAAAAAAAAAAAGACACCACACAAATTAAAAAATAATATAGAAATAGATTGCAAAAAAAAATTAAAACAAAAAAGAGTTTAAAACTTTCAAAAGGAC
Organism: Pinus tabuliformis; assembly: GCA_031772625.1. Taxonomy (NCBI): domain Eukaryota; kingdom Viridiplantae; phylum Streptophyta; class Pinopsida; order Pinales; family Pinaceae; genus Pinus; species Pinus tabuliformis. The sequence goes on from CM062819.1 coordinate 1,041,802,093, forward strand.
AAAAAAATAATGATAATAACCAAAAAAAACCATAAAATAAAAATAAAATAAAAAAAATCAAACATAAAATATTAAAAAAAACTTATATAAAAAAAAAACACATAAAAATAACAAATTAAAAAAAAAAAGAGATTAAAAAGTATAAAGGAAAAAACAAAAAACAGAAAAAGATCCCACTAAAAAAATAATTTAAAAATAAAATTAAAAAAAGCAAAACTATTTTTTTTTAAATATATGTTAAAAAAATTAAAAAATAGATTGAAATTATTTTGAAAACATTAAAAAAAAAAAAAAGTAAAATAACATTAAAAATTTTACTTGTGATTTCTACGAAAAAGACTCTTCTTAATGTAATATGAATCACAAAACATTAAAAATATAAAAAAACTATTTAAAAAATTTAAAAAACATTAAAAACATTTAAAATATATTTGAAAAAAATAAAAGAAATATATTTAAAAACAAAACCATTATTTTTTTCTTTTTGAAATTTCTTAGTCCGGCGGCAAGTGCTGCAGTTGGGGCTAGGGGTGGTGTGCCACCCCTCAGCCCTTCTCGCGACCCTTGTGACACGACCAGGGAGCGCACAAGCCATTTGAGTTATATATGTGTGTGTGTGTTTTGTTTTTAAATATTTTTACTTTATTTTAATATTTAATATTTTAAAAGTGTTTTCTTTCTAATTTATATTTTTTTTCATAATTTTTTTAATGTTTTTTTTTCAATTCTTTTTTCTAAATATATATTAAGTTTTGTTGTGTTTTTATTTTTTTTGTAAATTGTTATTTTTTTGTTTTTATTTTTTTTAATTAGAGTTTTATATGTTTATTTTTAAATTTTCAGTGATGCCTTAATTTTTGAAACTCTTTATTTAGTTTTTTCTTTATGATTGTTTCCTTTTTCTATTTTTGTTTTGTTTTTTGTTTTGTTTTTTTACATAGGTATATTGTTTGTTGACCAATGTTGTAACAATGCAACATACAAAAAAAAAAAGGCCCAACCAAGAGGTCCATAGCCTTAGAAGCCTAGCATACCAGAGGAAGAACTAGAAAGACACCAGTGATCATAATCAGTCGTTAGAGGTAATTGAAGTAGGATTATCTAGCCCTGTTCCTAGAGGAGGAGGGTGATACAAACAATTGGCATGATTCTCAAAGAGAGCAAGCCAAGCTTCAAACTTTTCAACTTTCTTCGTCAATAGATTTTTCCCATGCTAGATAATTACAATTATTTCACAAACATGGCATTGGAAGTAGCGAAGTTGTTCTAGTTTGGCCATAATAACCTCATGCTCCTCCCTTTGGGCTCTATCGAGAGATTCCAACTGAGCAATGGCAGACTATACAAGCTCCTGAAGCATCGTGGAAATCCCGAGACACCTGGAAGGAGCACAACCCGTTGTCCCCGTACAACCCTAAATGTTGCCCCATCCCCGAGAGGCCATGGCATGGCCGCAACTTGATTCTGTGCTACCTATGACAACACCATGACCACTCTAAATTATCATTCTATTGATTCTGTGCGCCATGGAGCTGACTGACTACCTTTGCCCCCCACGAGTTTTGCGATGCCCATGCCTAGCGCCACACATTGAACCAATGCCCTGTTTGGTGCTTCCACCACTTGCATTCGCAGCGCCACCTTGAATGCCTTCAAAAGAAAATAATCCTTCCACCTTTTTTTGGGCTACGACATGCGTGGAATAGGCTTCATATTGAAGTCCAAGAAGAAGTTGAGACCCTAAAGGCAATACCCAAACTGAACCAAAGACCTCTGAAATAAAATAGATAGCACACAAACATAAATTATGTGCCCAAATGAATGAATAACCTCCACTAGAGACCAAACAAACCGTACTGCAAACAAAGAAGGAAAGGGAATTTTACATAACAAATCACCCCACGGGAAATTCACCACTAGAAAAATACTGAATTAGGCTAGAACATGCAGAAGAATCTATGAATGGAAAGGCCACAAGGTGACATCCCAACTGCACACAAGAGCAAAAAGAAAAGCGGGATCCCAAAATCCAAACTGACACCAAAGCGACAAGGCAACACCAAAAGGAGGTCTTTTATTGACAACAAGAGATGGGAAGAACCAAGGGATGACAATACCCGGAAACCAACACCACCCTAGCACCAATTCCGCTACCCAAATGAAAAAAACACCACCAGAAGTCTCAAAGCTAATTAAACAAGCAACATACACCGAATATAGACAACCCAAGAGACACCAACCATAAGGCCAAGGCAAGAAATCAAGTAAACACAGAGTGACTAGACCCATAGCATGCTGAAACCTCAAGCGACATGCCCTCCAACTTAGGAAGGAGAGGGAAAGTTTCACCAATTGCAAGAAGGAAAGAAAGATTACCAAATTAAGCCCATAGGAGGTGCGATAGACAAACAACCACCACCCTAGCCCAACGACCTAGAGAAATAAGAGAAAGAGGAGTGCACATCCCTCGGAGAGCCAAAAAACAACCAGAATATTTCATGCACCATGCAATTTAACCAATTAAGCGTCAACGTCATTGAAACCCGAAACAATACAAATGTGTTGCACATAGACGAAGGAAAAAATTTCACACAGACGAGCTCAGAGTCATTAACTACCACATGGTGGAGGAGCTATTGGCCTGCCCACAACCACTTTAACCAAGAGCCAACTATCATGCTTCACCTAACAAGTGGTTTCCATAGCATGACAACCCCATTGGGGATATTTTAAATGTTTTTATTTATTTATTTATTTATTATTTATTTTTTGTTTTTTTTCACACACACACATTATTTTTGGAGAAAATCTTCAAACGTCAGCATCTTTGGACATAAAATTGATAAAAAAAATTCATAAAATTTGCTAGTTTTCAACTTTTTTTATTCAATTATTTTCATAAAAATCCTTTATTTAACATGTTAATTTTCATGAAAAGGTCCCGAAATACATAATTTTTTTAATTATATCTACATGCAAAATGTGCATTCTTTTCAAATGTTTAAATATTTTTTTTAGTGACAATTGTTTTATGTGTATTAAATCATTAATCAAGGATATATAAATACATAAAAAACTCTAACTTCAAAAAATTATTTCTAATAGTGTTTTTTAACTTCACAAAAAAAATGAAAATTTCATTATAGAAAAAAAATTGCAAAGAAAAAAATACAAGCTTGAAAAACCCTTAAAAAACAAGCATGTGTGGACGAAATACAAGAAGAGGAATAAGACAACTTTTTTTTTTAAATAAATAACATTTAAAAAAAATTATACATACTTAGGATATAAGAAATTTAAAGTGTCAAAAATATGCCCCTGAAAAAAAAGATGCATCAACGCTTTTCAAAATCCACATGAAAAACACCAACATTTCAAAAAACATTATCCATACTTAATATAAGAAAATTTAAATTGTAAAACATAAGCCAAAAAAAGGTGGTTGATGTTGCATCAACACTTTTCAAAATTGACATAAAAATCACTAACATTTTTAAAAATTGTGCATACTTAAGACATAAGAAAATTTAAGTGTCAAAATTATGTTCTAAAATAAAAGGATGTATTATGAATTGACACTTTTCAAAATTGAATGATTTTTTGCAACCTTTAAATACCGAGAACTCAGTATAGTTCCCATTTGATATGCTACTTTGTTATTTTTCTTTTTGATGATATAACCTTGTTTCTCTAGTAGAGAAGACAAACTATGGTTTCCCAAGTAGCGGACCTTGAATCCACTACTATTTGGCTCTAAGGTTGGTTAACTATTGATCATTTGGATCTTCCCATGGACTAGAAATCAAGGTGGGAGAGGTTCCTTCAAGCTTTGGAAAATGTCCATGTTAGAATTTCAGATAAAAGAGATGAGCTTGTTTGGGTGTACAACTCCTTAGGTGGATATTATAGTGTGTAGCAAGGTTATCATGCCTTAATTGTAGATTGAGTTCCAATCCTTGGTTGATGGTGGAAGCTTATGTGGAAATTAAAGCCCCCCATGGAAAGTGTTGTGTTGATTTGGCTTAAAATTGCTAACATGGGACGTTCTACAAAAAAGAAACATGAATGGTCTTAGTTTGTGCTTCTTATGCAAGGAAAATTCTAATGATATTCAACATCTTTCTATTCATTGCAATTTCAAAAAGATTGCTTGGGTGGAGGTGGTCCAGGTTTTTCAAATTTTGGAGCCTCGGGGAAAGAAAAGAGTGGATATCTGTTTTCAAGAATGGTTAGTAGGCGAGAATTAAAAACATTAAGATCACTTCCTGTCCTCATGTGTTGGTGCATTTGGCTTCTCGAAATAATGCCACTTTTGAAGGTAGACTCATTCATCCTGAAGTGGTTGTGTCAATAGGATCACTTTTAAATTCATAACAAACAACCACAAATTACAAGTGCAAAGTAGTGAGGTTTGTTGGTTATTGATCAAAGTCTTCTGTAGGCGGTTATTGATGGAGCATGCCAAGGAAATGACAATATTTTTGAATTGGACTTTGAAGTTTATGTCTCCAATCATTACGTTTTCTCCTTTAAAACGAATGTTGGGCATGGATCAAATAATTGACTTGAATTCTTAACACTTATTTATCTCGTAAACTTTACTAACGCAAACGTTATTCATCAGTTACAGATTAAGGGTGATTCTCTACTTCATATTAATTAGATGAATAATATTTCTCATGTGAAAAACACCAATTTATTAGTGTTGTAAAATCAAGTTAAGGGAATTTATGATACCTTTTAGCAGGTAAGTTACCAATATATATGTCAGGAACGTAATGAATGGGTTGATACTTTATCAAAGGAGGGTCTACCTTTGATAACATGAACATAGTCACTGGTTGTGCATGAAGGGCCCTATGAATCTATGATACAAGGTCTATTAAATGATTGCATAATCTCTTGATATGAGAAAAAGTCAACATTCGAGAAGTCTATGGTCTCATAGGTTTTTGAGCTTTTATAAAGCAATGTTTTTGTTTTATGATGTCTAGAACAATATCTATCTAATTAAGACTTTCAACAACCTTATTTTGAGTATTGCTTATTTTCATTATGTACAATGCACTTACAAATTGTACTTGGTATTCAACTTGAATAAAAGAATATGATTTTTTCTGAGAAAAAATAAATATAATAGTTACTCTAAAATAGTATATACGATGACTATTAATTATATAATTATATTATTTTTTATATGCTCATTATATTAATGCGTTAAAATAACTAAGCATAATAACAATAATTAATAATAATTATCAACTAATAATAATTAATTTTAATATATAGATATATATTAAAAATTGTAAATAACAATTAATCATAATATACAAAGCACTTGTCACATAACTAACCTAAATTATTTTAAATGCAAATCAAATCAATTTCAAAGTTAAATATTATATCTCCATGCCTATCCATTATTATAATATTAATATACAACTCTATAAACCTTCCCACCTTTATTAATACATATTTATGGTCCACTCCCAAACTACAATTTTTATGTAGTAATTTTACTTCATTGCCAAAAATATCTATAATTCAGCTTTGTGATTAGTCGTTAGCTAGTGATCCTATGCAATTAACCATTACAGGTATCATGAGTTGAAGGTGTGCAAATTTTTAATTACAATGAGTATGTCAATTCTAAATCAATCTTGATACATATCATGAGGCTTAAATGTGAGTTGTAACTAATGGTACTGTAAAATAGTATACTTAAAAGTAATGAAATGCATTGCAAAACTTATCATGAGATCTAAAACTTTTACGAGCAACTTTTTTTTTTCCCTTTCCAAAATAATAAGGTATATGATATAGAAATTATAGTGATGAATTAAGTTTTATAAATGTTAACTAGGCCCCATTAAAGTGGTAATGGTGAGTTTCGAAGTGGGTATAATGAGTTTTATTTAAATTATATTATAATAATGATATAATAACATGCTAAAGTGGAATAGTAAGCATGTGAAGCATGTGGTAGTTTTCACTTTGAGTTTTATTTAAATTATATTATGATAATGATATTATAACGTGCACTTGGGATAATATTTATGGGAGCATCATGGGGCCAATGAACCATTGAGAGGGGAAGTAAGGTGAGTTTTGAAGTGTCTTTTTCTTAATTATTGTCACTCTTTTTTGTTATGTCTTTATGGTGTTTTTTCAAAATCTTAATGGGGAATTGGTCTCCATGTAAGCTCTTTAGGAAGGGAATTCACTCAATCTTTTCAAAAAGTTATTCATTTGTTAATTCATTGATCTAGGCATGCTAGGGAGTAAGGAGAGGATAGTTGTATGAAGTCAAGTGGATGTCTTAAGATGAAGCAAATTACACAAGAGTGAGATTCTATGATGAGCTATAGAAATGTTGGAGCATAATGTTTGTTTGTTGCACCTTTCATCGATTCGGTGCATTGCTAAAGATATGGGGGGCATTTATTGTTAGTTCGCAAAGCTATGGCACAATTGTGAGCCATGGATTGGAGGGAAAAGTTTTCTTTATTGCTAACCCTACTAACAATTTTAGCAATGGGTGTTGCATTAGGACTTTTATTGCACAAGAATATAAAATATATTTCCAAGGGGTTGTTTAGTACAGGGGAGTGTTTGTATAATGTTGTGTTAGAAGGAAGAGGTACTTACAATGTTTAAGAGTGGGTTGAGTACCAAGAGTGCATACATGTGAGTGATAATCCCAATTATGATGTAGAAAAGGTTATGAATGTGTTTAAGGACTATAGCTAATAAATTCAGCACTAAATAAATAAATAATATGGTTATTATTGTTTACAATTATGAATTATTGTTTTTGGTTATTTCCAGGTTTAGGACTATATGCGTTTGTATTAGGGAAATCCAAGTTTTGGATGATTTCATCACATGATGGGTGATGGACTATGTAGACAATATCTATGTGTATGGTCAAATTTTGTTCTTACGATCATCTCATGTGACAAAGGGAATATTTCTATCTCCATTATGTAAACTAAGTTTTAACTATATCAAAGGTGTAAAGTCGGCATAGTGGGTATCAAGAAGATGCATGAGCCAAGGATGGATTGTAATGACAAATGTGGATAACAAAGATAATGCTAGAATGAGAAGGAAATGGTAGTTATCTATATGAGAATGATTTAAAAGTATGTTGTTATGTTCCTCCAAGTAACAAGTTACTATTATTAGATTTATGTGCTAGAAATGACTAATTGTATACATTGGGTAATAATGCTTTTGTAAATCATTCATGTGGTTAAGTATTGATTAGATCAATTTGGGTAATGGTTATACATGGATGTTTTTTCCACTACAAGTGTTGATTTGGTATATTTATGTATTTGTAATACTCATCCACGGAATAATTAAATTTAAATATACTCATACCTTAGATTGCCCAAATTTGAGAATGAAGGACAAATATTGGTTGAGGTAGCTAGAAAACAAAGGGAGGTGTTTTGGGTATGTTACACTTTGGTTTTATGATGTGAGTGGGAGTTAGGCATGAGAGCTAGTCCATTGGCCTCGAGGATTGGTTTATTGAAGATCTTGTGGGAGCCTAAACCCATGAAAGGAAGATCTATATATAAGCAACATTTTATTGGTTGGGGACAAACTCAATCACTAATGCGATACCAATTGTTCTTTTATCTCTAAGGATCCTGAAAGTATAGGATATGGTTAGAGTTATACTTTTTGGAGTTATGATTGTGGACTTTAGTGCTTAGGGGTGAGTGCTTACTAAAGGTGTTGTTCCAACTTTCCTAGATGCTTGGGGTTAGTACCTTCCAAATGGTTGGGATCAATCTACAGTTGAAGATGAGGTTTGGGGGCTAGAGATCCCTAATGTCAAAATTTAGGGAGATGGATAGAGTTATATCACACTTCCACGTAGCTATGAATATGGAATTTAAATGCTTGTTTCAATGACCCATATGCTAGTTACAACAAATGGACCCATGCCATGGTAAGTGGGAGTATTCAATGACCAGGTCGATAACATAATGGTTGTAAACGATATAAATTGGGAAGAGTCTGGAAGACGAAGGAAGAAAATTGCCGTGTGACATGATTTTATGCTTGATTATGTGTGTGTGTGTGTGTTTCATGTTAAACACTTTTAGGATATATAATTAAGATCATAGAAGTATAAAATCCACTATGTGATTTTAGTATTGTGGGTGCAATATTTACTTGTTGTGCCCACATCCATATAATATGTTACTAGTATAATAATAGGTGTATTTTGAGTGAATGGGGGCTTTCAGGTTTAACATTTTTGAAGTTCATTTCTAGATCATCTAACATTTTTATTAAAGTTATTTTTATTTGCAATCAGTTATTGAAATTCATAATGCACGAAGGCATAATAGAGATGTAAATTATTCTAAATGCTTGCAAATAATTGAAAAAAAAAGATTAAAGATATATATGATTACTTTGATGTTGTTGATTATGTTTTGTGGTTATCTTTCTTCAATGGTCAAAATGACATAATTCCAAGCTCAAGAAATGGAGATACATTTTTTTAGATTCCATTTAATTGGCCACACAATATGCCAAATGAGTATGAGGAAAGAAACATTGTTGAACAACAAGAATCTCAATCTATTATTGAGTGTTCACAAGTAGAGGACATAGAAATATTTATTGATTCTAGAAGATCATGTGCACACCGTGAAGGCATGGAGGACCTTTATAGGGATTTTTTACAAGATATTAAGGAGAGTAACATGAGTGCAGTGTTAATGGCTAGATATCCACATGGTTATCCTATTTGGGTTACCAAGGTTATATAGGTCATTAAAGAAAATGAAGATGCTACATTAGTTGACGTACATTGTTATGCCAAAGAGCTAGAGCTACAAGTAATTGCACTCTAATTCAGTGGTGTATACAAGCCAAAGATAGTAGTTGAGAAAAAAATCAATGGAACGAGGAAAAAGAAAGGGTTGAAATATAAATTATTGCTACATTGACTACCTAAAATAAGAGGATGTTGACATACTTGTTTATGACTTCAATTTAATAAAGAGATGAATATTTTTCTCTAGGACCACAAAGATTATCAAGATGTTGCCACCACAATAAATAGCGGAATCTAGAGGCCTTTTGATATTTGAAAAGTTTGACATATATGTAGACTAATATGGTGCAATGGTTGATAATATAGAATATTATGGATAATCTACATCTTCATCTAGTTGTTCAACTAAATATGGTTGTGCCAATAGGTGCTCTACAACCCAGTATGAGGGAGATGTTTTCACGTAATGTTACATATAAAAATAATAAACTAATGCTTACTAATAACAAATTAAAAAACAGTAATAACAAAAAAGATCAATCCCTACCATAAATTTACTTTTTAATGTGAAAGAGATATGTAACTTTTTCAATACTTAATATGGAGTTGACAAATGCCATGTAAAAATAATATAATTGATATTACATGAAATTCATTTTATGTTTAGTTGGCATGTAATAGTTAGAGTAAAAATATACTAATAACAAAAAAACATTTTACTATTAGCCACAAATGAATATTTTAATGTCTATACTAAATAACATAGTTTTATATCAAATTTATATAAAGAAAAACAAAATTAATTTAAATTGAAAAATATATGATGTTTTCATTTTTCATCATAAAGGATATGTGTAATTTATTGTATTCTTAATGTGGAGTTCATCTATGACATTTAAATAATAATAATAAAAAATTAATATGAATTATATATAAAGATAGAGAATTCTTATTCCATTAGTAGATTCTTTAGGGATATTTGTAATTCATTCATTTTTTAATATGGAGTTGACTAGTAATATTTAATTTTTTTTTCTTATAGTGGGAAAACCTATCATAAATCAATTGTCAAACCAATAGTGAAGACAAACATCTCTAGGTGTTATCCGGGAGAGCAGGTTCACTCATCACCATTATTCAAGAAAAACCACGCCACCTAGAATAACCTGGTTGTTATTTGCAAAATTAGGCAGACTCATCACCATTATTCAAGGAAAATGATGCCACCTGGAATAACATGTTGGTGGTCCGTAAGGGGACAGGCTTTCACTCCTACCAAATGCCTCTGGTCTTCAACCCTTAACTCGCGGATAACTCATCATCGTTATTCAAGGAAAACCACCGCACCTGGAATATCCTGTTGGTGGTCCGTAAGCGGGCAAGCTTTCACTCCTACCAAATGTCTTTGGTATTAGGTCCTTAACTTGTTTTCTTACGTCTAACGAAGATGCACTCTTAGCCAAGCAAAAGTAGTTTTAGGGCATACTCCGGGCCATCTCTCTCTCTCTCTCTCTCTCTCTCTCTCTCTCTCTCTCTCTATATATATATATATATATATATATTATGGTCCACATTCTATACATTAAAATGTTAATACATGCTTTATAAAAAAAGTAATTATTCATATATAGAGAGTGTCCTATAGATGCATGTTTTCTACTTCCAAAAATAAGTAAAGCATGTATTAACATTTTAATGTATAGAATGTGAACTATAAATAAAATATTTCAATGATATATATATATATATATATATATATATATATATATATATATATATATATATATATATATATATATATAAAACAATTTAAAAATATTTATAATAATAATAATTATTATTTATATATAGAGAGTTTTATAAATGTATGTTTTCTACTGCCAAAAATAAGTAGGGCATGTATTAACATTTTAATGTATAGAATGTGAATCATAAATAAAATATTTCAATGTCAACTATATATATATATTATATAAAACAAAATAAATATATATTTACTAGTTAAAATGTTTAATACTGATTTTATATATACTATATAAATAAAGAGAAAATTATTATTCTTTAAAAGCAGTGGTCCATCCGTACACGGTAGTAATTTCGGAATTCAAGCTTCTCTGATCTATAATGAATTAATAAAAGCCTTTCCGTAGAAATCACATTAGAGAAATTTTTTGCCGACACTTTTTGAACCAAAAAGTGTGGTTCATCATGGAAAATGCTTAAATAGAGAGCAATGTAGAGACCATGATTTCAAGTAACGGCTATATTTAAATAATCATTTCAAGTAACAACTTATTCTATTAATAAGTTTTTAAATGAAATTTATAATTAAATCATTTTTTAATATAGAGTTGAAACGTAACACACACACACACAATTGAGGCATATGCATATATGTTTTCTACTTCTAAATACAATTGAGGCATGCATTAACAAAGTGTAGAATGCCAATCATAAATAAAATATTTCAATTTCAATTATATGTATATATAACAAAAACAATTTTATATAGAAGAGTTCTATGCATATATTTTTTCTACTTCCAAATATGATTGGGACATGTATTAATATTTTAATGTGTAGAATGTGAATTGTAAATACAAAAAATTTAATATAGATTTTATGTATAAAGAGATAGAATTCACACACACACACACACACACATATATAGATTGAAATATTTGTTTTTGAGAGATTTACAATTCATTCATTTTTTAATATAGAGTTGACATGTAACATTTTTAATATTAATAACAAAAATTATATATTGAAAGAAAAATCCATCTTAATTTCAACTATACAGAAATCTACCTTAACATATTTATCAATATAATTATACTTCAAACATATTAATTATAATGTTGTCCACTTGGGGTAGCTCAATTGGCAATGGTTGTGGAAATGAAGTCTCATCAAATTGGAATTCATGGGTTCAAATCTTGTGCTATCCCTCCATCAGGATGAGAAGTTAGACATGATGAAGATGTAGTCCTACCAAGCTTACAAAAAAAAACATGTTGATTATAATGTTATTATAAGTAAATTCATATTTTATAAATTTATATGAATAAAATAATTATATAATTTTACTTATATGAATAAATATTTGTATTTAGTGTATCTTTAACATAATTATCATTTGTAATAAAAAAACACTCTTAAGGGGAAGGTTTTGTTCCACACCACTTCTTTATAAAATGGGAGACAAAAGGAAGATGTAGTCCTACCAAGCTTACAAAAAAAACATGTTAATTATAATGTTATTATAAGTAAATTCATATTTTGATAAATTTATATGAATAAAATAACTATATAATTTTACTTATATTAATAAATATTTGTATTTAGTGTATCTTTAACATAATTATCATTTGTAATAAAAAAACACTCTTAAGGGGAAGGTTTTGTTCCACACCCTTCTTTATAGAATGGGAGACAACAAGAATTTGTTCACTTCTTTATAAAATGGGAGACAAAGGCAATTTGTTCACGGAAAAAGTTTTTAAAATATTTTTAAAAGGTGTGGAATTAATTTTTAATTGTTAATTATTGTTGTTTAGTAATGGGCATAGTCTAACTTATAGACAAAATAACCCTTTCACATGAATTCATCAAAATCCGACAATGATGAAGATGTAGTCCTACCAAGGTTACAAAAAAAAATGTTAATTATAATGTGATTATAAGTAAATTCATATTTTTATAATTTTATATGAATAAAATAATTATGTAATTTTACTTATATGAATAAATATTTGTATTTAGTGTATATTTAACATAATTATCATTTGTAATAAAAGAAACACTCTTAAGGGGAAGGTTTTGATGCGCACCACTTCTTTATAAAATGGGAGAAAAGGAAATTTGTTCACGGAAAAAGTTTTTAAAAATATTTTAAAAATGTGTGGAATTAATTTTTATTTGTTAATTATTGTTTTTTAGTAATGGGCATAGTTTAACTTATAGGAAAAATAGCCCTTTCACCTGAATTCATCAAAATCTGGCAATGATGAAGATGTATTCCTACCATGATTACAAAAAATGTTAATTATAATGTTTTTTTTTTTTTACAATAACGGCTAGATTTATTTAAGATTCGAAAAAACAGTTGCCGAGGGCTTTAATAGGGCTACTCTGTGTTTCCTTGTTCCAGATTTTTCTTTCGTTTTGATAGGAGGCGAGGAGAGTACATTTAGCTTGTGATAAGTACATTGATGGGATTACACTGTGTTTGCAGAGAATGGCTTGAATATGCGCTTGATCTGGTTTTAGAGTGGTATCTTGATTTTCCATTGCATTTGCTTACCACATCTTAACTCTGCTTCCTAGCTTACAGAGAGGAGACCCATCGCATTGGACTTTCATTGCCGAGTCTTCCAATAGCTCATTGCTTGTTTTCTTTTGGTTTGTCCGGTGGATTCTTACTTTGTGCTCAAGTTTTCCAAGTGAGGTGTCAACATTGCCGGCATTGCTTACCGTTTCATCATAAATTGCAACAAAGGCCTTTCTGTTATCTAAACTAGCCTTGATGTATCCCTCGTGAACCCCCCCAGCACGTACCCAACTGAATGTAGAATGACGCACCAATGAATTCCAACAAAGAGCAGAGAGCGAAAATGATGGGGTTGTGTTCTAATTTTTTCCTTGTAGATGAGTCCGAGTCTCCTAACAGCTGCCAGCTCATTTTGTTCTGGTCCCGAAGCTCTGGGTATTAGAGAGTAATCTGAAACAAAGGATTGCTCAGAGAAACAGGGTTCCAGTCTTCTCCAGAATTATGGAATGCTGCAGTTCAATTCAATATCATTTACTAACAGTGATCCCCTACTCCGAAGAGAGCCTAGATTGGCTTCCAAGTCTGCCTATGAGTTTAACTTCCTTAGAATATGAAAGAAAGAGATTTTGTGAAACTTGGGAAAAACTAGCCTGATTGTTTTGAGTGTGGAGGCTAATTGTACCTGAGAAGGGTTCTTTTGAGTGTTCATAGCATGGATAATTAGTCTAGAGTCTCCAAAGACTAAGATGGATAAGAAATTCCTCTTGATAGCCAGATTTAGACCCTGCCACAGAGAAAGAGCCTCCGCTCTGTTGTTTGTTTCATGGCCCATACCCCATGAAAAACGCAGCTCAATTGAGCCTCCAAGACTCAAGATAACTCCACCGCCACCTGCCACTCCTGGGTTACCTTTAGAGGGCCCATCAAAGAAAAGGCAGTGATCATCTAGAGTTGATCTCCATTTAATGAATTCCTGTTCTTCCAGATGAATTTCCCAATGAGAAAAGGCTTTTGCAGGAGGAATGGGTCTATCCTGATGGTTTGGAATTAGATCTTTTAGCCATTTGATCTTCCTCGCTGTCCAGAATCATACCATTTCTTATGGCGGGTTTTGCTTCTAAGGCCTTACCCAACAGAGCTTTGATTTTAGTGATAATTCTGACAGGATTACAACTCTCCTCCCTGAAAATTTTGTTGTTCCTCTCTAGCTACAATTTCTAGCATTTGAATTTGGAAATCAACATCCAACTAGTCTTGAGAAGGCTGCTTTTGGAGAGACAGAACAGGGATAACTTGGCCCAGTTTCTTAGCAAGTCTAGAATATTTCCGGAAAGCTCTATTTTGTCAGGTCCTAACATCAGGACACCCCTCCAAAATTCGTGAGCAAAGGGGCACATTAAAAACAGATGATTAGTCATTTATTCATCCAAAACACAGAGAGGGCACCTGGAGGGTCCTTCCATTCCACGCCTTCTCAAGTTATCTCTAGTGAGGATACTTTTATGCGCCAATGTCCAGCAAAAGAAGTCAATTTTGGATTGAGTTAGCTCTGGGGGAACGTTTGGGACAACCATCATACTTTTGTAACCTTTTGCTGTTGAATATGAGCCTAAAAGTTATCCCCACCCTCTTTTGTCCATAGAAGATGCCTTTAAAGGAGATTTTCCTTGGAGCAAATCTAGTAATAAAGTGGCTTCACCATCCAGCCATTGAGGGACCTCCCCTATATTCCAACCATCCCAAAGACTTCCTGCATCATCAGTCCAATTGGAGATGTCCCAAAGGGTTTTCAGATTGCTGGCTTGAAGCCAAACTCTGATATTTACAAGTTCTTTGATCTGATTCAAGGGTTGATCTCGGAGGATCGAATCTTCCCAAATTATTTCTTTTTCCCATTACCTGGGATCTAGTATAGCTTGTGACTGAAATGCTCCATAGCTCTGAGACAAAGTTTGAATACCGGTGATCCTTTGGTTATTCTTGGAGGTTGGTACAAACACCTCAAGCGCTGCCCATGAAAATATGTTTTCCACTGAACTCTCTTGCTTTAACTAGGATTCCCAGAAACATTGTTCCAAAGGAGCTTGGAGCCCATAGAAAGATTTTGGGCTGCCAGATCATGCATTTGGAGACCTCCTTCCAAGAATGGCTTCTTAAGAGTGACCCAGTTTACTAAATGGAGCCTTCTTTCATTATCCCCCCGCCCCTCTTGCAGAAATCTTCTCAGAAGACCGTCCACTTTACTAACAAAGGTTTTAGGGGCAAGTAGAATGGAATTCTGATATAAAGGTAGACTTATGAGAACATATTTCATCAGGATTATCTTCCCAGCATTATTCAACCATGAGGCCCCCCAAGCTTGTATTCTGAGTTTTAGCTTGTCTAGCAGGGGCATCCAGTGAGCTACTTTAGGATTTGATTTGAAGATTGGAATCCCAAGATACTTAAATGACTCCCAGGTCAGGATTCCTTCCATTTCTAATAGCCTTGTTATGTTTGTCAATTCCTTGATCGAGCAATTCTAGCCATATCTTGTGCTTTGTAGATAGTTGATCTTGCTGCCCGAAACCTCCCTATAAATGTCCAACTCCTTCTTGAAGGACCTAGAAGAATTTATGCTAGCTCCTCCAAGAAATAATGTATCATTAGCAAACTGGGCATGATTTATGTCTTTAACATTGTTAGCCATCCTAAGGCCTGGCAGTGTTTGGATCTGTTGACAGTAGCCTATTTGGAAGCTGAGCACCGAAGCTTGAATGGTGTACAGAAGCGGGGACAATGGGAAACCTTGTCTTAGCCCCCTCGAGGCTTGGAAGAATTCGGTTGATTGAACATTAACCAATGGCGCTATCCAAGGGGAGGCTATGCAGGTTTTCACCCAATTCATGAGAGCTTTTGAGAAGCCAAATTTCTCCATCACAGAAAACAGGAATTCATGTCTCACCCTATCAAAGGCATTTGCCAAATCTAGCTTAATCACCATACCTTTCTCTTTTCGATGACAGCTTGAGTGAATTGCTAATTGCACCAGCACAATATTGCCAAGAATCTTTCTCCCTTTGATGAATCCTCCTTGGTTTTCAGGGATGATGACTGACATAATTTTCTTAAGACGGTTGGCTATTATTTTGGTAACCAGCTTATAACTTGTATTACACAGAGAGATGTGACAGAATCAAGATCATGAGACCTTAAATGACTTATCATTGAATGATTTGATATCGATTGGGCTATATCTAATTATGTAC
This sequence comes from Pinus tabuliformis, assembly GCA_031772625.1. Taxonomy (NCBI): domain Eukaryota; kingdom Viridiplantae; phylum Streptophyta; class Pinopsida; order Pinales; family Pinaceae; genus Pinus; species Pinus tabuliformis. The sequence goes on from CM062819.1 coordinate 1,041,818,420, forward strand.
ACCTATTTTATTCTTTAAATGTCATGATCTGGGTTTATATGAAGTCCGGAATTGTAGCAAAGTTATGAGCCAATATTTGCAGATTTGTATGTTGGTTCGTCTTGGTAAAATCACGTGTACACGCTGGTTCTAATCTTCCAAGTAGCATATACAAAAGAAAATCCTTTTTCTTTAGATCTGACTAATCTATCTAATCAGTTCTGTTGTTTTATTGTTGTTTGTCAATGAAGTCTTCTTAGATCTGAATGTAAAACTTAATGCATAAGGAGTTTGGTAGTTGATGGATTGATTGTATAAGTGAGAAGGGTGATCTCTGCTGCTGCCTATTGTTGGTGATCTCTGCTGGCTGCCTATTGTTAGTATATTGCTGGTTGGTACAGACTTGATTAGAAGTTTTATGTTTTAGTATTTTTGAAGGTATGTGCAAGTTTGATTACCAGAAGTAGTGTATACACGTAGGTTGGGTTCAATAAAGTAGCCTGTACATTCTGATGCATGATTTTTGAGATTATAACTGGTTCTGAATGATGATGCATGTTTCTGGGTTCATCATCTTATTCTGGTGACAATGATCTGATTTTTCAGATTAACTAAATGTTGGTTGATGCAGATTAAGTTTCAAAGTTGTTGGGTGTGGAGCTTGATTATCTTCTGTATTCAAAGGTTTCAGCTAAATGTATACCCCAGGAAGATTGTACACCCCTCCACGCAGGGGGGGACTTGTCCCCCCGCGGGGGTTCAGGGGGGCCTATCCTCCCCAGCTGGGGGGTCCGGGGACCAGTGGTCCCCCGACGAGGGTTCGGGGGTAGCGCCCCCGAAGCTAAAAATAGATGTAAAATTGCCTTGTAAAAGTCTAGTAATTTCTAGTCAATCTGGGCCGTTCAGTAGGAGAATGATTTGACAGTAGAATCTATGTTTAATTTAGGGTTTTTTTCCCTAGAAGGAAACCCCTCACTATATATGAGGGAATTGTATTGCATATATGGAGATCTGTATTCTGAGTGAGGAAGAGAAAGTAGATTGAGAGCGAAGAGGGAGTTACAACGGATCTGTTGTAGGTTGTATCTCTTCAGTTTGCTGGATAATATAAAAGGAAGGACTGGTTGTTTCTCTGTGGACATAGCCCAAACTGGGTGAACCATGTATATATGTGTCTCTCTTGTTTTATGCATTTTCTGTGTTTATATTTCTACAATATTTTATGTGTTCCATTGCTCTGTAATATTTAATTTTCTAACAATTGGTTTCTGAGCCGAAGGTCTATTTGGTTGATAAACTCGCAGGAGAGAAGGGTTCCTGGTTCGAGTGGGAGAAATGGCGGAAGATGGTAGGTTTAGGGTCGAGAAATTCAACAGCCAAAACTACCATCTATGGAAGATGCAGATGGAAGATTATCTGTATCAGAGAGATCTGTACCTACCATTGAGCGAAAAGACAAAGAATCTGATGAGTATGATAGACACAGAATTGAATATGCTCAACAGAAAGACACTTGGAACAATACGATTGTGCTTAGCAGTGTCAGTAGTGTTTACTATTTCAAAGGAAATGACAACAGAGGGTTTAATGTCAACATTGGCCAAACTATATGAAAAACCCTCTACCTCAAATAAGGTATTTCTTATGAATCATTTATTAAATATGAATATGTTAAAAGGTGGATCTGTTGCAGACCATTTAAATGATTTTAATACAGTTACAAGTCAGTTAAGTTCTGTAGGGGCAATTTTTGATGATGAAGTTAGGGCTCTGTTATTTCTATGCTCATTGCTAGAAAATTGGAATGGTTTAGTTATGGCCATTAGTAACTCTGTCTCTGGAACTAGTACTTTAAGGTTTGATGATATTGTCGATGCAATCCTTAGCGAGGAAATGCGACGGAAAAGCTTCGGTGAGACATCAAGTAATGCTTTGACTGCAAAGACTAGGGGAAGAAAAATGGAAAGAGGAAAGAGCCCAGGATATTACAGTGAGTCACAAAAAGGTAGATCCAAGTCCAGATCGGGGATAGTGTGCTGGAAATGTTGGAAGAAAGGACACCTGAAGAAAGACTACAAGTCTCGGAAGGGAAAAGAAGGAGACGCACAACAAGAAACTAATCATGAAGCGAATGTAACAAGTGATGTGTTGCAAGATGCTTTGATTCTTTCACTAGAAAATATTATTGATGCCTGGGTGGTAGATTCAGGGGCCTCATTCTATGCCACAACTAATAAGAAACATTTTCATGATTATGTTCAAGGAGATTTTGGAAAATTTGGATTGGGTGATGATAAACCCTGTAAAATAATTGGAATGGGTACAGTTTTCATAAAATAGTAGAATGGAAATCAATGGCTATTGAAGGAGGTAAGGCATGTTCCAGATCTGAAGAAAAATCTGATTTCAAGAGGGCAGTTGGGAGGTGAAGTTTGCGTAACTACTTTCACAGATAAAACCTAGAAGGTCACTAAAGGATCCCTGGTAATAGCGAAAGGAGGAAAGGTTGGTACATTGTATTTATGCAATAGTATTTCTAATTTTGTTAATGCTTTAACCTCTATTAGAGAAGATACGACATTGTGGCATCATAGGCTTGGGCACATGAGTGAGAAGGGGATGCAAATTCTTCACTCAAGAAATTTGTTGTCAGGTTTGAGGCATGTTGATTTAAAATTCTGTGAGAATTGTGTTTATGGAAAACATAAGAGAGTCAGATTCCTTAGAATTGGGAAAGAAAAGAAGAGCGAAAAAATAGAGCTTGTGCATACAGATGTATGGGGACCCGCTCAGGTATCATCTCTTGGTGGCTCTCATTATTATGTTACTTTTGTTGATGATGCAACTAGAAACCTGGATTTATTGTATTCGAAATAAATTTGATGTATTTGATACTTTCAAGAAATGGAAAGCTTTGGTTGAAAATGAGATAGGAAAAAGGTTGAAGTGTCTTAAATCAGATAATGGAGGTGAATATTGCAACAAAGAGTTTGATAGGTACTATTCAAAGTATGGAATTTGTAGAGAGAAGACAGTTCCAGGAACACCACAAGAAAATGGCGTGTTAGAAAGGATGAACATGACAATCATGGAGCGTGCAAGGTGCATGAGATTGCATGTAGGATTGCCTTTACAACTTTGGGTAGATGCTATAGATATTGTTGTTTATCTAATAAACATAGGGCCTCCAAGTTCCTGGGATGGTGGTATTCCAGAGGAGGCATGGACAGGTAAAAAGGTAAACTACTCTTTTTTAAAGACTTTTGGTTTTGAAGCCTTTCTCCACATTAATAAAGAAAATAGAACAAAACTTGAGGTAAAATCAAAGAAATGTACCTTTATTGGATATGGTGTTAATGATTTGGGTTATTGCTTTTATGATTATGAAAAACAAAAAATCATTAGGAGCAGAGACGTCATATTCAATGAAAAGGTCTTGTATAAGAATCAGTTGCAGGAAAAGAAATAGGAAAAAGAAAACAGAGAATACTTAGTGCTTGATGAGATCACAGAAAAAATAATGGTGCCTGAAAATCATAATGATCAACAACCAGAACAACAACCACAACAGCAACAAGCACTTCAAACACCTAAAAGTGGTGTTAGAAGATCTGCCAGGATGAGTAGACCCCATGAACGATACTCTCCTTCATTATATTATGTATTTTTGACTAATTCTAGTGAACCAGAATGTTATGAAGAAGCAGTGCATGTAGAAACCATGAAGAAGTGGGAGCAAGCCATGAAAGAAGAGATGGAATTATTAGCACATAAACAGACTTGGGACTTAGTCAAGTTGCCTGCAGGTAAAACAACATTACATAATAAATGGGTTTACAAGTTGAAGGAAGAAGATGGAGGTAGAAAAAGGTATAAAGCTAGACTTGTGGTGAAAGGGTTTGCAGAAAAAAAGGGTATATACTTTAATGAGATATTTTCTCCTATTGTGAAAATGACTTCAATCAGAGCTATTCTATGTCTAGTATTAGCGGAATAATTGCGTCTTGAGAAGTTAGATGTAAACACAACCTTTCTCCTGTTGTAATGTATCTTTGGATCATAGGGGGGAATGTTAGATGATCCAAAAATAAAATATTATCATAGGTCATAAAGTTGGAATAAAATAATTATTAATTTAAGATATTAAATTAATAATTATTATTCTAGAATATTTAATTATTTAATGAAGACATTTAGAATTAGTATATTGTTGTAACAAGATATGACTCTCCAAATGTGTCGTATCTTAGGCTCTATTTTAGGATATTTGTTAGCTAGTTGTTTTGAATAACATTTATTGTAAATGGGCACTTGTTATTTAATAAGCGATCCATAATTAGAGGTAGTTAGGACATTGAGCTTATAAATAGCTCATTGCAAGAGTGTTTGGTTGTTCAGGTGTAAACTCTTGCAAAATCAAATATGTAATTGTTTTTTCTAATTAATGAAATTATGTGTCTGAGGAAACTTCTACCATTATTGTGGTATCAAAGCTCTAGTAATGATGTAATGGATGTGAGGAGGAGATTCCAACTCTACAAGTTTTTGGAAAACTCCATTGAATTGATCAGCGAATGATTGGTATGAAAATTGTCAAGTTTTTTTTTCAAAAGAAAAGAAATTTTACTATTTTATTGATTTTAGATTTTTAAATCTGAAAATCAATTTTTTGTATTATTATCAAAATTGTTGTGTCTTGAATTTGTATTATTTTCTCTGCTTCAATTTCTGCCAAACTTCTGCTATTATTGTGGAGCTAGCGCAATATTTAATATTTGAGGGGCCGCGACAGCACCTGGCTATTACGGACAACAAAGCCATCATATTCCTCACCTGCCCCATATTCTCATTCATCATTACTGCCATTTCATCCAAAATGTCTCCCATTTCATCATCATCGTCTTCATAAACTCCTGCATCATATAGGAATCTCTTGTTCTCATCTGAAAAAACTGGACAAGCCTCTTGGATTGCTTGAAACTACTTCTTAGACTCCTCTACTACCTTTGCATTCCTTGAGGCAGACCACCTATCCAGGTGCCATCTCATTGCAAGCTTCTTGTAAGCAGCCCTAAGTTCTGAAGAAGTACAATCGGATTTAACCCCCATTACTGAGTAAAAGTCTTTAATTTCTCCATCAACCCCAGACATTATGTCTGGTTCAATTTGCAGAGAAATACAAAACTGCATAAACCGCAGAAAAGCGTGAATCGTCTCACAACTCAAACCACAGAAAATAGAAATACAATTTGCAAAGAAGCGTGAATTGTCTCATAACTCGGCATAAACAACAAAAAATAGAAAAGAACAGAGGCAAAAACATTAGAGAAGACTGCCATCAGAGGGTGGGTACCGAGAGAGACAAGCAGAAGCAAAGAAAAGACAGCACTGGTGATGTAATGCATACGCGCGCACATGTGTCATTCAAATCGAGAGGGCCAGTTCATCAAGAAAGTGCAGGGCTAAACTTATGGAAGCCGAATGTGGACATTGATGATAACAAATTTGGGTAATAAATGAGAGTGGAAAGCTGATGGGTATTCCCTAATAAATCACTAAAGAAGAAGATAATGATTTCAGAATTATGCACTAAAGCCTCCTCGAAGCTCAGACAAACCACCGTCTACTCCAGCTAGCAGACAATGTCAACAAGTGTAAAGAAAAATTTGATCGCTCCTCCAAAGTAATGACTCCTAGAAAATGTCTTTCTTCTTGCTTTCCAGTGTAATCAAATTTGTAAATTTTGTGGAGAAATAAGGAATATTGTATTTTGGAGAGATATGGTAATTTTTTTTAATTTTGGGAATTTATTATTTGTGGAGTAATAAGGTCATTTGTAAATTTTTGGAGTAATAAGGGGATTTTAATTGTAATTTTTGGAGGGATAAGTGTAACTCAAGGTAATTTTACTTTGAGTGGGGGTAACTTTTTTTTACCAAGTTTTGCAAGAGCATCGTTGTAAAAATCAAATTTTGAAAGTTACCTTGTAATTTTTTTGAGAAATTGACTAGAGCCAAGTGCAAAGCTCAGTCATTTTTCTCCTGCTTCAATGACTATATGAGGGTCAAGGCCAAGCCCTAATATATCGTTCTTTATTGCGTTGTGTGTTGCATGTTGTGTTTCCCATCTTGATATTTTTTTTCTTCTGAGTCTGACTTTTGGTGCGAAGCTTCAACGCTACAATGTCAAAGTTGATTAATTTGTTTTCTGATTCCGACAAACTTGAATGTACAAAATCCTATAAAACATGGCAATGCCTCATTGAAAGCACTCTCATTTATAATGAATTATGGAAGGGTATATGTGATGGTGATATTAAACTGAATAAACCCACAGATGCAACTACACTAGCAAAATGGGAAGTTAAGAATGCCAAAGCATTAGCTCTCATTAAATCTTCTGCCAATGATGAAATGTATGTCCTATGTCCATATAGAAAATGCTACAGATGCATGGTCTGCTTTGAAAACTTTTAAATACCTCTTTGATACTCAACCTGAATCAAAGAAAGTTGATCTACAATTAAAATTATTGCAACAAAAATTGACTGAAGGTGGTGATGTTCTTGAATATATATCAAGACTTAAGAATATTAGGTAGGAAATCATTAATGCTGGTTTTCCAATAATAGATGATAGTTTTATGGTCACAATTGTAATTGCTGGAGTTCCTTCTCCTACATGCATTTTTTGGAGACTCTACAATTAACTTAGAAATTAGAGAAACCAAAGTTTGATGAGATTTTCGAAATGTTGACCCAACATGATAAAACCTTTGGGAAGAAGAAGAAAGTTGGTGAAGATGTTTTTTTCATAGAGGCCAGCACTAGTAAATCATCGACTGATAGTTCTCGAGGCAAAGGTAGAGGGAATTTCAATTAGAATCAAGTAGCACATAATGTAAAAAGTTGAGGTCGAAGCCAAAGCAGAGGAAACAACTTTGATAGAGGTAATAGTTCAGGAAGGAATGGTTTTCAAGGTAGAGGAAACAACTTTGATAGAGGTAATAGTTCAGGAAGGAATGGTTTTCAAGGTAGAGGAAACAACCAAGGAAGAGGCTATTTTCAAGGACAAGGAAATAATAATCAAGGTAGAGGAAAACCTCAAAAGAGAAGTCAAAGCAGAGGAAGAGGACAATGTTCAGGAAGAGGAAGAGACTTAAGTTAAATTGTGTGTCAAAGACGTAACAAAGTTGGACATTATGCTGAAGATTGTCGAACTTATCTTAATAAAATTCCCAAGTTTCATCAACACTTAGCACAATTTGCAAATGATCAAGATGATGATAACTCAGAATATGTTTTTACTTCCTCACCGGCATTACAACTTTCATCCCGTCTCAGAAGTGACTATGAAGATGTGTGGATCTTGGATTCAGGGGCAACTCAGCACATGATTTGTCGACGTGATGTTTTTTGGAATTTTCAAGATTCCCAACATAATTCCATTTTTCTTGCAGATGATACAAAACATACTCCTTATGGAAAAGGAGCAGTTAAAGTTTTTCTCCCTGAAATTGGAGAAAAAATTATTTCAAATGTATGGTATGTATCAACCTTTAAGAAAAAATTGTTGTCTTTAGTCACGGCTAGACAAGCAGGACATCAAGTCATTATGGAAGATGGCTTAGTTGAGATTAATTCAGTCAAATAGAGCTTGAAAATAGTGATGACAAGTTATGAAGATGGAAAATTGTTACAGATGAAAGGGACAGTTTGTTAGCGATCGAATCTACCTCACGCTGAATGAAGGCGATGTTCAAGGAAACATCAAACCAAGCTCAGTCTGGTAGCTAGCCCTACCAGAGCAGGAGAGGGCTCTCTCCGAGTCACGCTCAGCTAATGGATAGGCAAAATGGTCTGAGATGACTTACAATACGATGTTTACTTAGGCTAGTAAGTGAAAAGCAATTTTGGAAAATATTTTCGAAGTGACTGAACTTCTGAGATGTATATGGGACTGGCGCTTAGCAAAGAACAGAGAATTGAGAATGAAGGCACAAATTATTCCGTGAGGCAAGGTAGGTGAGAAGCGCAGAAATTTCAACTTAAGGTGACGCAAAATGGAAATATTTTCGAAGATAGTGAAAAGGGCATGGTCGCATGAATCCTTTTCAACAGAAGAATAACACTGCACATGAAATTTTCCCACACGCAGAGCAATATAAATTGAATTCTACCTAATCTCACTTAGAAAATTTCACTGAAATGAAACATGAAAGAAATTATGAAACATAACAAGATACATATGGAATATAAGAACACATTTTCTACACTCACAACCATAAGAATCTCATGAAACCGAGCCGTTGCCTTTCATTAAACTCTCTGTCGAAAATACATAGTGCAGAAACAGAGTTTCTTTCCCACAGTCTCTCAGAAGTTACAAGCCAGCCATGTTGTAGGGAAAAGTATCCGACTCGGATGACCCTATCCCACTCTAAGGGTGATAGTACCTTAGCAACAACTGTAAAACAAACTACTTAAGGTTTACTTCTTTATGAAAGCAAAAGAGAATGGAGAAATGCACTAACCGTTGCCTTGCGCTTAATGTCGAATCCAAACTCTTCTCTTTGGCCGCTTGCTCCTAGCTCCTTGTTCTTTTGCTTGCCCAGCTACAATGAGATCCTGCAAAATAACAAAGAAGGAAACTACAAGAGGCATGCAATCATAACTGGTTCATGGATTAGTGTAAACCAAACATGCAATCATCACAATATATTATTGAAACAAGAGCACATAGAAGAACCTCAATAGCTTTTATTAATGAAGAAGTAAAGGTTCTGATAGTATTACAACCATTGAAGGCTCCAACCCAGCAACACCTCCCAGCAGAAAGAATTTCTCCTCTTCACCTCTCTCAAACAATCACCCAATAGCTCAATAGTGAAACCAACAGCATATCATTACTTTGCACAAAATTCCAGCCTCCTGAGCTCATAGGAGAGAGCTCAATATATAGATGAATTGAGAAAGGATGAGTCAGCTTGCAACTGATGTGTAGCTGCCTTGTGTCCTCTCTCTCTTCAGTTGATCTTCAGTTCTTGAGTCCACTTGGAGAACCATGCTTCCACTTGGAGAAACAGAGCCTCTGACTCATCACAGGGTGAAATCCCTGATCCAAGTGTCATTTTTGGAAGATTCCAGAGCAATGACTCAGTGTGCCACTTGTCCAATCTCGCTCAACGCAGGTGGCCTTTGTTCTACCTGCTTTGCAACGCAGGTACACCATGGAGGAGTTGTGTTTCAGCGCAGAAGCCTAGTGGAGCACCTGCTTTGATTTCAGGATTGCTTGTTTTTGAGTGTTTTCAGGTGGAGAACTGATCTGAGAGCTGTTGGTTTGCTGACCTTGTTCCTCTAGGGGTAGGAACATCATGTTTAGGGAACTTTGGATCCCTTGGATTATTGACAATTCATGCCTGTTGCTGTAAGGCACAAAATTGTCTATAACAGATGCCCCCTAAAGTATGAGGTCGTTTATCAGGTGAAATGCTTTATTGAGACGATCCGAAGTTCATTCAATCTGCTGAGAAGTGTCCTGTAATAAGATACAATACAATACATTATTTTTCATACATTTTCATGATCTAGCTGAGGCGGGCATTCCCATGCTCAGCTTTATAAATACATTTTCGTACATAGAACAGACGATCGTCTGATTGTAGACCGATAATTCTCTGCTGAAATTATCATCCTTTGAGAAGGATGATCATCTGCTGCAATGATGTACACATCAAATGTCTTTATATCCTGAATATATATCGCAGCCCGGATGGATGAAACTAGATCCGGGGTCTTCAATCTTTTCCGATCTTCACTCGATGTACAAGTCGATCCATGTGAGAATTTCTTGAAGTCGAACATGGAAAGACATCGCTTGATTACCGGTCAATGATGTAAACCGTTAACAAGCGCGAGAGGAATCACCGATAAGGATGATGACCCTCAAGGTACGGCAGTACAATTCACATGGTGGGAATAAAGGACTTGGCGTCGACCACCATGCAAAATCTTCTGGTCGAAGGTCATTGATGTATACATGTCGCCGGAAGTGAGAAACTTGCCATTGAGGTATGCAAGCTTCAAAGTACTGAAGGGGGTGTTCCTAGATCAACTCCTTGGATAATGAGCTGATGTCGACAAGGAGCGATCCGTCAAAGGAGGGCCTTAATGAATCCCACATCAGTGACACGGAACGGAGCTAGTGATTGTGATGAGGTGAAAACAAACTGTGATGTATGATTCAGGGTGGCGGTCATGAAATGGATGAAGGACAATGTATGGCAGTGGATGGGACACGGTTGACTCTTTGCAGAACAACATCTCTTGAACATATAACGACACTGATGTGATGGATTGGTAGCATTACCCCAAATGTGGATGGTGTGGTGAGGACCATGGTGATGAGACCGGTGAATGAAACAACCCAACCCGATGTGATACGGAGGACAAAGTGTCATGTTCAAGAGCGACTTGCTACCATTAAAGCTGTGAGGTTCTCCCAATTTTTCCCCAGTCATTGCTGACCAGTACCTCTTTATTTTTGTCAAGCTTGAGGAGGATAACATATGCTTGTTCTATAACCTGCCCTTCGGGCAAGCCCATCGCTATGTTTTAACGAGCCTAGCGATAGGGAAACTCGTTCTTGTCTAAAGACAAGTTTGTCGCTATTTAATGAATTTAACGAGTCTAACGACAAGGATAACTCGGTCCTTTTCATTTTTAGAGAGTCTGAAAAGGTACATAAAGTCAACTCCTGAATTCCTTTTTCATCATCTAATCCCTTAAGTCCGAAAAAGTATAAAACAATACAGAAGGGATGAATTTTCGATTGCTTTAACGAGCCGAACAAAACAAGCGCTCGATCTTTTTGTGCAATAATCCCTCAGGTCCAAAAAGATTAAAATCTAGAGGAGGGATAGCTTTCCGGTCGCTTTAACGAGCTGGAAGGCCAAAACTCGGCAAACTTTTCATATTTTACGAGTCAGTGAAAAGAGCTCAAAGAAGACTCGTCTTTTGAGGAACGAGTGATGAACAGGGCAGCAGCAAATTCCAGGTACAGGTTGGAATATTCCAATCACGGCAGTGTCACAAGGATGGCTTAGTGAAATCACTCTTCGCAGCTGTTCCTCAAAATGGGTAAATAAACATATGGAGATGAACGATTGGCCAAACGAACGGATGGAGGTGATGGCATATAAACACAACCAAGGGCTTTAATATGGCTGTCAAAGGTTACATTTACCAAGGTTATTTACCGGTTCATTTTTTCTGGGTGAGCTTGAACTCTAGGGGAAGATTGCTCACAACTTATGTTTATTTTTTAACGAGCATGAACTATGTGCTAAAACTGCTCGGATCTTGCGTTTATTTTTTAACGAGCATGAACTGTGTGCTAAAACTGCTCGAATTTTGCGTTTATTTTTTAACGAGCATGAACATTGCTAAAACTGCTCAATTCTTGCGTTTATTTTTTAACGAGCATGAACATTGCTAAAACTGCTCAAGTTTTGCGTTTATTTTTTAACGAGCATGAACATTGCTAAAACTGCTCGATTCTTTTGCATGCCCCCAGCATGATAACTCAAATCGAGGTGCATGCCCCCCAAGCTTCATTTCATTCAACCGGATGATTGGAATGAAGGTTTCCTTTGAGATTTGGAAAGGGGGGTCGGTTTCATTTTTTAATGAGGTTGACATAGTCAAAGAACTATCCTCATAGCCCACTGTATTTACAGTATTCGATAGAAAATCGAAAACTGAAGGATGATAAAGGTCATCTTGAGTATCTTCTCCACAACCCGGGAGAAGGGAACAATGGTGGGAATCATTCCATGGTGCCCCGTCAATTACCATTGATTGGACTATTCCTTTGTCGGTTCCATGCACTCGCGACCAAGGACATGAAGGGGTGCCATATTCTCTAGACCTATCTATCCAAACGCTTGATGAGCGTTGATTTGGGGTTGCCCCCCAGGCCAAGAAAATTGATTGCTACAATACTTCCATTGGGCTTGGGGACAAAACCTTTGCATGATCCATGTTGATATCGTTTTCTGACATCTTTTGTGTGGAAGATATCATATTGCAGGCCCCTACCGTCGCCACTTCTCCCACAATGAATGGTGGCGGAAGGGCAAAAGTCCCCATTAATGTAGGATCTTTTAGTAGGCCTACTCCGATATTTTGAAACGAATGGTCGCTTCCATGGATCATAGGAACGCTTCCTGTAACTTGTGAACCATTAGGGAGGAAATTTTGTTGGTCAATGATCGTAATCCCTCCTTGAAAGGGGAATGCGATTTTCCTAAAATAGGTCGACACAACAGCTTCCATGGCATAAATCCATGGTCTTCCCAGTAGGATGTTATAGTCAAGATTGCCATCGATGACTTCAACATCTATTTCTACTGTTTTGCCCCCTAGTTCAACTTTCAAGTTACTAAGGATACCATAAGGGGTATATGTCCTTCTGTCGAATGCTTTTAATGTCGTCGATGATCGCGACAAGGTTGGAGATCCTAAGGTTTTCCAACAACTCATCGACATAATACATGTCGATGCCCCCTCATCAATAATTGTTCGATGAACAGTTTTGTTGAGGGCTTTCACTTGGACGAGGAAAGCTAGTTGAGCTGGTAACTGAGGATCATATCCTTTGTGATCAAAGGATACAAGATTGGAATCTTTAGGATCCACTCCACCAATTGCTGATAACAATGCCTGCCTTTGGGATGGGCAATTTTGTAGTACTTCAAGAGTTGACATAGCGGACGGCGATTGCGCCAAATCTTCCACTATGTTATAATGTTGTGCCGCTCTGGCACGAGGATTAAATGTCGACTTGTGTACTACTCCCTTTGGCGGTTTTATTGTTAATTCATGCGTGATGGGGGGTACAACTTCTGCCGAAGTTGTTGTCGAACTACTAGGTTGATCTTTACCTTTATCGTTCGACACCTGTGGATTCCCGTAATCTTTATTCCTTGTCGAAATCAAAGCATCATTTTGTTGCTTGGATACTGACAACATTAGCACTTGCGACGGGGAAGCATTTCCATTATCAACCAGATTTGTTCCTCTATTCGGAAACGGATCAGTTAACACAGCTGGAGTTTGCGAACTCTTTAAGAATCTTTTTAGATCAGCTTTGTATGGACATTCTCTCGTCCAGTGATCCTCATCACATATCTGACACCCATAAGGTGGTCTCCTATCCCGAGGAGGGCTTGAAGAAGTTTTTCGAGGAGATGACTCTCCTTGTTTCTTCTTCTTCCCTTTGTTTTGATTCTTCTTGCTTCCTGGTTGATTGGTTTCTTTGCCCTTATCTGCTGATACGGCATTTACTTCCGAAGCAAGAATTTCTTCATGCGCATTTTGATTCGAATCCTTACGGGCCTTCTTTTGATTGGCCTTTCTCGGATTCGCGTTTGCCGTGCCAATCACGCCATCGCCGGCATGAGAGTCACTATTCGATTTAAGAGGAGGAGGAATTGAAAACTCTGGTCTAGGGGCGTCTGGTATTTTGTCATAGAGCGTGCCGGACTGAGTATAGACCAAGTCCAGATATTGCGCACGAGCGATAACCTGCTCTTCTGTTACGACTCCCCCCTTTGCCACATCTTCCGTTATGGCCGGAAGTAACGACTTTATAAACCACTCAGCTAAAAGCTGATCAGGAACATATGTTTTAACCATTCTTCGTCGACGTCGCCACTCATGTATATGATCTGATATATGAGTTGCGGTTGTCTGTTTGAAGTTAGTCAATATCTCTGTTCCCGTTTCATACCTTATTGGTAATTGAAAGTGGGTTAAGAATGTCATGGCAAGGGAGCTAAAATTGTCGAACGAAGCTCTTGGCAGTTCTATATACCATTTCGCCGCTGGACCTGTCAATGTCCTCTGAAAGAGGCGAAGCCTTATCGAATCATCATTTAAAGTGTTCGATGAACACCATAGATGAAATGTCATCACATGATTCGACGGGTCTTCACCTGGATTTCCATTGAATTTAGGAATGTCGGATGGAAGTTTGTGCGGAATCACTGGCCACCATGGGGCGTAAGCAATTGGATCATTGGTTAACCGATGTAAATCAGGCAACTCTAAAGTTGCCACGAATGGTAACTGTTGATTCAAGTTAGGTGAAGCGTAACCAGGGTACGATGGAATCGCCTGAACAGTTGGTCTTTGCATACCAGCATAATGGAGTTGATGTTGGTATGACTGATACGGTTGATGGACTTGACCACTATAAAGTGGTTGATTTTGACCATTTTGGATATATGGTTGTCCAGTATTCGCAAATATTTGCTGTTCAGAACCTTGGTACACTTGCTGGAATTGTGGCTGTTGGTATTGCACTATCCATGGTTGCGATACCATGGGTTGTTGTGCTACACTAACCATTGGACCAAGATGTGGGGTACTTGTACCCGATTGTACTTGTGTTGCCCCACCAGTAGGCGATTGTGGTTGGGTCGCAGGGTCAAGGGGCTGTTGCATGAGAACCTGAGAAATCTGAGGTTGACATACAACAGGCATCGTTTGAACTTGCGACACGGTTACAATAGCCGGTGTAGTTGGGATGTTCGTCACAGGTACACAATGTTGCATAGAATATACAACTCTTGGTGGCTGGGATAGCATAGGTACCCAACTACTCGTTGCAATTCCACCATAACTTGAGTAAGGTTGAGAACTCCCGTATGGGTACCCTCCCGGAGGCGGTAATGAAAAGGCATACTGCCCCCCATACGGTGGTAATCCAGAACTCAAGGCAATTGATTGTCCTGGAGGACTGGATGGCCTAAATTGATTCCCAAAAGGGTCAATTTGATGAGTCTCACCATAAGAGTTACCAGACATTACTCCGGAACAGACAGGAACAGACCATACTGTCGAGATAGTCCCTTGGTGGACTCCTTCTAGCGATTGAGAGCTAGTTGGGATAGATGGTATGCCGGCGAACATTGTTGGATTCGCAGCAGGTAATTCTGCTGTCGCCGTGTCATTTGACACAGTCCTAGATGTCGACGGTTGTTCAGACATTTTGAGTCTATCCAATTGATTGCCTAGTGATTCTACAGGAACTTCCACTGGTGATGGACAAACTTTTGTTGTAGCAGGAAATAGAGTGACCTCTACTCCAAAATGAATTGGAGTGGATACTTGCGGTTCCTCTATAATTTCCTCTATCGCAATCAGACCAGGTGGAAGAGGAAGACCGTCAGGTCCGTAAAAGATTTCCGGTGCCGAAGAAGGGGTTGTATCAACAGCGACAGATGTTTGAGGAACAAAACTCTCTGGACCAGTTACAGATGGAACTGGTTCAGTTATACAAGTATTTGCCCCCAGACTAGGATCAGTATTACTGTCCTTCTGTGGCGGTTGAACTTCTTCTATAGAGGCAGGATTTCCGGAAATGTTTGGAGTAACCAGAATCTCAGATGTTGTCGGAACACTTGTTCTAACTTTTAAAGGAGATTTTGAACTGGTTTGACGAGCTCGCTTTGTCCGGATTGTTTTCGATTCCTGAGACAAAGATGGTTGACTCGCAAGCCTCCGAGAACGATGGATATTCAATTGACTTTCTTCCACGATTGCGGATTACTCGATCAACTAAAATATAAAGGGGGAAATTTGTGTTTCCGATTTGAATAAATTTTATTAGACGCTTTTAAACATAACTTTGCTTTTTCATGTTTTAAGAGTCGAGAAAAAGCTAAAGATGACTCTAGTCTCCTTCGATGTATTAACGAGCCCGAAGTGACAAATGCTCGGTTGGACCTTTTCAGTTATAGAGTTTGAAAAGGGCCAAAAGAAACTGCTCTAGAGATCTAGGTAGAGGGTGTGCCAAACCTTTCGCGAAACCACAGAATACGTTTTACGGTACGGGTGGTCGATCTTCGTGAATGTTGTGTTCACTGCATCGCGATCAGTAGGGCGGCCGACACGGCTTCCTAAGGATAAAGGATAAATGCCTATAGGGGTCTCCCAATATATACGCGACGGTACGTGGGAGCACAAGTCCGTATTAGTGCCACCGACTCTCAGGAGGAATCACCCACCTTCGTAGAGATCGACAGTCACTATGTTTAACGACGCCGGAACACGTCTCTACCTAGACCTCTATGTGTTTGCGTTATGTTTCAAATGCGTTGTTAGGTTCATTCAGTATATTTTAAGTTGATCTTTTTTAAAGTTTGCCTTTCGAGGTTCACCACGAGATGTATATGAACAATTCCTAAATGCAGCCTAAGATGAGAAGCAAGCTTTTTCAAATCTTTTTGACTGATGAAAATCTTAACTACTGAGGGAGAAGAAAGGCAAATCTTTTCACACAGTTCATACAACACAAACTAATGCACTTTCTCCTAAATCATCATGCAAACTTTTTCAAATGCAAAATGCACAATGCATGTATTTTCTTTTCCCTTTCTTAATGTTGATGTATTACAAAAAGAAAGTTGTTATATAACTTTGATTTCGATTTAAAGCGAAAACAAACAAGCTTGTCCAAAATCAAAAGACACCTTAAGATTCACTTGCTTAATCACTGGAAATGCATGAAATCAAACCATAATGACGAAAGTAAAATGACTAATCAGCTATGGACAGCAAACAAGCTAACTCTTTAGACCAACAAAATGCCTAACACAGGTTCAGATCTAAGAGGCCAAAAGCAAGACTAGTTTACTCTTCGTTATGGGAAATTGTAAATGAGTAAGAAATACAAAAGAACAAGTACAATTTCGTTATATAACAGAGGCAGAATGATGGCAAGTAATATTGGTTTCAGAACAGGTGCAAGACTGGTAACTGGCAGCCAAATCAATAGTGAAAACAGGCAAGAGAAAGGGAGGAAACCCCAAATGCACTAGGCAAATTTGGGCCAACGCAGGTGCTGCACAGCCAATCTGGCTCTCAGCGCAGGTAGCCCCTTCGGGACCTGTGTTGCAAAGCAGGTAGCCTGTGTACTACCTGCTTTGGAAAACGAAAGTTGCGTTTTCTCAGTTTCCGGGTCACAATTTTCTCAAAAATGCACAGTTTTTGCTCAAATCAGAAGCAATCAGTCAAGCACACTCAAAGGGATGATTAGGAATGTGAAAAGCTATCACTAAGAGCTTAGGGTCATGAACATGCTCAGAAATGAGCCAGAGTAGCTGCCCTCTATTTCGCTTTTGATATAGTCAAAAGCTTTTCGATTTGGTACTCTTTTGTTCAGGAAATGAATAGCAAAATACTACAAACAATCAAACAGATACGGTCCCCAGCGGAGTCGCCAGTTTGTTGTAGGGAAAAGTATCCGACTCGGATGACCCTATCCCACTCTAAGGGTGATAGTACCTTAGCAACAACTGTAAAACAAACTACTTAAGGTTTACTTCTTTATGAAAGCAAAAGAGAATGGAGAAATGCACTAACCGTTGCCTTGCGCTTAATGTCGAATCCAAACTCTTCTCTTTGGCCGCTTGCTCCTAGCTCCTTGTTCTTTTGCTTGCCCAGCTACAATGAGATCCTGCAAAATAACAAAGAAGGAAACTACAAGAGGCATGTAATCATAACTGGTTCATGGATTAGTGTAAACCAAACATGCAATCATCACAATATATTATTGAAACAAGAGCACATAGAAGAACCTCAATAGCTTTTATTAATGGAGAAGTAAAGGTTCTGAGAGTATTACAACCATTGAAGGCTCCAACCCAGCAACACCTCCCAGCAGAAAGAATTTCTCCTCTTCACCTCTCTCAAACAATCACCCAATAGCTCAATAGTGAAACCAATAGCATATCATTACTTTGCACAAAATTCCAGCCTCCTGAGCTCATAGGAGAGAGCTCAATATATAGATGAATTGAGAAAGGATGAGTCAGCTTGCAACTGATGTGTAGCTGCCTTGTGTCCTCTCTCTCTTCAGTTGATCTTCAGTTCTTGAGTCCACTTGGAGAACCATGCTTCCACTTGGAGAAACAGAGCCTCTGACTCATCACAGGGCGAAATCCCTGATCCAAGTGTCATTTTTGGAAGATTCCAGAGCAATGACTCAGTGTGCCACTTGTCCAATCTCGCTCAACGCAGGTGGCCTTTGTTCTACCTGCTTTGCAACGCAGGTACACCATGGAGGAGTTGTGTTTCAGCGCAGAAGCCTAGTGGAGCACCTGCTTTGATTTCAGGATTGCTTGTTTTTGAGTGTTTTCAGGTGGAGAACTGATCTGAGAGCTGTTGGTTTGCTGACCTTGTTCCTCTAGGGGTAGGAACATCATGTTTAGGGAACTTTGGATCCCTTGGATTATTGACAATTCATGCCTGTTGCTGTAAGGCACAAAATTGTCTATAACAAGCCAACCCTTTGCAAATAACTTGCTTACAATATATAGAAAGTGTAGAGAAGAGATGGAATGCCCAGGAGTTGGGAAGTTACTCAAATCATTTCGAAAAGGAGATGGAGAGCCAACCATCAGCTACAGGTGCAGTGCTCTCAAGCATGACATTTGGCTGTGGTGACCCTTTGCATTCTTTTACCACTTGGATAGATGCCCACCTGGAAAGAAAATTCTTTAAAAGGCACCCTTGGTGCCAAGAAAATGAAGAGTAGATGACCAGGCCAACTTGGAGAAGACGTGACTCGAAATTTTGCGAATCGGGAGCAATTTGGTCGTTTTATCCCCTGTGCGCCGTACCAAATTCTCTGTGCGTCGCGCCACTTTGGAACCTGTTTTGGGCCACTTTCAGGCGTCTAAAATGTGCCCAAGTGGGCTTGTTGGAAAGCCTATCCTGTCTACTTTCCAACCCAACTAGAATTTCTAAATTTGAAGCTCATTTGCCCCTCCAAAGCTTCATTCTCCCAAGACTGCTTTCTGTGTGTCCAAAAAGTGGCAGAGAGGCCATTTTTGGGTGTTTTTTGACCTTTAGGAGACCCAAAAATTGTCCAAAATTTCTAGCCCAGACACCAGTAGACGTATTTTTCGATGCTGAATCCAAATATGCAAGCCGTTCCTTGATCCGAGTTCTATATTTTTAGCGTCGCGCCAATGGGGCAGCGCACAGGGAGAAATTTCCCTTTTTGTGCCCAAAAAATTTGCCTGTGACCAAAATTTGCCTAAATTCCTTGAAATTTGGGCTGGAAGTTCCCTATGAAGTGCTTTGCTAGGCCAAGGAAGCCTCAGCCAAGATTTAAAGCCGATCTTGCTTCTTTGCCTCCTTTGCCTCTTTTGTCGCTTTGCTCAATTTTTCCTTTAGGCTCCTGATTCTTGCTTTGGAACTCATGTTGCGTGCCTGGTAGTGATGAGTCATGCACCTCAACATGTATTTCTCCCTGTTTTCTTTGTCCAAACGCTGCTCCAAGTGAACGTTCACTTTCTCTAGCACATACTCACGGTCTTCGTCTCTTTGCTCCATAGGTCTGGCTTGCGCTGCTAGGATGTGTCGTCGGTTTTCCTTGATCATTTGCAACTCTATCTTGGCTAGCCGATCCTTAAGTTGCTTATTATTTTGCTCTAGATACTACACATTCCACTTGGCCCTATCCAAGTCTAGGGATAGTTTCTCAATCACGGATTGATGCTCCTGAATGATCTCTCCCAGCTCAGCATTTGTAGGTTCTGCATCCGTATCATAATCCTGGAGGAGAACAAACTTAGTCTCTTGCTCACCTGATGGCACACCTAAAGGCCCCTCCTCGTGCTTGGTCTTCTTGCCCTTGTCCTGTACCTGTGTCGTTGATGTAGGAAGCGAGGACCCTTCCACCCCTGGTGGAGATAACGCTCGCTTTGCTGCTGCAAAAAAAGGTCTGGTGCCTTTCGGATAGCCTCTCTGATATGTGATGTATACTGGCATGGTGGCAGTCTCATGGCTATCAAATTGATGTGGAGGGCTTCCCATCTCAGGCTCAAACTGATGTGAAGGACCTCCCACCTCATGCTCTTCCTCTGATATCACGGTGGAGCGCTGAAGAAATCACAGGAGATGAAGTCCTCCCAAGCAATACCATGAAATCCCAACTGACAGTCCACCAAAATCCGGATGAGAGCAAAATGATAGACACTGTTTAGCTGCTGTCATGGGGTCTTGCGCTGCATGAATTTCTTCATCTTCTCAATGTTGTTGCAGATGAAAAATGGGAGGCTCATCATCTTCACCCTGGTGAAGTGCATGAGCAGGCGGATGTGGTAGGCATAAAGGCGAGAAAACCTCCCCTCGCAACTGAAATATTTCATGATCAATCTCATGAGTGGGGCATACTCATCCCTCAAAAATCTGAATGGAAAAAACCCTGGTGAGTTGGCTCAAGAAGCTGTTCTTGATGTAAGGCTCATAGTGATGCCTCTCGACCTTTTTTTTCTTATGCCACTGCTCCCCAACATTAGGTATCCCCGTTGCCACTGATATAGCCTCCGGTGTCAAGGTGAAAGTGACCCCGGCCAGGATAGATTGGCCTCCCTGTAGATGAAGTGCAAAAAGGCGGGCCAACTCATGATGGACTCTGACATTTGCCACCCTTTGGTAAAATTCATAACATGCCAAGTGCTAGAAACAAGACATGGAAAGTGGGCATGCCTGTAGCTCTATGAGAGTGTTGGGTATGTCTCTGAGATGTCTGCCACTCCGGTGATGTCTCCTATGGGCCCTCTCTCCTGAAGATGTGTCACTGTGTGTATCCCCCTCATAATCTGATGAATTTTCTGATGCCATCACTGTTGTTTGTATCCTGAGTTTAGTGCTGCCTTTTGAATCCAATGACACTGATGAATGCTCTGAAAATTTGTTACCAAGGGGACAATAAAATAGGGGAGTGTTAGGAGGGGAATGATGAAAAGGGGAATAGGGGTTTAAAGGGGAAATTTATCAGGGATTTGGGAGTGTTTGGGGTATGGTTTTGATGGGGTAGGGTTAAGGAACTTTTGAGCTATATGAGTAAAGGGGACAAAGGGATATGATTGCAATGTAGCTAGGGTAACTATTAGGGAAAAATGCTCCAGGGGAATTTAGCAGATAGAGGTAGGGTAGGAGCATATTTAACAATCAAGTTACTGTAGCAAAACCCTAGCTTTTTTACCCTTTTGTGTCATTTTTGTGTTTGCTTAAAAAAATTTGTTTTTGGTCTCATGGTCACCAACATCATATTTTTTTTAAGCTTAGTATCAGTGGTGAAATGATTTATGGGCACTTTTACAATTTTAAGAGCCAATTCCAAAGTTTTTGGGCGATTTGGTGCATTCTTAGGCTCACAGGCCTGTGCGTCGCGCCAAGCTCGTGTGCATCGCGCGCCCTGGTGTGTGCACCGTGTCACCTAGAAGTCTGCTCTCCTTGCTCGAATTCCTCCTCCTTAGCTCTCCTTTCTTCAACAATGCCTCTCTCAAGCTTTTTCATAGCACAATGACTTAGTCTTGGGCCAAAACAAATATATATAGGCTTTGAGAGAGTTGGGTTTAATGTTTTCCTCTTTGAAGACCCACTTTCTAATGTTTGAGTTTTGCACTTTCCATTGACTTTTAAAACACTCTGTTTTTCCTTTTTCTTTGAAATTTTGGCTCTCATGATAAAATTTTTGGCGTTTCTTTGCGGGGACTGTGTGACTAAGCCTCTGGCTTTGAAATCCATGACTGCATTTGAAAATGTCAACTGTCGAATTTTGGAAAATTTTGTCATAGTTGACCTTGTTTGACTTTTCTTCAAAACAGAGTTTCGAAGAAGAGTCGATGTCTCTTGCGGTGATGATGAAGCTTTCTGCACTATAGGTGTATAAGATCTCCTTCTGGCCTGCATGGCTTGTTCTGGACATGTTTTTTCAAGGACCAAACTGATGAATTTCTAGACCCTAACAATAAAAAATGACTCTGTCCTACAATATGACCAATCCTTGACTATCATGAATTTCATTGATTACGGACCAATTCACGAACCAGTAGGGGCTAGACATGAGGGAAGATGAGTGGCATGACTTTCTCCATCAGATCATGGCATGGCCCTAGCGAAATGCAGTTGAGTGGATGGAGCGGGACACCTAAAATTTGAAATGCACAAAGAGCTTTGATCTCTGACAGAGGGCTGACCAGACCGACTCTAACACAGTTATTCCAAGGCATTTTGATTTTGTAGGGACAGTTGCTACATGAATTTCACCTATCATATTATGGCATGTAAGATATGGACATTTAAATTTTGATAGTCTTTCTCAACTGCAGAATCAAGGAATGGTTAAAGGACTTCCCACTTTCAAAAAGGAAAATGCAAAATGTGAAGCTTGCATTTATGGCAAACAAAGTCAAGAAAGTTTTCCAACAAGTTCATGGCGTGCAAACACGTGGTTACAACTGGTTCATAGTGATGTTCGTGGACCACTACAAGCTTCATTTGGTGGTTGCAAACATTTCTTACTATTCATTGACGATTTCAGTAGAATGACTTGGGTTTACTTCTTGAAGAACAAGTCAGAAGCATTTGAGAAGTTTAAAATTTTTTGCCAACTTGTTGAAAATGAAGTCAAAGAAAAGCTAGGTACTCTCAGGACAGATAATGGGGAGAATTCACTTCAAATGAATTCAAAACTTATTGTAGTGAAAATGGCATAAGACAACATCTTACAAATGTTTACACTCCATAACAAAATGGATTAGTCGAAAGAATGAATCACACTTTGTTAGGAATGGCGCGATCCATGTCAACTTTCAAGAGGTTAAGTCAAACATATTGGGCAGAAGAAATACATACAACTGTCTACTTAAGAAACAGGTCTCAAACTGCTTCTTTAGATGAAATCACACCTTCTGAAGCTTGGCTTGGTTTGAAACCTTGAGTTAAACATCTTCGAGTTTTTGGATCAGTATGTTATGCCTTAGTTCCAAAAGAAAAATGAACTAAGCTTGACTCAAGAAGTTTGAAATGCATAATGATTAGCTATTCTGATGAGAAGAAAGGGTATTGTCTTTTGAACAATGGAAAATTCATTGTGAGCAGGGATGTCATTTTTGATGAAACAGAGAGTAAGAGTGCTAAAGAAATCAAAACACTTCTTCAAAAGTTAGAAACTAAAGGCAGTCGAAGAAAAGGAAATACACAAACTCAACCAAATTCACCAAATTGGTATGAACTTGATTTCCCTTCATCTGAAGATGATTCATCAAGTCCATCTACTTCAACAACACCATCTGGATATTCTAGCAGTTCATCCGCACCTCCAAGCAACAACAATTCTTCTGACAATGATTCTCCACCGCCAAAACGAACATCAGTTTATATTAATCCAATTTACAATGATGGAGACTTCTTAGAATTATAAGAAGAAATTTCGGTGTAAATCACATTCAGAAAATCATTGTTGACGTGTTTCGAACGAACCAGTGTGGTTCATCGTCAGGACAAGTTGAAAAATCAGATCTATCTTTGCCAGTTAAATACTTTGAGTAGAGCCTCCAACGGCTAACTAGGATAACATCTAAATTTGACTAGGGACCAGGGTCAAACAAACCAGTTATAAATTAAACGTAAATAAGGGACCTTACCTATATATAAATTAAATGCATAAAGAAAATTTAATTAAATTGGAAGTTTAATAAATTGTTAAAAGTATTAATTATTAATAGATAAATAGAAATTATAAATTTTTTATTTTAATTAAATAGGAGGTTAAGTTTAAAGCTAATATATATATATATATATATATATATATATATATATATATATATATATATATATATATATATATATATATATATATATATATATATATATATAAAAACAAAACTAATAAATAAACATATTAGAATAATATTCAGTTAAAAAATAAAAATAAATAATAATAATAATAATAAATAAATATAAATATCCCTTAAAAGAAAAAGAAAAAGAAAAAGGGTGGGGGGGTTTATTTAATAAAATAAAGAATAATAATAAAGATTTTATTTATTAATATCTATCAAGAAAAAATAAAAATAAAGAGCGACACAAATTAAAAAGAAGGAGAAGGTCAAGAAAAGGACCAAAAGAAACCATAGAGCAAGAAGGGGAAACCCTAGGAGGAGGGAAAGGACAAGGCTCCAAGGGGAACAACGAAAGCTCGAAAAGGAAAAAAGGGGGGGAAGGAAACGAAAGACTAGGAAGAAAGGGCAGGGATCCAGTAATTGTTGATCTTCCAGCCATCATCTCTATTGAGATTGTTAGGCCTTCTTTCAATTTCAATAGCTTCCCTGAATTTACGATGATGGAACTGAGCAACTTTGGCAATAACCTTGGCCTCCTCTATACAAACCTGATGCTTGGTCTTCCTAGCATGCTTTGCTAACGTTGAAGACTTGGTTCTCCCATGTCTTAGGTCAGCTGCATGTTCGTTGATCCTCTGAGGGATGGAGCGCCCTATTTCCCCGATATAGGGGGTCCCACACGAACAAGGGATCAAGTAGACACCCTTCATGTCCTTAGGGTTAACAGGATCTTTCACCAATCATAGGGATTTACGAATGGTGTTGAGGGGCCTAAAGGTTGAGGGAATATCATACCTCTTAAGGATCCGAGCAATCTTATCTGTGGTTCCCTGGACATAGGGAAGATGGACACCTAGTCAGCGCTCTTTAGATTCTTTTCTAATTAATGAATTTTTAGAGGCTTTTAGGAAAGCCTTCTGACCTAGGCGCCTACTATAGCCATTCTCCACAAAGATATTAAGGAGATGGGATCTCTCCTTATCGAAGCTCTCATTATTAGAAATCCTAAGGGCACGAGTAGCGAGGGTGTTAAGAACACCCATCTTTTGAGCAGGGAAATGATGGGAATCGTCATGAAGATACAAAGAAAGACTAGGAAGAAAGGGCAGGGATCCAACAGCTACGGATCTTCCAGCCGTCATCTCTATTGAGATTCTTAGGCCTTATTTCAACTTCAATAGCTTCCCTGAATTTACGATGATGGAACTGAGAAACTTTGGCAATAACCTTGGCCTCCTCTATACAAACCTGACGCTTCGTCTTCTCAGCATGCTCTGCTAACGCTGAAGACTTGATTATCCCATGTCTTAGGTCAGCTGCATGTTCGTTGATCCTCTGATGGATGGAGCACCCTGTTTCCCCGATATAGGGGGTCCCACATGAACAAGGGATCAAGTAGACACCTTTCATGTCCTTAGGGTTAACGGGATCTTTCATCGATCGGAGGGATTTACGAATGGTGTTGAGGGGCCTAAAGGTTGAGGGAATATCATACCTCTTAAGGATCTGAGCAATCTTATGTGTGGTTACCTGGACATAGGGAAGATGGACACCTAGTCGGTGCTGAAATTTCTTCTTATAATTGTTATGGATCACAGAAGCCTCAATTAAACTTTTCAGAATCTCAAACAACTGAGCATCAACTACTAAAACGGGCAGTTCAACTTTTGAAAGATGTAAAGCCTGATGAGAAGAATAAAACAAGCACAAGAAGGTATCATAGAAGTGAAGGCAATTTTTCCTTGATAGCAAATCATTTTACTGAACCTTCCATATACAAAGAAGCAATAAAACATAAAGAATGGCAACAGGCTATGGTTGAGGAATATCAAGCAATAATTGATAACAACACTTGGAAACATGTTTATTGCCCACAAAATGTTAAACCCACAGGATGCAAATGGGTTTACAGAATTAAGTATAATCAAAAGGGAGAACTTGAAAAGTATAAAGCACGACTTGTCGCAAAAGGATTTGTGTAGCAAGTAGGCATTGATTATGAGGAAACTTTTGCTACTACACCTAAATATAACACCATCTGATTAACACTGACATTGGCCGCTCATAAAGGATGGAAAGTTCATCAAATGGATGTGAAAAGTGCTTTTCTCAATGAGGATTTACAAAAAGAAGTGTATATGACACAACCACTAGGTTTTGAAATTGAAGGGCAAGAACATAAAGTCTTCAAATTGATCAAGGCTTTATATGGAATAAAACAAGCTCCCCGACCTTGGTATGCAAAGATGGATGAATACCTTAAGAAAGTTGGTTTTCAATGAAGTGAATGTGATGATACTTTGTATGTACGACAACAGGGAAATAATCTAGTAATTCTTCTTATGTATGTAGATGATTTGATCATTACTGGAAACCATGATGATCATATTCATAGGTGAAAAAGGAGTTACATGTAGGTTTTAAGATGACAGATTTGGGATTACTTCATACTATCTTGGAGTTGAAGTCTTTGAACATCAAAATCATATTTTCATTTCTCAAAGTAAGTATGTAGCAGAGGTTCTTCAATGATTTGGCATGTAGGATTGCAAGCATGTTCTCACCCCCATGGAGCAAAACTTGAAACTTTCAAAATTTGAAGGGGGGGAAAGGTGGATAGTACAACTTACTGACAGTTGATTGGCAGCTTGATTTATTTGACAAATACTCTCCCTGATCTATCTTATGCAGTCAGTATTCTTTCACGTTTTATGCAGGAACCACAAGACAACCACTAGAATGTAGCCAAAAGAGTTCTTCGATATATCCAAGGAACAAAAGATTTTGGTCTTCTTTACACAAAGACTAAAAACTTTGTACTTGGTGGATATTCCAATGCCGACTTTGCTGGAAGTATTGATGATTGAGCATCAACATTAGGTTATTTAATGAACATGGGGTCAGCAGCAGTATCTTGGAGATGTAAGAAACAAGCTACAGTGGCCACTTCTTCAGCAGAAGCAGAGTACATTTTAGCATGGGAAATTGTTTGGTTGCGCAGAATTTTGTAGGAGTTGGGCATTTCTCAGCCAGAAGCTACATCATTATTCATTGGTAGCCAGTCAGCCATCAAACTTGCCAAGAAGCTAGTTTTTCATTCAAAGACAAAGCATGTGGACACCAAGTATCATCATATTAGATCTCTCATTGCCAAAGATGTCCTCAAGCCAGTTTATTGTCCTTTGGAAGATCAGATCTCTGACATTTTCACGAAACCGCTTGGCAGAATAAAATTTACTAAGTTTAGGTATGAACTTGGTATTTGTCGTAATGTATCTTTGGATCATAGGGGGGGAATGTTAGATGATCCAAAAATAAAATATTATCATAGCTTATAAAGTTGGAATAAAATAATTATTAATATAAGATATTAAATTAATAATTATTATTCTAGAATATTTAATTATTTAATGGAGACATTTAGAATTAGTATATTGTTGTAACAAGATATGACTCTCCAAATTTGTCGTATCTTAGGCTCTATTTTAAGAGATTTGTTAGCTAGTTGTTTTGAATAACATTTATTGTAAATGGACACTTGTTATTTAATAAAGTGGTCCATTAGAGGTACATAGGACATTGAGCTTATAAATAGCTCATTGCAAGAGTGTTTGGTTGTTCGGGTGTAAACTCTTGCAAAATCAAATATGTAATTGTTTTTTTTTATTAATAAAATTATGTGTCTGAGGACACTTATGCCATTATCTCCATGCAGATTTGGAAGAAGAGATATATATGTAGTAGCCACAAGGATATGAGGTAAAAGGAAGAAGAAACTAGTGTGCAGGTTGAAGTAGAGCTTGTATGGCTTAAAATAGGCTCCAAGGCAGTGGTATCTAAAATTTGACAGGTTTATGTCTGAACAAGGTTATACTAGGTGTCACTCTGATCATTGTGTTTATCTCAAAAGGCAAAATGATGATAGCTATATTATATTGTTATTGTATGTAGATGACATGCTTGTTGCAGGTTCTAACATGCAGGAAATAAATGTGCTCAAAAGGAAATTGGAAAACTCATTCAGAATGAAGGATTTTGGGTGCTACAAAACAAATCCTTGGTATGAGAATAACTAGAGACAGGAAGAATCACAAATTAACATTGTCTCAAAGTGAGTACATAGAAAAGGTGTTGAAAAGGTTAATATGTAGAATGAAAAACCAGTTAGTATACCTTTGGCTAGCCATTTCAAATTAAGTAAGGAGGCATGTCCCAAGACTCAGGAAGAAATGGCTCATATGTCTAAACTTCCATATGCATCAGTAGTTGGAAGCTTAATGTATGCAATGGTCTACATAAGGCCTGATATTGCACATGTAGTGGGATTTGTAAGCATGTACATAAACAATCCAGGAAAAGAACATTGGATGGCGGTGAAGTGGATTCTCAGGTATTTGAGAGGTACCACAAATCAAGCATTATGCTTTGGGGGTTCAAACATTACTCTACAGGGATATGTTGATGCAGATATGGTAGGTGATAGAGATAATAGGAGGAGCACAACAAGGTATGTGTTTAATGTAGGTGGAACAACTGTCAATTGGGTTTCAAAAATCCAAAGTTTTGTTGCACTTTCAACAACAGAAGTAGAGTATGTTTCTACTACAGAGTCTAGTAAAAAAATGATTTGGTTACAAAGGTTTTTGGATGAATTGGGTAAGAAGCAAGAGTTGGGCAAGTTATACAGTGACAACTAGAGTGCCATACATCTTGCAAAGAACTTTGCATTTCATTCCAAGACTAAGCATATATAGCTCAAGTACCATTTCATACGGTCAGCATTGGCATCTGGACAGTTGAAGCTAGAAAAGAAACACACTAGCCAGAATCCTGCAAATATGTTAACAAAAGTCGTAACCAGGGAGAAAATGAGAATCTGCTTAGTTTCAATTGATCTTCAAGTATGATGAAGAAGATGAGAAACATCCAGGTCCAAATAGAGTCATTATCTAGCAAATGAAGCAATGGTGGAGTTTCTATAATCAGTCTCCAAATGGGAGATTGTTGGGTATGGAGCCTGATTATCTTCTGTATTCAAAGGTTTCAGCTGGATGTATACCCTAGGAAGATTGTACACCCCTCCACGGGGGGGGGGGGGGGGGTGGGGACTTGTCCCCCCCGCGGGGGTTCAAGGGCCAGTGGTCCCCCGGTGGGGGTTTGGGGGCAACACCCCTGAAGCTAAAAATAGTTGTAAAATTGCCTTGTAAAAGTCTAGTAATTTCTAGTTAATATAGACCGTTCATTAGGTGGATGATCTGACGGTAGAAGTTATGTTTAATTTATGGTTTTTTTCCCTAGAAGGCAACCCCTCACTATATATGAGGGAATTGTATTGTGTCTATGGAGATCTGTATTTTGAGTGAAGAAGAGAGAGGAGATTGAGAGCGAAGAGGGAGTTACAGCGAATTTGTTGTAGGTTGTATCTCTTCAGTTTGTTGGATAATATAAAATGAAAGACTGGTTATTTCTCTGTAGACGTAACCCAAACTGGGTGAACCACATATATCTGTGTCTCTCTTGTTTTACGCATTTTCTGTGTTTATATTTCTGAAATATTTTATGTGTTCCATTACTCCGTAATATGTAATTTTCTAACAAAATTCTGATGGGTCCAGTATGAAAATTTGATGAAACAATGCCTTCATGTGTATTGTTTTGTACCAGGAGTGTTTAGTCTGAAAATTTCTGAAACGTGGTCCTTGAAGGAAGAGAGAAGGTTGTAGCCTTATGTAGGTCGGTGCCTACGTACTAGTAATCACATTGGCTAGTACAAGAGCTAGGGGCTTGCAAGTACCTTCTAGTAGAAGCTAGAAAATGAGATAAGTTTGTAGCCTTCTAAAGGTGGGTGCCTGTGTACT
Organism: Pinus tabuliformis; assembly: GCA_031772625.1. NCBI lineage: Eukaryota > Viridiplantae > Streptophyta > Pinopsida > Pinales > Pinaceae > Pinus > Pinus tabuliformis. Next base: position 1,041,847,963 of record CM062819.1, read on the forward strand.
AGTATGAGTTTGCACCAGTACAAGATTGTAAACAGATTTTTTTATTATTAAAGGAAGACAGAGACGACAACATCAGGTGGTTTTCACCCACATTGGGTTTCCACCTTAAATCTTGGTGTTCATGTGTGTTTCTTATGTGTGATGGCTTATTTTATGTTTACTACTCTATTTAATAAGTTATTGATGCACCGGTTAAAGATCAACACATGATAAATTGTCTAAAGCACAAGTTTTCTGGGTGTATGTTGGTTTCTCTATCATAGTTGCGTGTACACACTAGTTCACTTCACAGAAGTAACGTATATAAATTGAGAGGAGAAATTTTTTTGATCAGATAATACTGATTCACCCCCCTCTCAATATTATTTCCAACAATAACCTCAATCATCTGCATAGACCAATCCAGATTAGAATGATACATATAACATCAAGATATTAAGTACAATGACCATAACCATCATGCATATGATCGCAATTCATATAACAAAAAGTTATTATCCTTCATGAATAACTGACGCATGTACATATGATAACGTTGATTAACTAACATATATCATACATGTAACCGCAATAACTATAGACTGACAGACATGTACATAACCATAATTCTTATAACAACCATTAACCAACATACCTACATACCAACCATACAAAGTTGTATGACGATTTGCTCTTATCTCGAGGTCCAGTGCTACAACCTCACTTTGATGATATGCATCTCTTGCTCTATCTTAGCCAACACATTAGCACCATAACAACCAACAGTATCATGATGACACCAACTACATACAATGACCTCACAATTCAGGTATAACTGATGAGGTGCTCATGTCCTAAGTGTCGTAAAATGCTCAAAATTTAAAGTGCTTAGAACTGGTTCAAAGCTGAATGACTGGAAATTTCTTGTCTTCCCGATTCCGGCGCCACAAACGGTTCAAAAAATGGTTTCCGTATGAGGAAGTTATGGCAAAAAGAAGAATTTGTCCATAACATTAGAAATTTTAATTTTTCAAAAAAAAATTAAAAAAGGAATATTCCACCTGGCACGAAATCCGAGGAAACCACCAAACATTAAATGTAACTGCAGTTAAGTTGGCGGAATTTTGGCAGGAGCGCCAAATTTGGTGGACCCGCCATAATTGGCAGAGCTATCTGGAGTTAACTAAAGTTAGCTGGAGTTTTTCTAGGGGAAAACTGGAGAAACTTTAAATGGCTATAACTTTGGCTAGGAAAGTCGGTTTTGGACGATTTTTTTTATTTTTTTTATTTTGGGTATTTTCGACCTTCTGAAGCCATTGGTGCAGGTCTTACAGCCATCCGAGGTCATTTGTAGAGGTTTTGGAGCCGTGAAAGTTCTAGGAGCCACCAGGGCCTAGTTTTGTGAAGACTGGATAGGGTTGCAGGTATCCATTGGAGGTGATCCAATAGTCAATCCTGAAGAATTCAAGTGTTCTAAATCCATTTTTTCCATCTATTTCTCCTATAGATTCTTCTATTCAGCTGTATTTTCAATTTTAGCATTTAATAAAAACAAGGACAAGCCCGGTTGGGAGCTTTGGACCCAGCAGACGTAGCCCTGGAGGGGGTGAACTGCTTTATCAACTTCTTTTGCATTTGTGGTTGATTTATTTTGCAGATTAAATTCATTTTTATGTGTTAAACAGTAAAAGGAAATAACTCTGCTATGCTTAAATGGGTCATGAACAACTGAAAATTTCATGTGTTTTCTTTCTGCAAGACATGGAAATCTTTTAAACATGTTTAATTCTGAATTGAATGCCTTGCAAACAAATTTCAAGTAGTTTCAAATTCAGATCAAGTTGGTATCAGAGCCCAGGGTTTTTGTGCAAAGATCTTCTAACTATCTTGCAAAGTATTGATGCTTACCAGGTTGAAACTTAAAAGAGGGGAAGGACAATTTACTAGAGAACGAGAGAATCCTCAGTCAAGGAAGGCCAGAGAGCCATCACCTCCACCTTCAATTTCACCCTCAAGAGTCTCAGCAGAAGCTTCAAGGATGTCTGAACATGAAGGAGAAATTCCTACAGAGACAGATCTAAGAGAAGAAGAAAGAGTCTTTAGAAAGGCTTTCTTGGACCTCACTGAAATGGTGAGGATATTGTACCAAGAAAGAAATGAGAAATTGGCTGGAGAAGGGTCCAAACATCCACATGAAGGAGAGGGCTCTTCAGGAGGTAAGAAGGATGATGATCATTCCAAGAAAGGACATGGAGGAAATGGTGATCCACCACCCCCATCTTCACCTTCTTCCTCTTCATCTTCGTCTTCTTCTGTTCATAAGCATAGATACTCTGGAAAAAGTCCTTTTTTGAAGCTTGATGTAAAATTCGAATTACCTATGTTTAATGGTGAAGTGAATGCAGAAAAGCTTGACAACTAGATTAGGCAGTTGGAAGTTTACTTGACGATCCAAAATATGCATGATGATGCCACAAAGATTCAGTTGGCTTCTTTGAGAATGGATGGAGCAGCATTGGTCTGGTGGGAGGCCAAGACTAAAGAGGAGATCAAGAAATTTCGTAAGGTTACCTTAACATGGACTGAATTTCTATTAGCCATTAAAAAAAAGTTTTATCCTCTTGCTCACATGCAGAAGACCATTATGAATTGGCAAAATTTCAGACAACTTAAGGGTTAGAGTGTCCAAGACTACACCCAAGAATTCAGGAGAAGAGCTCTCTTATTAGGGGTGGATTTACAGACCCAAGAAACCTTGCTGAAATACATCGGTGGTTTGCATAGCTACCTTAGACACACCATCTTGATGTTTAACCCTACTAGCCTGGATGAGGTTTGTGTCCAAGCTACCCATTTAGAGGCAAGGGGAAAAAACACATTTAAAGAGGGTAAAAACAAGCCCCCCAAGGGGAAAAACAAAGAGAAAACCTCCAAGGGAAAGAGCAAAAAGAATGCATCTGTCAAACAGGAGAGTGAGAAAGTGAGCTGTAAACATTGTTCTAAACCAGGCCATGAGGAGAAAAACTGTTGGAAATTACATCCTGAAAAAAGATCTCAATTTAACAAATCCAAAGGGAAACAAAAAACTGCTACTACTACATCTACACCACAAGATTTAGGGGAAGATTCAGGTGATGAAACCAAAATTATAGCCATGGGTTTGAAAAACTTGAAGGAAAAAGAAATTGAAACTCAAGCCAGCACTAGTATCTCAAACTGCCATGTACAAGCTCCTAATGAGGAAGAAATAATTGAACTGTTTCATGTGAGGGTGATTTCAAAACATACTAAAATTGACACACTTTTTGATAGTGGGTCACAAGCAAACCTTATATCAGAGGACTTGGTCAAGCAGCTTAAACTTGAGACCGTTCCACATCCAAAGCCATATCCACTTGGATGGATTTGCAAGGATGCAAATTTACAAGTTTCAAGAAAGTGCACATTGCGCTTTGCAATTACTACACATTTTATTGACACAGTTGAACTTGATGTGGTACCTTTTGATATAGCAGGAATTGTTTTGGGAAGTCCTTACTTGTTTGATAGGAAAGCTATCTTTCATCGTCATGAAAACAAATATCATCTTTTCAAAGATGGCAAGGAGTTCATTGTTAGAGCTCATCACAAGAAGACAAATATAGCGATGGTGAATGCAGGACAGGTAAAAACGCTGGTCAATTCAAGTAAGAATTTTGTTCTTCTTATGATTAAGCCCAAGGTTGATGTGAATCATGAGTCATTTGACAATTGTGATCCAAAACTTAAATCAGATCTGCATGATGTAGTTGATGCATATCATGAGATGTTTCAGGAGCCAACAGGTTTGCCTCCTAAGAGGGAGATTCAGCATGAAATCCATTTGCATCCAGATTTTCCTCTTCCAAACATAGGCATGTACCGCATGTCTATTATGGAGAATGCTGAAATAAAGAAGCAAATCAAGGACTTGTTGGACAAGGGTTTCATAAGGCCAAGTACTTCGTGATGTGGGTCACCGATTGTATTGATTCCAAAGAAATATGGCACTTGGCGTATGTGTGTTGATTTCAGGGCCTTGAACAAGATAATGGTAAAGAATCGTTACCCACTCCCAAGGATAGATGATTTGCTAGACCAACTGAAAGATGCTCGATATTTCACTAAGCTAGACTTGTGCAGTGGATATCATCAAGTAAGAATTGAAGAAAGTGACATTTGGAAGACAACCTTTAAAACCAAACAAGGACTCTTTGAGTGGCTTGTGATGCCGTTTGGTTTGTGCAATGCACCTGCAACTTTCATGCGGGTAATGGATGATGTCTTGCGTCCTTTTCTTTATGATTTTGCTATTGTCTACTTAGATGACATCTTAATTTTCAGCAAGTCTAGAGAAGATCATGTCATGCAAGTTAGAAAAGTACTTGATGTTTTGAAGAAGAATCAGTTATTTCTTAAAATGTCAAAGTGTGAATTTGGAAAGACTTCTTTGGTTTATTTGGGACACATAGTAGGAGGAGGTGCTTTGAGAATTGATCCTGCTAAGATTGAGGCTATTGTGAAGTGGCCTACTCCCAAATCCATAACAGAGGTAATAAGTTTTTTGGGTGCAACTCAATATTGGAGGAAGTTTATCTCTAACTTCTCTTCTATAGCAGCTCCTATGCATGCAGTGACAAGTGTGAAGCATGCTTTCCAATGGGGAGGCAAGCAGCAAAAAGCTTTTGAATCTTTGAAAGAGAAGATTAGTTCAGCTCCAGTCCTTGCATTACCGGATTTGAGACAGACATTTGAGATACAAACTGATGCTAGTGATTATGCTATGGGTGCAGTTCTTCTACAACATGGTAAACCTATTGCTTTTCATTTTGAAACTTTTAATGGTGCTATTGTAAATTATCCTACATATGATAAGGAGTTGTATGCGTTGGTATAAAGCGTCAAAAAGTGGAAACACTACTTGATGGGCAAAGAAACTGTTATACATACCGACCATCAGCCCTTACAGTACTTGCAATCACAAAGCAAGCTACAACAGTCACGACACTTCAGATGGATGGGCTTCTTGCAACAGTTCCATTTGGTAATAAGGTATAAGAAAGGTACTTTGAATAAGGTTGCTGATATGCTTTCAGGGCCTATTATTGGTGTTGTTACTTTACTTAAGAATGATTCCATTATACATGATAGTTACATAGAACAATATGCATCTGATGATGACTTTAAAGATGTGTATGCTAACTTGAGTAAAGGAAATCATGTAGAGGAAAATGACTATCACATGCATAACAATTTGTTGTTTCATTTGGGCAAGTTGTACAGGGGGAGAGGATAAATGTCATAAGAGAAGCTCATTCTTCTCTTATTGCTGGCCATTTTGGTGTGAGCAAAACAGTTGCACATCTACAGAGGTATTACTATTGGCCTCGCATGGTAGATTTTGTTTCAAGGTTCATAAGAGGTTGTTCATTATGTGATACAAGCAAGCCTAGCAATAGGAAGCTTGGTTTGTATACTCCTTTGCCGGTACCTTCTAGACCATGGGAGAGCATCTCTATGGATTTTGTAGGAGGTTTGCTAAAATCTCGAAAGAAGCATGATTATTTATATGTAGTAGTTGATCGTTTTAGCAAAATGTGTATACTTATGCCTTGTAAGAAAACTATAACTGCTAAACAAACTGCTGAATTATTTTTTCATCATGTATGGATTCACTTTGGTTTTCCTACTTCCATTATTAGTGACAGGGATTCCAGATTTGTGGGGAATTTTTGGTCCAACCTATGGGAGATTATGGACACAAAGTTGAAGAAAAGTATTGCTTTCCATCCACAAACAGATGGACAAACCGAAGTTGTGAATAGAACCATTGTGCACCTCTTGAGAGGTTATTGCAGCAAGCATCCCAAGCTTTGGGATGAAAATTTTCACTACATACAACATGCTTACAATCGTGCCAAGCACTCTTCCACAAACACCTCACCGTTTGAAGCTTGTTTTGGTTACTTGCCAAAATCACCTCTTGATTTCATTCTTGAGAAAGATATTTCCATTGAGGGACATAGTGACATTGACAAAGCTCGTTCATTCATTGAAAGAATTCAGCAAATACATCAGCAAATTCAAGAACAGCTTGAGAAGAGTCAAGGGAAGTACAAGGAAAGACACGGCAAGCATAGAGTCGATCACAAGTTTCAAGAAGGAGATGAGGCATGGTTGTACATTAGTAAGGAAAGGATGCAAGGAGAAGGTAAAAAGCTGAAGCCTATTCGTTATGGTCCATTCAAAATCCTCAAGAAGGTTGGAAATATTGCTTTTCAATTATATTTTCCTTCCTACATGAAAATGTATTCTGTTGTCAATGTGGAGAACTTACATTTGTATGAACCTCCTTTGATTGCTGATCATGAAAATGTTGTTCAGCTGCCATCTATAGAAGATTTCTCGCCATAATTCTTAGATGAGCTGAAAGAAGATACAATCCTTGACAGAAGGACACACACTTCAAGAAGGGGCAATGTAGATTATGTTCGGGTTGGTTTCAAAGGTAGCAAATTGAACAAGGAAAAGTGTATGGAGGTGGACAAAGTGAGGGAGCTGTACCCTCACCTCTTTAACAGGTAGTTGAAGGCTTTTGGGGTCCAAAAGCTTCCCAATGGGGAGGCGTGATCAGGTGCTCATGTCCTAAGTGTCGTAAAATGCTCAAAATTTAAAGTGCTTAGAATTAGTTCAAAGTTTAATGACTGGAAAGTGCTCGTCTTCCCAATTCCGGTGCCACAAACGGTTCGAAAAATGGTCACCGTATGAGGAAGTTATGGCAAAAAGAAGAATTTGTCCATAACATTAGAAATTTTAACTTTTCAAAAAAAAATTAAAAAAGGAATATTCCGCCTGGCACGAAATCCGAGGAAACCACCAAACATTAAATGTAACTGCAGTTAAGTTGGCGTTATTTTGGCAGGAGCGCCAAATTTGGTGAACCCACCATAATTGGCGGAGCTATCTGGAGTTAACTAAAGTTAGCTGGAGTTTTTCTAGGGGAAAGCTGGAGAAACTTTAAATGGTCATAACTTTGGCTAGGAAAGTCGGTTTTGGACGATTTTTTTTATTTTTTTTATTTTGGGTATTTTCGACCTTCTGAAGCCATTGGTGCAGGTCTTACAGCCATCCGAGGTCATTTGTAGAGGTTTTGGAGCCGTGAAAGTTCTAGGAGCCACCAGGGCCCAGTTTTGTGAAGACTGGATAGGGTTGCAGCTATCCATTAGAGGTGATCCAATAGTCAATCCTGAAGGATTCAAGTGTTTTGAATCCATTTTTACCATCTCTTTATCCTGTATATGCTTCTATTCAACTGTATTTTTAATTTTAGCATTTAATAAAAACAAGGACAAGCCCGGTTGGGAGCTTTGGACCCAGCAGACGTAGCCCTGGAGGGGGTGAACTGCTTTATCAACTTGTTTTGCATTTGTGGTTGATTTATTTTGCAGATCAAATTCGTTTTAATGTGTTAAACAGTAAAAGGAAATAACTCCGCTATGCTTAAATGGGTCATGAACAGCTGAAAATTTCATGTGTTTTCTTTTTGCAAGACATGGAAATCTTTTAAACATGTTTAATTCTGAATTGAATACCTTGCAAACAAATTTCAAGTAGTTTCAAATTCAGCTCAATAACCTACTATACATGCATAACCATAACCACGAAAATGCATGCATACCAACATATAAACACTGACATGCATAACAAGTACATATACAACCAACATGCATTCATGACAAATTCATCCCAACAAAACATCATAAACTTATACATGTCAACACAACTATAACAATGAATACCACCATGCATACATAGCAAGCACATATACATCCTTCTTGCATGCATGACAAACCCATTCCACCCACCCAATCCAAGGGTTGAACCATGCGCTGATACCACTCTGTAACACTCTCCTGCCACATACCCAAGCTAACCGATCCATCGGGGCAAACATGTGATGAAGTGTTATGCAACCAGCTCAAAGAAAAGAAGAAAAGGTAGATCAACGACTTAAAAATTGTCCTCTTCGAGGGGGAAACCTCCTTTACATTACAGAAATAAACAATTCTTAGATGATACAAATGACAAGGCCTCCTTTGTACATATAGGAGTCTAAGTGGTCACAATATAATCAGAGCCTACATAACAATAATAATGTAAGGGAACAACAATAATGATAGTGGGTTTCCATGGGACACAACAATAACAATATGGGGGCTACATGGGAACAACAATAACTATAAGGGGGCTACACTAACAATAACAATAAGGGGGCTAAACTAGTAATATAGGGACCTAACATGTCCCTCTCCTTCAAAAAATTGTTGTCCTCAACACTTGAGTAGCTCTAAGTGCTTATGTATAAAAATTTCACACTCCCATGTGGAATCTTCAGTGAGTAAGTTATTCCACTTAATGAGATACTCTAAAATTGATCCATTTAATAGTTGTCGGGTTCTTTTTTCGTGACTACTTCAGGATCAAATATGATTTTTCCTTTTTCATCAAGTTCTGGAAACATTTTTTGAACTAGAAGCTTGTCACCAATAACCTTCTTTAAGCATGAAACAAGGAAAAATGGGTGTGCTCGGGAAGATGCAAGTAGCTCCAATTTGTATGCCATAGTACCAATGTTTTGCAACACCTTGTAAGGACTGTAGTACTTGGGCGATAATTTATTATCCTTATTATCTTGCTTGAGGGACATTTGTTTGTATGGTTGTAGCCGTAAAAATTCCCATTCACCTGCAACAAAACTTCTTTCACTACGATGTTGATATGCCTGTTGTTCCATTTGATTCTGCGCCAAAGTGAGGCTATCCTTTAAAAGTTGGAGAAATTTTTGTTGATGCTCAATGTGATCTTCAATTGCTTGAACCATAGAGTTTTCTCTTAAAGATGATGTGATGGATGGTGGATGATATCCATAAAGTGCCATAAATGGGATCATTTTTCTTGTAGTATGGAAGGAAGTTTTATACCATCATTCAACGAGAGGTAACCATTTGACCCATTGTGTTTGTTTATCAAATACAAAGAAATGAAGATATCCTTCCAAACGTTTTTTCACTATATCAGTTTTCCCATCAGATTGAGGATGATAAGATCAATTATAAGCTAATTAAGTACCCAAGAAAGCAAATAATTCCGTCAAAAAATTTCTAGTGAAAATGGAATATTTGTCACTTACAATAATCTTTGTATTTCCATGTAGCTTTCGAATTGTTTCCATAAATCCATTAGCAACTATACTCGCTTTAAATGCATGAGATAATGCACAAAAGTGTGCAAACTTGCTTAGTCTATTAACTACCAACATGATGACACTCTTTCCTTTGAACTTGGTTAAACCTGTGATAATATCCATTGAAACCTCCTCCCAACATTGACTTGGAATGGATGAAGGTTGTAACAGACCCGGGATCTGAATTGTCTCAACTTTATTTTTTTGGCAAAGCAAACATTCTGCCACAAATTCTTGAATATCAAAGTTAAGGCCATCCAAAAAAAATTCTTTCTTGACCCTATGGTAAGTTTTTAAAAATCTTGAGTTCCCTCCTAAGGGAGAGGTGTGTAATTCCAAAAGAATCTTTGTTTGAGTTGGGAATTCTTACAAAGATATAAGCGATATTTGTACCATAATGAATAGTTTTTCCAATTGAATGTATCAGATTTACTATGATCTTGTTGCAACTTTTGAATGATTGTCCACACTTATTCGTCATTCTTTAATTCATCCCTTGCTTTGGTTATCTGATCTGGTTGGATAATAGAAATGACACAAATTAATGCTTCCACATCCTCATCCTTTCTTGAGAGTGCATCTACAACAACATTTTGCTTCCCTTTTTTGTAGACGATTTCAAAGTCATAACATAACATTTTTGTGACCCATTTTTGCTACTCTTCTGAAGATAATCTTTGTTCCAAAAAGTATTTAAGACTATCATGATCTATTTTTATCTTGAAGTGTATTCCCATTAGGTAAGTTCCATTGCTTTAGTGCATGCAATATTGCCAACATGTCTTTCTCATAAATAGGTTTGTGTAAATACTTTACTTTGATTAGATGACTTTCAGAAGCAATGAGTCTTCCTTCTTGCATTAAAACATCACCAATTCCATTTCCTGAGACATCACATTCCATAATAAAAAAAATTGTGAAGTCTAGCGTAGCTAAGACCAATGGTTAGCACATTGCCTCTTTAAGATATTCAAAGGCCTTAGTTGCTTCTGGAATCCAAGATAATGCATCTTTCTTCAGTAATGTTGTGATGCAGGAGCATTCAACTCAACAATATCATCATATTTTAGTAGACATAGGGGGTCTTGTGTTTACAAGGAAGTTGGTTTCCTATGTTTTGAATTAATGTAATTATTAAGGTTTTGGGTGATTTTAATGAGAAAAACTAGAATAGGGATTTAATTAAGTATAGTGAGGCATATTTGTAAATGTTCTCAAATGCAGGAGAACATGAGGGAATTAGGATAGTTGAGAGATTTGAGAATTAATTGCAAAACTTAGATTAGGAGTTAGTTCATGATTTTGTGGATTAGAGAGGATCCGTAGAGATAAGGAAGAGATTTTAGGATTTTGTTGTGAAGGTTATGGATCTAAGCTAGGAATTGGTTGTAGAATCATTTTTTATAAATGTAATCCTAAAAGGTATAGTCAGGGGTTAGCTGGTTAGTTAGGTCGAGAGTTAGATAGGTTTGATTGTAAGCCTACGTCAGGTAGGAAAATAGAAGCCACTGATTAGAAAATCGAGCCAGAGAGACAGAGAGTCTCATTATGTAATCATTTGTTTATATATATACATATACATATACATATATATGTGTGTGTGTGTGTGTGTGTGTGTGTGTGTATACATACACAGATTCAATTCCTAAATTGTGTAACTGTGTGGCTTGAGTAATTGAATGATAAATTGTGTGAATTGGAGGTTCTACATAATATATGTATGCAGGTAGAGTTCGCGCAGAACATAGAGAAGAAGTGAGGATGAAGGATCGTGTCAAATCGTTGAATCCGATTGAAGGATCAATGTGAAGTCCAAGAGTGACAATGTCTAAGAGTACGCGGAGTTAAATCAAGAGGGAGTTGTGTTATAGAAAAATAAAAGACCAAAAACCCTAGAGGAACCCGAAACCATAGAGAACTTTGAGAAACCACGTAAAGGCAAAGAAAGTAAAGGCAAGAAGGAAGGAAGTAAACGTGCACACATCAGATCATTTAGATCGACGGATATTAATGGCAGAGGAATAGATCTGGATCATCAGATTGACAGATCTGTTAGATCGATGGTGATCAACCACTATGGGGTAGGAGAGTACGAATTTTCTTGATCGTGGCAGAAGTTCCACACTCGCTCCCAGCCGTCGATCTCATATTCAACCTCTTGGATCATAGTTTATTGTGGGGGTTAAGCCCGTTTTAATTCATGTGCTAGTTTAAGTCCCACAAACCATAGATTTGATGGCCTCTTATATCTAACGGTCATCGCACACAATTAGCTCGTGCAATAGTCAAGGAAGAAGGTAGTTTTATCAACAAAGTTGTTTATTGGATGGAGAAAAAGTGGTAAGTGGTAATTCGGGTTGGTAACCCGATTCCATTTATCGACTGACATGTAGCATGCCACAGGAGAGAGAAAATCACTTTATCAAGTGGGTAATCCCCGTGCAAGTGGCTCATCCGATATCGTTGTTAATCGTTGGATCAAATGGGTTTTGATCAATGGTGGAGGGTCACCGATTAGTTTCGATGATTGGGTGAACCATCAACTATTGGATTGAAGGATGGGATCAATGGTGGAGATTGAAGCCGATAAGGCTTGGGCCTAAGCGGACCCGAGAATTTTATCAACGCGAGTTAAGTGATTTAGGTTCCAGCGATGAATGGGTTTAAGTGGCGATACGACATGACAGTCGTTGATCTGATGGAGTGAAATCAACGGTGGAGGCTAAATGTGATAAAGGTGAGCATCGAAAAATGTGCAAGGTCGTGGAATGGCAGAAAGGTGAGGTTTAAAGCAGTTTATGTAATATTTCTATTATACTAGAGTTATAATAGAAATAGCGGAGCCAAAGGTATTATGGTTTAAGTTGGGTTTTTTCAAAGTCTAACCATAGTATGGTTAAGATGAGTGGATATTAAGGATTAACCAAAGGTTAAGAAGGGTTGAATAAAGTTCCGCTCAAAAGGATTAATTAAGGTTAAGACTATGGACAGTCAATTAAAACACTTCTGCATGAGATTTAATTAAGGGGCCTTAAACCTTAATTTATGAAGGTTTGGCTAGGCAGGGTAACTGAAATTCCTGGGATAAATGAGATTATGCATTTTATATGCTTACTGTGGGTAAATTCGGCTTAGGCTGGCATCATGTTGTTAAAGGTGTTGATATTATCCCATAATTCTTAAAAAACTTGCGATAATACCTAGTCACCCCGAGAAACCCTCACAGATGCTTTATGGTTGTGGGGATTTTCCATTCCTCAATGGATTTAATTTTGTTAGGGTTTACCTTAACACCCTCATGAGACACAATATGACACATTTATTCCACCTCTTGTACTCCAAATAAACATTTGGATGTTTTTTCATTTAATTGTTTTTCCTCCAATAGTTTGAGCACCTTGTCAACATGTTAAACATGATCCTTCCAAGACTTATTATAGATTAGTATATCATCAAAAAATACTAACACAAATTTTCTAAGGAAGGGTTTGAAAATAGAACTCATCAAACCTTGAAATGTGGAATGTGCATTAGTAAGGATAAAAGGCATGACCAAAAATTCATAATGACCCTCATGAGTTCTAAATGTTGTTTTCATAATCTCTTCAATCTTCATTCTAATTGATGATATCTCGAACGAAGATCCAGACCTGTGAAGTAAATTGCTCCATGTAATTTATCCAATAATTCATCAATGAAAGGAATGTGAAATTTATCTTTAATGGTGAGTTTGTTGACCTCTCTATAATCTAGACACATATGCTCTGATCCATCCTTCTTGTGCACCAATACTACTATAGTAGAGAAAGAACTTTGACTAGGTTGAATTACACCGACCTCTAGCATTTCTACAACCATACATTCAATTTCACTCTTTTGGGCATAAGGATATATCTAAGGTCTAGTGTTTGGAGGGACACTTCCTGGGATCAAATGAATAGCATGATCATTATCACGAATAGGTGGAAGGCCTTTGGGAGTCTCAAACACCTTGGAATGATTGTCCAATGTTTTTTTGAGATATGGAGAAATATATGATTTCAATGTTTGAACCTCTATTGAGCATAATTGTACAAATAAACCTCAGTTTTCTTTCTTCATAATTTTTGTCATCCCATTATAGTTGATTATATTTCTTGGTTTCCCTACAATACACCTTAATTCAACTTCCTTTCCTTCCAAAAAAAAAATCAATAAAAGTTCTTGAAAATTAAAAGTTATTGTCCCGAAAGATTGTAACCATCGGACTCCTAATACAACATCAGGATCACCCATTGGATTGGAAATTATTGAACTATTCAATACATATTCCCCCATTGTTAGTTGATATTATGGTACTTTCTAGAGTAATTTATAGTTCTTCCATTTGCAACCATTACTTGACACTCTAGTGTTGTATATAGGAAGAATTTCAATTCCTTGGATATCTTACAATGAATAAAATTATGGGTACTACCCGAATCAATCAACACTACTACATTTTTCTTCTTGATATATCATTTTATATAGAGATTTTTAACAGTGATAATTCCTGCCAATGCATTACATGATATGTTCAGATTCATTTATTCTTTCTCTGAGGTTGGTTCCTGGTGTATATCCTCTTCTTTTGATGTTTCTTGTTCATTTTCTTCCTCCTCTTCACAATCTATGTAAAATAATTTATTATTGGCACACTTATGACCTTTAGTGTATTTTAGATCACAATTATAACAAAGCCCTTTTTCTCTTTTTTCCTTAGATTGTTGTGGTGTCAACCTTGTAGGTTGTGGAAGGCTAGGAGAAAAAATGCTTCCATCTTTATAGTTTTGAGTGGTAGACTTCCTTGTTACCATAATTTTGCTTTCAACTTTTCTTTCCACCTTGAATTGTTTCTCCAATGAATCTAGTTTGCAAAAGCAAACCCCATGCTAGATGTTATCCTTTAAAGTCCCTATGAAGACATCAATCTTATTCTCTTCTGGAATATCAGATACCTTGATATTCAATTTTTGGAAGTCCTCAATGTGCTCCATTATTGAACCCTTTTGTTTGAGATTTATCAATTGGCTAAAGAAGGTGTTTCTCTTTGTATCCTCATAATGTGTTATCATTTTGTCAGTAAAAATTGACCAAGTGACAAGTCGTTTATGAGAACAAATCCATTGATACAATACAAACTGATTGGGTTCTAAATATAAAGATGTAATGTGTACCTTTTGTGTGTGTTGCACGTCATGGAGATAAAAATATTGCTCCATCTCTAGTATCCATGTTACTAGATCCTTGCCATCAAATTTCCTCATATCGATCTTTGGAATGTGTTGGGCCTTAAACCCAACATTGGAGTCTCTAAAATCATGATTAACATTTCTTTTGATCTCATCATGAGTTTCATGGAATACCTATTCACCATTAGGAAATATTTTGATGCAAGAGCATGCGACTTGGAGGAAAAATCTTCAAACTTATTCCAAAAATCCAAAAAAATATACAAGCAGAGGAGTGGGGTTCTTTAGCCATCAACTTCCAAGCTTTTCTAGTTTAAGATAAGGATATAATTAAGAATAAAATTATGTTGTAATAATCGCTTATGGATAAGCGATAATAAGCCTTATGGATAATTTCTTTAGTCGCTTTACTGTAATTGGCATGCTTTTGTAAGAGATAAAGACTGAGTAAGCTTTATCTATTATGTTTTAAAAGGAAATAACTGGACGCTCTGGAGAAGTCGATCCTGGATGCATTGTGACTTTTGAAGAACTCTCTCTCTGCATATGAATTGACAGCTCTCTATTAACTGGTATTTGCATGTGTGTTTGGTGGCGATTCTTTTCTTTTGAACCCTATTAATGGTGATTCGACATTGTTTCCCTATTAATACTTGATTTAAGCTTGCTAATGTGTTTTTCACAGGAAATTTGTGAAACTACTTAACTGAATGAAGTGTTGGACCTGATATTTTATTGAATCTAGTTCATACCCATATTGGGTGCAAACCATTATCGCATCACAGAACCACAAGTGGAGTGGAAGGGAGCTTTGGAGCTACCGAAGTCTGAAACTCTGATAGCTCGGAACCGAAATGCTATAGAGCAGGGTGTATAAGGTGTCGGGTCTGCGAAGTTGATCGCATCACTAGATCAGAGCAGGAGGAGCCTAGTATTGGGAGCATTGGAGTCATGACTGCGATCTCTGATAACACTATGTGTTATCACATCCGAGGAAGGAACATTGGAAGGCCGATAGGAACCACCAATAGTGATATTTCGGTGTAATGCATTTCTTTGGGAATCTTGCGCCGATAGTGTAATTCCTGAGAATTAACACTATAGTGGTGTTAAAGCGCGATAGTGTTGTTACATTCCTTTGGAACATAAGCCCGCCGACTGTGTGTTTTGTGTTTAAAATACAGTTTCCTCATTTTAAAGCAACGCTAGTATATTATTATAATTCCTATGGAATTATAGTCCAAAAGGAGGGAAACAGACCTATGATATGATTTGTGCCGATAACAAGGGTTGGGGTGATTAGAGGGAAAAACTCATGAACCAGTCAGGCTAGTAATAGATGATTGATACACCTATTGAAACAGAAGGAGAAATTCAACCAAAGTTAGAAGAAATTATTTCAGGTTTCAGCCATTTGTCCATATCGCCTACACCCATGCCACCATTAGTGGTATCAGAGCAACTTGTTGACATTGAATTGAATCTCAGAAGTAGGAGAAGGAAAGTTAATATGGCTTTCAGAGTTGGAAGAGGATGAGGACATGGTGGAAGAGGACGCCTTGTTGCAAATGCTAAAGTAATGGAAGCTGTGCAACAGATGCAAGATAGATTTGATGCATTAACAACAAGAAGAAATATAGATGATGGAGATGTTAGTGAGCTTGAGGTTGAAGCTGCAAAGGAGGAAACTGTAGCAGTTACTCTTGAGATGAGATTCTTCCAGTCAGTGTTGAGATCCAAAGCTAGGCCAAATACCAAGGTTTCAATATATGAAGGAGGAATGAATCTAGAAGAATTGATAGACTGGATTAATGGCATGGAGAAATTCTTCGACTATGAAGAAACAGAAGATGAAAAGAAATTAAAGTTTGTTGTCACCAAGTTAAAAGGCCATGCAACGCTTTGGTGGGATGGTGTGCAGGCAGAAAGAAAGAGACTTGGCACGCATCCTATCAAGAATTGGAGAAAAATGGTAGCAAAGCTAAGGGGTAAGTTTTTACCGAGTAATTATCAGCAAAATTTGTTCAAACAGATGAAAAATCTTAGACAAAGATCTATGACAGTGAAAGAATACACAAAGGAATTCTATAAGGTAAGCATAAGAGCTGGATAAACTCAGGATACAGATGAGAAGGTGGCTAGATATGTGAATGGTCTTAGGATGGACATTCAAGATGAGATAAGTATAATGTCTCCTAAAACAGTAGAGGAAGCTTATCAGGTGGCACTGAAAGCTAAAGAAAAGCTCGTGAGGAATCAATCTGCCAGAAGGAGAGATACTTTCTGTTATGAAAGCAGCTCAAGAGAAGATAGAAAAGATAGATCAACGCCTTAGAATTCATCCTCTTCGAGGGGAAAACCTCCTTTACATTACATAAATGAACAATTCTTGGATGCTTCAAATGAAAAAACCTCCTTTCTATATATAGGAGTCTAAGGAGTCACAATATAATCCAGCCGACCTAACAATAATAATATAAAGCCACAAAAATAACAATAGAGGGATTCTATGGTGCACAGTGATAACAATATGGGGGCAATAGGGGCACAACAATATTAATAAGGGGTATAACTATAATAGTAATGGGGTGATCACTAGTATTATGGGGACCCAACATGCCCCTCTCCTTCAAAAAAGTGTTGTCCTCAACGCTTGAGCAGTTCTGGATACTTCTGCATAAAATTCTCATCCTCCCATGTGGATTCTTCAGTGGATAATTTCTTCCACTTGATAAGATACTCTTAAATTGATTGACTTCGTAGCTGTCGAGTTCTTCTTTCTATGATTGCTTTCAGTTCCAATATAATTTTTCCTTCCTCGTCAAGTTCTGGCAATATTGTTTGAACTGAGAGCTTGTCGCCTATAACCTTCTTTAAACATGAAACATGGAAAACTGGGTGCAATCGAGAAGCTGCAGGAAGCTCCAATTTGTATGCCATAGTACCAATCTTTTGCAACACCGTGTACATACCATAATACTTTGGTGATAATTTATTATCCTTCTTAGCTTGCTTGAGGGACCTTTACTTATATGGTTGTAGCCGTAGGGATACCCAATCACCTACATCAAAACTTCTTTCACTGCAATGTTGATCTGCTTGTTGTTTCATTCTATTATGTGCCAACAAGAGGTTATCCTTTAAGAGTTGGAGGACTTGTTGTTGATGTTCAATGTGATGTTCCACTGCCTGAACCTTATAATTTTCTCTTAAATATGATGTGATGGATGGTGGTTGATACCCATAAAGTGCCATAAATGGGGTCATTTTTTTTGATGTATGGAAGGAAGTGTTACACCACCATTCAGCCAGAGGCAACCATTTGACCCATTGTGTCTGTTTATCAGATACAAAGCAACGAAGATATCCTTCCAAACATTTTTTTACTATCTCAGTTTGCCCATCATATTGAGGATGATAAGATGAGCTATGAGCTAACTGAGTACCAAGACCAGAAAATAATTATGTCCAAAAATTTCCAGTGAAAATGGGATCTCTGTCACTTACAATAATCTTTGGGTTTCCATGTAGCTTTTGAATTGTTTCCATAAATGCAGTAGAAACTGTATTGGCTTTAAATGGATGTGATAATGCACAAAAGTGTGCATACTTGGTAAGTCTATCAACTACCACCATGATGACACTCTTTCCCTCAGACTTGGGTAAACCTATGATAAAATCCATTGAAACCTCCTCCCATTGTTGGCTTGGAATGGATAAAGGTTGTAATAGACCTGGTGTCTTAATTGTTTCAACTTTATTTTGTTGGCAAACCAAACATTCCGCCACAAACTTTTGAATATCTGATTTAAGGCCATCCCAAAAAAATACCTTCTTAACCCTGTGGTAATTTTTTAAAAATCTTGAGTGCCCTCCTAAGGGAGAAGTGTGCAATTCCATAAGAATCTTTTGTTTTAGCTGGGAATTCTTACAAAGGTATAAGCGATCTTTGTACCATAACGAATCATTTTTCCAGCTAAATGTATCAGACGTACTGGGATCTTGTTGTAACTTTCGAATAATTTCCCACACTTCTTCGTCATTCTTCCACTCCTCCCTTGCTTCATTTATCCAATCTGGTTGGATAATAGAAATGGCGCACAACAATGCTTCCACATCCTCATCCTTTCTTGAGAGTGCATCTGCCACCACATTTTGCTTCCCTTTTTTGTAGATGATTTCAAAGTCATAACCCAACATCTTTGTGACCCACTTTTGTTGCTCTTCAGAGGATAATCTTTGTTCTAAAATGTATTTAAGGCTGTCATGATCCGTTTTTACCTTGAAGTGTCTTCCCATTAGGTAGGGTCTCCATTTCTTAAGTGCATGGAGTATTTCCAACATTTCCTTCTCATAAATAGCTTTTCTTAAAAACTCTCCCTTGATTGGACGACTTTCAAAAGCAATGGTTCTTTCATCTTGCATTAGAATAGCACCAATTCCATTTCCTGAAGCATCACATTACACAATAAAGGTTTTTGTGAAGTCCGATGTAGCTAAGACCAGTGCTTGGCACATTGCCTCTTTAAGATGTTCAAAGGCCTTTGTTGCTTCCGAATTCCATGAAAATGCATCTTTCTTCAATAATGTTGTTAGAGGTGCTGCTATTCTCCCATAATTATTAACAAACTTGCGATAATACCCTGTCAACCCGAGAAATCCTCACAGATGCTTTATGGATGTAGGGATTTTCCATTCCTTAATGGCTTTAATTTTGCTATGGTCTACCTTAACTCCTTCATGAGATACAATATGACCCAGATATTCCACCTCCTAGACTCCAAAGAAACATTTGGATCTTTTTGCATATAATTGCTTCTCCTCCAATAGTTGTAGCACCCTGTCAACATGTTCAACATGATCCTTCCAAGACTTGCTGTAGATTAGTATATCATCAAAAAATACTACCACAAATTTTCTAAGGAATGTTTTGAGAATTGAATTCATCAAACCTTGAAATTTTGAAGGTGCATTGATAAGGCCAAAAGGCATGACCAAAAATTCATAATGACCCTCATGAGTTCTAAATGCTATTTTCTAAATGTCTTCAATCTTCATTCTGATTTGATGATATCTTGAACGAAGATCCAACTTGGTGAAGTAAATTGATCCATGCAATTCATCCAGTAATTCATCAATGACAGGAATGGGGAACTTATCTTTAATAGTGAGCTTGTTGAGCTCCCTATAATCTGGACACATGCGCCATGATCCATCCTTCTTGTGCACCAATACTACTGGAGCAGAGAAAGAAATTTGAATCGGTTGAATTATACCAACCCCTAGCATTTCTGCAACCATACATTCAATTTCACTCTTTTGGACAGGGATATCTGTACGGCCTGATTTTTGGAGGAACACTTCCTGGAATCATATGAATAGCATGATCATGATCACGCATAGGTGGGAGACCTTTGGGAGTCTCAAATACCTTGGAATTATTGTCCAGGACTTTTTGGAGATCTGGAGAAATAGATGATTCTAATGTGGAAACATCTAGCAAACATAATTGTGCAATTACACCTCTTTGCTCCTTTTTTAGAAGCTTTGTCATACCATTAGAGCTGATTATCTTTCCTGGTTTCCCTACAATACCCCTTAATTCAAATTCCTTTCCTTTCATAGAAAATTTTATGAAAAGTTCTTGAAAATTAAAAGCTATAGTACCTAAGGATTGTAGCCATTGGACTACTAGTACAACATTAGCACCTCCCATTGGAATGGAAAGCATTGGGCTAGTCAATACATATTCTCCCATGGATAGCTTGATATTATGGCACTTTCCAGAGAAATTTATTGTTCCTCCATTTGCAATCATCACTTGACACTCTGGTGCTAGATATAGGAGGCAATTCAATTCTTTTGCTACCTTACAATGAATAAAATTGTGGGTGCTTCCTGAATCAATCAACACTATTACCTTTTTCTTCTTTCTTTGTCCTTCTATCTTGATGGTTTGAGGAGTGGTAATTCCTGCCAATGCATTACAAGATATGGTCAGATTTATTTTTTCTTCATCTAGGCTTTGTTCCTGGAGTATATCCTCTTCTTTTAACCTTTCTTGCTCCTTTTCTTCTTCCTCTTCACAATCCATGTAGAATAATTTCTTCTCAACACACTTATGACCTTTAGTGTATTTGCTATCACAGCTGTAACAAAGCCCTTTTTCTCTTTTTTCTTCCAAATGTTGTGGTGTCAACCTTATAGGTTGTGGAAGACTAGGGGCAACAACACTTCCGTCTTTATAGTTGTGAGTGGTATGCTTCCTGGTTGCCATAATTTTGCTTTCCATTTTTCTTGCTAACCTGAATGCCTTCTCTAATGAATCAGGTTCCCAAAGGCGAACTTCATGTTTGATATTATCCTTTAAAGACCCTATGAGCACATCAATGCTATGCTCCTCTGGAATATCTTTTACCCTTATGTTCAATTTTTGGAACTCCTCAATGTGCTCCATTATTGAACCCTTTTGTTTGAGACTTATCAATTGGCTAAAAAAAGTGTTGCTTTTTGGATCCTCATAATGTGCTATCAATTCTTCCGTAAAAATTTCCCAAGTGATAAATTGTTTATGAGAGCAAAGCCATTGATACCATACAAACTGATTTGGTTCCAAATATAAAGTTGCCATACGTACCTTTTGTGTGTTTTTCACATTATTGAGATCGGAGAATTGCTCTATCTGTAATATCCATGTTGCGGGATCCTTGCCATCAAACTTCCTCATATCGACTTTTGGAATATGGTGGGTCTTCAATCCAACATTA
This sequence comes from Pinus tabuliformis, assembly GCA_031772625.1. Lineage (NCBI taxonomy): Eukaryota > Viridiplantae > Streptophyta > Pinopsida > Pinales > Pinaceae > Pinus > Pinus tabuliformis. The sequence goes on from CM062819.1 coordinate 1,041,869,181, forward strand.
GAGTCTATGGAATCATGATTAACATTTCTTTTGTTCTCATCATGAGTTTTCTTTACTACCCTTTCACAATTAGTGACCCATTCTTGTAACAACTTCTTCAATTCTTCCATGTCTGTCTTCAAATCTTCAAATTGTCCATCTTAGCTTCTACGCCTTTCTTTAAACCATCCATCTTAGCTTCTACATATTTCTTTAAACCATCCATCTTAGATTCTGTTCCTTTTTGTGCAAGTGACACTTGTTGCACTTGGTCTCGTAATTTTTCTATATCATGTTGCATTTCTTCCTCTTCTTCATAAGTCATGCTAGAGATTTCAGGTTGCTTACTAGGTGTTTTCATTTTCTTTCCTCAGGGCATCAATTACCGATAATAATGCTTTACTATGCCCTTTGAATTCCTTCAAACCAAGCTTACGCAAAATTTAAAAAAAAAAACTACACACCTATTTTCACTTTGTAGAAGCCTGATATTGAATCTGATGTATCTCTGTAATTTTGAATCATCCAGTTCTGAAATTGTGACCTATAGTAGCCTTATGTGTCCTCTTTCCAATGCCACTAGTCTAATCCAAATTGGATTCTCCAAGAAAGAGTTATTCACAATCTCCCGTAGTGACCTAATTGTAGACTAGTTCAATAGATAGAACTTGTATGAAGTGCCACGTGTCACTGTTTCGACATTTGACTCTGAAAAATATATAAAAGTAAACTACAGTCTATCCTCTTTCTATACGTTCTTGCGAAATTTCAATCCAATGCTTAGAAAGAAAGTTATGACCATTTTCCCCAGGTCACCTGTTTGGAATGTAATTCAGGAGTCTGCAAAAGATCAACTTCCTCAGATCATATCTCCGCAAATATAGCGCGAAAAGCTCTAAAATTCGGACTCGAGGTTCAGCACGATTTCTTCTCAAATGGGTTTTTTTGCAACTTCTGAAACATCACATAAAAAGAGTTATAGCGAAAATTCCACGATGACCTGTTTGGAGCAGCAAAACCCTAGAATCCAAAGCTCTGATACCAAATGTTATGAAACCAGTGCAAGAGAAGATAGAAAAGATAGATCAACTCCTTAGAATTCAGCCTCTTCGAGGGGCCAACCTCCTTTACATTACATAAATGAACAATTCCTGGATGCTTCAAATGAAAAAACCTCCTTTCTATATATAGGAGTCTAAGGAGTCACAATATAATCTAGTCGACCTAACAATAATAATATAAAGCCACAAAAATAACAATAGAGGGATTCTATTGGGCACAATAATAACAATATGGGGGCAATAGGGGCACAACAATATTAATAAGGGGTATAACTACAATAGTAATGGGGTAATCACTAGTATTATGGGGACCCAACACTTTCCGAGGAAGGGGAAGTCAAGGTGGTAGAAGAAGATCTACAACACCTAAAGATGGAGCTAGCAGTAGCTCAACCCATCATGCACCCAGGGGAGGTGATGCAAGAGGCAGAGAGAGTTTTTCTAGAGGAAGAGGAAGAGAAATAAGATGTTACAGATGTAACAAGTTGGGACATAGAGATTTTGAATGCTCAGATAATGCAGGAACAAGCCAGAGGAATTCAATTGTTGCTCCAGTTGAGGGAGAAGCACCAGCAGTAGCAGCAGTGGAAAAACAAGAAAATATACCAGAGAGAGGAGAATCCTTGGTAATTAATAAAGTCTTGCTCAAGCCATCAAAGGAGATAGCTGAACCATCACAAAGAAAGACCTTGTTCGGAACATTGTGTAAGGTTTAAGGGAAGTGTTGACAGATGATCATTGATAGTGGCAGCACTGATAATTTGGTCTCTACAAAAGTGGTGGAGAAATTGAAGCTAAAGACAATGAAACATCCAACACCTTACAAGGTGTCATGGTTACAAAAGGAACATCAACTGTTAGTGAATGAACAATGTGAAGTGGAGTTTCAGTTGGGCAAGTATAAAGATAAAATTGTATGTGATGTCATGCCACTGAATGTGTTAGAGTTGGTCTGGTCAGCCCTCCATCAGAGATCAAAAATCTTTATGAATTTCATTTTTAGGTGTCCTGCTACATTCATTCAGATGCATTTTGCTAGGGCCATGCCATGATCTGACAGAGAAGGTCATGCTAGTCATTTCCCCTCATGTCTAGCTCCTGCTGGCTTAGGTCTTTTGTCAATGATCACCAAAGTCCATGACAACCAAGGTCTGGTCCTTTAATGGACAAAATTCATTTTCAGTCATTAGGTCTAGGGATTAAATCAATTTGGTCTTTAAATATGTCTAGTAAAGCCATGCAGGCCAAAGTGATGCCCTTACAATGTAATGATTCACAGAGTTTCATCATCATATTGATAAACTTTGACTGTTCTCCAAAACTATGTTTTGAAGAAAAGTCAAACAGTGTTATTGGTGACAAAATTTTCACAAAGGTCTCCAGTTGATTTCTTAAAGTGTAGTCATGGTTTCTGTGGCTAAATGCCCTGTCATGCAATCCCTGCAAATAGTGTCGAAAATTTCATCATTAGAGCCAAAATTTCGAAGGAAAAGTGAAAATCAGGGTTGTTTTAAAATTAGTGAAAAAGTGTCAAACATGACATTAGAAAAGTGGGTTTTTTGAAAAAGAAAAGTTTAAAATCATGACCTCCAAGTCTTATACACAAGTTTCCATCACAAACCAAACCCATTTTGCAATCAAAGGCATAGGGAAAATGTTGCAAGGACGTGGAGTGTGAAATCACGCGATTTGGAGCAGTTTGGAAGAGGTTTCAGGGGCACGGTGCACATAGGCAGGAGCGCGGCACACACACAGGGCATGGTGCACACAAAGCCCGCCCGCAGTGCTTTTTTATAACTAGCATGGCACACACACCCAAAGCACGATGCACTGGGTTTTGCGCGTGGCGCACACAGACAAAGGGCCAGAAACAGTGCCAAACTCCCTCAAATATTTTGTGAAGCCCATCAAATTGCAAGGTAGGCTCGAAACATCACTTGTTCATCAAATTTTATGAGTGATATGGTGGTTTTATGCCGGTGATTGAATGCAGCAAATTTCATAAATTCAACCACAAGAAGACACCCAAAAACCTTTTTGCTAGGGTTGTGCCATTGTGTTATTGCTGCCAGGGCTTTATTTTCCCTACCTTACCCTCGTTCCTTATTCCCCTATGCCATTTTTCCTATTATCACTACCCTAACATTACCAAACTCATATTCCCTTCCCCCCTCCTATTGCTCAATTAAAACCCCAAACCCTAACCTGTCAAAATACCCAAAAACCCTACATATCCCTAAACAAAATTCTCCCTATAACCCCTATTCCCATTACATTACTCCCCTCCTAGTACTCCCTTTGTTTCATTGTGCCCCTTGGTGGCAGATATCACAAACAACACCCAAATTCACCATCATCAAAGGGGCAGCCTAAATACAGTTTATAAACAGCAGTCATGGCATCTGAGGATTCATCAGAGTATGAGGTGGAGACCCACAGTGATACAGATTCAGGAGAACAGGCTCTCGGGAGACATCATAGGAGTGGCAAACATGTTAGGGATGAGCCAAACACCCTCATTGAGTTGCGGGCATGCCCTCTTCCTATGTCATGTTTCCAGGACCTAGCATGTTTTGAATTTTGTCAAAGGGTGGAAAATGTTAGAGTACATCATGAGTTGGCCCATCTTTTTGTGCTTCACCTACATCGAGGTCAGTCTATCTTGGCCAGGGTCACCTTCACATTGACACCTGAAACTATCTTAGTGGCAACAGGCATACCAAATGTTGGAGAACAGTGGCATAAGAAGAAGAAAGTGGATAGGCATCATTATGAGCCTTACATTAAGGCCAGTTGTTTGAGGCATCTCACAAGAGTGTTCCCATTCATATATTTGAAAGATGAGTATGCTCCGCTCATGAAATTGATCATGAAGTACTTCAGTTGTGAGGGGAGGTTTTCTCGCCTATATGCCTATCACATCAGGTTTCTCATGCACTTTACCAGAGTGTGGATGATGAACCTCCCATTTTTCATTTGCGGGAACGTAGAGAGGATGAAAAATTTCATGCAGCATAAGACCCCTCAGTAGCAGCTCAATAGTGTTTATCACTTTTCTCTTATTTGGATTTTGGTGGATCATCAGTTGGGATTGCAGGGCATTTCTTTGGAGGACTTCATCTCCCGTGACTTCTTCAGTGCTCCACAGGTAGTATCAGAGGCAGAACATGAGATAGGCGGTCCTTCCCATCAGTATGAGCACCATGAGACCGCTACTATGCTAGTATTCATCACCTATCAAAGAGGCAGTAGACATTTGTTTGCAGCGGAAAAGCGAGTTTTATCTCCACCCGGGGTGGAAGGGGCCTCGCTTCCTACATCAATGACACAGGAACAGGGCAGAGGTAAGGAGCCAGTGCAGGAGGAAGGGCCATCAGGTGAACGAGAGACCGAATTCGTTCTCATCCATGATGATGAGACAGATACAGAACCAACAAATGCAGAGCTTAGAGAGATCATCCAGGAGCAGCAATCAGTGATTAAGGCCTTATCCCTTGACTTGGTGAGGGCTAAGTGGAACATGAAATACATGGAGCAGAGGAACAAGCAGCTAGAGGATCAGCGAGTGATCATGGAGCTACAAAACATTCGAGAGCATCGCCAAGCTGCACAAAGAAGAAGAGTTGAGCTCACATAATTGGAGCAAGAGATCAATGAGGACTGGGAGGCCCATCTCGAGAGTGTGAACATTCACTTGGAGAGGCTGCTGGACAAGGCCGATAAGGACCTTTCCTTACTGAGACACATGGCTTTCCATTACAAAGTACGAAACATGAGTGCAAAGGCCTGGATAAGGAGCTTGAAGGCAAAATTGAGAAAAGCAACAAAAAAGGAAAAAGAGGCAAAAGAGCAAGATCAGCTTTGAATATTGGTTGAGGCTTCTTTGGCATAACATAGCACCCCATAGAGAACCTCCAGTCCAAATTTCAAGGAATTTGGGAAAATTTTGGTCACATGACAAATATTTGGGCAAAACACAGGTTTTTTCTCCCTGTGGCACGACGCTAAAAATTGGGAGCTCCAAATGAGGAATGGTTTGCATTTTTGGATTCATCATGGAAAATCACGACTACTGGTGCTTGGACAAGAAATTTGGGCAAGATCTGAGTCTCCAGGAGGTCAAAAACACCCAAAAAATGGCCTCTCTGCCCCTTTTTTGACACACAAGAAGTAGTCTTGGGAGAATGAAGATTTGGAGAGGAAAATGAGCACCAAATTCAGAAATTCTAGTTGGGTTAAAAAATAGACAGGACAGGATTTCCAACAAGTACACTTGGGCACATTTTGGACACTTGAAAGTGCCTCAAATGAGGCTCCAAAGTAGCGTGGCGCACAGAGAAAATGGTGCGGCGCACACAGCGAAAATTTCCAAATTTGCTTCCGTTTCGTGAAATTTCGATTTGCGACTTCTCCAAGTGGGCCCGCTCATCTACATTTCAGTTTTTTGGCACCTAAGGAAAAATTTAAAGTATTTTCTCTCCAGATTGGCTTCTATCCAAAGTGGCGAAGGAAGGAAAACGGTCACCCAAGCCATTTGTCATGTTTGTAACGCAGCACCTGTAGCTGATGGTTGGCTCTTCATCTCCATTTTGTAATGATTCAAGTAACTCCCCAACCCTTGGGTGTTCATTCTCTTCGTGGCACATTCTATATATTGTATGCAAACCATTTGCAAAGGGTTGGTTGGCTTGTAACTTCTGGGAGACTCTGGGAAATAAACTCTGCTTCTTCACTGTATATTTTTGACAGAGAATTAATGAAAGGCAGCGGCTCTATTTCATGAGATTCATGTGGTTGTGAGTGTAGCAAATGTGTCTCTTATGTTTTCATATGTATTTCATTATGTTTCATAATTCAATTCATGTTCATTTCCAGTGAAATTTTTTGAGTTAGATAAGGTAGAATTCAATTTTATTGCTCTGCCTGTGGGAAAATTTCATGTTCAGTGTTCTTCTTCTGTTGAAAAGGATTCATGTTCCTATGCCCTTTTCACTCTCCTAAACAATCTCTCCATTCTACGTTATTTCAAACTAAATTGCTATACTTTCCGCCTACCTTGCCTCACGAAGTAATCTGTGCCTTTAAATTAAATTCTCTATTCTTTGCTGACTGTTGGTCCCATACCATCCCAGAAGCTCAGTCATTCATAAAAAATTGTTTCTTGTATCCATATTCACTTACTAGCCTAAGATAAATATTTCACTGTAAGTCATCTCAGACCGTTTTGTTTATCCATTCACTGAGCGTGACTCGGAGAGAGCCCTCTCCTTTTCTGGTAGGGTTAGCTACCAGACTAAGCGTGGTTTGTGGTTACCCTGAATTTTGCCTTCCTTCAGCCTAGGGAAGATTTAGGTGCTAACAGGATGTGTGTCACATATTGCTTGGAAGACCTTGGAAATATGACAGAGGAGCTATGCATGATGGGAAAAGAAACACCTACAAGTTTATAGGACGGTATCAATCATACGTTGTTGCCTCTGCAAGAGGAATATGCGTCAGGAAAGAAGACTATTCCAAAAACTCTGTTACTAGGAGGAAAGGAATACTTGAAGTAGATTGAAGAGAATCAGGTAAATTTTGCTGTAATATGAAAGCCCAAGGTAATAATGACTTTTACTACAATTTCTGATTTACCCATTGAAATTCAAGAAATGTTGGAGAACTATTGTGATATTATTGTTGATGATTTTCCAAATGAGTTATCACCCATTAGAAGAATTATCCATCATATAGATTTGATTCCTGGAGCAAGTCTACCTAACAAAGAAGCTTACAAAATGACTCCTATAGAAAATGAAGAGGTTAGGAAGCAGGTGTAAGAATTTCTTGACAAAGGGTTGATCAAAGAAAGCTTGAGTCCTTGTGTAGTACCAACAATGTTGAGTCCAAAGAAATATGGAGGCCGGAGAATGTGTATAGATCCAAGAGCCATCAATAAAATCACAATCAAGTATAGATTTCCTTTACCTAGAATTGAAGATTTAATGGATTGCTTGAGTGGAGCAAAGTATTTTTCAAAATTAGATTTTAAAAGTGGGTATCATCAAATAAGGATAAGAGAAGGGGATGAGTGGAAAACAACCTTTAAGACAAATGAGGGATTGTATGAGTGGAGAGTAATGCCTTTTGGGTTGTCAAATGCACAAAGTACGTTTATGAGACTCATGAATGAAGTTCTTAAAGAGTTTATTGGTAAATTTGTAATAGTATATCTGAACGATATATTAGTTTACAGTAGGTCTAAGGAGGAGCACATGAGACATCTGAATTATGTCTTACAAAGGCTACATCAAGAGAAATTATCACTGAATTTGAAGAATTTTTCATTCATGAAAGAAGACCTAGTGTACTTGGGTTTTGTTATTTCTGTTGAAGGGCTGAAGATGGATCCAAAGAATATCAAGGCAATCATGGAGTGGTCTTCACCTAAAAGTGTTTTTGAGGTAAGAAATTTTCATGGTCTTGCTAGCTTTTATAGAAAATTAATCAAGAATTTTAGTAAGATCAATGCACCTATTATTGATACCATAAAGAAGGACAAACAACCATTTAGATGGATTGCTGAAGTAGAAAAGAATTTTCAGCTGTTAAAGGAGAAAATCACTGAAATGCCTATTTTGGTTCTACCTGATTTTAGTAAGCCTTTCCAAGTGAAGTGTGATGCCAGCGAGGAAGCAATTTGAGGTTTATTAAGTCAGGAAAATAGACCTATAGCTTATTTTAGTGAAAATATAAATGATTCAAAGAAGAAGTATTCTTCTTATGATAAGGAGTTCTATGTAGTTGTACAGTCACTGAAGAAATGGATGCATTATCTAATGTCAAAGGAATTCATCCTTTACTCAGATAACCATGCACTACAATATATTATGCAGCAACGAAAGCTTAGCCAGAAACATGGTAAATGGGTAGAGTATCTTCAAAGTTTCCATTTTGTTTTGAAACATATAAAATGGCCAATCAATTAAAGTTGCAGATTCCTTAAGTAGGAGAAATATATTACTGCAAGAGAGTCAAATTCAAGTGGTAGGATTTTATTTTCTTAAAGAATTATATGAGACAGATTCAAATTTTAAAGAGGCATTTGAAACTTGTAAGAATCTTGTTTTGCTAGATAGGAGTAAATGGTTGGATTATTTCTTACAAGATGGACTGTTGTTTAAAAGAAATTAGTTGTGCATACCAAACTATTCAATGAGGGAGAATTTAATCAAAGAAAAACATAGTGGAGGACTTGCAGGACATTTTGGCATAGAGAAGACTTTTGAACAGTTGAATAGATTTTATTTCTGGCCAAAAATGAGATCTGATGTGGAAAAGTATGTGAGAACTTGTAAGATCTGTCAATATGCAAAGGGAAGAAGCCAAAACATAGGTTTGTATGTTCCATTACCAATTCCAGATAGGCCTTGGAATATGGTAAATATGGATTTCGTTTTGGGCTTACCAAAGACTCAAAGAGGTAATGATTCAATTTTTGTTGTAGTGGACAGATTTTCAAAAATGGCACACTTCATTCCATGTTATGAAACTAGTGATGCTTCTCACATTGCTAATTTGTTCTTTAAGGAGGTTGTAAGATTGCATGGGCTGCCTAAGAGTATTGTCTCAGACAAGGATTCCAAATTTGTTGGACATTTCTGGAGAACATTATGGAAGAAGCTAGGAACTAAACTAAGTTTCAGTTCTGCCTATCATCCATAAACTGATGGACAGAATGAAGTTGTGAACAGGAGTTTGGGCAATCTTTTAAGGAGTCTTACTACAGAACACCCAAGACAATGGGATCAAGTGTTGACACAAGCTGAATATGCATGTAATGACTCACCTAATAGGAGTACAAGATAGATTCCATTCCATATTGTTTATGGAATGCATCCAAAAAGTAGTATCTGAATTGAGAAACTTGGGAAAAGAATAGATGAGAAGTGTACAGGGTGAATATTTTGCTTCAGATAAGAAAGCAATACATGAACAAGTGAAACAGCAGCTACAGGATAGTAACATCAAGCACAAAACCAGAGCAGACATGAGAAGAAGAGAGGTGAACTTTGAAGTTGGAGATTTGGTTTTAGCACACCTCAAAAAGGAGAGGTTTCCAAAGAGGGAGTATAACAAATCGAAGTTCAAGAAAATTGGACCATGCAGAATATTAAGAAAGTTTTTTGCAAATTCCTATGAGATTGAGTTACCCCCTGGTGTTGGAATCTCACCAATTTTTAATGTTGCAGACCTATACGTTTATGAAGGTGAAACTACAGATGATACAACACAATATCAAGAGACACAAGAGATTGACTAGGTAAAAATGTTACCCACAGCAAAGGAATTGCAGCCAGAAAGAATTCTGGACAAGAAGGTATTTAAGAAAACAAGGGGACAAGAGTACTTCCAACATTTGGTAAAATGGAAGGATCTGCCAACCGCTGAAGCTAATTGGGTTACAAAAAACATGCTACAGAAACAGTGTGGTTCTGAAGATGAGCTCATGGACAGGAGCCCATGAAGAATTTTGTCCTTAGGAGTCTGATGCAGGAGCATGCGACTTGGAGGAAAAATCTTCAAACTTATTCCAAAAATCCAAAAAAATCTACAGGAAAAGGAGTGGGGTCCTTTAGCCACCAATTTCCATACTTTTCTAGTTTAAGATAAGGATAGAATTAAGAATAAAATTATGTTGTAATAATTGCTTATGGATAAGCGATAATAAGCCTTATGGATAATTGATTTAATCGCTTTATTGTAATTTCCATGTTTTTGTGATAGATAAAGATTGAGTAAGATTTATCTATTATGTTTTAAAAGGAAATAACGAGACGCTCTGAAGAAGTCGATCCTGGATGCATTATGACTTTCGAAGAACTCTCTTTGTGCATTTGAATTGGCAATTCTCTGTTAACTGGTATTTTCATGTGTGTTTGGTGGCGATTCTCTTCTTCTGAACCTTGCTAATGGTGACTCGACATTGTTTCCCTATTAATACTTGATTTAAGCTTGCTAATGTGTTTTTCCTTATATCAGCACACCTGTTTTCCTTGTAAGCGTTGTTGAGTTCCACAAGCGGAAATTCTGTTTTACACAAGAAATTCGTGAAATTACTTAGCTAAACGAAGTGTCGGACTTGATATCTTATTGAATATGGTTCATACCCATATCGAGTCCAAACAATTATCACATTTCAGAACCACAAGTGGAGTGGAAGGGAGCTTTGGAGCCACCGAAGTCCAAACTCCGATAGATCGGAACCGAAACACTATAAAGCAGGGTGTATAAGGTGTCAGGTCCACGAAGCTGATCGCATCACTAGATCAAAGTGGGAGGACCCTAGTATTGGGAGCATTGGAGTCGTGACTGCGATCTTTGATAACACTATGTGTAATTGCATCGGAGGAAGGAATGTTGGAAGGCCGATAGTAACCACCGATAGTGTTATTTGGGTGTAACGCATTTCTTTGGTAATCTTGCACCGATAGTGTAATTCCTAAGAATTAACACTATAGTGGTGTTAAAGTGCGATATTGTTGTTACATTCCTTTGGAACAAAAGCCCGCCAATTGTGTGTTTTGTGTTTAAAACCCAGTTTCCTCATTTTAAAGCAACGCTAGTATATTATTATAATTACTATGGAATTATAGTCTGGAAGGAGGGAAACAGACCTAAGATATGATTTGTGCTGATAACAAGGGTTGGGGTGATTAGAGGGAAAAACCCATGAAGCAGTTAGGATAATAACAGATGACTGATACACCTGTTGAAACAGAAGGAGAAATTCAACTAGAGTTAGAAGAAATTATTTCAAGTTTTAGCCGTTTGTCCATATCACCTGCACCCAGACCACCATATTTCTTGTAGAAACTTTGTCAAACTATCTTTCAAACATTCCATGTATGCTTTTAAACCATTCATCTCTCTTTTAAACCATCCATGTCACCTTTTATTTCTTCTTTTAAACCATCCTTGTCCCCTTTTAGTTCATCTTTGGTTGCTCTTTGTGAGAGAAAAATTTGTTGCACTTCGTCCCATAATTTTGATATACCATGTTGCAATTCTTCCTCTTCATGCGTCATAGTAGAGATTTCTGAGGGCTTAATGGGTGGAGAATCATTTTTCTTGGGAAGAATTTTAGAACCCAAAACAAATATCTACGCTTCAATATGCCCTTGGAATCACTTCAAATTGATATTTCAAATAAAATTTATGCAATTTTTAAAAAAATATACGTATTTTTCTTGCTTTTAGGAGCTTGATCTTGAAATGGTTATAACTCCGTAATTTTGGATCTCCAAGTCATGAAATTTCTTCCTGTCATATCCCTCTTAGTCTTCCTTCCAACCCCACAAGTCATACTGAGATTGGATTCTTCAAGAAAGAGTTATGTCAAATATCCCACAATGCTCTGATTATGAACTGGTTCAGCTGAGAAATGTTGCACAGGATGCCACGTCATTGTTTCAACCTTCAACCCTGAAATTGCTACACGAAAAACTACATTTTGAGCACTTTCAGTAACTTTTTACATAATTCAAATCTGACTCTTGAAACGAAAGTTATGACAATTTTCCCTAGGTCACCCGTTTGAGACTGAATTATGGACCCTACAAAAACCCTAACTTTCGGTTGATAGTGTTGGACCCACCAACATGTCAGGGGATCTTCCGGTAAGAATTCCCAATTCGACCTCAGACAGTTTGGTGTAGGAGTCCCAGTAGTGGGTTGTACGATAATGCCTTGACTGCGATTTCACATAAAGGTAGGTAAGATGTCCCTATGGGTAGCAAGGGTGTGACAACTATAGTGAGTCAAGGAAGGTGCATGAACGGTTCTAACACACGGAAAGGGGGGTGAGTGCGCCTCTTAGAAACTTGTAATATTACTTGGCTTGGAAGGGAACACACGAGTAAAGATGAATCACAAGATGGAAAGCAAGATAACAAGCAATCCAAAGTGATGGTTAAACTAATAACACGTCTATAAAAAGATTCATACAATTGCATACAAAATAGTTCATACAAAAATGTGTAAGTTAAATAACATACATTGGTAAAGCAACTAGAATAGTCTAACTACAAGAACAACGTATGCATGAAAACGTGTTGGCTTTGTTATATTAAGAAGTGTAAGTTCCAATCATGCAATACATCCATGTACAACCTGCTAGCCCCGATAGCAGAACATTACAGCCACAATTGCCTGCTCCTCCAAAGAGATATATTAGCTCTGTGCAGTGGAGAAGCCAAGGCTCATTACAATACTGTCCAAGCTTTCTCTAAGATACTCCTATCAAAGCTTGGCTGACCAAAAGCCTTTACAAAGAGTTATGAGGGACTATTTATAGCAAAGGGTGGGGTTGCCCTTGACATTGCCCTTTCTTACAGTTCATCTACCCTCGTGACTCTTCATCTACTCTAAGACTGTACATCCAACTATCGACACTTGAACTTCCACTTGACTAGACGTTACATTACAATGCACATGTGCCCATGTGAGAAAAAATGGCTTGATCAAGCCATGAAAGACATCACTGACACTTGGACCATTGTGCTGATACCAACTCTTTGACATGCTTGTGATGGTCGAAGGTGGAGAGCTGATGCCAAGCTTGGTTGTCCGTGATGGTGTTTGTGTGCTCAATGGTGACATATTGTTGAAGTGACCTTTTGCCTCTGTTTCTTCTGGGTGCACTGATATGGCCCCTCCATCCAACACGTTTGATAGCATGCAGATGGTCTTCCTGGGTGTGACTGGACTGGAAACATATTCATGCTTAGTGTATGCACTGATCTCCAAAAATGTGTCGGTGGCCATGTGCATCAACTTGTCGAAGTACATGTTCAACTCCAATCAAACTTGCTTCTTGTCTTCGCCTTGGTGAGTGTGCTGAAGGGGTGGGATCGCATGTGTGCGCACAATGACATGCATGCTTCTGTATTCCCTTGCATGAAATCAACAACATAGCTCAACTTGTCTGCTCCGTGCCAGCTGCTGGGATGGATCTATAACTTGTACAGGCGCAGTTTCATCCATGAGTGCATTTTGCGCGCCCTGCTATACCTGTTCTTGCTACAACTCATTGTCTCGTCTATGCAACTTTTGTTCTTCCTTGAGTTGTTGCTTAAGCATGTACAACTCCTTCTTTGTTCCGTTCTTTTCCTTCGCACGATCTTCATGTCGCACCATCACCTCATATCCTGAGTCTCTAAAGTTGCTTTCATCACAAGTGGATCTGCTTGAGCTTGCAACTTTGTTCTACCTTTGTGTTGTCAACAACCTTCTTCTTGCGTTCGTTGCATCTGATATGCTGCCTTTAGTTGTTGTTGTTGGTGCTTCTTATTGTGATGTTGTTATCGTAATATCATGATTTCCTTGTCTATGAACAACTTGATGTCTTTGTGGGTAGGCAAGTTCATAGACACTTGATTGACTGCATCCCCAAGTGCGCTATGAACAGTGTCTTCGATTCTGCTCTCTTGGAAACCATTGTACCTATGTTGTTGAGAGGCAAATGAAAACCTACGATACCTAGAGACATGGAAACACTCATGGAAAGCAATCTGTCAGTCTAAAACCAAAATGAACTTGAGAACTGACTTGCAACATACATGCGTGACAGATCATGAAGGTTGCGCAATTTCCATTGGGAGGTTGGGAGACTGATTGCCAAAACTGCGGAAGGCACAGTCTGGGCTGTCAAGAGGCTAATCAACTATTGGAATTACGCAATGCACAATCCATCTTGGCCTGCTGAGGACTGAAACTGTGCAATGCACAATTTCATTCAGCAGTGAGATGCAACTATCAAACTACATTGCGTAGTTTCTGGGGCCAATAGGACATTGTATCCAATAATTGTGCAATGCAAGCCTGGAGGTCAGTGCCTGGCTAGAATTGAGAAATATTTGGAGGGAAGGCAGATACTTCGCTTCTGGAAATGCACAGTGCTAGCTGAGCAAGGCACGGTCTGGGCCAAGACAACCCAGTCCAGTCGACAGGTGACTGAAAACATGAGAAGTGTGAATTCATGATAAGATGAGTGCAAACAAGAGTGAATGATCATTCACGCAAACAACAAGCACATGATTTAGAAAACAGGAAAGCATGCATGTGTGTGAAGCGAGTCGCCGCAACAACGACTATCCGTGCAAAACAATGTCATGCACGTGACATTAGTGAGATGTGAATGAAAACTGAAACAGTGCTTCTATAAGCTAACATACATCAAAATGATAGTGAGCACTCACTGAAATCAAGGAGACAACAATCACAGAAAGAGAAACACAAGAAGCGACATAAATGCAACACAAAACATGAAAGATGGGCTTACCCAAAAACAACTAAGTTGAATGTGTCGATGACTCCTAGATGCAATGTGGGATGTCAGAGATGCAAGGTCGATGTGAGGAATGAGCTTTGTAGCGTCTAGTTGTTGAGTTTAATGGAGATTGTGATGCACATGCCACAAATCTAGGAAAAGTGACACTTGGTGGGAGGTTTCTGGAATGATCCTTACATGTAACCTCTAGCTGCTAAAAATAGATCCTTGAATCGAGGGATGCCTTTGCATGCTGCCTTGGGAGAATCAGCCCATGCATGCAAATCAGTTTTTCTCTGTCCAGGAGGGAACCGGTCAACCCAACTGCACATGCAATAGTCTACTCGGTTGGGGGGAGGGGAATGCACATTTTTGGGAGGGAGTTGGGTTGGCTACCCAGAGGGATTGCACACTTTCTTGGCAGAGTAGCTGACCGCTGCCCAAAATTGTGCAATTTTTAAGTTTAGCAGTCCTGCTCGAAGGAATTGCGCAATTTTTCCAGTGAATAGTGATAGGCAGATTTGCGCAATTTTGGAGCCCAGGAGGCTGCTAGACAGAATTGCGCAATTTCTAGAGGGAAGGCTAGTTCCCGTCCAGAATTGTGCGATTTCTTGAGGGAAGGTTAGTTCCCCTCCAAAATTGTGCAATTTCTTGAGGGATCTGCTTAGCCTGCAACTGGACCAAGTCCAAAGAAACAACATGTGAGGGGGATGCAACAAGCTCTGATGCACAGGTTCGAAATTTGTTAGAAAATCATTGAAGCTTGTGTACTTGACAAGGCAAGACATGTCGCTGTGAAAGGTTGGTAGGGAGGCTCCAAAACGAAGCTAAGAAAAAATTTTGGAGGGTGGTTGTAGTTGCAACAACACTTCCCCGGATCATATCTCAGAAAATATATAGTGAACAAAGATATGCAATTTGTACACGAAGTTCACAAATATTTTAGTTCCATGTGGTCGAAATTTCATATTTTGAAGCCTCGTAGAAAAAATGTTATAGCGAAAAATTACAGGATGACCTATTTGAAGAACCAAAACCCTAGAATCCAAAGCTCTGATACCAAATGCTATGCAACGAGCTCAAAGAAAAGAAAAAAGGGTAGATCAAAAACTTAAATTTTTTCTTCATTGAGGGAGAAACATCTTTTATATTACGTAAATGAACAATTATTAGATGATACAAATGACAAGACCTCCTTTGTATATATAGGAGTCTAAGGGGTCACATTATAATTAGAGCCTACATAACAATAATAATGTAATGGAAAAACAATAAAATAGTGGGCTTCTATGGGACACAACAATAACAATATGGGGACTACATGGGCACAACAATAATAATAAAGGGGATACACTAGTATTATAGGGACCTAACATGAAGAGTTAATATGATATGATTCAACTTCCTAGATCACCTTAAGGAAGTGGAACCAATATACCAACACTTTAAAGACCTCCCTCAGGAACTACAGAACCTTCAGGAATCTACTAACCCCTCTAGGTGTCTAACCCCTGAGGGAACTTGCTTCTTGACTGATCTAGACCCCTAGCTACTTCCATGACAAGCCTTCCATGCAACTGAAACCCTCTAGTCGCTCCCACAACAAGGCCTACATGCAACTATGGCCTTTTTCAAGCAATTTTGTGCCTGAGACCGCGAAATTTGTGCCACCTTTTTGAGGCTAGACTCCGTGTCACTACCTAGAACTTGATGAAACTTTCCAAAATGATAAATAACATTGAGACAAGGCTACTAATATAAAAACTTGAACAAGAACTTGATCTAACCCCTAATGACCATGACAAGAATTTCATCAAACACATCATGAACATGTAATGTACAGGTCATAAATACACATCTGAACATAGGGGTCTTATAATTATCTGAGAATCATCAAGAATATTCGATGCCTCCTCATAATAGTTGCAAGGTCATATATTAGGTCGTGCATTCATTAACATTTCATGTACTAATCAGAACATGACGAGAGCCATAACTCAAGTCTGTCATAAAACCATGCTTATGGCCAACATATAACCAGTAGAATATCAATGATAGAACAACCATTAGAACCACACATTAACAAGGATATTTACACATGCAACATAAGAGGAAAACAACTCTTATTAACATATGCAAAATCCAACCAAGTCAGGGACTTCCATGTACCACCCGACCATAGATTAGGCTGAACCAAATCCTTCTTTCAACCAATCACCCTCGTGTCATATTCCAAACATGAATATGGGACTTAAAACAGAACAACCAGGGCTTCCTCAATCTTTATCGTAATCCACCAAAGGATTCTTAGACCCAAGCCTTCATTTATACAACTAGGATTTACTGCAATCCCGCCAAGGGATTCCTAGGCCCAAACAAGAAACATACACTACCAGGCTTTACCACAATCCCACCACATATCGGTCCAAGGATCACTATGCCTATACAAGCATGGATGCCTGTATATCTCTCCACCTAAACAGTGAGGAATTTAATCGTCTCCACCCTCTATGCAAACATTTACCATGAGGAATCCCGCCATTTACTAGTCGAGGATTCCCAGGCCCAATGAGTGTATACACAATCAGGCTTTACCGCATTCCCGCCTTCACTGGTCCATGGATTCCTAGGCCTTGTGTTTCCTCGTGAGGTCACCCCTCTCAGTTTTGAAACCATTTGGAAATTCGGCTCAACAAGTAAGAGAAACCCCATCACACCCTGGCTATCCGAAAATAGCAAGGTAAGGATGAAAATTGTTGTCACACCTGGAAAAACCCACGCCGATGACAACAAGAGAACCAAATACACACACGTATGTACCATGCATGTCAAAACTAGCAAGGAAATCATACATGCAACTCAATACCTGCAAGTAATCTTGCTATAGCCGCTAGATCCAACTCTTCCTTGCTTGATCTTTGCTTCTCTCTACTTTCTTTTCCTTCCTTTGCCTTCCTTTTCCCAATGCTAGAGTGCTCCAAGAATACTCTAAGTGTGCAAGAGTATGAGAGACTAGAGAGACGAGAGAAAGCTCTAAGGTAAAACTGTCAAAAGACTAACACTGACAAAATCCTATGAATTGATCCTCATAAGCCTTTTTATCATTGAGGCCTCTACATTCTCCATTTTCCTCTATTTTTCTTTTAATTTCCTCCTCATGAAAATTTGTGACCTTTCATCTTCCTTTTCTCCTAATTTCCTTTATTTCCGTAAATAAAATGTCAATTAATGTCTCTTTGCGTATGCCAATTTCCTTTATTTCCATAAATAAAATGTCAATTAATGTCTTTTTTCCTTTGCCAAATTCTTTAGCCATAATAAACCGAAATGAACACCTACTAGGATGTTTATCCACCATTCAGCTTGGAATAAGTGTTTCAATACCTTGGTTATTATTTTTCCTTTATTAACTTTATTACATGGATTTTTAACCTAACGGTGTTACAGAGACCATAACATTGAGATAGCAAGTTTCATATATCGCCCATGGGACATAGAATAGATGGAGATGGGATGTAATGTTAAGTTACTCTATGATGTGAAGGTCACTGGTTCGAAACTCCGTGGGAAAAATCCAATCATTTTAAGGGCTAGTGTGGCCCACGCCGAGTGAGAACCCCAAGTATTTTGACGACTTAGATGCCCCTAGGTCAAAGTTTCTCAAGCCATAGGTTAAACCTATTGTCATCTCTGGAGGACACAAACAACTTGAAAGACAAACAAAAAACACATTGCATAGATCAAAGCAAGGCCCAACTTCTCAAGGTTGGAATTTCCTCTTGCAACCATATTTTACAAATTTGAATGGATTCGTAAATAGTTCGTCAAAGAAAGAAATGGACATTCTAGAGGCATTCTTAACATCACTGAGACAAGAAGGAAGCATCACAATATCTCTTATAAAACAAATATTTGAGTAATCTCTAATCATTATAGAACAACATGTCAAACTCTTTACACATTGGTATTGTTATGTTTATAGTACTGTAACATCTTTGGTGAAAATTCCATGTAAATTAAGTTAAAAAAGACAAAATAATAATTGTGGTAATGGGACACTTATTCCAAGTTGAATGTTGGGCAAAACATCATAGTGTGGGTGTTCATTTGGTTTATTATGGCTAAGGAAGTTGGCAAAGGCAATGGCAAAAGAAATGGAAAAGGTGTTGGAATTAATGGAGAAAGCTAAACTTAGATTACTGTTATGATGATGATAGGATTGAGACTCTAATCTTAGATCTCATATCCTACTATCTAGGGAGTGGTTGAAACCACCGTAATTGTGTGAGAGCCTATATGTACTAGGTTCTCCTGATTGAGTATGTATTGTGTGTAGTGCTTGGGCACTCTCCAAGTATCTCACCTGGAGAGCCAATTAACTAATATAATATCTGATTTTTATCATGGTATCAAAGCTACAGGATGGAGGGACCTGTACGTTGATTTGAAAGGCATGACTAAGGCGAAATCGTTGCAAGTATTAGGTGCATAAACGCGTCAATCCCACAATCAAACTCAATGCATGAAGCATTTTGTCAGCCGTTGCAGATATAAGGTGTATTGGCATGAAGATCTTCACAAATGCATGGTGTATATTCATGTCGACCTTGTTTTAAAAAAAACCTACATGTTTTCTATTGACAACATATTTGAAGTGCGACAATCTTGGTGTCAAAGGATCTCTGCCAATGATCTCTAAAACAGATCGATCAAAAAAATTTCCATCTACTGCGTAATCTGCTATCGACTGTTAATGGGAGAAGAGTCATCTTTGCTTCTCGAAGAGGCAATAAAATAGCCCTCGCTGTAATGTCCACGAAGCATCTGAAGGCTTCAACTTCTTAATTCTTTAAATAGTTTTCAAAGTCAATATACGATCATGTAAGAAAATTCTTCAGCATTGCTGCTGGAGAAGTCGGTTTACAAAAAAAAAAGGATAATCATGACTCTGGCAGTTTTCTAATTCTTTTTCTTGGAAGCTTCGCTGGCCAAAATGAAACTGCTCTGTGTTGTATGCCATGAGAAAATGAGGGTGGCCTTCGTTGAATGGATGAGTGATAAAAAATACCACATACCACTGCAACAAAGTCTGCGAGAGAGTATTTCACCTTTTTGAAATATCGGCAGATCTGACTGGTTGTCCCTCTCGTTGGATGTCATCTGTAGGAAGGGAGAATCGATTGCCTGCATACAATCCAGCATATGTGACTTCGTTGCTAATGCATCTAATAAAAATAGCTATTTGGTGGATGTGCACAATGGTTAGTGAAGCGGAGGTAAGAAACAGTTGTATCTGGTTGCAGAGGAGATCGCGATTGTCCATAATTGTTCCAGAAAAATGGACGAGTAGAGACATACACAGGTTGAAGATAGATTGTGTGTGTGTATGAGTGATCCAGACAAATAATTCCATGCATGGAAACGTCTCCAGTTTTGGGCACTGATCAATAAGTAGCGTTTCAGACACCCATGCTGTTTTATTTTCCTCAAATTAGAACACCCCTAAAAAGATAATTATTGGAGTGTATTCGGCAATGTTCCAACTTTGACGAGATCATCGCAGTCTGATACGCTAAGAATTTCAAGATTGGGGCAAACCCCTTCAGTGAAACTTATCTCTGATATTTTTTTTCCTTCCTAGTGATCATCCATTTCAATTGTCAGGAAATTTTATTGTTTTGAGTAACCTAGAAGGTGCAGGTTGTGGAGATCTGAAAACCAATTTGGAAAATTTTCTTCTAAATTATTATATGCCACAGAAAATGAATTTTTTTTTGCTGATTTGAACCCATCTTCATAAATGTGTGCATCAAAATTACATAGTGATAATGTTTCCATCTTGTGAGAGGTTGTTTTGTTTCTTGTCGCCAGAGCCGAGGGCAGTAAGACCTGTGCGGCATAGAGGCCACAGTCTACAAGGTTCTACAGTTGAAGAGCTTCCAAATGGAGACATTTCCCACCTGCGTGGTAACGAGGTTGTTGGAGCTTGTTAGAGGACCGTGTGGAGTCGAAAAGGAATCTCGAAGCGAGATAATCTGGACTTTAACAACATGTCTATATTTTTAGATATTTTTTATTCTGATGATGATGATTTTCTCATGATGGCATTTGGAATTAACATGGGTAGTATGTTCAAGTCAGAAGAAATTTCAGAAAAATGTGGTTCTATTGATAACCACTAGAATCAAGAGGCACAATTTGTTGTTCAAAATCTTGAGATTGAAGACACATGAGTTGATCTTCAAGAAGGGTGTGAAGAGGAACAAAGTGTTGAATATCAATTGGATGAGCCACATGAAGCTGATTGCAAAGACGTGGCAGAAGAAGACAAAGTTGGAGAAAATCTAAATTTAAATTGTGATGATCTCATTAATATTTATGTGTGTGTAGTCATTACATCAATGAATGATGAAGACATCATAGCTGACTTTCAGATGGTTGACACCAAAAAAAGTGAAAGGGAAAATTATCCTATCCAATCTGTCATAATCTTGAGAAGGGTGACAATAAGAATTAAAGCTTTCCATCACTAGGGAAGATATGAGGTGAAGATACATCACTACCTCATGGTGAGGAAAGTGAAGATGAAGCCTCGACTCAAGATGAACAAGTATGGGCTCTGCTGCAAGAAGACAAAAATGAAAACCTCTGTTACCAAGTTGTTTCATGTTTTAATTGTAAGCCTAGCTGAGACTAGACCAACAGGCATATGTTATTATTCAGTGCCCTTTCTCCATTAAGCAGGAGTGTTGCATTTAATGGAGAAAGCTAAACTCATATTATTGTTATGATGATGATAGGATTGAGACTCTAATCTTAGATCTCATATCCTACTATCTAGGGAGTGGTTGAAACCACCCTGATTGTGTGAGAGCCTATATGTACTAGGTTCTTCTGATTGAGTGTGTTTTGTGTGTAGTGCTTGGGCACTCTCCAGGTATCTCACCTGGAGAGCCAATTAACTAATAGAATATTTGATTTTTATCAAAAGACTTTGAAAAGACATGAGGCGTTAATTGGCATTTTATTTATGAAAATAATAGAAATTAGGAGAAGTGAAGGTGAAAGGTCACAAGTTTCATGTGAGGAGGAAAATGAAGGAAAATAATGGAAAATGAAGAAAATAGAGACCTAACTAATAAAAACGATTATGAGGATTAGTTGGTACATTTTTCCAGTTCATTATTGGAGCTCTCTCTCTATTCTTTCTTTCATGCACTCTTGGACACTTAGAGTTTTCTTGGAGCACTTCAGCATTGGATCAAGAAAAAAAAAGGCAAAGAAAAACAAGGATCAAGCAAGGAAGAGTAGGATCAAGTAACTATAACGAGAATATTTGTTGGTATCGATTTGCATGTGTGATTTCCTTGCTAGTCTTGGCATGCATGGTTATGTATATGTGTTCTTGGTTCTCTTGATGTCATGGGCATGGGTTTTTCCAAGTGTGACAACGTTTTGCAGCCTAGCCTTGTCATTTTTGGATAACCATGGTGTGATGGGGTTCTCATGTTTTCATTGTGTTGGATTTCCAGATGGTTTTGAAACATAGTGAGGTAAAGAAAGAACACATGGCCTAGTGATCCCTAAACCAGACTATGGATTGTGATAAAGCCTTGGCCTAGTAACCCCTGAACCAGACTATGGGTCGTGGTAATGCCAGATTTTATGTTGCTTGGGTGGGCCTAGGAATCCTCGACCAGTGAATGGAGGGATATATGGTAAAGCCTAGAGGTGGGTGCCCTTGATCAAGCCTATGAATCCTTGGCTAGTTAATGGTAAGATATACAATAAATCCTAGAGGGTGGAGTCTTGGTTATGGCCTAGTGATCCCTGAATCAAATTGTGGATTGCGGTAAATCATAGAGACTATGAGACGGTAAAATTCCTCATAGTATAGGTGGAGATATCTGGTGGCATCCATGCTTGTTTAGGGCCTAGTGATCTAGTGAGGATTTCAGTAAAGCCTAGTTCTATTGATGAGGGTGAGTTGGTTTAGCCTCACGAATCCCTGGTTGATTTTTTTGTTATGAGTCTCACATTCATGCTTGGAATATGACATGGGGGTGACTGCCTAAAAGAAATATTTGATTCAGCCAATCTATGGTCGAGTGGTTCATGGAACTCCTGAACCTGGTTGGATTTTTCATTCATTAATAAGAGTTCATTTTCCTTGGTATTTCATGTATAAATGTACTATTTTATATGTGGATTCTATGGTTGTTTTATCCTTCTTCTTTTTTTGTTTATATGTTGGGTATGAGTATATTTTATGACAATGATGATGTATGGTTATCATCATGTTTTGAATCGTAAATGAATGAAAGGTGAATATATCACATAATAGATGATAATGCAACAAATGTGATAAGGCATCAATGCTTCTTAGCGATTCTCAGATAAGTATGAGACCCCTATGCTCAAATTTGTTGTTATGACCTGTAGAATGCATATTTGTGACATGTTGACGAAATGTTTGTCATGGCTAGTAAGGGTCAAGTCAACTGTTTGTTCTAGTATTTTCATTTATATCATTGTTTCATTGTTAATTTTCATTTCTGGAAGTTTCATGGAGTTATGGGTAGTGGCCTGAGTCCTGGCTCTGAAAACATGGCATAGAATCTGGGGTCACAAGCTCAAAACTAACTGAAAAAACCTTAGTCTCCTGCAAGCCCTTGCTATTAGAGCGATTGGAGGGTCCCAGTGGCTTGCATTCCCTTGTTGTGAGAGCGACTGGAGGGTCCTAGTCGCATGCATTCCCATGTCATGGGAGTGAATGAGGCTCTAGGTCAATAAGATGTTGAGTTGTCTCAAGGGTTGGTCACCTGGAAAGGTTGATTGGCTCCTAGAGGTTCTGTAATATGTGTATAAAGTCAGTTTGGTTTTGTTTTTTCAATTCCACTTCCTTAACTATACAGGGAGAGTTGAATCAGATCATAGTAGCCTATCATCACATGTTTACCCCAGTGCACTGGTTAACTTGGGTAAATGTGGGAGGAGAGTGTTACAAAGTGGTATCAAAGCATGGTTCACCCCTTGGACTGAATGGGTAGTGTGTTGGTCGTGCATTAATGTATGTTGCATATGTGTTCTCTATGCTTGTGGTCTATGTACTTTTTGTGTACGTATGGTGGTAGCGATGATTGTAGTTGTGTCACCATGTGAAATTTGATGGTGTTGATGTTAGATGTGTTTATCACGAGTATAGGTTGGTTATGCACTAGTTATGCATGTCATTGTTTATATGTATCGTGTATGCGTATATGTCGTACATATGTTGATTATGCATACATTGACATTGTTGTAGTTTTCATGCATGAGGTCATGATGTGTGGTTGATATAGTCATGTGCTTGTCACTGGACCATGGTTATGATGAAATCTATATGTTGTTATGATTATGTTTATACATATTTTGCACTAATCTAGTTGATCTTGCAGATGATATATCCTCCCCGAACTATACTGGGGTATGTCGATTATGTTTATATGTTTGTTTAGCTTAGATAATATACCTTGCAAGAAGAAAAACACAAAGATGACTAGCAAGATGGTAGACTACAGATCCCAAGACTCTCCCTATGGATTAGATGAGCAACGTGGTGTTGGGCATTCTTCTGACTTAGCAGACACATTAAGAAGCTTGAAGGAATAATTAAGGAGTTGCAAGGCAGATAATGACATAATCATGCAGGCACAGGAGAAACAAGAAAAAGTCAATGAGGTAATCTTTCAGAGTTTGTCAGAGTTGCAGAGACATGAGAAGTGACAGGGGATATTTGTCAGATGAGTTTAATAAAGTTAAGCCACCTACTTTTGATGGATATTTGAAGAATTCGGAGGATGCAGAGGCTTGGTTACCTGGGATGAAGAAGTTATTTGAACCACATGAGTACACGGAGAATATGAAGGCCAGGGTAGCTATCTTTAGTCTCAAAGGGAAAGCAAACCTCTTGTGGGAAGATCTAAAATAGGTCAGAGATATCAGGACAAAATACTTGAGTTGGCATGAATTCAAGAGACTCTTCAAGAAGAACTACTTGTCAAAAAGGCACTACGATAGCAAATCCAAGGAAGTCTATGAGCTCAAAATGGGATCGAAGATAGATGAGTATACGACTAATTTCTTGGAGCTATTGAGATATGTACCATATCTTAAGGATGAAAAGGGAAAAGTTCATATATTTTTCAGTAGATTGTCATTAACAAATGGAGATTGGATCGAGTATGATGAGCCTCGGTTACTTGAGGAAATTATTGGGAAATTGAAGCATTGTTATGAACCATCAAAGTGTAAAACAAAATCTCAGCAAGGATGGAAGGGGAAAGACAAAGGTAAAGGTAAATGGAAGCCAAAAAGAACAAGGCCTCAGAATGCAGAAGAGAAAGAGAATGTTGCACCATACAAGAAGTTCAACATAGCTAGATGGGTACATGGGTCACAATAGCAGAATAAAAGTGATGGTATAGGACGGTTGCAGTGTTGGACATGGGGTAAGGAGCATCTTAGAAGGGATTGTGCGCAGAATCAGGGTGGTAGGCCTCAAATCTATAATGCACAAGAGGCACAAACTGTTGGGGGGGTTGGGTAGAGCATTCCTCGTATCTAGGAAACATTGGATAACATGGAAGTAAATGATCATGCATTTATCATTGAGATGGACAGTAAGCTTTGTTATCAAGATGTTTCTATTTTGATTGACCCTGGATCTAATTATAGTTATGTTAACCTTGACTTGGTGGATAAGTGTGGTTTGAAGAAAAAAGTGCATGCATAATCTTGGTTAGTGTAGTTGGCTACAACGACAAAGAGGATAATTCATCATTGAGTAAGAGTTTGTGCTTTTGAGTTGAATTCTATGCCTACATCAACACATTTGAATGTATTTTCATTGGGATCATATAGTATGCTATTCGGTATGGACTCGCTATATCTTCATAGGATCAATATAGATTGTTATGACAAAGCCATTGAGTGCTTCGATGACAATGAAAAACAAAGAATATTGCAGGATAAGAAGAAAGCAACATCAGTTAGGATGGTGACAGTTATGTAGGCAAAGCACAGTCGCAAAAAATGGTGTGTTTTATTTGCAGTGCATATTTCAAATGATAAAGGTAAAGATGTTGAGGATGTGTAGGTATTGAGCAAGTCCCCAATCTTACAGTAGTTTCAGGATGTATTTCCCGTAGATATTTCAGAGTTGCCACCACATAGAGAACTAGAAATTTCTATTGAGTTGGTACGAGGAGCAGCACCAGCATCAAAGGCACCATATAGAATGAGCACACTAGAGTTAGTAGAGCTGAAGTTGCAAATTAAGGAAATGCTTGACAAGGGATACATTATGCCAAGTGTATCAGCTTGGGGTGCATGGTATTGTTTGTGAAGAAGAAGGATGGTACACTTAAGATATGCATTGATTACAAAAAGTTGAACAAAGTGAGCATCAAGAACAAGTATTTTTTGCCAATGATTGATGACTTGTTCAATCAGTTGAAGGGAGCAACAGTGTTCTCGAAGATTGATCTGAGATCATGATATCATCAAGTACACATTAAGGAAGAGGACATACAAGATAATTTTCCAGACTAGGTACGAGCATTATGAGTTTGTTGTAGTTCCATTTGGTTTGACTAATGCTCTGGCTACCTTTATGTGTTTGATGAAGTGTGTTGTGTCCTTATCTTGACAAGTTTGTTATTGTATTCATTGATAACATCTTGATATATTCTAGGAATGAGGAAGAACATGTCTAGCATTTAGCAGTAGTGTTGAGATTGCTAAGAGAGCCTCAGTTGTATGCCAAGCTTAGCAAATGTGGTTTCTTTCAGACAAAGGTACATTACTTGAGATAAATTGTCTCCAAAGAAAGTATAGTAATGGATCTAAAGAAGATAAGAGCTACCATGGAATGGGAAGCTCCTAGAAATGTGGATAGATAAGATCATTCATGGGGTTAGCAAATTAATATAGGAGGTTCATCAAGAAATTTTCTTGCATTGCATATCTAATTACTCCATTGCAAATGAAATGTAATAAATTTGAAATGACAGGAATGTGTAGCTAGTTTTGAGCAATTGAAATAGTTGTTGAGAAATGCTCCAATTTTAAATATTTCATATCCAAACGAAGAATTTGTGCTATGCATAGATTTTTGCAAGAGAGCACTTGGTAAATTTATTATGCAAGAAAGACAATTAGTGTGCTATGAGTCACGGAAATTGAATGAGCATGTGGAGAATTATCAGACACATGATCTTGAGTTGGCAAAGATCGTCCATGCATTGAAGATGTGGAGGAAATATCTTCTTGGCAGGAGGTTTGTATTGATGAGTGATCACAATGGGTTGAGATACTTGTTCGATCAGAGAAACTTGAATGCTAGGAAAGCTAGATGGTTGGTCACGATCAACGAGTTCGACTTTGAGATTAAGTACATCAAGGGTAAAGAGAAAAAGGTTATGCTCTTAGCAGGGGGGTACACGTGAACCATACAACAGTTATGAATTCTTATGGGACAAACCGACAGGATCAGATCATACAAGTAGGAGCACAAGATTACAGATACATGGAGCTTATGCACATATTACAATAGGGTACAAGTGATCAGGATGTGGACTATCATCTTACAATATATGGCTTAATCAGATTTAGGGATAGGATGTGTGTGAAGCGGTAGTGATCTCAAGAAAAATCTTGAGAGAGTTTCACGTGAAATTGTATTCAGGTCACCGAGGGTATCAAAAGACATTGACAACAGTGAAGAAGTTTTATTATTAGTTGAATATGAAAAAGGACGTGGCAAAGTTTGTAGCTAGATGTTTGGACGATCAGTAGGTGAAGGTATAATGTAAGCATCCAAGTGGCCTACTATAGCTGACTGTGATTCCATAGTGGAAATGGTAGGTCATTTCCATGGATTTGATCACAAATTTGTCGAGGAATTCTAGGCAACATGATTCCATCATGATTGTGGTGCAAAGGTTGACAAAGGTAGTGCACTTCATTCCAGTGAAGACTACTTATTCAGCTAGTGATATAGCACAAGTATTCATCAGAAATGTAGTGAGCTTGCATGGTGTTCCTAAAAAGATTGTATCATACATGGATGCTAAACTCACTTCCAAGTTTTGGAATGAGTTGTTTGCAGTGAGTTGTTTTCAGGTTTAGGGACAGAGTTGGCCTTCAGTACAACTTATCATCTACAGACATATGGACAGACAAAGAGGGTGAACATGATATTACAAGACATGTTGAGGATGTATGTGATGCATCAACGACAGAAGTGGGAAGAATATATTCCACTGATTGAGTTCGCTTACAACAATGGGTATTAGAAATATTTGAGGATGAGTTCATTCGAAACATTGTATGGCAGAGTTGTAATACTCCCATCAGTTGGAGTGATCCAGTGAACAGGGTGTTGATTGGACTAGATATGTTGACAAAGATGGAACAACAAATGCATATTATCAAGAAGAATCTGAAGGCAACACAGGACAGGCAGAAAAACTATGCAAATCAGAACAAATTGTTTAAGGAGTTTCGGGTTAGGGAGCAGGTGTATTTGAACATCAAGTCGAAGAAGAGCTCATTGTGGATTGGATCGTGTGCCATGTTGACACCTCAATTTTGTGGACCTTTCAAGGTTCTTGAAGGATTGGACCATTAGCCTATCAACTTGCATTGCCTCCAATAGTGAAATTCCATGATGTTTTCCATGTGTCATTGCTTAAGAAATATGTTAAAGAAGTTGATCATGTGATTGATTGGTTTGTATTGTAGGTGGAGTCAGATGGAGAATTCCAATCGGAACCCCCGTGTATACTGCAGAGAAAGATGATCATGGTCTAGAACCGAGCAATCAAGAAAGTTAAAGTGCAGTAGAAACACTTTGGGCCCGATAAAGCTACATAGGAGATGGTGGATCAAATGTGGGCTATGTATCATTCTCTATTCATTGGTTGAGAACATGTTTTTGGTATATGTTTTGGTGTGATGTTTTTTTATATATGTACATATGTATATGGATGTAAATACCATTATGATTTGCGTTATAAAGCTTCAATAAGCTGTATGGGTGTCATATCATTACGGTTTTCATGTGGTTATGTTATGTTGGTTTGCTTTTTAGCAGGTTGATCATTGTAAACGCTACATCGAACTAAGTTATAAAGCTCCATAGGCAGTATGTTTTGCTTAGAGCAATATTTATTGGTTGTAGATGTGATTGAACACCGAGGACAGTGTTTCCCCACGAGGGAGGGTTCTGTAACAACCCTGGTAAAAATTCCATATAAATAAAATTAATAAAGGCAAAATAATAACCATGGTTATGGGACACTTGTTCAAAGTTAGATGTTGGGAAAAACATCATAGTGTTGGTATTCATTTGGTTTACTCTAGCTAAAGAAATTGGCGAATGCTTTGGAAAAGCATGAAGCATTAATTTACGTTTTATTTATGAAAATAATGGAAATTGGGAGAAAATGAAAGTGAAAGGTCACAAGTTGCATGTGAGGTGGAAAATGAAGGAAACTAATGAAAAATGAATAAAATAAAGTGTCTAAGGATCAATTGGTACATTTTGTCAGTTCAATTTTGGAGCTCTCTATCTAGTCTCTCTCTCTCTCACTCTTGGACACTTAGAGTTTTATTGGAGCACTTCAGCATTGGCTCAGGAAAAGTAAAGGAAAGCAAGCATCAAGCAAGGAAGAGCAGGATCAAGCAGCTACAACGGAAGTATTTGCAGGTATCTATTTCCATGTGTGATTTCCTTCCTAGTTTTGGCATGCATGGTTATGCATGTATTGGTTCTCTCATTGTTATGGGCATGGGTTTTGCCAAGTGTGACAATGTTTTTCAACCTAGCGTTGCCATTTCTAGATAGCCATGGTGTGATGGGGTTCTCATGTTTTGGTTGAGCTAGATTGTCCGATGAATTCAAAACTGAGTGAGGTGGATCTCTAAAAGAAAGGACACATGCCCTAGTGATCCCTGAGCCAAACTGTGGATTGTGGTAAAGCCTTGTCTTAGTAACCCCTGAACCGAATTATGGGTTGCGGTAAAGCCGAATTTTGTGTTGCCTCAGTGGGCCTAGAAATCCTTTACCAGTGAATGGCGAGATATACAATAATGCCTAGAGGTGGTTGCCCTTGATTAGGGCTATGAATCATTAGACAGTGAATGGAATGATATACAATAAAACCTAGAAAGTGGAGTTTCAATTATGGTCTAGTGATCCCTGTATCGGACTGTGGATTTCGGTCAATCCTAGAGACTAAGAGATAGTAAATTTCTCACAATGTAGGTGGAGAAATCCAGTGACATCCATGCTTGTTTAGAGTCTAGTGATCTGGCAAGGATTGCAGTAAAGTATAGTTCTATTGATGAGGGTGAGGTGATTTATTGGTTTGTACTGTAGATGGAACCAGATGGAGAATTCCAATAAGAACCTTAGTGTATATTTCAAAGAAAGATGATCATACTCTGAAACCAAGCAATCAAACAAATTAAAGCGTAGTGGAAATGCTTTTAGTTTGATGACGCTACATGAAAACTGGTGGATCAAATGCGAGCTATGTATCCTTCTCTATTCTTTGGTTGAGCGAATGTTTTTGGTATATGTTTTGGTGTGATGTTTTTGATATATGTACATATGTTTATGGATGTAAAAACCACCATAAGTTGTTATAAAGCTCCAAATTATTCTGTTGTAAAAGTACATCACTCTGTAACACAAAAATAATAGCGCATTGGATAGGATAAAAGTCATCTAAATGATACCTTAATATGGATCCATAATTTTTTCACGTCATAATTTAATATCGATTAATAATTCTTCCAAACGAATTAAGAATTGAGAATAGAGACTTCCTGAATCAACACATGCCCCCAAAAAATGATTCAAACAAAATCTAAAATGTGAACATATTTCAAGTCAAAAATATTTTCTAAATTGGTTAATTGACATATTTCAAAAAAGCAACACTTTCCAGTAGGCTTTTGGCAGATGACCAAAGCATAAAACAATTCCATTCTACCATTAATCAAAATTAAATTTCTGTATAAAAATATTTCAAACAAAAAGCATTCTCTAGATTTTAGATTAACATATTCCAAGGAAACACTCTCCCTTCATATAGCCATCTAACATATTTATTCAAATGTTTGAGTGCGAAGGGCAGAAATGTCGTAGTAGATGTGTAAATTTTAAAACATTGAAAAAATATGAAATTTAATTTCTCCATCTTAAGAAAAGAAAAAAACTATTACTTTTCTCATTAAAAACCAATAGAAAGACCTTTCTCGGTAAAGGAAAATAGTGCATGTAATTCAACTAACACATGAAATTTCAGATAACAGATAATCCTTGTGATGTTGTCCTTCAACTACCCATCAAACATTATTGCAATCAATGTATACATAGAAAGCACACTTTCTTAGTACATTTTCTGATCCGGATTTAAACAGGAACGCAACAAATTACAGAGATAACCATATACACAAAGATGCAGCGGAAATAATACTTCATTTCATTAATGGAAAATACTGAAATATGCTTACAAACAGAAATGGCAATAAACTAGCTAGGGCGATGGTAGCTTATCTCTGAGAAGAGATGTGATGGCTACATGCCTCTGAACTGTGTTACAATGAGGCTCGAAGGCCTATTTATTGTTGAGAAACAATGGAAAAACCCTTAACATTCCAAAACCTAACCCTAGGAGATGAAACGCCAAACTGTGGGCCCTGTTTGGGGGTAAGTTGGTACATCAACTTCCCGGGGTCGTAACTTTGGCATATGATCTCCGTTTGACGCGTACAATAGCTCATTAGAAAGATCTATCCGAGCACTATCATTGTTGGAACGGGCAACACCAGTCCATTCCATGGACTCGTGTTGCCCTCGGATTCCCCAAAAAACGTCGTTTAGGGCCTCAAAACGGCTCCGGAAGTTCAGGACCCGAAAAACTGCTAAAAATAGTAAGTTGTGCTACAATTAAGGAAACTGAAAATGCTGAGAAAGACAATGGTGGGGGTCCAGGTGGACTTGGTAGGTGGCCACCAATATCCACCTGGATCATTCCTCCCCCCTTAGGAAGCAATGGTCCCCATTGCGTTGAGCTCCTCCATGAGATGAGGAAACTTCTGCTGAACTTGTTCCCTGGTGAGCCACTTGCCCTGCTGAAGGAGTTGACCCGCTTTGACAACTCGATACAGTTGGATATTCTGTTGGCGAGTGTTCTTGATCTGTGTGTCCATGATCTGATCAGTTGCAGCTTGTTCCATGCAATCTGGATTTAATTCTGTGGGTTTGAGCTGTTCTGCAATGTCGGATGTGTCTAGCAATGGTGGAAAGTATGGCCGAAGGCGGTCCACATTAAATACTGGGTGTAGGCCAAGGAATGGGGGAATGCTGAGCTCAAATGCATTGTCTCCCATAGCCTTAGTAATGGTGTAAGGACCATATCGGAGTGGTCTCAATTTCCGATAGGCTCCAGTAAGGCGTTCCTTTTGCAAATGCAACCAGACTTTGTCGCCCACCTGAAACTTGTGTGGCACCCGATGTTGATCATGTCGCTGCTTGTACTTGGCATTTGATTTCTCAAGAATGTCATGGACCTGCTGGCGAATATGTTGGATGCGCTCAATGAAGCTGGTGGCCTTATCTGTTTCGGATTGGACATGAGCTGAATTCATGTGAGTAGCTGCAAGTGGCATGGCCACATCAATGGGGCATAGTGGCTGGAATCCCAAACCCACCTGAAAAGGGCTATGGCCAGTGGAGCTGTGAAGAGCTCGGTTGTAGCTGTGCTGAACGTAGGGGAGGCTCTCGTCCCATGTGTGTGGATGCTTTGAGTTATACATGCGCAGAATGTGCACAATCATCCTATTGACAACCTCTGTCTGGCCATCAGTTTGAGGATGGAAGGCTGTGGACTTCGTGAGTTTGGTGTCCAGCATTGACCAGAGACTGGACCAAAAGGTGCTGAGAAACCGACTGTCCCGATCTGAGATGATCGACTGTGGGATCCCAAAGTGCACCCACACTCATTCAAAGAAGAGTTTAGCAGTGGCTTCTGCTGTGATATTCTTCTTGCAGGCCATCATAATGGCCATCTTTGAGAACCTGTCGACGACCACAAAAACACAGTCATTTCCATGCTTAGTGGAAGGAAGGCCTGACATGTAATCCATGGAGATGGATTCCCAAGGTCGACTAGGGGTAGGCAACGGGGTATAGAGGCCTTGCTTCTTAATGGTCGGTTTGGCAATGGCACAGGCAGTACATGATCGGATGTACTTCCCAACATCCTGTCGAAGATTCGGCCAATAGAAATAGTTTTGCAGTACTGCCACTGTTTTCTCGACCCCGAAATGCCCAGCAGCCCGACTGTAGTGTGCTTCCCAAATCATCTTGGCACACTCGCTTGAAGGAACACAAAGGTGACCGAGGTGGCATAATAGGGCATCCTGGAGGTGAAAATCTGCAACCTGCCGGCCCTCCAAGAGTGTCTGGTATGTGTGGCCGAATTCTGGGTTGCTTTTGTAGAGAAGTGGCCAATCAGAAGTCTCGTGCCCGCAAGAGTTGAGCACGGTGGTTAGCGCCATGATCGGTGGTCGACTGAGGCAATCTGCAACATTATTGGTGCTGCCCTTTTTATACTTGATATTCAAGTGAAACTGTTGCAGGTATGTAGACCACTTATGATGGCGATCATTCTGCAATTTCCCTTGGGTCTGTATGAACTGCAGAGGTTGGTGGTCTGTGTGGATGACCGTTTCCTTCCCCAAAATGTAATGCTTCCATTGTCGGCAGACCTGTACAATGGAATACATCTCTTTATCATAAGTGGGGTACTTCCGGACTGTGTCTGAAAGTGTTTCACTGTGATATGCCACTAGATGTCCATGTTGAGTAAGGACTGCCCCAATAGCATAGTCAGAGGCATCTGTCTCGACCTCAAATGGTTGTTGTAAATCTGGTAACGCGAGCACTGGTGCCGTGCAGAGGCGATCCTTCAACTCCCTGAATGCCTTCTATTGAGATTCAGACCAAAAGAATTTTGCTTTCGCCCCGCCCTTGGTGACTTGACTCAAGGGCCAAGAAATATGAGAAAATCCCAACACAAACCTGCGGTAGAAGTTGGCAAGACCTAGAAAGTTGCGGAGCTCTGTTAGAGTGGTTGGAGAGGGCCAATCCCGAATGACTTGGACCTTGGCTGGATCGACATGCACCCCCTGTTCATCAATGATGTATCCCAGATACTGAACCTCGGTCATGCCAAAAGTGCATTTCTCCAAATTGGCACATAGCTTGTGTTGCCGCAATGTTTGGAGAACCTGTCGGAGGTGGTGGAGGTGCTCTTCCCAACTCTGGCTGAAGATCAGAATGTCATCCAAGTATACTACTACAAAGGAGTTGGTGAATGGCCGCAAGATGTCATCCATTAGCCTCATAAAGTTTGCAGGAGCATTCGTCAATCCGAAAGGCATGACCAACCATTCGAAGAGGCCCTCCTTGGATTTGAAGGCAGTCTTCCACACATCTGAGGGTTCAATTGGTACCTGGTGATATCCTGACTTCAGATCGATCTTGCTGAAATATTTCGCCCCCTTTAGTTGGTCTAGGAGGTCATTAATCCGCGGGATCGGGTACCTATTACGGACAGTGATCTTGTTCAGCGCCCGATAGTCAATACAGAGTCTCCACGTCCCATCCTTCTTCTATACCAACACTATCGGGCTCATACAGGGCGAAGAACTCGGACGGATGTGACCTTTCTGCAGGAGCTCCTGAATCTGCCTCTTGATTTCATTGTTCTCCAGAATGGAGCGCCGATAAATTGGTCCATTGGGTAGCGGCGCACCTGGGGTCAGATCGATGGAGTGCTTGACTTGACAGTGCAGAGGAACCCCTGCCGGGGAGGTGAAGATGTCTTCGTACTCCTCCACAATCTTGTCCATCTGTAGCTGCTGTGCAGAGGGACCCCGTTTGGAGGCCGCGGCCACTGTCTTCTTCTTCCCTTGAGGGCGTATCATCAGGAAAACAAATTTGCTGGTTTTGGAAATGATCTTACTGCATTGTTTTGTAGTAATGAAAGAGATGGTGGCAGGTGGTGCTACCTCTGGTATCCTGAACAACTTATTTCCCAATGTAATAATAACAGCACGGGGCCTTGATTCATACACAGCATGTCGCTTCCACAAGTATGGTTGTCCTAGTAATACATCACAAACTTCAAGGGGAGCAATGTCACACAATACCTCATCCGTGAAGGGCTTGATGTTGTATGGAAGGCGACACTGCTGGCTCACGCGAAGATCTCGCCCTTGGTGAAGCCACCCAATGGTGTATGGTTGTGGATGTGCTGTGGTCGGTAAGCCCAACCGCTTCACGACCTCTGCCGAAATGAGGTTCTTTTGACTCCCGCTATCAACAATGAACTGTATCGGGGAGCCCCTTACCCACATCTGGGAGTGGAAGAGACGCTCCTCCTCCTCTGGATCTTCGGGTTCATTTTTCTGGATCTTTGCGGTAGCAACAGTGGCGCTGGGATCCGCATCAATGATCTGCTTCCCTTTTTCATACCCCTTATCGGGTTCTGACTCAGAGTCGGAACATGCATCTGATTCTGAAACCTTTATCTCAGCCACCAGTGACTGCTTGGCCCGACACTCACTTGTGTTGTGAGTGGAGCTCTTATGGAACTCGCACCATTTTCCAGTGTCCTTTCTCGGCTTCGCGGCGTTGCTCTTTGCTTGCAGCTTCGGCTGGTTGTCTTGGGCTGTCCCGCCTTGGCTTTGTCCTTTGTTCTGTGGTTTAGGGGCACCTTTCCCCTGCTTTGGATTCGCAGATCCAAAGTCTCGCTTCTTTTGTTTAAACTTCTGCTCGACCTTGACGGCATACGGTATGCTGCGCCGAGCGAGGGGATGTTTAGGAACTGTATTTCTTCCTGGATGTACTTGTGCAGGCAGCCACGGTATTTGAGTATCAAATGTTGCTCCGAATCCTTGATACCCAACTTTGTGCGAAGGGTATGGAAAAGATTGGTGAACTCCGTCACGTCTTGGTCCCTTCCCTGCCGCAGCGTGGTCCACTTTATGTATTCATCCTCATAGCTTCCGACAGGGTAGTACTGCTCCTTGATGGCATCCCAGAACGAATCCCAGGTGGGTGCGGCTGAAAATAGTGAGCCAGTGCTTTCATCCTTTTGCTCGCAGTAGGTTTCCCACCAGTCCTTGACGTGGGAGGCTGCTTTGAGAAGAGCAAAAACAATCTTTTCCCGACTCGAAAATTCATGAACAGAAAAATAACCCTCTAGCAGATTTAACCATTTATCTACGGCATCGGCGTCTATCTGACCCTCGAATATGGGGATTTCAAAATTAACTTGTACCTTAAAGGGTGTGGCGTTTCCAGAGGAGCTGCTGGAAGCCGATGCGCTGCTTCTGGGTAGCCGCTGAAGGATCTGCGCAAAGCTGTCCATCATCGCGTTCCGTTGTCGCTCGAGCGCTTCTTCGAGCAAGATTTTGATGGGATCTCCTGCCCCCTCGTCTTTCTTCTCGTCCGCCATGGGAGGCCGTCGGGATTTGCGAGGCTGGTCTTGCAAAGGTTCAACCAGTTCAAGCCCTAACTCCTTATATCCCGACCTTGTTGGGGACATGCAAAGAAAAATAGAGAAAAAGCAGACCGCTCTGATACCACTGATCCGGATTTAAACAGGAACGCAACAAATTACAGAGATAACCATATACACAAAGATGCAGCAGAAATAATACTTCATTTCATTAATGGAAAATACTGAAATATGCTTACAAACAGAAATGGCAATAAACTAGCTAGGGCGATGGTAGCTTATCTCTGAGAAGAGATGTGATGGCTACATGCCTCTGAACTGTGTTACAATGAGGCTCGAAGGCCTATTTATTGTTGAGAAACAATGGAAAAACCCTTAACATTCCAAAACCTAACCCTAGGAGATGAAACGCCAAACTGTGGGCCCCGTTTGGGGGTAAGTTGGTACATCAACTTCCCGGGGTCGTAACTTTGGCATATGATCTCCATTTGACGCATACAATAGCTCATTAGAAAGATCTATCTGAGCACTATCATTGTTGGAACGGGCAACACCAGTCCATTCCATGGACTCGTGTTTCCCCCGGATTCCCCAAAAAACGTCGTTTAGGGCCTCAAAACGGCTCCGGAAGTTCAGGACCCGAAAAACTGCTAAAAATAGTAAGTTGTGCTACAATTAAGGAAACTGAAAATGCTGAGAAAGACAATGGTGGGGGTCCAGGTGGACTTGGTAGGTGGCCACCAATATCCACCTGGATCATTTTCACATCTACTTAGTGCAAATTTGGCCCCAAAAACTAGTAAGCAGCTTATTTATGGGAATCTCCTTTAAAAAATCACACACCTAAAACACATCCCATAAGAATTTATAATTTTATGTTATGGTCATGGGAATCTCCTTTAAAAATTCATAGTTAAAAGTTAAAACACATCCTTAGGAATTTATAATTTTAAATTATCTTCTTATTATTTAAGATGTCAAAGCTAAAATTATTTAAAAAGAAGTTTAGGAATATAGAGAACAGGTTAAGGGATAGCTAAATATTAGAATAACTCAAGATACAAAGAACATGTCATGTCTTTCACCCCAGCCCACCATATCAAAATAATGACCAGTGGAAAGTAGATCACTCGAAGAGATGTGACAATAAAGAAATTGACACATCACTTCCATCTCTCGTTGTAATAGTAGCCCGCTTTATGAAATGTGACATCAGAGAACACGTCACATCATATCCATCTCTAGAAGTAGAATAGATTGCTTGAGCAACATTTACCTTTATAATCATAGCGACCTCCATAACAACTAATGACTTTCCAGATGTGAGAATGCTAGCGATGAATAAGCAACCAAAATCATCATCTTTCCTCACAAGAATTTGGCCTCTTTCAGTAAAATGAGTTTATTTTTTATATACGATATGACATCATTTTATTTTTATTTCAATAGCAATCCAGGTAATCACAACTCACAGACCATTCTATTTTAACATCGAACCCTCCAACATCACACTTTCATCCAATGTAAACTCGTGTGGCACTAAAATATATGTAAATCATAACACCCCCAAGATAAAACCATTATGTCTACCCCAGGACCATATCAAAAACCAACATCCAAAGCAACATAACCAATAGAAATTGAACCATGTTATACGTTCAAGAATTTGATATATTATCAGAACAATCCAACACATATATCCAAAATCGTTCTCAACATATTATCGTAAAAATCTAACACGTCCAAAATCATACAGGTCTCTTGCACCATACCCATGCACACTCAAATAAATTGGTTCCTTGCCATGAATTAGTCATTTAACATAACGACAAGGGATAAATATAGTCTGTCGCCATACAATGAAGTAGGGAAAGTTTATACATTGTGCTACACAGGCATATTTAACTGGCTGATACACCAGGGTGGTATGTCGCTTTGTATGGGCTCTATAAAATCAATGTAACATGTTATAACAATAAAGATGGCAATGAAATTCCTATAATATTCCTATTTCTACTTAAGGTGGTATTTAAGGGAGCATTTGTTGATTTTAAATTTTTAGGGATTTTCAAAGCATATTTAATTTTAGAAAAACTGCCTTATATTCTTTACTTCTGTTTTTTATCTTTCATCTTTTTATCCAACTCTAAGATTATTAAGTCGTAAAAATATTTTTGTTACAATAATTTTTTGTTATATATTTATATATCTTTCATCTTTTTATCCCACTCTAAGATTATTAAGTCATAAGAATATTTTTGTTACAATAATTTTTTTTTTATATATTTATATAGATACAAATCAAACCTACTATATCAATCACATTAATATTTGTATTTATATTTGTATTTTTAAAGTGGTTGTACTGGTATAACCTGACCCATACATGAAATGACACCCTCACCCTATGGTCCATATAACAATATGGATCATCAATATTTGTATTCTTAATACCCATACATGAAATGACACCCTCAACCTGTGGCCCATATAACAATATCAATCATTAATATTTATATTCTTAATGTGGCATATATAGCTATATCACAGGTATTTAAGGGAGCATTTGTTGACTTTATTTTAACCAATTTTTTTTAACTAATTTTTTTTAGAGATTTTCAAAGCATATTTAATTTTAGAAAAACTGCTTTATATTCTTTACTTCTGTTTTTTTATCTTTTGTCTTTTTATCCAACCCTAAGATTATCAAGTCATAAGAATATTTTTGTTACAATATTTTTTTTGTTACATATTTATATAGATACAAATCAAACCTGCTATATCAATCACATTAATATTTTTATTTTTATTTTGTATTTTTAATGTGCTTGTACTGGTATAACATGACCCATACATGAAATGACACAGGTTGAGGGTGTAATGACACAGGTTGAGACCCATACATGAAATGACATCGGGCCCATATAACAATATCAATTATTAATATTTGTATTCTTAATGCGGCCGATATAGCTATATCAATCCTATGGGCCATATAACAATATCAAACACATTATTTTTTGTATTCTTAATGTGGCCCATATAGCTATATCAAACATGTGGCCCATATAACAATATCTATCATTAATATTTGTATTCTGAATGTGGCCCATATAACAATATCAATCGCATTAATATTTGTATTCTTAATGTGGCCCATATAGGTTGAAGCGAACAAAGTTCCTTCTTTGAGATTAATTACTCCAAAAGACTTGGAATATCAAATTATCCATTGAGGATATAAATATTATATTAAATATATGAATAAGAATAAGAATGATGATGAATTACAATGAGAACGAGAGGCTTGCTTATATACCAAGCAAGTGTCTCTTCATGAAGAGTCATGTCTTATTAGACATGCCTCTTCAACCTAATTACTACTTAACTAATAATTAATTATGATTATTATCATTATTATATTTATATTATTTATATATTTTATTCGTTACATTGCCTCCTTCCTCAAAGAGCTTTGTCCTCAAATCTTGTCGATGAAAAAAGGCTTGATCTCTTTTCCGGCTTTGAAAGTATTTCTCTCTTGGAATAGTCATCTTTGTCGATACAAGCTGATATGATCTTCTTAGTGACAAACAAAACTTTCGCACTGAGAAGGGATCAGACCATCCCAGATTAATCTTCTGTATAGCATTCTGATCACTGGAATTTTGTGACGACTTGTTAGCATAAGACTGGATTGAGATTACATCACTATTATCTGGAACATCAGCTTGTTGTTTCGGTTTTGACTTGTTCAAATATGTAGCATGGTTGATTCGTCTATTCTCATGATTCGGATGCCGATATGGAACCTTTTTTGTTTGATTTTTCCTCACTGGGCATGCGGCAATTCTTATATTTTCTTCTAGCGAAGATGTTGAGTTTGTTATGAAACATTCATTGGGGATGTTCTTCGTTTGAATTGCAACATACACGCGCGTCTTTTCTTCAACTTGCATGTCTTCTTCCTGAGTTGTGACATTCACTGAATCGATATTTGTTATTTTGTCATCAACTTGAATTCCTACATTTGATGCTTCCTTCTTGATAAGTTGTTGTACCTGGTTTTCTAATGACTTCTTATCCTTCTTAAGTTTCTTAATTTGCGTCAAAAAAATTTCACTATGGTTTTTAAGTCGATAAACTTCTTCATTTTTGTCAATAGTGATTTTTTCAATTTCATTTTGCATATTTTGTAATACCTTTTTACCTTCTTGAGAAATTACTTTTGAAATATCCGATATATCTTCTGGCGTTACTGAATTAGGTTTCAGTGTAACATCTTGGAGCGTTATTTTCTTCTTCTTGTAAGAAAATGTTAAAAACTTTTTCTTAGTATTTAGAATAAAGGAACCTAGAGTTTTCATCCATGGTGATCCCAAAACAATGTCACTATCGTTAAAAGATAGGGTTTGCACGGTGAATTGTGAGGTAAAATTATAATCTCCAATATTTAGGTGTAAATTGTTTATATCGTATTGTTTGCCAAAAAAATTTGTTTCAACTATATTTGATTCAGGAATCACCAATTGATTAGCACATTTAGGACTACTTCTTTCAGTAGGACTAATAGAGATTATGATGTCTCTTCCTGCGAGTGATCCTTTGATGTTAAATAGTGTGCGAACACATGTACTATGGGTTTTAGGAAACCTTTCATTACTTGTCTCCATTTTGTCCTTGATGTTTTTACGTAAACAATATGTCAACTGGAACTATTTTTATTATAAAATATCATTTATTTCTCCTATATATATTTTTCAAATATTCTCCTCTTCTTCTTCTTTTTTTGGTTTGCTCTTTTAAGAAAAAAATTATATAATAATAATTTATATATATTATAAAATTATAATTATATAAAATTTACATATACTTTTTTGAGACCCACTTTTCCTTTTATATGTAACTATATAAGGCTTATATAGTATCCTTTTTTATAATTATAATAATATTTTTTTCTCGGAAAATTTGGATGAGACGTGACTCTTGGTACGGTCACAATCCTTAGATTTGAAGGATTAAAATATTTAGATCACACCTTTTTTTCTCCAATGTTATCAAAATATCTTTTACTTTTAAAATACCATGGGCTATTACCATGGGTTGTTTTTAAAACCTCCGTTAAAATGTTCTCCATGTAAAAAGTAAAACGTATTCCTTTTGTTTTTTGTTTTTCTTTTTTTTTTCCTTTAACTTTTTAAAACTTTTTAAAATACCATGGGCAATTACCATGGGTCGTTTTTAAAACCACAGACTTCTCCACGTAAAAAGATTTAAATATACTTGGTATGAGACTTTGTATCCGTTTTATTTTTTGTTTTTTTACTTTTTATTTTCTTCTTCTTTTTTTAATTTATTTACTTATACTTTTTTTGGGTTAATTTTTTTTTTAATGGCCAAAGGCCTCAAAAATGGAGAATCTCCCAATATATAGTGAAACGCTTCAATTATGACAGCAACAAGGTTGATGATAGGTTGATAGCCAAAGGCCTGGTGATCATCCAAACGTGGCTCTGATACCACATGAAGCGAACAAAGTTCCTTCTTTGAGATTAATTACTCCAAAAGACTTGGAATATCAAATTATCCATTGAGGATATAAATATTATATTAAATATATGAATAAGAATAAGAATGATGATTAATTACAATGAGAACGAAAGGCTTGCTTATATACCAAGCAAGTGTCTCTTCATGAAGAGTCATGTCTTATTAGACATGCCTCTTCAACCTAATTACTACTTAACTAATAATTAATTATGATTATTATCATTTACATTATATTTATATTATTTATATATTTTATTCATTACATAGGTATATCAATCGCATTAATATTTTATATTAATTTTAATATGTTTATTCTTAATGTGTTTAATGTGGTTGTACTAATATAACCTAACCCAACCCATACATACATGTGAAGACACCCTCCAACCTGTGGCCCATACAGAGAGGGTTATCTACTCTAAAATTCCACACATCGACAGACTGAATTTATCCCAAGTTCACACCACACTTTCAGTTCTAACAGTATATTTTTTCAAATTCACTTTTAGTACATACTAGCACGATATGTGAGAATAATGCGCATCCAACCTAAGCCTTTTCTGTATAACAATGCTAACATAGAAATAGGATATGTTAATGTAAAACGCAACAATAGTCAAGTGCATTCAAATGCCACAAGCTAAGCATCTTCTATTTCATTCCTCAAAGTAGTAACCTGACTAATAATGTCGATAAAATCATCAACATTGCATTAACAAGCAGACAATGCTCTACCTCACGTGCTTCTATAGCATCATGTCTATCATCCTGTTTCCTCGGGGCTTGCTACCATGGTTAGAACTTCCCCTAGACAGTGCATTCCTTATCCCGCATAATATTGCCATCACATCCATTACAGAAATTACAAAACAGAAACTTAGCGCCTCTCGTGTACTACAGATTCCAAATCTTTCCCAAAATCTCACAATTTTTCCACTATTTCTCTGGAACCAATTCTTTCTACTAGTCAATATATTCTGATGAGTCAACTGGTTCATGACGTTCTGAACTCTGGGGGAAATATCTTACATCTGGTCCATA
Organism: Pinus tabuliformis; assembly: GCA_031772625.1. Classification (NCBI taxonomy): domain Eukaryota; kingdom Viridiplantae; phylum Streptophyta; class Pinopsida; order Pinales; family Pinaceae; genus Pinus; species Pinus tabuliformis. Next base: position 1,041,911,705 of record CM062819.1, read on the forward strand.
CTAGCGATTCCAACTTCATGTTCTTGAGTTGCAGAGAACAATCCGAACTGAGGCAATCTTTCCGGATTCGCTCCGCCTTACGGCCTTGCTTCCCATTTTCATTGCCATTGTAGCATGTGTGTGGCCCAACCCATAAGAGCCATGCAGACTTGACGTCATCCCCACCTTCTTCCAGTGTATCACTGTCAGTCTCTTACCACGGATCCTACACCTTGTTCATGACCACTTGTTTAAGCCAACATTCTAGGCTTTATAAATAGTTAGTTCTATAGGGGCACTCCTCGTTTTAATGGTATTTTATGTTATATTTTTATTTTCATTATGCAGAAGGCCACTTTGTTTTGTGAGAGATCTTACACACCTTGCTCATGACCCTTCTTGTTTCAAAGGTCTTTAATTTTTAATTTTAATTTAATTATGTAGTCGTCCACTTTGTGTTATGAGGTCGCTTTGTTTTATATGGTGTTTGTCTTGCATCTGGAACAAACCCATGAAATATTGACATTGTAAGTTTGGTAAGCTGTATTTTTTGTGAGATCTATTATGTGGTAGAGAATAGACAGGTAGAAAATGTAAAGAATTTGAATATCTATACTTTCTAGTTTTTACACGACTTGCACTCGCCTACTACGTTTCTAAATTGTTCTCCTCATTTTCGATTTATTTTGTATTTAAGATTTTATGTGTTTGAATACTATGATTTATTTTGTATTTAACATTTCACGTGTTTGATACTCTGGATGAGGCAGCCTAACCGTTGTATTTAACAGGAACTTTGCAACAGAATCTACATTGCTACAGTACAACAAAGCCAAGCATGGCGGAAAACAAGTTGACTCATCAGAATATATTCATGGGACATCTGGATGTGTGGTAGACTGGAAGAAAGAATCGGTTCCAGAGAAATAGTGGAAAACTTGTGAGATTTTGGGAAACATTTGGAATCTGTAGTACACGGGAGGTGCTAAGTTTCTGTTTTGTAATGTCTCCAAAGGATGTGATGGCAATATGGTGCTAAGTTTCTGTTTTGTAATTTCTGCAAAGGATGTGATGGAAATATTATGTGGGATAAGGAATGCACTGTCTAGGGTAAGTTCTAACCATGGTAGCAATCCCTGAGGAAACATGATGATATACATGATGCTATAGAAGCACGTGAGGTAGAGCATTGTCTGCCTGCTAATGAAATGTTGATGATCTTATCGACATTTTTAGTCAGGTTACTACTTTGAGGAATGAAATAGAAGATGCTTAGCTTGTGGCATTTGAATGGAATTTTCTATTGTTGCGTTTTACATTAACATATCCTATTTCTATGTTAGCATTGTTATACAGAAAAGGCTTAGGTTGGATGCACATTATTCTCACATATCATGTTAGTATGTACTAAAAGTGAATTTGAAAAAAATATACTTTAGAACTGAAAGTGTGACATATCATGCTAGTATGTACTAATAGTGAATTTGAAAAAAATATATTGTTAGAACTGAAACTGTGGTGTGAACTTGGGATAAATTCAGTGTGTCAATGTGTGGAATTTTAGAGCAAATAACCCTGTCTGTATGGGCCACAGGTTGGAGGGTGTCTTCACATGTATGTATGGGTTGGGTTAGGTTATATTAGTACAACCACATTAACCACATTAAGAATAAACATATTAAAATTAATATAAAATATTAATGCGATTGATATACCTATATGGGCCACATTAATGTTATAGACATTTTTTGGCACTACAACCCCAATCATAAATGTCCATAAACCAAGGGCTCATAAGTCCCTAAAGGTGTTGTTCCAACCCCTAAAAGAACAAGTTCAACTGATTACAGTATCTCCCATAAGTTCTCCATGAAAAACTACTCAGAACTGGTCAAAACTAGATCATTTCACCTGCTCCATGGTCAAAGTGCGATGCATCCCACCTAATACACACAAGAAGTGTGATGCATGTTGAAATGCCCTTCTATGGGGTGCGATGGATGAGAAAAGACAAGTGGCAGAGACAGTTTGCGAGGTGGATGATAATGGAATCTTCTAGAAACTTCTCCTGTGACACTTACCTATCAGAATCGCCCAAGGATGAGTAAGAGATCAATGAGATCTCCAAATGGAATCAAGAACTATTAGAGAGAAGACACTAATCAAAAACCCAGAGCTAACTCACACCTCTGAAAATATCTATATATAGATCTCTCATCCTAGAGATCCAGGAGGTTGGAGGCTGGAATTTTGTATCTTGTAAGGAAGTGTTGTTGGTTTCTTGGTGCAATATCATAGTATTGGGTGATCTAAGCTTTTAATGAGGTGAAGAAGGGCTTTCTTGCTGAGAGGATGATGTTGGGTCAGAATAATTGGTTGTAATCCTCTTTGCTCTTTCTTGATTATCAATAAAGTTATTCAAGTTTTCCTCCACATTCTTGTATGATTGATGATTTATGCATTTGTGTGGTCAATGTACATCTGATCCTATATTGTTTATGATAATATATCTATGTTCTTAGATAGTGTTATGCTGCTTTGATTCTATAGGTACTCCTTGAAGCTGGGTAGACAAGGAAGTGAGTGGCAAAGACCTACCAGAAGAGAGAGGAATGAAGCAAGGAACCAAGCACAAGACAAAGGTTGGTCTCCTTATTCTTCTCTTATCTTTTTCTCATAAAGGAAAAGGAAAGTAGTTTTTAGTGTGTTTGTTTCTAAGGTAGCTACCAGCCTTAGTGGGACTAGCAGCTTTGTATACACACTAGTTTTCCCGATAACAAAATGGCGACTCTGCTGGGGAGCGAATAGATTGTTTTTTCATCTACATTTGTTTACTTTATAAACTTATAGACGGAGCCTGAAGTCAAGCCAGCTAGCCTTCGAACTGCATTTGCTATACAAGTGCAAAGTAGATCAACGCTGCTTCAGGCTATCTCCAGGTTTTGTTTATGAATTAAACGATTGATTTACAAGCTCTCTAATTGCCCTCGTGGTGGCTCTAGTAACCTCCTTAGATCCACCCCTGTCATTGATTTACTGATTACCACTTTCTCGGCCTAAATACCTGAACTGAACTGCAAACTATGACCCGAAATCCAATCAAAGTCTCATCCCTAGTCCAACGCACTGTTTATTCTGTGAACTTCAAATGCATCGCACTTCCCGAGTGTAGTAGGTGTGTTGCATTTCAGTTTCACTGTGTTACAAGTGCGCTGATCAGACAAGACCTTGTTCCTAAATTTTGGTTTCTGTGTTCACTCTTTTCAGCTCTATTCAGGAGTTTTGCTGCCTGTAGTCAGTACACCTATGTTGAAACCCCTTTCATTGTTGTTATTCCGCCTCCATTGTGCAAAGAACTGTAAATTTTTTTATGTATTTTTGAGTCATTTTCAGTGCTCCTTTACAAAGAAGTAGCGTAATTGTACTGTCGTTTCTTGATTTGAAAGTGTCGCAAGTGTCGTTTTCAGTCATAGAAGAGAATCTGATTGTTCTTGATAGTCGATTACACTGTTACTCTTGTATTTGATTTGAGTTAGTAGTTTTTCAAGTGTCAAAAGCAAGTTTTCAATTCCAAATAACAAAGTGTCGTCATTGTCCTCATTTTGTTTTGAAAAGAAACTTGTTAGTAATTATCGCTTTGGAAAATAATTCAGATTTACGCTTAGCTTTCTTTTTATCATTCACACATTAAGAAGGCTGAAAACAAATATATGCATGTGCATTTGCATTTATACTGTTTGTTGTCTTGATTTAGGACAGTGCATATAGTGTGTGCTCCGTGCTCTTTGTTGAAAGAACGCCATCTCTCTTTCCTTAGTAGCTAGGATTTTCATTGCAAAAAGAAGATTAAAACAACTGTTTATCATCTTAGATTGCATTTTAGGAATTGTACATCTACATCATGCGGTGAACCTGAAAGGAAAATTTCTTAAGCAAGATCAACCATAAAATAAATTTAATGAATCTAAAAATGCTTTAGAACCTAACGCACAACATCTAGAAGTCTAGGCTAGAGACGTATTCCGGCGTCGTAAAGCCTGGTAACTATTGTTTTCATTGTTGTTTGGGTGATTCCTCCACTTTGAAACGATAAGTGCCAGTACAGACTTGTGCTCCCACGTACCGTTGAGTATATTTTGGGAGACCATAATAGGATTTATCCTTTATCCATAGGAAGCCGTGTCTGCCGCCCTATCTATCGCAACACACTGAACACAGCATTCGGGAAGATTGATTGTCGTACCGTAAAAAGTATTCTACAGTTTTGTGATTGGTTTGGTAATCCCTTTGTCTAGATTTCCAGAGCAGTCCCTTTCGTTCCTTTTCAGACTCCTTAACGGAAAAGGTCCATCTGAGCACTTGTCACTTCAGGCTCATTAAAAATCGAAGGCAACTAGAGTCATCTTTTGTTTTTTCTCGACTCTTAAAAATTGAAAAAAAAAATTTGTGTCAAAGCGTCTAAAATTCATCTAATTTGGAAACATATTTCCCCTTGATTTTTAGTTGATCGAGTAATCTACTATCGTGGAGGAAAGCGAATTGAAACCCCATCATTCGTGGAGGTTTACAAGTCAACCGTCTTTGTCTCCAGAGTCAAAACTATTACGAACAAAGCGAACTCGTTTAACTGGTTCCAAATCCCCTCGTAAAGTTAGAACAAGTGTTCCGACACCATCGGGGACTCCGGTTACTCCAAACATTTTTGGTATCCCTGCCTTTACAGAAGAAGTTTAGCAGCCATCAAAGGATAGTAGAACTGATCCTAGTGTGAAGGTAAACACTTGTGTTACTGAGCCAGCTCCATCTACAGTTGATTCGGAGGTTGTTATTCCCCAAACATCTGTCGCTTCAGATTCTATACCTTCTTCAGCACCAGAAATATTTTACGGACCTGACGGTCTACCTCTTCCACCTAGTCTGATTGCTATAGAAGAGATTGTGGAGGATCCTCCATCTAGTACTCCATCGCGATTTGGAGTCAGGATCATTCTATATCCTTCTTCATCAGAAATTAGTCTACTGCCATCAGAAGCTCCTATAGAATCGCTAGGAAATCTTTTGGATAGACTAGAAATGTCTGAACAACCGTCGACATCCAGGACTGTGTCATCCGACACAGTGACGGCAGAACTCCCTACAGTCATTCCAACAATGTTCATCGGCATACCATCTGTCCCAACTAGATTTCAATCGCTAGACGGGGCCCACTCAGGGGCTATTTCGACAGTATGGTCCATTCCTGTTTGTTCATCCAGAATAGTATCCAGGAACTCTTATGTTGACTCTCAGCAAATTGATCCTTTAGGGTGTCAATTTGGGCAGTCTGGTCCTCAAGGGCAAACAATTCCTTTAAGTACTGGATTAATGTCGTATGGGGGGTAGTATACCCTTTCATTGTCTCCTCCGGGAGGACAACCATACGGGAGTTCACAACAAAATTCAGGTTATGCTGGAATTACATCTAGCGGTTGGGTACCGATACTACCTCAACAACCAAGAGTTGTATATTCGATGCAACAATGCTTACCTATGTCAAATATACCGACAACGCCAGCTATTGTGACGGTGTCACAAGTACAAGCGCTTCCTGTTGTATGCCAACCTCAGGTTTCTCAGGTGGTAATGCAACAACCTCTTGTCCCTATGAATCAACCACAATCGCCAACTAGTGGAATGACACAGGCCCAAACGGGTACAATTACCCCTCATCTTGGTCAAACAGTCAGTATTGGACAACAGCACATGGCTTCACAACCATGGCTGGTGCAATACCAACAACCACGATTCCAACAAGTATACCAAGGATCTGAGCAACAAATATTTGCAAATAGTGGGCAGCCGTATATTCAAAACGGTCAAAATCAACCATTCTACAATGGTTATGCCAATCAACCTTACCAAAGTTACCAACATCAAATGCATTATGCTAGTATGCAAAGACCAACTGCTCAGGCAATTCTGTCATATCCTGAGTATGCTTCGCCAAACCTGAATCAATAGTTACCCTTCGCGGTAACTTTGGAGTTACCGAATCTAAATAGGTTAACAAACGATCCAATTGCTTACGCCCCTTGGTGGCTAGCGATTCCACATAAACTTCCGTCATATATTCCTAAATTTAATGGAAATTCGGGTGAAGACCCGTCGAATCATGTGATGACATTTCATTTGTGGTGTTCATCAAACACCCTAAATGATGATTCAATTAGGCTTCACATTTTTTAGAGGACGTTAACTGGTCCGACAACAAAACGGTATATCGAGTTACCCAAAGCTTCGTTTGACAACTTCAGTACCCTAGCCACAACCTTTTTAACCCATTTTCAGTTACCGATAAGGTACGAAATGGGAACAAAACTTCTTACCAATTTCAAGCAAACAATGACCACTCACATATCCGTTCATATTCATGAGTGGCGACGTCGTCGTAGAATGGTAAAACCATATGTTCCTGATCAGCTTTTAGCTGAATGGTTTATTAAGTCTTTATTACCTTCCATTACAAAAGATGTGGCAAAAGGAGGAGTCGTCACTGAAGAGCAAGTTATTGCTCGTGCGCAATATTTAGACTTTATTTATACTCAGTCTGGCACGCTCTACGATAAAATCCCTAATGCTCCCAGACCAGAATTTTCTGTCCCCCCTCCTCCTAAATCAAACAATGACTTTCATGCCGGTGATGGTGTGATTGGTACGACAGACACGAAATCGACAAAGGCTACATCTAAAAAGGCCCGTAAGATTTCCAGTTATAATGCAAAAGAAGAACTTCTCGCCTTGGAAGTAAATGTCATCTCGACAGATAAAGGCAAAGAAACCAAGCAACTGGGAGGCAAGAAGAAAAACAAAGGGAAGAAGAAGAAACATGAGGAATCATCACCTGAAAAATCTTCTGCAAACCCTCCTGGAGATAGGAAACAAAAAAATCCATGTATAATATGTGATGAGGATCATTGGACAAGAGATTGTCCACATAAGGCTGAGCTTAAAAGATTCATCAAGAATTCAAAAACCTCGGCAATATTAACTGATCCGTTTCCAAATCCAGGAACAAATCTGGTTGTTAGTGAAAATGCTTCCCCGTCCCAAGTACTGATGTTGTTGGCTTCGAAACAGCAAAATGATGCTTTGATATCAACAAGGAACAAATATTACGGGAATCCACAGCTGTCGAACAACAAGGATAAAGATCAACCTAGTAGTTCAACAACAACTTCAACAAAAGTTGTGCCACCCATCATTCCTGAGCTAACAATAAAACTGCCAAAGGGAGTAGTACACAAGTCGACATTTAATCCTCGTGCTAGAGCAGCACAGCATTATAATATATTGGAAGATCTGGCCCAATCGCCATCTGCTATGTCGCCACTTGAGGTACTACAAAATTGTCAATCCCAAAAGCAGGCTTTATTATCAGCTATCGGTGGGATAGATCCAAAGGATTCTAATCTTATGTCCTTTAATCATAAAGGATACGATCCTCAGTTACCAGCTCAACTAGCTTTACTCATTCAAGTGAAAGCCCTCAACAAAACTGTTCATCGAACAATTATTGATGAGGGGGCATCTACATGTATTATGTCGATGAGTTGCTAGAAAACTTTAGGATCTCCAACCTTGTCATGATCTTCGACAACATTAAAAGCATTTTACGGATGAACGTATACCCCATACGGTATTCTAAGTAACTTGCAAGTTGAACTAGGAGGGAAAATAATAGAAATTGATGTTGAAGTAATCGATGGAAACCTCGCTTACAACATCCTACTGGGAAGGCCCTGGATATATGACATGGCCACAGTTGTGTCAACCTACTTCAGAAATATTTCATTTCCCTTCCAAGGAGGAATTACAATCATCGACCAACAAACATTTCTCCCCAATAGTTCACAAGTTACGGGAAGCATTCCAATGATCCATGGAAGCATTCAAAATATTGGAGTAGGCCTCCTAAAAGACCCTGCCTTAATGGGTACTTTTTCCCTACCGCCTCAAAGTAATATGGTGGAAGTGGCCATAGTGCAAACCTACAGTATGAAATCTTCCAATGCATTCAAAAGATTCCTAAAAATTTTGTCAGCATGGATCATCGCCATTTTAGAAATAATGTAGCAATCAATTTTCTTGGCCTGGGGGGCAAACCCAAATCAACGCTCATCGAGTGTTTGGATAGATAGGTCTAAGGAATATGGAACCTCTTCAAATACTTGGTCGCATGTACATTCTATAGATGAAGGAATCATTCAATCAATGATGATAGGAGAGGCACCATGGGAAGATTACCACCATCGCTCCCATCTTCTGGATTACCATGAAGATTATTCCAGCAACTTTAATCATCCTTCAGTTTTTTATTTTCTATCAAATATTGTAAATACAGTGGATTTCGAGGACGGTTCTTATCTCATGTCGACCTCGTTAAAAAATGAAACAAGGAGTCCTAAGGATAGTTATTTTCCTGTGTCAACCTCATTAAAAAATGAAACAAATCCCTTTCCAAATTGAGTCTTTCAAAGATCTCAAAGGTAAACCTTCATTCCAACCACCGTGTTGAATGCAATGAAGCTTAGGGGGCATGCTCCTCGATTTGCATTATTGTGCTGGGGGCATGCAAACTTATCACGAGCAGTGTTACTGCAGGGTTCAAGCTCGTTAAAAAATAAACATAAGCAATGAGCAAGTGTTTCCCCTAGAATTTAAGCTCATTAAAAAATGAACCAATGTCCGGTAAATAACCATCATGAATGTATTACTTCAGCCTTTGAATCCTTGGTCATGTTCTCATCATCACCTCCACTCTGTATTGGCCGATCATTCACCTCCACTTGATTGTTTACCCCTTTTGAGGAACAGCTGCAAAGAGTGATCTTGTTAGCCATCCTTGTGACACTGTCGTGATTGGAAAATTCCAAACCTTACCTAGAATCAGCTGCTATCCAAATCTATCACTCGTTCCTCAAAAAATGAGTCTCCTTTAAGCTCTTTTCAACTGACTCGTAAAATATGAAAATATTTCCAAGCCATTGGCCTCTCCAACTCGTTAAATTGACTGGAAGTGCTATCCCTCCTTTAGATTTTAATCTTTTTGGACCTGAGGGATTATTACACAAAAAGATTGAGCGCTTGTTTTGTTCGGCTCGTTAAAATTACCGAAAATTCATCCCTTTTGTATTATTTTATAATTTTCCAGACTTAAGGGATTAGATGACGAAAAAGGATTTTTGGAGTTTCCTTTACGTCCCTTTTCAGACTCCCTAAAATTTAAAAGGGTCGAGTTATCTTTGTCGTTAAACTCGTTAAAACCAAATAGCGACAAACTTGTACATAAACAGACAAGAACGAGTTTCACTATCGCTAGGCTCGTTAAAACATAGCGATGGGTTTGCCCGAAGTGAAAATTATAGAACAAGCATATGTTATCCTCCTCAAGCTTGAAAAAAAATAAAGAGGTACTGGTCAGCAATGATTGGGGAAAAATTCAGAAGAAAACTTGAAGAAACTTTGTTGGTAGCAAGTCGCTCTTGAACATGACACTTTCGCTCCGCATCCGAGTCGGGTTGGGTTGTTCCATTCACTGGTCACATCGCCATGGTTCCATCACACCATCCATATTTGGGGTTAATGCTACCGATCCATCATGTCATTGCTGTCGATATGTTCAAGAGAAGTCACTCAGAGAATTCACCTGTGTCTCACCCACTGCAATACATTTACGCTCCGTTCTTTCATGACCGCCACCCTGAACTTTATATCACTAGATCATTTTCACCTCCATTAAAATCATTTGCTTCGTTCCATGTCATTGATGTGATATTCACTAAGGCCCTCCTATGAAAGATCACTTCTTGTCGACATTAGCTCATTATCCAAGAAGTCGATCTAGGAACAACCCTTTCAGTACTTTGAAGTTTGCATGCCTCAATGGCAAGTTTCTCACTTCCGGCTACAGGTTTACATCAATGGCCTTCGACCGAAAGATTTTACATGTTGTTCGATGCCATGTCCCTTATTCACACCACGTAAATTGTACTATAGCACCTTGAGGGTCATCATCATTATTTTTGATTCCTCTCACGCCTATTAACAGCTTACATCATTGGCTGGTAATCAGGCGATGTCTTTCCATGTTCAACTCCAGAACATCTCTCACATGCATCGACTTGTAATTTGAGTGAAGATCGAACGAGATTGAAGACCCCGGATCTAGTTTCATCCATCCGGGCTGCGATATATATTCAAGAAAATAAAGACATAAAATGTACATCATTGATACACAGATAATCATCCAATTTAAGGGATGACGGCTCTACCAGAATCATCAGTCTACACTTAGACGATTGTCTGTCTCATGTACATGAAAATGAATTTATAAAGCTGAGCATGGGAATGCCCGCCTCAGCTAGATAATGAAATTATTATGAAGATAATGTATTGTGTTGTATCTTATTACAGGTCGCCTTCCGGCTCGAAAAAACTTCGGATCCTCATGATAAAGCATTTCACCCGACATCAAAAGATTAACAACCTCATGCTTTAGGGGGCAACTGTTATAGACATTTTTGGGCACTACAACCCCAATCATAAATGTCCATAAACCAAGGGCTCCTATGTCCCTAAAGGTGTTGTTCCAAGCCCTAAAAGAACAAGGTCAACTGATTACAACATCTCCCAGAAGTTCTCCATGAAAAACTACTCAGAACTGGTCAAAACTGGATCATTTCACCTGCTCCATGGTCAAAGTGCGATGCATCCCACCTAATACAAACGAGAAGTGTGATGCATGTTGAAAAGCCCTTCTATGGGGTGTGATGGACGAGAAAAGACAAGTGGCGAAGACAGTTTGCGAGGTGGATGATCATGGAATCTTCCAGAAACTTCTCATGTGACACTTGCCTCTCAGAATCGCCCAAGGATGAGTAAGAGATCAATGAGATCTCCAAGTGGAATCAAGAACTATCAAAGAGAAGACACTAATAAAAAACCCAGAGCTGACTCACACCTCTGAAAATATCTATATATAGATCTCTCATCCTAGAGATCCAGGAGGTTGGAGGCTGGACTTTTGTATCTTGTAAGGAAGTGATGTTGGTTTCTTGGTGCAATATCATAGTATTGGGTGATCTAAGCTTTTCATGAGGTGAAGAAGGGCGTTCTTGCTGAGAGGATGATTCTGGGTCAAAACAATTGGTTGTAATCCTCTTTGCTCTTTCTTGATTATCAATAAAGCTATTCAAGTTTTCCTCCACATTCTTGTATGATTGATGATTTATGCATTTGTCTGGTCAATGTACATCTGATCCTATATTGCTTATGATAATAGATCTATGTTCTTGGATAGTGTTATGTTGCTTTGATTCTACAGGTACTCCTTGAAGCTAGGTAGACAAGGAAGCGAGTGGCAAATACCTACCAGAAGAGAGAGGAATCAAGCAAGGAACCAAGCGCAAGACAGAGGTTGGTCTCCTTATTCTTCTCTTATCTTTTGCTCATAAAGGAAAATGAAAGTAGTTTTTAGTGTGTTTTTTCTAAGGTACCTACCAGCCTTAGTGGGACTAGCAGCTCTGTATAGACACTAGTTTTCCCGATAACAATTAAGAATACAAATATTAATGCGATTGATATTGTTATATGGGCCAAATTAAGAATACAAATATTAAAGATTGATATTGTTATATGGGCCACAGGATTGATATAGCTATATGGGCCACATTAAGAATACAAATATTAATAATTTATATTGTTATATGGGCTCGGTGTCATTTCATGTATGGGTCTCAACCTGTGTCATTACACCCTCAACCTATGTCATTTCATGTATGGGTCAGGTTATACCAGTACAAGCACATTAAAAATACAAATTAAAAATATAAATATAAATATTAATGTGATTGATATAGCAGGTTTGATTTGTATCTATATAAATATATAAAAAAAAAAAAATTATTGTAACAAAAATATTCTTATGACTTGATAATCTTAGGGTTGGATAAAAAGACTAAGGATAAAAAAACAGAAGTAAAGAATATAAAGCAGTTTTTCTAAAATTAAATATTCTTTGAAAATCTCTAAAAAATTAATTAAAATAAATTGGTTAAAATAAAGTCAACAAATGCTCCCTTAAATACCTGTGATATAGCTACATAGGCCACATTAAGAATACAAATATTAATTATTGATATTGTTATATGGGCCAAATATTAATGATTGATATTGTTATATGGGCCACAGGTTGAGGGTGTCATTTCATGTATGGGTATTAAGAATACAAATATTGATGATCCATATTGTTATATGGACCACATGTTGAGGGTGTCATTTCATGTATGGGTCAGGTTATACCAACAAAACCACTTTAAAAATGCAAATATTAATGTGATTGATATAGTAGGTTTGATTTGTATCTATATAAATATATAACAAAAAAAATTATTGTAACAAAAATATTCTTATGACTTAACAATCTTAGAGTGGGATAAAAAGATGAAAGATATATAAATATATAACAAAAAATTATTGTAATAAAAATATTTTTACGACTTAAAAATCTTAGAGTTGGATGAAAAGACAAAAGATAAAAAAAACAGAAGTAAAGAATATAAGGCAGTTTTTCTAAAATTAAATATGCTTTGAAAATCCCTAAAAATTTAAAATCAACAAATGCTCCCTTAAATACCACCATAAGTAGAAATAGGAATATTATAGGAATGTTATTGCCATCTTTATTGTTATAACATGTTACATCGATGTTATAGAGCCCATACAAAGCGACATACCACCCTGGTGTATCAGGCAGCTAAATATGCCTGTGTAGCACAATGTATAAACTTTCCCTGCTTCATTGTATGGCGGCAGACTATATTTATCGTATATATCGTATATATCGTATATTTAGCATGAGACTCCACTTTCTAGGTTTTATCGTATATCCTTCCATTCACCGCCTAATGATTCCTAGCCCTAATCAAGGGCACCCACCTCTAAGCATTACTGTATATCTTTCCATTCACCGGTCAAGGATTCCTAGGCCCACCGAAGCAACACAAAATCTGGCTTTACCGCAACCCATAATTCGGTTCAAGGGTTACTAAGACAAGGCTTTACCACAATCCACAGTTTCGTTCAGGGATCACTAGGGCATGTGTTCTTTCTTTCAGAGATCCACCTCACTCAATTTCAAATTCATCGGACAATCTAGCTCAACCAAAACATGAGAACCACATCACACCATGGCTATCCAGAAATGGCAACGCTAGGTTGAAAACATTGTCACACTTGGCAAAACCCATGCCCATAACAACGCGAGAATGAACACATGCATAACCGTGCATGCCAAAACTAGTAAGGAAATCACACACGCAAATCGATACCTGCAAATAATTCTGCTATATCTGCTTGATCCTGCTCTTCCTTGCTTTCCTTTTCTTTTCTTGAGCCAATGCTGAAGTGCTCCAATAAAACTCTAAGTATCCAAGAGTGAGAGAGAGAAAATAGATAGAGAGCTCCAAAATTAAAGTGACAGAATGTACCAATTGATCCTTAGACACTTTTTTATTAATGAATCCTTTATTTTATTCATTTTTCATTATTTTCCTTCATTTTCCACCTCACATGCAATTTGTGACCTTTCACTTTCATTTTCTCCTAATTTCCATTATTTTCATAAATAAAATGTCAATTAATGCTTCATGCTTTTCCAAAGCATTTGCCTATTTCTTTAGCTAGAGTAAACCAAATGAATACCCACACTATGATGTTTTTCCCAACATCTAACTTTGAACAAGTGTCCCATAACCATGGTTATTATTTTGCCTTTATTAATTTTATTTATATGGAATTTTTACCAGGGTTGTTACAGAACCCTCCCTCATGGAGAAAAATTTTCCTCGATGTTCAATCACATCTACAACCAATAAAGATTGTTGTGAGCAAAACATACTGCCTATGGAGCTTTATAACTTAGTTCGATGTAGTGTTTACAATGATCAACCTGCTGAAAATCAAACCAACATAACATAACCACATGACAACCATAATGATATGACACCCATACAACTTATTGAAGCTTTATAACACAACTCATAATGGTATTTACATCCATATACATATGTACATACATAAAAAAACATCACACCAAAACATATACCAAAAACATTTGCTCAACCAGCGAATAGAGAATGATACATAGCCCACATTTGATCCACCATCTCCTATGTAGCTTTATCGGGTCCAAAGTGTTTCTACTACACTTTAACTTGCTTGATTGCTCGATTCCAGACCATGATCATCTTTCTCTGCAGTATACACGGAGGTTCCAATTGGAATTCTCCATCTAACTCTACCTGCAATACAAACCAATCAATCACATGATCAACTTATTTAACATATTTCTTAAGCAATGACACGTGGAAAACATCATGGAATTTCATTATTGGAGGCAGTGCAAGTTGATATGCTAATGGTCCAATCCTTCAAGAACCTTGAAAGGTCCACAAAATCGAGGTGTCAACTTGGCACACGATCCAATCCATAATGAGCTCTTCTTTAACTTGATGTGCAAGTAAACCTGTTCCCCAACCCAAAACTCCTTAAACAACTTGTTCTGATTTGCATAGTTTTTCTGCCTGTCCTATGTTGCCTTCAGATTCATCTTGATAATCTGCATTTGTTGTTCCATCTCTGTCAACATATCCTGTCCAATCAACACCCTATTCACTGGATCACTCCTGTTATATACATTTTTGGGCACTACAACCCCAAGCATAAATGTCGATAAACCAAGGGCTCCTAAGTCCCTAAAAGTGTTGTTCCAACCCCTAAAAGAACAAGGTCAACTGATTACAGCTTCTCCCAGAAGTTCCCCATGAAAAACTACTTAGAAATGGTCAAAACTGGATCATCTCACTTGCTCCATGGCCAGGGTGCAATGCATCGCACCTTATACACACGGGAAGTGCGTTGCATTTCAAAAAGCCCTTTTGTGGGGTGCGATGGACGAGAAAAGACAAGTGGCAGAGACAGTTTGCGAGGTGGATGATCTTGGAATCTTCCAGAAACTTCTCCTGGCACACTTGCCTCTTAGAATCGCCCAAGGATGAGTAAGAGATCAATGAGATCTCCAAGTGGCATCAAGAACTATCAGAGAGAAGACACTAATCAAAAACCCAGAGCTAACTCACACCTCTGTAAATATCTATATATAGATCTCTCATCCCAGAGATCCAGAGGTTGGAGGCTGGAATTTTGCATATTGTAAGGAATTGCTGTTGGTTTCTTGAGAAAAACATCAAATTGTTGGGTGATCTAAGCTTTGTTTGAGGTGAAGAGGGGCTTCTTTGCTGGGAGGTTGATGTTGGGTTAGAACAACTGGTTGTAACTCTTCTTGGCTCTTTTCTTGTTTATCAATAAAAGCTATTTGAGTTTTCTTCCATGATTTTGTGTCATTGATGCTTGCTACATTTGTATGGTCAATTTACATCTGATCCTAGATTGTTTATGATTATAGATCCATGTCTTTGTATAGTTCTATGCTTCTGTGATCTTACAGGTACTTTCTGAAGCTGGGCGTGCAAGGGAGCAGGTAGCTGAGGACTATCAAAGAAGAGAGGGATCAAATCAGGAGATTAGCACAAGACAAAGGTTGGTCTTTCTGTTCCTCTCTATATATAATTCATAAAGGAAAACCAAAAGTAGCTTTTCTCTGTTTGTTTCTAAGGCAGTTGTCACACCTTAGTGGGATAGAGCAGTTCTATATAGACACTTTTCCCTCTAACAACTCCAACTGATGGGAGTATTACAACTCTGCCCATACAATGTTTCGAACAAACTCATCCCCAAAGATTCCTGATACCCATTGTTGTAAGCGAACTCAATCAGTGGAAGATATTCTTCCCACTTCTGTTGTTGATGCATGTTATAGACAATTTTGTGCCTTACAGCAACAAGCATGAATTGTCAATAATCCAAGGGATCCAAAGTTCCCTAAACATGATGTTCCTACCCCTAGAGGAACAAGGTCAGCAAACCAACAGCTCTCAGATCAGTTCTCCACCTGAAAACACTCAAAAACAAGCAATCCTGAAATCAAAGCAGGTGCTCCACTAGGTTTCTGCACTGAAACTCAGTTGCTCCATGGTGTACCTGCGTTGCAAAGCAAGTGGGACAAAGGCCACCTGCGCTGAGCGAGAAGGGACAAGTGGCACAGTGAGTCATTGCTTTGGAATCTTCCAAAAATGACACTTGGATCAGGTATTTCGCCTTGTGATGAGTCAGAGGCTCTGTTTCTCCAAGTGGAAGCAAAGTTCTCCAAGTGGACTCAAGAACTGAAGATCAACTAAAGATTAACTGAAGAGAGAGAGGACACAAGGCAGCTACACATCAGTTGCAAGCTGACTCATCCTTTCTCAATTCATCTATATATTGAGCTCTCTCCTATGAGCTCAGGAGGCTGGAATTTTGTGCAAAGTAATGATATGCTGTTGGTTTCACTATTGAGTTATTGGGTGATTGTTTGAGAGAGGTGAAGAAGAGCAATTCTTTCTGCTGGGAGGTGTTGCTGGGTTGGAGCCTTCAATGGTTGTAATACTCTCAGAACCTTTATTTCTTCATTAATAAAAGCTATTGAGGTTCTTCTATGTGCTCTTGTTTCAATTATATATTGTGATGATTGCATGTTTGGTTTACACTAATCCATGAACCAGTTATGATTGCATGCCTCTTGTAGTTTCCGTCTTTGTTATTTTGAAGGATCTCATCGTAGCTGGGCGAGCAGAAGAACAAAGAGCTAGGAGCAAGCGGCCAAAGAGAAGAGTTTGGATTCGACATTAAGCGCAAGGCAACGGTTAGTGCTTTCTCCATTCTCTTTTGCTTTCATAAAGAAGTAAACCTTAAGTAGTTTGTTTTACAGTTGTTGCTAAGGAACTGTCACCCTTAGAGTGGGATAGGGTCATCCGAGTCGGATACTTTTCCCTACAACAAACTGGCGACTCCACTGGGGATCGTATCCATTTGATTGTGTTTGTAGTATTTTGCTATTCATTTCCTGAACAAAAGAGTACCAAATCGAAAAGCTTTTTGACTATATCAAAAGCGAAGTAGAGGGCAGCTACTCTTGCTCATTTTCTGAGCAAATTCATGATTTGAAGAGCTGATCTACAAGGATCCTTGTAAGCTCTTAGTGATAGCTTTGCACCTTCTTAATCATCCCTTTGAGTGTGCTTGACTGATTGCTTCTGATTTGAGCAAAAACCGTGCATTTTTGAGAAAATTATGACCCGGAAACTGTGAAAACGCAATTCTCGTTTTCCAAAGCAGGTAGTACACAGGCTACCTGCTTTGCAACGCAGGTCCCGAAGGGGCTACCTGCGCTGAGAGCCAGTTTGGCTGTGCAGAGCCTGCGTTGGCCCAAATTTGCCTAGTGCATTTGGGGTTTCCTCCTTTCTCTTGCCTGTTTTCACTTAGTTTTGCTGCTAGGTGTCAGTCTTGTGCTTGTTTTGAAACCAATATTACTTGCCATCATTCTGCCTCTGTTATATAACGAAATTGTACTTGTTCTTTGTATTTCTTACTCATTTACAATTTCCCATAACGAAGAGTAAACTAGTCTTGCTTTTGGCCTCTTAGATCTGAACCTGTGTTAGGCATTTTGCTGGTCTAAAGAGTTAGCTTGTTTGCTGTCCATAGCTGATTAGTCATTTTACTTTCGTTAGTATGGTTTGATTTCATGTATTTCCAGTGATTAAGCAAGTGAATCTTAAGGTGTCTTTTGATTTTGGACAAACTTGTTTACTTTCGCTTTAAATCGAAATCAAAGTTATATAACCACTTTCTTTTTGTAATCCATCCACATTAAGAAAGGGAAAAGAAAATACATGCATTGTGCATTTTGCATTTGACTGTGTGCTTGACGATTTAGGAAAGATTTGCATTTTAGTGTGTGCTCTATGATCTGTGTGAAAAGATTTGCCTTTCTTTTCCCTCAGTAGTTAAGGTTTTCAAAGTTGAAAGATTGAAAAGTTTGCTTCTCATCTTAGACTGCATTCAGGAATTTGTTATATACATCTCGTGGTGATCCTTAAAGGCAAACTGATAAGCAAGATCAACATTAAAATAAATCCAATTTACATAACAACGCTTTGTAACATAACGCAAACACATAGAGGTCTAGGTAGAGACGTGTTCCGGCATCGTTAAACATAGTGACTGTCGATCTCTACGAAGGTGGGTGATTCCTCCTGAGAGTCGGTGGCACTAATACGGACTTGTGCTCCCACGTACCGTCGCGTATATATTGGGAGACCCCTATAGGCAATTATCCTTTATCCATAGGAAGCCGTGTCGGCCGCCCTACTGATCGCGATGCAGTGAACACAGCATTCACGAAGATCGACCACCCGTACCGTAAAACGTATTCTGTGGTTTCGCGAAAAGTTTGGCACACCCTCTGCCTAGATCTCCAGAGAAGTTTCTTTTGGCTTTTTCAAACTCTATAACTGAAAAAGTCCATCCGAGCATTTGTCACTTCGGGCTCGTTAAAACATCGAAGGCGACTAGATTCATCTTTAGCTTTTTCTCGACTCTTAAAACATGAAAAAGCAAGTTTGTGTCTAAAAGCGTCGTTAATAAAATTTATTTTAAGCGGAACATAATCACCTGTTATTCCCACGTTGATCTTTCAGTTGAAAAGTATGGAGCCCACCAACCAAGGAAACAACCTTGGTGGAAGTCCAAATCCCTTCTCCTCTTGGGGAGATGTTGGTGCGCCTCATATGGCAACGTTGTCACTTCCAGGATTGACAATTGGCCTACCTGTATGGCTCTTTTCAACTAATGTAGTCCAGATCGCCACTAATCCTGAGCAGTCGAATCAACAGTCAGAACAGTCTAGAGCTACCCACCAGCCTTCCACTTCTTAAAATTCTTCCTCTGATCCTTCATCTTCACAAGGAAGAGCCGGCAAAAGTCAGCCTCCCATGGAGAAGAAGGAAAAGAAGAAGAGAGAAAAGAAGCAGAAGGGGCCTATGGCGAAGGCGACTGGGGGCAAGCAAAAGACAGCTGACAAAAACCCACACACTGCACCAACCGGGCCTAAATCGCCATGTGTCATTTGCAAAGGGGCCCACTTCCATCGTGAGTGTCCCTGTATTCCTCGAATACTAAGGGACTGGTCCCCAAGGTTGCACAATCCGGTAGCATCAACCTCTGGTATTCATGTTGATTGCAGTCCGTCAACTAGTGAGAGTGAAGGACGAAGAGGGAGACCAAGATCACCCTGTATATTGTGTGAAGGCGATCACGCCATCCACAAATGTCCATTCTTAGATGAGGCAAAGAGAGTTTTGGAAGATCGTCCGGTTTCACCGTTACGACTTCCTCCTGGATACCAAAAACTCGCGCCTAATCCCTCGGTAGTTGAAAATCCAGCTGACCCGCTCAAGTGGTCAGCTGAAGTGTCGGTCATTGAAAATGAACCTACTGAATCCAGAACAGACGAAAGTCTAAAGGTCGAAACGACAGTCGACCCCGTTCTTCCTTCGGAGGTTTCATCCTCCAATGACCCCGTCATTGAAGACCCATCTTCAAATGACACCCTCACTGAAGAGGATAAGGATGACACCGTCCATATTCTTTTCATCAACACAAACTCTGATGATCATCAGGGCAATGCGCCCATTCCTTTATCGCAGGAAGGAACATCGTCAGGGTCGTATTCGGCCGTATATTCGGTCCCACCACCAAGCAACCTAGTTGTATCCTTTGATTCGAATCAACTAGGAAGACCCCGGTTACCAGCCAGTATCCCATTCAGAATCATAGTCCAAATCTACAGAATGGTGATGGCTGGAACTATCGTTGATGAAGGGGCATCTGTGAGTATCCTTTCCTCTGTTGCTTGGAAAGCACTGGGTTGCCCGGCGCTTTTACCTGAGATGAGAAATCTATCAGGTTTTGATAAAGGAACCAGTTACCCGTTAGGGATTCTCCCCAATGTTCCAGTTACATTGAAAGGGAAGACAGTTCATATGAACATCATGGTCGTCCAGGGACCCTTGGCATATAACTTACTCCTTGGACGAGACTATATATATTGCATGGAGGCAATAGTGTCCTCGCTCTTTAGAGTCATGTGTTTTCCACACGAAGGAAGACTGGTCAAGCTCGTAGACCAACTTTCATTTCCAGGATCACGCATTGCAAATAGTCAAATACCATCCCTTAATGGTTTATTCACTCAAGGAATGCCACCGCCCCCGGTTCTACTTCCCGATGAATGCGAGTAATTCGAGAAGAAAAGAACTGGGACCCAGGGGGCATGCACCCTGGCCTGCCTCGGGCAGAGAAAACCTTAGGTATAAAGTTAATTTCCGCAGAAGAATGGACTAGTCCGTACCCCGTCCGAAAAAGGAAGAGAGGGTTGTTCTAGGATAAAATTCTTTTGTCAAAGTTATGTTGAAGCGGAAGAATCGCTCCCTTTGTCTAAAGAAGTGGGCTCTCCTAAGGAGGGGGTCTATTGGTGGCAGCAAGAAGGCACCATCTTTGAATGTCAAGCCTCACCCATTAAAACAATATGTTTTAAAAGAGAAGTAGGGGCAGTCTTCAAAGAAAGAGAGGAAATTGCTGCAACAAGTAGTCACCATCCTTAGCAACCTAATGATAGACATCGTTGAAAAGAGAGTTTAGTTTGCGGCAGCAAACAAAACCATTTTTCGGATAATAAGTAAGAGGACCTCTCCCCCGTAACACCAATGTTTTATCTGTTGCGATCTTGCAAAAATCAAAAAGTGAACTGATGGGAAGACAAGTACCATCGGCACCGAAAAATAACGAGAAGACAAGTATCGTTAAAAATATAGCAAGACGACAAGTAGAAAAACAAAGGTGGGACAGAGGAGAAGAAGAGCCTTGAAATTATACTTTATACCTGGGGGCATGCAAACCTTTTGGAGTGCAAGCACGGGACGACTATTTATTTTTTAAATTTTTAGGTCCTCCCTTTAAACCTGTAGGTCTAACCCGTTAAACTCGTAGGATTAGCCGTTTCTAGCTTGCATAAAGAAAGGATGAAGGGCAAAAGTTAAAACCTGCCAAATTGGAGTAATTAGTGGGGTATCGCTCCTTAAATAAGATTACCTCACCTAAAGCGTTCCTTGTATTAAGACTGGTATAAATCGAGCAGTTTTAGCAATGTTCATGCTCGTTAAAAAATAAACGCAAGAAAAGAGCAGTTTTGTACAGAGTTCATGCTCGTTAAAAAATAAACACAAGTTGTGAGCAATCTTTCCCTACAGTTCAAGCTCATCCAGAAAAAATGAACCGGTAAACAACCTTGAGAAATGTAACCTTTGAAAGCCATATTAAAAGCCCTTGGTCGTGTTTATATGCCATCACCTCCATCCGTTCATTTTGGCCAATCGTTCACCTCCATGTGTCTGCTATGTCAGAAGAATGCCCAACACCACGCTGCTCATCTGATCCATAGGCAGAGTCTCAGGAACTGTAGTCTACCATCTTGCTAGTCATCTTTGCGTTTTTCTTCTTGCAAGGTATATTATCTCAGCTAAACAAAAATATAAACATAATCAACATACCCCAGTATAGTTTGGGAGGATATCTCATCTGTAAGATCAACCAGACTAGCGCAAAATATGTATAAACATAATCATAACAGCATATAGATGTCATCATAACCATGGTCTAGTGATAAATGCATGACTATATCAACCACACATCATGACCTCATGCGTGAAAATTACAACCATGTCAATGTATGCATAATCAACATATGTACAACATATACGCATACACGATACATATAAACAATGACATGCATAACCAGTGCATAACCAACCTATACTCATGATAAACACATCTAACATCAACACCATTAAATTTCACATGGCACCACTACAATCATCGCTACCACCATGCGTACACAACAAGTACATAGACCACAAGCATAGAGAACACATATGCAACATACATTAATGCATGACTGACACACCCCCCATTCAGTCCAAGGGCTGAACCATGCTTTGATACCACTCTGTAACACCCTCCTCCTACATTTACCCAAGTTAACCAGTGCACCGGGGTAAACATGTGACGATTGGCTATTATGATCTGATTCAACTCTCCATGTACAGTTAAGGAAGTGGAATTGAAAAAACAAACCCAAACTAACTTTCTACACATATTACAGAACATTTAAGAGCCAATCAACCTTTCCAGGTGACCAACCCTTGAAACAACTCAACATCTTATTGACCTAGAGCCTCAATCACTCCCATGACATGGGAATGCATAGGACTAGGACCCTCCAATCGTTCTCACAACAAGGGCATGCAAGCCACTGGGACCCTCCAGTCGCTCTAATAGAAAGGGCTTGCAAGCGACTAAGGTTTTTTTCAGTTAGTTCTGAGCTTGCGACCCCAGATTTTGTGCCATGTTTTCAGAATCAAGACTCAGGCCACTACCCATAACTCCATGAAACTTCCAGAAATGAAAAGTAACATTGAAAAAATGATACAAATTCAAATACTATAACAAACATTTGACTTGACCCTTACTAGCCATGACAAACATTTCGTCAACATGTCACAAATATGCATTCTATAGGTCATAACAATAAATTTGAGCATAGGGGTCTCATAATTATCTGAGAATCACTAAGAAGCATTGATGCCTTATCAAATTTGTTGCATTATCATCTATTATGTCATATATTCACCTTTCATTCATTTACAATTCAAAACATGATGATAACCATACATCATCATTGTCATAAAATATACTCATACCCAACATATAAACAAAAAATAATAATAAGGATACAACAACCATAGAATCCACATATAAACTAGTACAATTATACATGAAATACTAAGGAAAATGAACTCTTATTAATGAATGAAAAAGCCAACCAGTTTTGGGACTTCCATGAACCACTCAACCATAAATTGGCTGAACCAAATATTTCTTTTAGCCAGTCACCCCCATGTCATATTCCAAGCAGGAATGTGAGACTCATAACAAAAAAATCAACCAGGGCTTCGCAAGATTAAACCACCTCACCCTCATCAATAGAACTAGGTTTTACCGAAATCCTCACCACATCACTAGGCCCTAAACAAGCATGGATGCCACTAGATATCTCCACCTATACCGTAAGGAATTTTACCGACTCATAGTCTCCAGGATTTACCGCAATCCACAGTTTGATTCAGGGATCACTAGGCCATAATCGAGACTCCACCCTCTAGGATTTACTGTATATATTACCATTCACTAGCCAAGGTTTCCTAGGCTTGATCAAGGGCACCCACCTCTAGGCTTTACCGTATATCTCGCCATTCACTGGTCAAGGATTCCTAGGCCCACCCAGGCAACATAAAATCTGGCTTTACCACAACCCATTGTCTGGTTCAGGGGTTACTAGGCCAAGGCTTTATCACAATCCATAGTTTGGTTTAGGGATCACTAGGCCATGTGTTATTTATTTACCTCACTGAGTTTCAAAACCATCTGGAAATCCAATACAATGAAAACATGAGAACCCATCACACCTTGGTTATCCGAAAATGACAAGGCTAGGCTGCAAAACACTGTCACACTTGGAAAAACCCATGCCCATGACATCAAGAGAATGAAGAACACATATGCATAACCATGCATGCAAAGACTAGCAAAGAAATCACACATGCAAATCGATACCAATAAATATTCTTGTTATAGATGCTTGATCCTACTCTTCCTTGCTTGATCCTTGTTTTTCTTTGCCTTTTTTTTTCTTGATCCACTTCTGAAGTGCTCCAAGAAAACTCTAAGTGTCCAAGAGTGCGTGAAAGAAAGAATAGAGAAAGAGCTCCAAAAATGAATTGGAAAAAGGTACCAACTAATCCTCATAATCCTTTTTATTAGTGAGGTCTCTACTTTCTTCATTTTCCATTATTTTCCTTCATTTTCCTCCTCACATGAAACTTGTGACCTTTCACCTTCATTTTCTCCTAATTTCTATTATTTTCATAAATAAAATGCCAATTAATGCCTCATGTCTTTCTAAAGTCTTTTGATAAAAATCGAATATTCTATTAGTTAATTGGCTCTCCAGGTGAGATATCTAGAGAGTTCCCAAGCACTACAAACAATACAGACTCAATCAGGAGAACCTAGTACATATAGGCTCTCACACAATCAGGGTGGTTTCAACCACTCCCTAGATAGTAGGATATGAGATCTAATATTAGAGTCTCAATCCTATCATCATCATAACTATACTCTAAGTTTAGCTTTCTCAGCTACGCTTACAATTAAAGCATGAAACAACTTGGTAACTGAGGTTTTTATTTTTGTCTTCTTGCAGCAGAGCCCATACTTGTTCATCTGGAGTCGAGGCTTCATCTTCACATTCCTCGCCATGAGGTAGTGATGTATCTTCACCTCATATCTTCCCTAGTGATGGAAATCTTTAATTCTTGTTCTCGCCCTTCTCAAGATTATGACAGGTCGGATAGGAGAATTTTCCCTTTCACTTTTTCTAGTGTCAACCATCTAAAAGTCAGCTATGATGTCTTCATCATTCATTGATGTAATTACTGCACACACATAAATATTAATGAGATCATCACAATTTAAATTTAAATTTTCTCTAGCTTTGTCTTCTTCTACCACGTCTTTGCAATCAGCTTCATGTAGCTCATCCAATTGATCTTCAACACTTTGTTCCTCTTCAAACCATTGTTGAAGATCAACTCGTGTGTCTTCGATCTCAATGTTTTGCACAATGGATTGTGCCTCTTGATTCTGGTGGTCATCAACAGAAACACATTTTTCTGAAATTTCTTCTTACTTGAACATACTACCCATGTTAATTCCAAATGCCAACATGAGAAAATCATCATCATCAGAATAAAAGATATCTAAAAATATAGACATGTTGTTAAAGTCCAACTTATCTCACTTCGAGATTCCTTTTCGACTCCACACGGTCCTTTAACGAGCTCCAACAACCTCGTTACCAAGCAGGTGGGAAACTTCTCTCTTTGGCAGCTCTTCAACTGTAGAACCCTGTAGACTGTGGCTTCTGTGCTGCAGAGGTCTTAGTGCCCTCGGCTCTGGCGACAAGCAACAAAACGACCTCTCACAAGCTGGAAACATTATCCGTATGTAATTATGATGCACATATCTATGAATATGGGTTCAAATAAACAAAAAAATTTGCATTTTCTGTGGCATATAGTAATTTAGAAGAAAATTTTCCAAATTGGTTTTCAGATCTCCACAACCTGCACCTTATAGGTTACTCAAAACAATAAAATTTCTAGACAATTGAAAATCGATGATCACTAGGAAGGACAAAAAATATCAGAGATAAGGTTCACTGAAGGGGTTTGCCCCAATATTGAAATTCTTAGCGTATCATACTGCGATGATATCGTCAAAGTTGGAACATTGTTGAATACACTCCAACAATTATCTTTTCAGGGGTGCTCTAATTAGAGGAAATAAAACGGAATGGGTGTCTGAAACGCTACTTATTGATCGGTGCCCAAAACTGGAGACGTTACCACGCATGGAAATATTTTTCTGGATCACTCATACACACATAAAATCTATCTTCAACCTGTGTATGTCTCTACTTGTCCCTTTTTTCTGGAACAATTATGGACAATTGCGAGCTCCTCTACAACCAGATACAACTGCTACTTACCTCTGCTTCACTAACCGCTGTGCACATCCACCAAACGGCTATTTTTATCAGATTCATTAGCAACGAAGTCACATATGCTGGATTGTATGCAGGCAATTTATTCTCGCTTCCTACTGATGACAGTCGACAAGAAGGACAACCGGCCAGATCTACCGATATTTCAAAAAGGTGAAATACTCTCTCGCAGACTTTGTTCTAGTGGTATGTGGTATTTTTATCTCTCATCCATTCAAGAGAGGCTGCCCTCATTTTCTCACGACATACAACGTAGAGAAGTTTCGTTTTGGCCAGCAAAGCTTCCAAGAAAAAGAATTAAAAAATTGCCAGAGAGTCATGGTTATCCTTTTTTTTTTTTTCTAAATTGGCTTCTCCACCAGCAATGCTGAAGAATTTTCTTACATGGTCATCTATTGACTTTGAAAACCGTTTAAAGAATTAAGAAGCCAAAGCCTTCAGATGCTTCGTGGACATTATAGCGAGGGCTATTTTATTGCTTCTTCGAGAAGCAATGATGACTCTTCTCCATTAGAATTCGATAGCAAATTACGCAGTAGATGGAAAATTTCTTGATCGATTTGTTTCAGAGATCGTTGGCAGATATCCTTTGACACCGAGATTGTCACACTTCAAATATGTTGTCAAAATAAAACACGCAGGTTTTGTTTAAAACAGGGTCGACGTGAATATACACCATGCATTCGCGAAGATCTTCACGCCAGTACACCTTATATCTGCGACGACTAACAAAATGCTTCATGCATTGAGTTTGATAGTGGGATCGACGCATTTATGCACCTAACATTTGTGATGATTTCACCTTAGTCACGCCTTTCAAATCAATGTACAGGTCCCTCCGTCCTATAGCTTTGATACCATGATAAAAATCGAATATTATATTAATTAATTGGCTCTCTAGGTGAGATACTTGGAGAGTGCCCAAGCACTACACACAATACACACTCAATCAGGAGAACCTAGTACATATAGGCTCTCACACAATCAAGTGGTTTCAACCACTCCCTAGATAGTAGGATATGAGATCTAAGATTAGAGTCTCAATCCTATCACCATCATAACAGTAATCTAAGTTTAGCTTTCTCCATTAATTCCAACATCTTTTCCATTTCTTTTGCCATTGCCTTTGTGAATTTCCTTAGCCATAATAAACCAAATGAACACCCACACTATGATGTTTTTCCCAACATTCAACTTGGAACAATTATTATTTTGTCTTTATTAACTTAATTTACATGGAATTTTCACCAAATATTTTACAGTCCTATAAACATAACAATTCCAATGTGTAAAGAGTTTGACATGTTGTTCTGTAACGATTAGAGATTACTCAAATATTTGTTTTATAAGAGATATTATGATGCTTCCATCTTGTCTCAGTGATGTTAAGAATGCCTCTAGAATGTCCATTGCTTTCTTTGATGAACCATTTACGAATCCATTCAACTTTGTAAAATATGGTTGCAAGAGGAAATTCCAACCTTGAGAAGTTGGGCCTTGCTTTGATCTATGCAATGTGTTTTTTGTTTTTTTTTTCAAGTTTTTTGTGTCCTCCAGAGATGAAAATAGGTTTAACCTATGGCTTGAGAAACTGCCACCTAGGGGCATCTAAGTCGTCAAAATAACTCGAGGTTCTCACCTGGCGTGGGCCACACTAGCCCTTAACATGATTGGATTTTTTCCCACAGAGTTTCGAAGCAGTGACCTTCACATCATAGAGTAACTTAACAGTACATCCCATCTCCGTCTATTCTATGTCCTGTGGGCGATATATGAAACTTGCTATCTCAATGTTGTGGTCTTTGTAACAACGCCAGGTTAAAAATCCATGTAATAAAGTTAATAAAGGAAAAATAATAACCAAGGTCTTGAAACACTTATTCCAAGCTGAATGGTGGATAAAACATCCTAGTAGGTGTTCATTTCAGTTTATTATGGCTAAAGAAATTGGAAAAGGCAAAAAGACATTAATTGACATTTTATTTATGGAAATAAAGGAAATTGGAATAGGCAAAGAGACATTAACTGACATTTTATTTATGGAAATAAAGGAAACTAGGAGAAAAAGAGATGAAATTTCACAAATTTCCATGAGGAGGAAATTGAAAGAAAAATAGAGAAAAATGGGGAAAGTAGAGGCCTCAATGATAAAAAGGCTTATGAGGATCAATTCATAGGATTTTGTCAGTGTTAGTCTTTTGACAGTTTTAGCTTGGAGCTTTCTCTCGTCTCTCTAGTCTCTCATACTCTTGCACACTTAGAGTATTCTTGGAGCACTCTAGCATTAGAGAAAGGAAGGCAAAGGAAGGAAAAGAAAGCAGAGAGAAGCAAAGATCAAGTAAGGAAGAGTTGGATCTAGTAGCTATAGCGAGATTACTTGCAGGTATCAAGTTGCATGTATGATTTCCTTGCTAGTTTTGACATGCATGTACATGCGTGTGTGTATTTGGTTCTCTTGTTGTCATTGGCGTGGGTTTTGCTAGGTGTGACAACAATTTTCAGCCTTACCTTGCTATTTTCATATAGCCATGGTGTGATGGGGTTTCTCTTACTTGGTTGAGCAAAATTGCCAAATGGTTTCAAAAATGAGTGGGGTGGCCTCATGAGGAAACACAAGGCCTAGGAATCCTTAGACTAGTGAAGGTGGGATTTCAGTAAATCTTGATTGTGTATACACTTGTTGGGCCTGGGAATCCTCGGCTAGTAAATGGCGGGATTCCTCATGGTAAATGTTTGCATAGAGGGTGGAGATGAACAAATTCCTCACAGTTTAGGTGGAGAGATCTAGAGGCGTCCATGCTTGTATAGGCCTAGTGATCCTTAGACCGGTATGTGGTGGGATTGTGGTAAAGCCTGGTAGTGTATGTTTCTTGTTTGGGCCTAGGAATCCCTTGGTGAGATTGCAGTAAATCCTGGTTGTATAAATGAAGGCTTGGGTCTAAGAATCCTTTGGTGGATTATGATAAAGATTTAGGAAGCCCTGGTTGTTTTGTTTTAAGTCCCATATTCATGTTTGGAATATGACACGAGGGTGATTGGTTGAAAGAAGGATTTGGTTCAGCCTAATCTATGGTCGGGTGGTACGTGGAAGTCCTTGACTTGGTTGGATTTTTCATATGTTAATAAGAGTTGTTTTCCTCTTATGTTCCATGTGTAAATATCCTTGTTAATATGTGGTTCTAATGGTTGTTCTATCATTGATATTCTGTTGGTTATATGTTGGCTATAAGCATGGTTTTATGAGAGACTTGAGTTATGGCTCTCATCATGTTTTGATTAGTACATGAAATGTTAATGAATACATGACCTATATATGACCTTGCAACTATTATGAGGAGGGATCGAATATTCTTGATGATTCTCAGATAAGTATAAGACCCCTATGTTCAGATGTTTATTTATGACCTGTACATTACATGTTCATGATGTGTTAGATGAAATTCTTGTCATGGTCGTTAGGGGTCAGATCAAGTTCTTGTTCAAGTTTTTATATTAGTAGCCTTGTATCAATGTTATTTATCATTTTGGAAAGTTTCATCAAGTTCTGGGCAGTGACATGGATTCTAGCCTCGAAAAGGTGGCACAAATTTCGCAGTCTCAGGCACAGAACTGCTTGAAAAAGGCCACAGTTGCATGTAGGCCTTGTTGTGGGAGCGACTAGAGGGTCTCAGTTGCATGGAAGGCTTGTCATGGGAGCGACTGCGGGTCTAATTCAGTCAAGAAGCAGGTTCTCTTAGGGGTTAGACACCTAGAGGGGTTAGTTGATTCCTGAAGGTTCTGTAGTTCCCGAGGGAGGTCTTTAAAGTGTTGGTTTGTTGGTGCCACTTCCTTAAGGTGATCTAAGAAGTCGAATCATATCATAGTAAATCTTCATGTTAGGTCCCTATAATACTAGTGTATCCCCCTTTTTGTTATTGTTGTGCCCATGTAGTCCCCATATTGTTATTGTTGTGTCCCATAGAAGCCCACTATTTTATTATTTTTCCCTTACATTATTATTGTTATGTAGGCTCTAATTATAATGTGGCCCCTTACACTCCTATATATACAAAGGAGGTCTTTTCATTTGTATCATCCAATAATTTTTCATTTATGTAATACAAAAGAGGTTTCTCCCTCAATGAGGAAAAAATTTAAGTCTTTGATCTACCCTCTTTTCTTTTCTTTGAGCTAGTTGCATAACATTTGGTATTAGAGCTTTGGATTCTAGGGTTTCAGTTCTTCAAATATGTCATCCTGTAATTTTCGCTATAATGTTTTTTCTACGAGGCTTCAGAATATGAAATTTCGACCACATGGAACTAAAATATTTGTTAACTTCGTGTACAAATTGCATATCTTTGTTCACTATATTTTCTGAGATATGATCCCGGGAAGCGTTGTTGCGACTATAACCACCCTCCAAAATTTTGTCTTAGCTTTGTTTTGGAGCCTCCCTACCAACCTTTCACAGCAGCATGTCTTGCCTTGTCATGTACACAAGCTTCAGTGGTTTTCTAATAGATTTCCAACCTGTTCATCAGATCTTGTTGCATCCCCCTCACATGTTGTTTCTCTGGACTTGGTCCAGTTGCAGGTTAAGCAGATCCCTCAAGAAATTGTGCAATTTTGGAGGGGAACTAACCTTCCCTCAATAAATTCCGCAATTTTGGAGGGGAACCAGCCTTCCCTCTAGAAATTGCGCAATTCTGTCTGGCAGCCTGCTGGGCTCCAAAATTGCACAAATTTGCCTATCACTGTTCACTGGAAAAATTGTGCAATTCCTCCTAGTAGGGCTTCTTAGCTTAGAAATTGTGCAATTTTGGGCAGCGGTCAGCTGCTTTGCCAATAAATTACGCAATCCCTCTGGGTAGCCAACCCAGCTCCCTCCTAAAAATGTGCATTCCCCCCCCCAGCTGAGCAGACTATTTCATGTGTAGTTGGGTTGACCGATTCCCTCCTCGACCGAGCAAAACTGATTTGCATGCATGGGCTGATTCTCCCAAGGCGGCATGCAAAGGCATCCCTCGATTTAGGGATCTTTTTTTAGCAGCTGGAGGTGACATGTAAGGATCATTCCAGAAACCTCCCACCAAGTGTCACTTTTCCTAGATTTGTGGCATGTGCGTCACAACCTCGATTAAACTTATCAACCGGATACTGTAAAGCTCATTCCTCACATTGACCTTGCAGCTCTAACATCCCACATTACATATAGGAGTCATCGACACATTCAACTTAGTTGTTTTGGGGTAAGCCCATCTTTCATGTTTTTTGTTACATATCTGTCGCTTCTTGTGTTTCGCATTGTGTGATTGTTGTCTCCTTTATTTCAGTGAGCGCTCCCTGTCATTTTGATGTATGTTAGCTTGTAGAAGCACCATTTCAGTTTTCATTCACATCTCATTACTGTCACATGCATGACACTGTTTTGCACGGACAGTCACCATTGCGGTGACTCACTTCACACACATGCATGCTTTCCCGTTTTCTGAATCTTGCACTTGTTGTTTGCATGAATGATCATTCACTCTTGTTTGCACTCATCTCTTCATGAAATTCACACTTCTCATGTTTTCAGTCACCCGTCGACTGGACTGGGCTGCCTTGGCCTAGACTGTGCCTTGCTCAACTAGCATTGCCCATTTATGGAAGCGAAGGATCTGCCTTCCCTCCAAAAATTTCTCAAGTCTAGCCATGCACTAACCTCCAGGCTTGCATTGCACAATTCTTGGAGGCAGTGTCCTGTCGGCTGCAAAAACTGCGCAATGTAGTTTGCTGGTTGCATGTCACTGCTGAATGAAATTGTGCATTGTGCAGTTTCGGTCCCTAGCAGGCCAAGATGGACTGTGCATTGCATAATTCCAGCAGTCAGTTAGCCTCCTAATAGCCCACATTGTGCCTTCCGTAGTTTTGGCAATCAGTCTCCCGACCTCCCAATGGAAATTGTGCAACCTTCATGATCATTCACGCATGTATGTTGCAAGCCACTTCTCAAGTTAATTTTGGTTTTAGACTGACAGATTTCTTGCCATGAGTGTTCCCATGTCTCTAGGTATCGCAGGTGTTCATCTGCCTCTCAATAGCACAGGTAAAATGGTTTCCAAGAGAGTAGAGTCAAAGACATCGTTCATTGCACACTTGGGGATGCAGTCAATCAAGTGTCTATGAACTTGCCTACCCATGAAGATCTCAAGTTGTTCGTAGACAAGGACATCACGATATTATGGCAGCAACATCACAACAAGAAGCACCATCAACAACAACTAAAGGCAGCATATCAGATGCAACGAACGAAAGAAGAAGGTTTTTGACAACACAAAGGTAGAACAAAGTTGCAAGCTCAAGCAGATCCACTTTTGATGAAAGCAACTTTGGAGACTCAGGCTATGAGGTGACGGTGCGACATGAAGATCACTTGAAGGTAGAGAATGGAACAAAGAAGGAGTATCATGTTCTGAAGCAACAACTCAAGGAAGAACAGAAGTTGCATAGATGAGAGAATGAGTTGTAGCGGGAACAGGTATAGCAGGGCGTGCAACATGCACTCATGGATGAAACTGCGCTCGTACAAGTTATAGATCCATCCCAGCAGCTGGCACGGAGCAGACAAGGTGATCAATGTTGTTGATCGCATGCAAGGGAATACAACAACATGCATGTCATTGTGTGCACACATGCGATCCCACCCATTTGGCACACTCACAAAGGCAAAGACAAGAACCAAGTCTGATTGGAGGTGAACATGTACTTCGACAAGTTGATGCACATGGCCATCGACACATGTTTGGAGATCAGTGCATACACTAAGCATGAACATGGTGCTGGTCCGGTCACACCCAGGATGACCATCCGCATGCTATCAGACGAGTTGGATGGAGGAGCCATATCAGTGCACCCAGATGAAACACTGGCAAAAGTTCGCTTCAACAATATGTCACCATTAAGCGCACAAACACCATCACTAACAACCAAGCTTGGCATCAGCTCTCCACCTTTGACCATCACAAGCATGTCAAAGAGTTGGTCTCACCACAATGTTCCAAGTGTCAGTGATGTCTTGATCAAGCCATTTTTTCTCACATGGGCACATGTGCATTGTAATGTAACTTCTTGTCAAGTGGAAGTTCAAGTGTCGATAGTTGGATGTACAGTCTTAGAGTAGATGAAGAGTTATGAGGGTAGATGAACTGTCACAAAGGGGAATGTCAAGGGCAACCCCACCCTTTTCTACAAATAGTCCCTCATAACTCTTTGTAAAGGCTTTTGGTCAGCCAAGCTTTGATAGGAGTATCTTAGAGAAAGCTTGGACAATATTGTAATGAGCCTTGGCTTCTCCACTACATAGAGCTAGTATATCTCTTTGGAGGAGTAGGCGGTTGTGGCTATAACATTCCGCTATCGGGGCTAGCAGGTGTACATGGATGTATTGTATGATTGGAACTTACACTTCTTACTATAACAGAGCCAACACGTTTTCATGCATACGTTGTTCTTGTAGTTAGACTATTCTGGTTGCTTTACCAATGTATGTTATTTAACTTACACATTTGTGTATGAACTATTTTGTATGCAATTGTATGAATCTTGTTGCAGACATGTTCTTAGTTTAACCATCACTTTGGATTGCTCACTATCTTGCTTTCCATCTGCTGATTCATCTTTGCTCGTGTGTTCCCTTCCAAGCCAAGTAATATTACAGGTTTCTAAGAGGCGCACTCACCTCCCTTTCCATGTGTTAGAACCGTTCATGCACCTTCCTTGACTCACTGCAGTTGTCACACCCTTACTACCCACAGGGACATCTTACTTGCCTCTATGTGAAATTGCAGTCAATGCATTATTGTACAACCCACTACTGGGACTCCTACACCAAACTGTTTGAGGTCTAATTGGGACTTCTTACCAGGGAGATCCCCTGACATGTTAGCGGGTCCAACACCGTCAACAGGAAGTTAGGGTTTTTGTAGGGTCCATAATTCAGTCTCAAACGGGTGACCTAGGGAAAATTGTCATAACTTCATTTCAAGAGTAAAATTTGAATTATGTAAAAAGTAGTTGAAAGTGCTCAAAATGTAGTTTTTTGTGTAGCAATTTCAGGGTTGAAGGTTGAAACAATGACGTGGCATCTTGTGCAACATTTCTCAACTGAACCAGTTCATAATCAGAGCATTGTGGGATATTTTACATAACTCTTTCTTGAAGAATCCAATCTCAGTATGACTTATGGGGTTGGAAGGAAGGCTCTGAGGGATACAACAGGAATAAATTTCATGACTTGGAGATCCAAAATTACGGAGTTATAACCGTTTCAATATCGAGCTCCTAAAATCAAGAAAAATACGTATATTTTTTTAAAAATTGCATAACTTTTATTTGAAAAATCAGTTTGAAGTGATTCCAAGGGCATATTGAAGCGTAGATATTAGTTTTGGGTTCTAAAATGATTCCCAAGAAAAATGATTCTCCACCCATTAAACCCTCATAAATCTCTACTATGACTCATGAAGAGGAAGAATTGCAACATGATATATCAAAATTATGGGACCAAGTGCAACAAATTTTGCTCTCACAAAGAGCAACCAAAGATGAACTAAAAGGGGACAAGGATGGTTTAAAAGCAGAAATAAAAATTGGCATGGATGGTTTAAAAGAGAGATGAATGGTTTAATAGCATACATGGAATGTTTGAAAGAAGGTTTGACAAAGTTTCTACAAGAAATATGGTGGCCTGGTGCAGGCAATATGGACAAATGGCTAAAACCTGAAATAATTTCTTCTAATTTTGGCTGATTTCTCCTTCTGTTTCAACAGGTGTATTAGTCATCTATTATTAGCCTAACTGCTTCATGAATTTTCCCTCTAATCACCTGTTGATGCCTCGAAAATCGCTGCAACAACATTGGGGATAACCACCCGGTCCGGACCTTAGTACAGCTCCTTTTCCGTTTGGAATAGTGGCTCCGACTGGGGATAATGGGACCAGTTTCCCAAAAGTAGATAAACGGGATGAATGAATGATATATAAACTAATTTAACGGTGATCGAATAACTAAACTATCAACAAGAATACTTAAACTATAATCTATCCCGGGAACTTATTTGAGCTTTAAAGTGCAGCGCTTGATGATCTGTGTCTATAAACAGGCATATAGATGACTCTATTTAACAGACATAGACATTATTTCATTCATGATTACTATGCTTAAATAGTTAAGCAAAGCGATTAAAGCGATATTACCACACTTATCATTTATATCATTGACATATACATGATTAGAAAAGAAACACATCATAAAACATCCAATAGTGGAATGAATCTAGATCTGCTGTTACAGCGCATGCATATAATCAATAATAGCAAGAATAATCACATAGCAATTCACATGAAAGGAATGAATTCAGACATAGATAGAAATACCATATGAGCCGCGTGACACTCCCAATATCAATCGCTACTTGTAGTTCTTCCTTCAACGCGAAAACATTCTCAACAAAGACAATAGTGCACAATTGCATAAAAAGCTTCCTTGTCGAATTAAGAACAACTGGTCCAGTTTTATAAAAGAATATTGACTGGAGCACAAAAGTGGAAACTTCAGTCTTTTAAGTTGTTGTGGGGAAAATGCCTATGCAGGACGATCCTATCCACCTAAGGTGTGACAGTGCCTTAGCAACAAACAGATACAGCTATTCTGGTTTCTTCCTTTATGAAATGTGAAAGAGGGGAGATCAATAGACTTACCGTTGTCTTCCGTTTGTCCCTCGATCTAGATCCTCTTCTCTTTGGGTGTTCACAGCTACTTGCCTCCTCGCTCGTCCAAGAGAACAACTACTTGATTCCCGTGAGATCACAAGAGAACAGCTACCTGCGACAAGAGAACAGCTACTTGCGACAAGAGAAGAACACAACACAAAGGCAGATATTCATATTCATAAATGATTCAGGATTAGAAGTAAATCAAATACACTAATGCAATCATACAAATACACCAGTATATAGGAGAAAACCAAGATAGCTTTATTGATGAATAACAAGGTTCAGGAAGAGATACAACCCAGAGGGCTCCAATCCAGCATCTCCTTCCCAGCAGAATGGAATTCCTATCTTCAGCTCCCTTCAAAGCATTAAGCACCCAATGATCCAGTCTCAAACCAACAGCAATTCTTTGCAATAACAAAATTCCAGCCTCTAGATCTCATGGAGGAGAGATCTATATATAGTTATTTTGGAGAGAGGATGAGTCAGCTTGAGATCTAACTAGTCTCCTCTCCCTCTCTCAGTTATTGAGTCCACTTGGAGGTTCTTGCTTCCACTTGGAGATTTGGAACCTCTTACTCATCACCAGTCGAATTCCCTGAGGCAAGTGTCATTTTGGAAGCTTCCTGAGCATTGACACCTTGAGGAATGAGTCTGCCACTTGTCCAAACTCGCTCAGCGCAGGTGGCTAGTGTTGGAGTTGACATTCAACGCAGGTAGACAGTGGAGCCACTGACATTCAGCGCAGATGGTCAATGGAGCAGTTGACATGATCCTGAATTGACTTGTTTTTGAGCAGTTTCAGGTGGAGAACTTCCGTGAATTGTTGTGGTTTGCTAGCCTTGTTCCTCTAGGGGTAGGAACAACATGTTTAGGGACTTTGGATCCCTTAGATTATGGACATTTCATGCTCAATGCTGTAAGGCACAAAAATGTCTATAACAGTTGCCCCCTAAAGTATGAGGTCATTTATCGGGTGAAATGCTTTATCTAGGAAGGTCCGAAGTTCATCCATTTGCTAGGAGGAGACCTGTAATAAGATACAATACAATACATTATGATTCATACTGCTTTCATGATCTAGCTGAGGCGGGCATTCCCATGCTCAGCTTTATAAATTCATTTTTGTACATAGAACAGACGATCGTCTGATAGTAGACTGATAATTTTGGTGAAATTATCATCCTTTGAGTAGGATGATCATCTGCTGCAATGATGTACATGTCAAATGTCTTTATTTTTCCTGAATATATATCGCAGCCTGGATGGATGAAACTAGATCCGGGTTCTTCAAAATCGTTCGATCTTCACTCTAAGTACAAGTCGATCCATGTGAGAATTGTGCTGAAGTCGAACATGGAAAGACATCGCTTGATTACCGATCAATGAGGTAAACCGTTAACAAGCGCGAGAGGAATCACCGATAATGATAATGACCCTCAAGATACTGCAGTACAATTCACGTGGTGTGAATAAAGGACTTGGCGTCGAACACCACGCGAAATCTTCTGGTCAAAGGTCATTGATGTATACCTGTCGCCGGAAGTGAGAAACTTGCCATTGAGGCATGCAAGCTTCAAAGTACTGAAGGGGTAGTTCCTAGATCAACTTCTTGGATAATGAGCTGATGTCGACAAGAAGCGATCCGTCAAAGGAGGGCCTTAATGAATCCCACATCAGTGACACGGAACGGAGCTAATGATTTCAATGGAGGTGAAAACGGTCTGTGACATATGATTCAGGGTGGCAATCATGAATGGATGAAGGATAATGTATGGCAGTGGATGGGACCCGGTTGACTCTTTCTGAACGACTTCTCTTGAACATATGGAGACACTGATGCGATGGATCGGTAGCATTACCCCAAGTATGGATGGTATGGCGAGACCATGGTGATGTGACCGGTGAATGAAACAACCCAACCCGTTGTGGTACGGAGGAAAAGTGTCATGTTCAAGAGCGACCTGCTACCATCAAAGTTTTCTTGATTTTCTCCCAATTTTTCCCCAGTCATTGTTGACCAGTACCTCTTTATTTTTGTCAAGCTTGAGGAGGATAACATATGCTTGTTCTATAACCTGCCCTTCAGGCAAGCCCATCGCTATGTTTTAACGAGCCTAGCGATAGTGAAACTCGTTCTCGTCTAAAGACAAGTTTGTCGCTATTTAGTGGTTTTAACGAGTCTAACGACAAGGAAAACTCGGTCCTTTTCATTTTTAGAGAGTCTAAAAAGGTACATAAAGTTAACTCCAAAATTCCTTTTTCGTCATCTAATCCCTTAAGTCCGAAAAAGTATAAAACAATACAGAGGGGATGAGTTTTCGATAGTTTTAACGAGCCGAACAAAGCAAGCGCTCGATCTTTTTGTGCAATAATCCCTCAGGTCCAAAAAGATTAAAATCTAGAGGAGGGATAGCACTTCCGGTCACTTTAACGAGCTGGAAGGCCAAAACTCGGCAATCTTTTCATATTTTACGAGTCAGTTGAAAAGAGCTTAAAGAAGACTCGTCTTTTGAGGAACGAGTGATGAACAGGGTTAGGAGTTGATTCCAGGTACAGGTTGGAATTCTCCAATCACGGCAGTGTCACAAGGATGGCTAGGTGAAATCACTCTTCGCAGTTGTTCCTCAAAATGGGTAAACAATCAGATGGAGGTAAACGATCAACCAAATGAAAAGTGGAGGTGACGGTGCAAACACGACCAAGGCTTTTATGGCAGATGAGGTTACATACACAATGGTTATTTACCGGAATAGGTTCATTTTTTAACGAGCTTGAATGTGCCAAAACACTGCTCAAACTTATGTTTATTTTTTAACGAGCATGAACTATGTGCTAAAACTGCTCGGATCTTGCGTTTATTTTTTAACGAGCATGAACTTTATGCTAAAACTGCTCGTTGATAAGTTTGCATGCCCCCAGCATAACAACGCAAATCGAGGTGCATGCCCCCCGAGCTTCATTGCATTCAACTTGGTGGTTGGAATGAAGGTTTACCTTTGAGATTTGGAAAGGGGATTGTTTTCATTTTTTAATGAGGTTGACACAATAAAAGAACTATCCTCATGACTCCTTGTTTCATTTTTTAACGAGGTCGACACGAGATAAGAACCGTCCTCAGAGCCCACTGTATTTACAGTATTTCTATCAGGGCGATGATCCACGCTGACAAAATGTTTAGGAATCTTCCGAATCCATTAGATATAGAAGATTTCATATTGTAGGTTTCCACTGTGGCCACTTCCGCCAGATTACTTGCAGGCGGTAGGGCAAAAGTACCCATTAAGGCAGGGTCTTTTGGGAGACCTACTCCAATATTTTGAAGCGAATGATTGCTTCCATGGATCATTGGAATGCTTCCCGTAACTTGTGAACTGTCGGGGAGGAAAGTTTGTTGGTCGATGACTGTAATTCCTCCTTGAAAGGGAAATGCAATCTTCCTGAAGTAGGTCGACACAACTGCGGCCATGGCATATATCCAGGGCCTTCCCAGTAGGATGTTGTAATCGAGGTTTCCATCAATTACTTCAACATCAATTCCTACTGTTTTGCCCCCTAGTTCAACTTGCAAGTTACTTAAAATCCCGTATGGAGTGTATGATTGTCCATCAAATGCTTTTAACGTCGTTGACGATCTCGACAAGGGTGGTGAGCCTAAATTCTTCCAGCAACTCATCGACATAATACATGTAGATGCCCCCTCATCAATAATTGTTCGATGAACAGTTTTGTTGAGGGCTTTCACTTGAATAAGGAAAGTTATTTGAGCTGGTAACTGAGGGTCATATCCTTTATGATCAAAGGCCACAAGATTGGAGTCCATTGGGTCAATTTCACCTATTGCTGATAATAAAGCTTGCTCTTGGGAGAGGCAATTTTGCGGTACCTCAAGCGTCGACATAGCGGATGGCGATTAGGCCAGGTCCTCTATTATATTATAATTCTGTGCTATTTTTGCACGAGGATTAAATGTCGACTTGTACACTACTCCCTTTGGCGACTTTATCATTTGTTCACGAATGGTGGGTGGCACAACTTTGGTCAAAGTTGTTGTCGAACTACTAGGTTGTTCATTAGCCTTGTTATTCGACACCTGTATTGTAGCAATAATGCTACAACTCCTGGGGCCTCCTATCTCTAATTTTATCAACCCGGTAGTTCGTACAAACTTGGAAGCGACGGTGCTGTATGCACAAGTACTAGCTCTTGTCGCAGCTGTCACTTGGTCAGCTAGCACAAGTCCGCTAGGGCTCAAGCCAACTTCTATATGCTCTCAGAAGAAGCTTGCTAAATGATGGACGAAGGCTATCTTAGAGGAAATTAATATACTTTGCAAAGATGAACTGAAAGCCAACCAAAACATGGAAACCCTAGTTAACCCTAATCTGACTAGCTTAACCTCTATGATGCAATGGTGGGAGTGCAAGTGTCTGGAAATGATGCCATTACTTCTAATGATGTGAAATGCATGAACTTAAACTACTTTTATTGAAAAGAACGTGTTTTTGTATTTTTGCTTAAATGGTTGGAGTGCTTATGATTTTGTTTCTTATTAGGGTTTGGTTGTGCAGAGGTGGTGCGAAAGGAAGGAAAGCTTGGGACAGGTCAGGGGGGCTAGGAGAGGTCCCAGGGGATCCTTAGCATCAGTCTACAGAAGTCTACAATGTTCGTATGCTTGGCAACCACGTTTGCAGGCTTCTACAGGATGTCTGCAGGGGATCCTACAGGAAACTCAGGGATTCTACAGGAAGTCTGCTAACTTCTACAGGATGCTCTACCATGGGAGTCTTAGGTGATGGTGAAGTGATTGGGTGGTATGGGTGGATAGGTAAGGTGGAGACGGAGCTTGTGATGACTCAGGGGCAGAGAAATAGGACAGAGAAAGAGTGCACGAAGTGGTTGGTGGATAGAAGGATGGGATCAACGAAAGGTCAAAAAGATGAAGCTACGTGGGCAATGGAAGGGTTGGAAGGTGAACGAGCTGAACAGAGGTCGAGTAGGTGGCTTGAGGAGAGGTTAAGAAGAAGAGAAAGGAAGTAGAAGGATATGGAGCAGTGTAAATAAAACAAATTACTTATGTCTTGCACCAAAAATGAGAATTCATTAACCTATGCTACCTGTGCCATTAAACCTATGAACAGCAATGTAAACCGAGAAAAGAAGTCGTGCATGGAGTGAAAATGAAGAAGTAGGGTTCAATATCAAAAGTGCATGGATGGATCTTCAATGAAAATGACTATGTTGCAGCTTGCATGGAAGTAAAAGACTGCGTTCTTTTTGGTGGTTGATATGGACTGCACCCCAATCCCTAAACAGAGATGGCAGTGAAGGCACTAACAACCTTTTTCTTGGAGCTCCAGTGGATTACAAACCTCCTATTCTGATCTAAACAACTGAAAGTGATTTAACCATAAACTAATCCTATGCAATTCTCATTAACCAAATCAAATCAGCAAACTGTATTCTTTGAAATGCATATCAAAACAAGGAAACACAATGCTGGAAAGAAAGGTAAATAACACTACAAGAAGAGGAGATCTATTGCTCTTAGGTTGGGCCCTAACCTGATAGCTATAGCTCCCTTAAAAACTCAGAATTAGATCCAAATCTGCTTGCCTTTATTCATAATCAAAAGTCTAATGTCATGCCAAAACTGGCTTACAAAACAACAAAAACCGAGCTGTAACTCGTGCTCAGAGATTACAATAGTAATTCCCAAAAGTCAAAAAACTTCTAACAAAGGCTACGGCCTTCATATTTATACAAAATGAGGATCAAGCTGGCTTCCTCCATTCGTGGAGCTTGGCTGTCCAACTGAAAGTCAAACTGCTGATCCTGTAGAACGTGTTGGCTGCCTTTAAGCTCGGTGGGGAGAGCTGTTGGAGCTCGGAGTTAAGGTGAAAAGCACGAGGGAAGTCATTTAAAGTTGTAGACAACCTCCCTATAAACATGCAATGCCACCTTTGCTGTCTCCTTGTCTCCTTCTGCGTGGTATTTTGCTCTCTTTAATGCCAAAAACCTGAAATCATCATGTATTAGCCACATAGATATAATGCCTGCCCTTCTTCCTACAAACAACACGAATATACTAAGAAATGAATGCATAAGTGGTAAAAGATGAATGGTTGAACAAGGTAAGTAGGCCAATATGAGCCCAAATTGTACCAAAAATTGGGGCTCATCATCACCCCCCAGCTGAAATATTTGCTCATCCTTGAGCAACTTTGCTCTGGCTCCTCGTCCTTGGCCGAGAACTAGAGCCCGGAGCATGCTCTTCCTTTCCTTTTTTTGGTGGCCCTGCCTTTTCTGCCCCTGGTGGTGACGAGGGTGGCGCTTCTTCCCTCTTTTCCGTTTCCTTGAGCCGGGCTTCGGAAGCCGATTGGCCTATTTTTCGTGTCCAGGAAGTTATTTTTGGGCTTCCCCTCTCGGGGGTGGCCGATGTTTTAGAGGGGGTTCTTTCACTGGGTGAAGTAGGGACACCCCCTAAAATGGTTTGGCTGCTAGGTGGAGGCTGCGGCTTGCCCGTGTTTATTCTCTTACTTCTCCTGGCTTCAAAAGGTAGAGGGATCTCCCTCTCTCTCTTCTCCTTCGGCTTTGGAGGTGTACTGAGGGCAGCCAGCATAGCTGCTGCCTCCCTTTCGAGAATACCAGCCTTCTCTTTCTTGCGTTTTGCTTTCTCAGGACTCCTTGTAGAGGGTCCCTTCTTTTCAGATTTCGGGCTTCCTGTAGAAGCCCCTGCTTTACCCACTTCCGGGCCTTCTGTAGAAGATCCTTTCTTTACCAATTTTGGGCTTCCTATAGAAGACCCTAAGCCACTCTCGAGCTTCCTGTACAAGACCCTGCTTTGGAAATTTTCAGGCTCCCTGTAGAAGCCTCTTTTTTAATGATTTTCGAGCTTCCTGTAGAAGACCCTTTTGCCAAT
The DNA here is from genome assembly GCA_031772625.1 of Pinus tabuliformis. Lineage (NCBI taxonomy): Eukaryota > Viridiplantae > Streptophyta > Pinopsida > Pinales > Pinaceae > Pinus > Pinus tabuliformis. The sequence goes on from CM062819.1 coordinate 1,041,954,062, forward strand.
TTCGGGCTTCCTGTAGAAGCCCCTGTCTCTGTTTTCGGGCTTCCTGTAGAAGCCTGTTTCTGCTTTCCTTTAGACATGGGTGTCTCCACCTTTGCTTGCTTAGCTGCATGGGTTTTGCTTTTTGGTTTGGTTGCAGGTGCTGACGAGGTACTTGGGCTGATGTGGACCACCTCAGCTTTGTCCGTTCTGCTCTTCAACCTCTTTTCTCTTGCTGATAAGATGGGTGTGTCACCTTCTTCTTTGTCATCCTTTTCATCGTGCTTCTTCTTTTGTTCTTTCTTCTGCACTGTGGTCGGGGTCTTCTGGCCTTTTTCCCGCTTTCCCTCGGCCACTGCTTCTTGTTCCTCACTGCTGGAGGAACCACTTTCTTCAGTGAGCATCCTTATGTCTCCATCTCTTGTTAAATTCCTGAATGATTCCCATGAGAGGGGAACCTTATATGAATGAAGTGCATCCTCCACAAGAATTTTGATCAACCCATGGTGGGCTACCTGATCTGGTATGCCTTCTTTTAGCTTCGTAGCACACTCCATCAAAGACTGTAGCAGGAAATAAGGAATGCTTAGTTTCTTTTCTATAGGAAGATCAATTCGGTGCCTTAATTCAGTGAGCAACCGAAAGTGATACCCGTACACGATGCTATAACGGCCTTCACAGGTTATATATTTCATGATTTGCAGGCTAACTTCGTTCCATGGTGGCAACAGACTTGTTCTTTGCAGCCCATTCTTGTCCTCCGAGAATTCCTCCTCAGGTGGAAAGAATTCTTTCTTGGCCTGCTGGCTCAACTTCCGTTCTTCCTTATCCCACGGCAGACCCATTGGAAGTTCAGTGATTCGACTGATATATTGCGGGGTGAGCTTGAGGCTTAGGCCCCTGAAATTCACTGTGGCCAGTGTCTTGGATTTCGGCCTCAGAGCCTGCAAGAATTCTTCGACCACTTCATCGTCGTAACCCTGCAGCTTATCACAAAAGGATATCCATTGTGCTCGTGTGAAGAGCTCTACCACTCCCTGGTTTTCCCTTAATTTGGCTGAATCAGTGGGTTCTCGTCTAATAAACCCACCCGGCATGATAAAACAGTTTTCTTAACTAGAGGTGGTGATTGTGGAAGAGATTTTGGTTTACTGAGACAGAGCGTTGAATGTCATGCACATAACCCACAAACTTATCCCTGAGGAACTTAACACAGTTTAATTACTCGACATCCTGTAGAATGACAGTATAGGCACAGTAGACAACAATTTCACCGTTTTTCTATGACCTGACTATGGACGACAATTCTGCCACCTTTAACAACCAGTTGCATGAAGAGTTCAGGGTTACCTCTTTAATTAGCCACCTTTTTACGTGAGGCACCCGCTTTCCTGTAGAAAACCGCGTTCCTGTAGGATGACAACGTTCCTGTAGAATGACAGCGTTCCTGTAGAATGCAGCGCGTGATTTTCGGGAGAGACTGCAGTCGGTCTGCGCCTTGGGTGTGCTTCTCAATCGTTCTAATGGCCAAAGGCTCGGCGTATCACACTGCAGAAGGATCAGGATCGCCGCTCAAGTTCAAAACGGTGGTTGATAAATGCATGAGTGCAATCTAGCCAATTAGATTTTGAATTCGGCGGAATTCGTGGCACAGGGGGTGAGATGTCCCCGCCGGACCATTGGGTGATGTCACCCCATCATTCAACTGCGCGTTCACTTGCTGCCGCACCAATTCCTGTAGATCTGCCGCCGCCTCTTCGGTTAAACTCGTTCTCTCGACGGGATCGCTCTCACGTGCATGTTGCTCATTCTTTTTGTCATGGCGGCCACCCACACATCCAACTAGACCATGAACTGGCCGACGTGGCCGGCCAAATGGCCATATGGCTGCTCAACCCATTCACCTTTACACTTAGCAATCAATCAAAGTAACATTCATGCAGTCTGATGGAAGGAAGGGTCGAGACACTTACCTGCGCGGCTGCACACGATGTTTCGGCTCTTTGGACGCTGATGAGTCGATTTACCTGCTGCTGGCGAACTTACACAGGCCCGGAGGTCCATGTTCACGAGCTGTCGTCGATGGATGGGATGCTTCAGTTGCATGCGCCCACGTTTCCTTGCATATGGCCTGTGTTGTGAATGGTATCCACTCTAGCAGGCTCAACTGTTACAGGACTCCCGCGGGATGTCTTGGAACAGTTCTTCCTCCTTGGGTGCATGCTGCACAACGATGGATGGCCTCATGATCATGCTCTCGGAGCTTCTGGCTGACTGTGATGAATATGGTGTGAGATCTCTAGCGCTTTTTCCATTTACAATTTGCTTTTTCTCGAGACTCATCGATCTGCTTTGCAGGTGCAGGTAACTTTGTTGCATGTCGACAAGGATGGTGGAGCAAGATAACAGCAATGTGCATGGTTGACAATAGTGGCATGCATGTGTCCAAACCGATCCTTAGCCGTTAGATCTCTTCATGAAATGAATTCTGGGCCGTTCTGGGCTTCTACAGGAAGTTTCCTGTAGAAATACAGAGCTTCCTGTAGAAAATCTGCGTCTTCCTGTAGAAACTTTGCATCTTCCTGTAAAAAATCTGCGTCTTCCTGTAGAAGACTCAAGCTGTAATAAAATTGCACATACCTTGGAGAAAACGAGTATTCTTGGAGGGGGTGCTGGTGAGGTGTCCTGACTGCATGATGAGGACCCTTGGCTTTGAGTTGAGAGGCTTCCTCTCCTCCATAGAACACCTGCATGCAATTTTACATAATGAATCTGCTGACCTTGTTTTCTTTTTCTTTTTCTTTTTTTCTTTTCTTTTTCTTTTTTTTGAAAGATAACAGGGGTGCCTCAATGAGGTTTTCACCCTTGCCATCTGCCTTGAGCGCCTCGGAGAGGTTTTCACTCAAGGATCTTTTCAAATCTTTATCTTCTTTTTTTTTTTTTTTTGAAAGACAATAGGGGCGCCTCAATGAGGTTTTCACCCCTACCACCTGCTTTGGGCGCCTCAGAAAGGTTTTCACCCAAGGATCTTTATTATTTTTTTTTTTTTTTTTTTTTTTTTTTTTTTAGATTCTTCAGGGTATGCCCAAAACAGGGGCAGAACCCTTCTCTATGACCAACACTGCCTTCTCCATAGTTTTGATGAACTCTTGTCTTGAGAGAGGCTTCCTGTAGATCTTCAATCGATGCCCATTAACAAGCATGGGGATGGCTTCCTCATCAATGGTCTGAATAAGAACAGATCCATTGTCATGACATTTTTCCACTGAATATGGCCCTAGCCATCTGGTTCTCAGCTTCCCCTTGAAATCTTTGTATCTAGAGTCATACAACAAAGCCCTAATCTGTAGACAGAATTCTATTGAAAGCCAGCTAGCCTTTGAAAGGTCACTCTGTTGATCATTGGACCGAGTAGATAAAAGCTTTCATTAGTCTATTTCTATTATAGATTAAATATGGCCAATCTGTTGCGATCATTCTCATCCATAGACAGAAAAGTCATTACTGAAGTCTCGTCACGGTTGACTGAGTCCGAGTCTGTTGAAAACGAAAATCATGAATTAGTTGAAGACCCTGAACATTGGACTCCTCCTGCTCTAAATTCTACTGATATCTATAAGCTACCTATGACTTTCCTGTTCAAGAAGAAAAACTTTCTGAAAGAGGTAGAAATCACTATTAAGATATCTGGACCTTCTGTGCAAATCCTTGCTTTGAATTTATTCTCTGATGATGAAATTAAGAAATTTCGGCAGTATGTAAAAGATGGAAAGTATTTCTATCTTCATTTTGGGGGGATAAGGATTGGATTAGCTCCACTGTTTCGTCATGGAATTAATACTCCCTGTATTGCTGAACTGTTTGATACCCGTCATCAAAATTATGAACATGCTAGGATTGGTACTATTCAAGGAAACCTTGCTACTGGTTGTCAATATGGAACCATTTATCCTGACTATGCTATTAGTCTGAATGATGTCCATCTGAAAGATTGTTGGAAATTATTGTCTGGTGTCCAAGGGTTAACCATGGCTGAAGAAAGTGAATACCTGTCTATAATTGGACAAGCTTCTTTTCAATTGACTAATACAGCACATCCTAAACTTAAACAGCCTGTCTTAAAGGATTGTGTTACAGTTGGTTTGTCTAATGCTCAAGTTGAAGGTGTTCTATATGATCCTACTGAGTTACCTGGAAACTGGTATTTCCAATACAAGTCAATAGTTGATACTAAACAACCTCAATCCAAATTGAAAAGAGTAACTATTGATAATGGACAAGTCAAGTTGATTCCTCCAAGACCAGTAATTCCTCGACCTGTCTCTAAGCCAAAGAGATATGTGTTTCCTATGATTCCAAATGAAGTTCCTTCAAGTAGTCAAGTTCCTGCTACTATTCCCGAAGAAGAAAGTTTAGGTGAACCTTCTCTGTCACCTAATGAGTTGTATATACCTGAGTATAAACCATTTCTACCCACTGTAAATAAAATGCATCGTATGCGTACTTCTTTTGCTCCTGTTGAAGAATGGCAATATGCCAATCATAGATTTGTTAAAGGTGGCAAATGGCCTCCTCGAACAAAGTTCTGTACTACTTCCTCCTCTTCTAGACAGCCACCAACCCGAGCAGATTGTGCTCCTTTGATAGAACACAATTCTCAGAATACAAATGATCTAGATCAAACTTATCAGATTGGGAATTATCTAACTACTTGGTGCGCACATGCTGAAGAAGTCTTAGATGATTTGGGTTCTCAAAGTGATTTGATTTTAGCCAATCTTAAACTTCTTCATGATGAACAGTCCGCTGAACAGCAGCGTAGAGAAGAGAAAGAGAAAAGAAGAAGACAGAAGAAGAAAAGAGAAGAACAGCCTCCAAAGTTTGTAAAAACAATGGAAATTCCACCTAAATGGGAAACCAGTGATTCCCATGAAGAAGCAGCAGATTTTGCTGAATCTAGTAATAGCCAATTAAGTACTAAAACTGCAATTCCAAAATTTTCCAGTTTGTATAAAAACAAAGGTGAATTGGCTACAATAGAAAATGCTGCAACTCTATTTCCATCGTTTATTATGCCATCCCTGCAGAAAGCAAATCTGCATAAAGACCCTAAATATCCTAGAGTTGAAGAAGATCTCTTTCATACTAATTCCTCTGGATATGTTTTAGATTTAGATAAGTCATCTAATCCAGCAGAATCTATCCGGATTTGGATAGGTGCACTATATCAAATGCAAGTTGTGTCAAAATTGGATAATTTTTCCATTTTCTTGCTGGCGGAGAAACGAATGGCCGGAATTGTTTGGGATTGGTGGATGGGCGCTTCTCAAGAAGAAAGAAACAATGTGGCAGCTTTAGGCTTAGCCACTTTAGAAGTTCTCTTGTTAACTCAATTTGTTCCCGAGCCTCAAGATGAAAAGAAAACAATCATTACAGATTTAACCCGCATGCAATTAACAGATTTAAAAGATTTAGATCAGTTTGGATCTGAATTTATGGGTAAAATCTATAAAGCAAATCTTGTTAATGATCATACTCAGAAGATTGCTTTTCTTTCTAAATTACCGGGAAATATAGGGGATATGATAATGAAAGATATTGAAGTCCAAGGCAAAAAGATAGAACAAATCTATTGGATCGATCTCCTATTCAGAAGCCAAGAGAAAGTAAAATATTTGTGCTGGCAGAAACAGGTTCATGATATTTCTCCTAATTTGAATGTGTGTCGTTCTGTTTTACCCTGGACTCCTTTCCGGAAAAGGAAATCAAAAAGATATGGTAAATACAGACCTAAGAGAGTTATCAATCCTAAACGACCATTCCGTAAATTTAGGTATGTGAAAAAGAGGAAACAACAAAAGAAGGATAATGCTTGCTTTATCTGTAAGCAAGAAGGACACTTTGCACGCAAATGTCCCAAGAGTTCCTCTAACAAACTAAAAGCCTGTTTTGATATTGAAGAATTTGCAGATGACTGGTCAATTGTTGATTCTGATGATGAAGTTTCAGATGTATATATTTTGACTGATGCTTCTCTTTCTGATACTGAGTCTCTGCCTGATATTAGTAATAAAATGAATCTTGCTTATCAAGATTCTGATTTTGATTCCGATGTTTATGAGGATCACTTAAGTGATGATAGTGATTCTGTTGTTTTTGAAGAAGATGATACAGAAGAGTATTCTGATACCTCTGTCACAACTACTACAACTGTTGACACCAAGAATTCTTTGCCAAACTTCTTATCCGTTAAACCCCAGTCCGTTCAGAATTCTTTATGTCCTTATCCGAAGACAGTTGCATCATCTTCCTCTCTCCTCCCTAAACCTAGTTCTGTTGATGAACAAGCCTTTATGAAAAAGATTGTCAGAACTAGTGATCTGTTGTATATTCCTGTTGAAGTTCAAGTACGTGGTGAATGGATTTCTGTTGATGCTTTTATTGATACCGGTGGCTCCAATAATCTTGCTAGACCGTCACTGTTTAAAGGATTATGGAAGCCCTTACAGAATATCCTTAGATCTGAAACCATTGGTGGTTCTGTTAATCTGACTCATTATGTTGATAACATTTCAATGAAACTTGGGGGGAATATAATTAAGATTTCAGCTATTCAGCATTATGATAACTCAGCAAGTTTATTTCTGGGAATGCCGTTCATTAATTCAGTGTTGCCTGTTACGATCAGTAATGATAAAATCATTTGTAACATCAAGAAGAAAGCAGTCTCAGTCCCCAGGTTAACTATGGCTAATTCTGAAGCCCGAAAAGATCAGAGTCAGAAAAAGGTAGGTTTAAAAAGGCAACCCAAACAGAGAAAAGAATCTCATGATTGGGAAGAAGTGTTAAAGATTTATGAAGCCAAAGCTCAACCTACCCAAAAGGCCAATAGGGATCCTAATTGGTCTCCTGAACAAATTCAGATATTTGAGGAATTGCTAAAATGTTGTTCTACTAATCCTCAAGCTTTTTGGACAACTCAGAGCCCGAAACAAGAAATTATCACTCTGCATGACAATGGAGTGACTGGCAAATTGATACCCTGTACTCCTGATGAAGAAAAAGAAATGCGCAAACAGATTCAAGAATTGCTAGATCTTAATTTGATTGAAGTAAGTGAATCTCATTATTCCTGTTCTGCATTTCTAGTTCGCAATCATTCTGAGATTGTTCGTGGTAAAGATAGGATGGTGATTAATTATAAGCCTTTAAATGCTATAACTAAGAGCTTTAATTATCCCATGCCTCGACAAGAAACAATCATGCAGAAAATTCATGGCAGTAAGATATTCAGCAAATTTGATATGAAATCAGGATATTATCAGATTCAAATTGCAGAAGAAGATCGTCCAAAAACTGCATTTACATGTCCTGCCGGGTTCTTTCAATGGCGAGTTGTGCCATTTGGTCTCAAAAATGCTCCTGCATTCTTTCAGCGTCGAATGGATCATATTTTTGGTTCATACGATTTTATTGTTGTATATATTGATGATATCCTTGTATTTAGTCCAGATCTCGCCTCTCATTTGAAGCATCTCCAAATATTTCTTGACGAAGCCCGTAATCATGGTTTAGTCTTATCTGAGAAGAAAATGGTTTTATTTCAAGACAGTATTGATTTTCTCGGCATCACCGTTCGCCAAGGTAAAATTCAGATGCAGCCTCATGTTTTACAGAAATTATCTGAATTTCCTGATCAATTACAAGATAAGCCAATGATTCAGCGATTTTTGGGAATTCTCAATTATGTTCATAAATATATTCCCAATCTTTCTGAAAAGACTTCTCCTATTCGAGAATTTATTAATGGTGGTTGGTCTGATGAAGCTACTCAAGCGGTTCAATTATTGAAACAAGAATGCCAAACATTACCTACTTTAAAACCGCCTGGTACTGGTTTTCTCATCTTACAGACTGATGCTTCCGACAATTTTTGGGCGGCTACTCTTTTTGAGAGAAGGCAAGAAGGAGAAAATGTTGAAGAAGTTCTATGTGCCTATGCTTCAGGTGAATTCTCTAAACATCAGAAAGGTTATTTTCCTGCTGAAAAAGAAACCCTTGCAATATTCAATGGAATTCAAAAGTTCGAAATTTATTTGGCACCTTCAAAATTCTTGATTCGAACTGACTCAATGAATTTCAAGTATTTCTTGAATGCCAAGATATCTCAACAATTAGCTCGTGGGCGATTATTAGCATGGCAAATGTGGTTTCAGATGTATGAATTTGATGTTGAATGGATTCCTGGAAATTCTAATTATTTACCTGATGCCTTAACCAGAGAAATGAACAAGGTACATGTACATAGTGAAAGTCTTTTCACCATTGCAGGAACCAGTCCTGCTGATGATTCTTTTGAAACTTTTGTACAGCGTTTTAAGATTTTAGAATATTTGTTATCCGATGTCACTGATCAAATCAAGAAGATAATTGGTCTCCGACTAAGAAGAAATCAGTGGATACAAAGATGTCAAGCTTGGCAACATAAAATTGTTGGCGTCTTTCTAAATCTCAATGAAGAATTGGTAAAGGTTTATCCTCTACCAAATTTACAGGTTAAGCTCTATTTTCAACAGCTCGATGACACTTAGCTCAGTCATTATACTCCAGATATGATTCAAACTCTGAAAACTCTGAATTATTATCAGATTATTGGTGCAATTGAGTTTTCTATTTCTATGTATATTTCTTCTAAAATGTTAGAACTGGAGGAGGTAAATATGAATGGTCTTGTTGAACGCTTTTTGAAATCTCTCAAAATTCCAGATTTATTTGAAGAGATTGAAGCAGCATATCTCCAACAAAATACTGAAGCTTTTGTTAATACTGATTCTTTCCCTCAATTTGAGATGTTTCAGTCTTTTGCTGATTGGGAGATAAGAGATGGTAAGTGTCAGAAGAAACTCCAAGTCAGAGCTTCTCAATGTGTATTAAGGACCTTGCAGTATTTAAGAACATTTACAGAACCTTGGGATTATCAGAATATGGAATTCCGTAATGCTATTGAACCAAATCCTTTTTCACAGCTTTACGGAAAGGATAGTATTATGAAATCTACATTAGCTGAAGATCCAGATCAGATTAAAAAGATTTCATTATGGCTTCAAGATTTTCATTCGTTAAAACTACCGGAGAAACTATCACTGATAAAAACCCTCGAACTTCTGCAAGGAAAACAACGAGTATTTCGATTAATAGTTAATCAGAAGGCTGTTATTACTATTAATGTATATTCTTGTTCATGGTCCGAAGATGCGGTTTGCTTGATCAATCTACTTCTCTCTAATCGTGTCTGTTCTTCAATGGTGTTTGAAATAGGATGGCAAGAACAAGGAAATCTTAGTCATCAATGTAAATTATGGGTTCAATCGAGTATTGAACAATCTGTAAGTATGTTTCAGATTTTTAAATGGGAGTTATTAGATGGGGTTGAACTGGCTGTACAGTCTTTGCCAGATTTCAGAAATAGCAAGAAAGATAATTTCCTTGGAATTGAAATCGATCCCTTTGCATATGTGAACCGATGGAATAAAGATGATTATCTCTTTCCATCTAAAAGTTTAAAAAAGTCTGCAGATTCGATCAGATTTACTTATGACACAGGTCAGAGTTCACATGCTCCACAAAAAGAAGATTCCTCCATTACAATCCACGATCCAAAAGGAAAAGCTAAAGTGAATAGCGAAAAAGAAACCGTATATGTGGATATTTATCAAGATGCTCAAGAACAAAATGACCCTACCTGGGAAAAAGAATATCTATCATGGCTTACATCTTCCTGGAAAGATCCTCAAGATACTTTATCTCATTTATCGTACCATTGGGATAGAGTCAAGACTCCGTCAGATTCCGAGATGGGATATGATAGCGATAGAAGCCCGAAAGGTTCTTGGTAACGAATCTCTTTGTCAGCAATGTGACACTGTTGGTCACATGTTGTGACGAATCTTTGTACAAAAGAAAAAGTTGAGTAGACACCGTCAGTGGAATAAGATACTGACAGGACCCTCAATTATTTCTACTTTTATGTCATGCATTAGGTCAGCTAGATTCGTTTGTTAGGTTATTTAAGAGAGAACTCTCTCATAGTTTAGGCATCGTGAGTTGTGAGTGCTTAGTGAGTTTGTGAGTGTGTGTGTGTAATCAGAGCTCATATCTTTGAGTTTCTATGGTGTGTAATTTTACTTTGAATTAATACTGAAGCCTGCTGGGCCGCCAGTCTGAGGACTGTTTCTTTTAAGAGCATCGTGTGAGAGATAGTAAGGCGCGTTTGAGAAGCGACAGGAGTTCGCAAAAGTCCGTGCAAATCTCTGGTTGATGTGTTGAAGAAATTTGCAGAAGGCGTTCGCTTCAGTTGTTCCAAGTAAGTTCCTAGACGATACATCTCCCGGCTGAAATTGCTTGTCATGGAGATGTTGGTCATGCCACACCTTTCTCTGAAGTTGAACCACTTCCGAGTGAAGGAGGGCCTGCATTCGGTGCTCATCTAGTCCATTCAGCTGCAATAACCTCTCTTGTTGTGCATGGCTGAGATCTAGGTCCAGCTGAGTTGCCATCCTCAAAGTGTTGTATTCAAACTCAATGGACAACAAAGCTTTCTTCCCATAGACCAGCTCATAAGGAGTGAAGCTGGTGGTGGTCTTCCAAGTGGTGTTGTAAGCCCATGTGGCTTCAACCAGGCGATCTTCCCAGTCCTTTCTGCTGCTGCTCACCACCTTAGTCAAGATCCCTTCTAATGCTCTATTGGTGACTTCCACCTGCCCATTTGCTTGAGGGTGATAGGGGGTGGAAGTCCTATGCTTGATCTTGTGATGAGCTAGTAGATCTTCAACCAGGTTGGATGTGAACTGGCTCCCTTGATCGGTGACCAGCTCTCTTGGATAGCCAAACTTATAGAAGATGTTTTCTCTTAGGAACTCGGCCACCTTTTCTTCTGTTGCTGCTTTGATTGCTTTAGTCTCTGCCCACTTTGTCAAGTAGTCAGTACACACAATGATGTAAGACAGTTGCCTCGAAGGAGGGTTGATTGGGCCCACAAAGTCCATACCCCACTTCTCAAATGGCTCAAGAGTCACTTGAGGTTGGAGAGGCATCTCATCCCTTTGGGTTGGTTTCCCCATTCTTTGGCATTGGTCACACTGGCTGACATATCTTCTGACATCTTGATGAAGTGTGGGCCAATAGTAGCCTGCTTGCAGGATTTTGAAGGCAGTTCTCTTTGCTGCAAAATGTCCTCCACAAGGTCCATCATGATAAGTGAGGAGGATATCAAAGACTTCCTCCTCCCTTACACAACGCCTTAAGATCTGATCGGGGCCAAGCTTGAACAGATTGCCCCCGGTCCAAGTAAATGAGGCACTTTTTCTGATGATTCTGCTCTTCTCTCTTGAAGATAGGTGCGGAGGGAACTGTGCTGAAACAAGGTAGTTTGCTATATCAGCAAACCATGGAGAGAGTACTGAAATAGCAAACAGATGTTCATCGGGCATCTGGTCATCCACTGTTCCATCCTCATCTGCAGACAAATCCAATCTAGATAAAAAGTCAGCAACAACATTTTCTCTACCTGGTTTGTCAACAACGGTCAAATCAAACTGCTGCAATAAAAGTAACCATCTAATAATACGAGCATTCACATATGGTTTATTCATTAAATATCTAATTGCAGCATGGTCTGTATGTACAAAGGTTTGGTAACCAATAATGTAATGTCGGAACTTGTTCAGTGCATGGACCACAGCCAAGAATTCTTTCTCGGTTACAGTGTAATTCAGCTCAGCTTTGGACAAGTTTTTGCTAACAAAGTAAATGGCATATGGAAGTTTTTGCTCAACTTGTCCTAAAGCTGCACCTATGGCTTTGTTCGAGGCATCAGTGTGGATGTGGAAAGGTAGGGCCCAGTTTGGACCTCTCACGATTGGGGCTGACACCAACTTGTCCTTCAATTCATTTAAAGCCCTCTGACAATCGTCAGTCCATTTAAACTCCACATCTTTTGCCAACAGGCCAAACAATGGCGAGGCTAGCTTGCTGAAGTCTTTAATGAATCTCTGGTAATATCCTGCTAATCCCAAGAAACTCCAGACATCCCTTACCTTTTGAGGAGGTGGAACCTTCTTGATGAGAGCAATTTTGTTAGGATCCACCTGTAACCCTTGGCAAGAAATGGTATGGCCTAGCACGGTCCCTTCAGTCATTAGGAATTCACACTTTTCAGGACTAAGGGACAAGTTCATCTCAATGCATTTGGTTAGGACTTTTCCCAGATTGGACAATGCTTCCTGGAAGTTGGCCCCATAAGGAGTAAAGTCATCCATATAGATTTCCACTGCATCATGGACCAGCTTCGAGAAGATGCTCAAGACAGCTCTCTGGAAGGTAGCAGGATCATTGCATAGCCCGAAGGGAAGAACTCGGTAGGCAAAGGTACCCCAAGGACAAGTGAAGGTGGTCTTATCTTGATCTTCCGGGCTGATTTGGATTTGGTTGTACTCGCTAAACCCATCCAGGAAAGAGAAGAATTTCTTTCCTGCCAGTCCATCCAACACTTGATCTATGAAAGGTAGAGGGAAATGGTCTTTTTTGGTAGCTTTGTTCAGTTCTCGGTAGTCCACACAGATTCTCCATTTCCCATTTTTCTTGGGAACCAACACCAGAGGGGACACCCATTCACTATCTGAGATGGGGTAGATGAATCCTGCATCCAACAGTTTTTGCAATTCTTCCTTGACAATGTCCTTAAGAGCTAGATTCATTCTCCTCTGGGGTTGCCTAAACGATTTACAATCCTCTTTGATGTATATATGATGGGTACAGACCGAAGGATGGACTCCTTTCATTTCCTTATAGCTCCAAGCAAAAGCATCTAGGTGGCTGGCTAACAAGCTATACAGCTCCTTTTCCTGGGAAGGAGATAGGGAGGAGCTGATCTTCAATGCTCTCTCAGGGTCGAACTCCACATTCTTGACTCTGGGAGTAACAGGGTTGGTTGTACAAAGATCCACTAAGGTGCTAGCTTGGGCATCCTCCACCAATTTTTCTAAGGGTAGTGCACTGGAAGGGGGATTCTGGATCAAGGTCTCGATCAAGTCATCCTCGGTTGGGGGGTCTCTTCTAGTGGTATCTAAGGTGCACAGAGGTGCTGAGTACACCTCGTCTTCCTCTCCTTATTCCAACCAGAGTGGTAAGTCATGCTCTAAGGAGGGTTGGGCAGGAGGGTATAGGACTAGCTGCTTGGACATGGGACCATTTTTGATGGTCATGTTTCCTGCACGACAACTTATGTAAGCATCTGCAGTAGCTAACCAAGGCCTTCCCAAAATGAGAGGATATCTAGTAAGCTTTGCCTTTGGTTGCAGAACCAGGAAGTCTGCAGGGTATTCCCAAGAGTCAATAGAGACCAAGACATCCTCCACAATCCCTTCGGGAGTCACGGTGGAGCGATCTGCTAGTTGCAGTACTGTCGAGGTCTTCCTCAAGGAACCCTGAAGATTAAGCTTGAGCATGGTATCCCTGGTCATCACATTAATGGCAGCCCCCAGATCAATCAAGGTGTGAGGTATGATGGTGCCATTGATGTGGACATATACTACAGGACTTCCAGGATCTAGGTACTTTGGGCAGATGACTTGTCCTAGCATAAGGTCAGACAGTTGTCCTATGACATTAATGGTTGAAGCATATTTCTTCCGCCTGCCTGGGTGTTTGAAGCACTTTTCCTTCACCAGTTTGTTGTATATTGGCACATCCTTGATGGCTTGGAGAAGTGGTATTTTCACACACAACTGCTTGAGCTCACCCAGAAGCTCATCCTCCTCTGGGTTGGGTTGTGTGGTGGCTGTTAGTCTCTCAGGAAAGGGTGGAATAGCCTTTGGTTCACTTTCCTGCTTATCTTCCTCATCCTCTAGGGGAGGAGGTTTGCGATCTGGTAGAGTCTTTCCAGATCGAAGATTGATCTCCTGGATCTCCACAGCATAGGTAGGGCATGAGGTTTCCCCAGTGTATACCTGCTGAGCCTGTCTGTTGTTGGGGTTCGGGTTCGGTTGAGTAGGCATTTGAGGTTGCCTTGGAGGAGCAGGAGGTAAAAGCTGAGGTTGGACTGGTGGTGGAGGCAAAATGGCAGGAGGAGTGTTGTATTGGGGCCTCCACCCCGACTGAGGTGCATTCCACTGAGGCTGAGGCTGGGCATGTGAATGGTATGAATGAGAAGTCGGTTGAGTAGGGTACTGAGGTGGATAAGACCATGGAGGAGGCATGGACCAGGAAGGATGAGCAGGGGACCCCAGGAAGGCATAGGAGTCGATTGGTTGGGGTTGTAATAAGCTTGAGGTGCCCCTTGCATTCCCTGCTGATAAGGTCTAGATCCTTGTGGCCTCCTTTGGTTGAGGTAATAGAGAGGTTCAGTGGGAGCTTCTGTCCCTTGGTACATGGCTTTAAACCCCGGTAAGGTTGGACACTGATTTGTAGGATGGTCCTCCTCACAAACGAAACACACTTCAACCGAATGCAATGGGCATTCGTTCTTAGGGTGTCTCCTCATGCACCTAGGGCAGAAGACAGCCAAGGCTCTCTCAGCTTCTTCTTTCTTCTGCTAGATCCTGAATGTGTCCAGCTGCATGGCAATGGTCTGTCTCACCTCACTCTTGAGATCCTCTAATTGATTTGCAAGCTCATGTTTGGAGAAAGGGACACTAGTTGAGGGGAGGTTTCCTCTACCTCGTTTCCGAGCTGCCCTGGAGTGGTTTCTAAACACAGTCTTGATGTCCTCATAAGGAAATTGGTAAATGTCCCCCCCAGCTAACATGTGAAGGGTATCTAAGAGGTCTTCAGGGACTCCTCGGAGCAGGACCAACTTGAGGGATTCAGGTTCAAGTGTGCACCTGGCCCACTTATAGCTAAGTTGGAACCTCTCCTCATAATCCTCTAGGGACTCATCATTTCCCATGGTCATCCGAAAGATTTCCCCCTTGGTTTCCTTGGACCTACAGTAATCCCTATACTTGGTATTGAAAGCTTGCTGCATCTGAGCCCAAGTGGTGATACTATTCCCAGGTAATCCCATGAACCAGCGCAATGTTGCATCCTTAAGAGTTGAAGGGAAGAGTTTCAGCTTTTGCTCATCTTCAGTATAGTCATAGGTTCTACAAAGGACAGCAAACTCAAACAGGAAGGTATCAGGATCTTCAGTAGTCAGTCCATGGAAGTGAGGTAAGGCGGAGGGGCTAATGTTCTTCATTTTCATCTCTCCATTGGTCTCTCGGATGGGGAAGGCACCTTCTATTCTCTCATCTTCTCTTCTATTGTCAGCCATAGCTTCAGATGGAGTGGTCTCTAACTCTTCTTCTTCTATAGGATCTTTGTCTATCTCAGGATGTTCACCTATAGGTTCTTCTGGGTCACTGTCACCAAAGAAGAGAGAAGGGTGATTCAGTGATGTGGTGGGGGTGTTTGGTAGGAATTTGCCTGATTTATCTCAGTTCCTACGAGGCATGAAAGGGAAAAAGGCTTTCTTTTTCTTTTGATTGCTTTTGCTTTTTTCTTTGGTACCTGCAAAACTGAAACAGATTGATCTACAACTAACTATAAAAGATGCAGAATTAAACTGAAAGCAGGAAAGAACTAATCTACTTTGCTCAAATGAAATTGCAAGAATGGAAATGCTAGTCTACGCTTGCAGAAAGGAAATGCTAATCTATGAAAGCAGGAAATGCTAATCTATGAAAGCAGGAAATGCTAATCTATGAAAGCAGGAAATGTCTATGCTACTTTTGCAGAATGGAAATGAAATAAACTACTTAGCAGAAGGCAAGAGTAAGAAAATAGAAGAAAAGCAACAATTACTAATACTCTGACGCTTCACCGGCAACGGCGCCAAAAAGATGGTGGGCTCCAGTATTGTAGCAATAATGCTACAACTCCTGAGGCCTCCTATCTCTAATTTTATCAACCCGGTAGTTCGTACAAACTTGGAAGCGACGGTGCTGTATGCACAAGTACTAGCTCTTGTCGCAGCTGTCACTTGGTCAGCTGGCACAAGTCCGCTAGGGCTCAAGCCAACTTCTATATGCTCTCAGAAGAAGCTTGCTAAATGATGGACGAAGGCTATCTTAGAGGAAATTAATCTACTTTGCAAAGATGAACTGAAAGCCAACCAAAACATGGAAACCCTAGTTAACCCTAATATGACTAGCTTAACCTCTATGATGCAATGGTGGGAGTGCAAGTGTCTGGAAATGATGCCATTACTTCTAATGATGTGAAATGCATGAACTTAAACTACTTTTATTGAAAAGAACATGTTTTTGTATTTTTGCTTAAATGGTTGGAGTGCTTATGATTTTGTTTCTTATTAGGGTTTGGTTGTGCAGAGGTGGTACGAAAGGAAGGAAAGCTTGGGACAGGTCAGGGGGGCTAGGAGAGGTCCCAGGGGATCCTTAGCATCAGTCTACAGAAGTCTACAACGTTTGGATGCTTGGCAACCACGTTTGTAGGCTTCTACAGGATGTCTGCAGGGGATCCTACAGGAAACTCAGGGATTCTACAGGAAGTCTGCTAACTTCTACAGGATGCTCTACCATGGGAGTCTTAGGTGATGGTGAAGTGATTGGGTGGTATGGGTGGATAGGTAAGGTGGAGATGGAGCTTGTGATGACTCAGGGGCAGAGAAATAGGACAGAGAAAGAGTGCACGAAGTGGTTGGTGGATAGAAGGATGGAATCAACGAAAGGTCAAAAAGATGAAGCTACGTGGGCAATGGAAGGGTTGGAAGGTGAACAAGCTGAACAGAGGTCGAGTAGGTGGCTTGAGGAGAGGTTAAGAAGAAGAAAAAGGAAGTAGAAGGATATGGAGCAGTGTAAATAAAACAAATTACTTATGTCTTGCACCAAAAACGAGAATTCATTAACCTATGCTACCTGTGCCATTAAACCTATGAACAGAAATGTAAACCGAGAAAAGAAGTCATGCATGGAGTGAAAATGAAGAAGTAGGGTTCAATATCAAAAGTGCATGGATGGATCTTCAATGAAAATGACTATGTTGCAGCTTGCATGGAAGTAAAAGACTGCGTTCTTTTTGGTGGTTGATATGGACTGCACCCCAATCCCTAAACAGAGATGGCAGTGAAGGCACTAACAACCTTTTTCTTGGAGCTCCAGTGGATTACAAACCTCCTATTCTGATCTAAACAACTGAAAGTGATTTAACCATAAACTAATCCTATGCAATTCTCATTAACCAAATCAAATCAGCAAACTGTATTCTTTGAAATGCATATCAAAACAAGGAAACACAATGCTGGAAAGAAAGGTAAATAACACTACAAGAAGAGGAGATCTATTGCTCTTAGGTTGGGCCCTAACCTGAGAGCTATAGCTCCCTTAAAAACTCAGAATTAGATCCAAATCTGCTTGCCTTTATTCATAATCAAAAGTCTAATGTCATACCAAAACTGGCTTACAAAACAACAAAAACCGAGTTGTAACTCGTGCTCAGAGATTACAATAGTAATTCCAAAAAGTCAAAAAGCTTCTAACAAAGGCTACGGCCTTCATATTTATACAAAATGAGGATCAAGCTGGCTTCCTCCATTCGTGGAGCTTGGCTGTCCAACTGAAAGTCAAACTGCTGTAAAACTGCTAATCCTGTAGAACGTGTTGGCTGCCTTTAAGCTCGGTGGGGAGAGCTGTTGGAGCTCGGAGTTAAGGTGAAAAGCACGAGGGAAGGCATTTAAAGCTGTAGACAACCTCCCTATAAACATGCAATGCCACCTTTGCTGTCTCCTTGTCTCCTTCTGCGTGGTCTTTTGCTCTCTTTAATGCCAAAAACCTGAAATCATCATGTATTAGCCACATAGATATAATGTCTGCCCTTCTTCCTACAAACAACACGAATATACTAAGAAATGAATGCATAAGTGGTAAACGATGAATTGTTGAATAAGGTAAGTAGGCCAATATGAGCCCAAATTGTACCAAAAATTGGGGCTCATCACAAAGGATCATCAAATCATTTGTGAGTCCATTGTTCAAATCATAGACAAAATCCAGTGAAGGATCAAGGCAGCAACAGTCTACTTTGCAGAAGCAGTTCGATTGTTGCTGTTGAGTCTATGAAGAAAACAATGATGTAAACACAAATAAAATGACTAAAACAAATCTTCCCCAGTGGAGTCGCCAATTTGTTGTGGGGAAAAATGCCTATGCAGGACGATCCTATCCACCTAAGGTGTGACAGTGCCTTAGCAACAAACAGATACAACTATTCTGGTTTCTTCCTTTATGAAATGTGAAAGAGGGGAGATCAATAGACTTACTGTTGTCTTCCGTTTGTCCCTCGATCTAGATCCTCTTCTCTTTGGGTGTTCATAGCTACTTGCCTCCTCGCTCGTCCAAGAGAACAACTACTTGATTCCCGCGAGATCACAAGAGAACAGCTACCTGCGACAAGAGAACAGCTACTTGCAACAAGAGAAGAACACAACACAAAGGCAGATATTCATATTCATAAATGATTCAGGATTAGAAGTAAATCAAATACACTAATGCAATCATACAAATACACCAGTATATAGGAGAAAACCAAGATAGCTTTATTGATGAATAACAAGGTTCAGGAAGAGATACAACCCAGAGGGCTCCAATCCAGCATCTCCTTCCCAGCAGAATGGAATTCCTATCTTCAGCTCCCTTCAAAGCATTAAGCACCCAATAATCCAGTCTCAAACCAACAGCGATTCTTTGCAATAACAAAATTCCAGCCTCTAGATCTCATGGAGGAGAGATCTATATATAGTTATTTTGGAGAGAGGATGAGTCAACTTGAGATCTGACTAGTGTCCTCTCCCTCTCTCAGTTCTTGAGTCCACTTGGAGGTTCTTGCTTCCACTTAGAGATTTGGAACCTCTTACTCATCACCAGTCGAATTCCCTGAGGCAAGTGTCATTTTGGAAGCTTCCTGAGCATTGACACCTTGAGGAATGAGTCTGCCACTTGTCCAAACTCACTCAGTGCAGGTGGCTAGTGTTGGAGTTGACATTCAACGTAGGTAGATAGTGGAGCCACTGACATTTAGCGCAGATGGTCAATGGAGCAGTTGACATGATCCTGAATTGACTTGTTTTTGAGTAGTTTCAGGTGGAGAACTTCTGTGAATTGTTGTGGTTTGCTAGCCTTGTTCCTCTAGGGGTAGGAACAACATGTTTAGGGACTTTGGATCCCTTACATTATGGACATTTCATGCTCAATGCTGTAAGGCACAAAAATGTCTATAACATAAGTCTGATACAAAACTTTACGACCCTTTCTAAAAACATGAAAGGGTCTATAAATACTAAATTAATCTAAATATCTATTAAACTGAAATCCTACTAAATTGGTATTAATAAATATTGATCCTATTTTCCTCAGGGATCTGGCAATCGGCGGCATGATTCATCAAGTAGGCTGCTTGCCTTTAAATCTGAGCTGACTTATCGCAAGCATTGGCTCTACTTCAGGCAGTTTGTTGAGGCGCGAACTGAGATGGGCGGCATAGGTGGCATCCTGAATATCGGGAATTATACACCCGATTGCATCTGTTAAACACTTAAGGGCGGCTCTCTATGTGTGCGGCTTAATCAGGAAGAGCCAATATGCATCGAAGGTTAAACTGTTAATCCCTGCGATTAATCTCCCCTTTTCCTCCAAGTCAGGATAACATGATTGCTCCAACATGTTTGTTGTTGTCATCTTTCCTGGTGTACATTGGGAAATCATATTTGCTAAGTAGAGAGTGTTGTTAACCAGATCAACTAGATTGCTGGAAGTTGATTTACATCTTGAAGCCGCCCTCTCTGCTTTCATCAACTGAGTTTGCCATTCTGTGAAGAGTATATCCTTATATGTTTCTAGGATCCTGGGCAAATTTGTTGCTTTCCCTTGATCAGAATCTTGCCAGTCAAGATATGCGGTTATGATCTCTTCGGCTTGGTCTAACTCATTCCTGGCCTTTTCTACCTGCTGATTTATGGATGTCGTTAGCTCACACAATGGCTCTGCTTCAGTGAGTTGTTGACACAGGAGCCTAATTTGTGATATTAATGTAGTATTTATTTGCAATGCTTCTTCTCTGAACTCATCCACTTGTGGAGCGCCCTTTATTATTTCGAGTTGCGATGACAATTGAGCGATTTGCTCATCTTTTGTTTTCATCATTTGCTGCCCTCAATTGTGACAATGCCTCTGATAATTCCTTCTGTTTCTGGATCGTGCTTTGGTCGATCCTTTGCTTCTCTGCCTGCAATTGCTGAGTTAATTGACTGTTCATTTGTTGCTGTGTCAACAATTGTTGTTCCGCCTGCTCTGCCTTCTGCTTTGATTCAGCCAACTCGGCCTGTAATGCGAAAATTTCTTGGTCCTTAGTCTTCAGTAGAAGACTTACCTCTGATGCCTTGTCGATTGTCGCTGCCGAATAGGCTCCTGCATACTGCGACAGTTTTGTTAGGTCATCGGAGGGGTCGAATTCCTCTTTCCAAACCACGCTGCCCGTAACAGTTTGTTCTGGGAAAAGGGAAGGTTGATCAATCCTCCTTCTTTTCCTTTGTCGTTTTACCACTTCTCCATGCCTCGGGCTGTAGAAAACATCCAGGGGAGGAATATCTTCTACTTGTAGAATGATTTGGTCGGAGGGGTCTTTTGGTATTACTTCAACATCCTTAGAAATGGGTGGGTCGCTGGTTCCACTTAGAACCTGAGGTGAAGTGATGTCCTGTGTATCGTTTGTCTTGGAAGTGTCTGTATCTTTGGAACATTCCAACCCACTGATGATAGAGTCAAATTGCTTCCATTCCTGGAGCAATTTGGGGTCAATACGAGTATCTATATTGACATCAATGGTGGTTTGTTTCTACTTTTTGGCTTCAGACTCCTTCTGCACTTCTTCCTGCTGTTTCTTCTGTTGCTCTTCTTGTTCTTTCCTCTGTCTTTCCTCTTGTTCTTTCATTTGCTGTTCCTCTATCTCTTTCCTCTGTCTTTCCTCTTGTGCTCTCTGCTGCTTTTCTGCCTGTTCTTTCCTTTGCCTTTCCTCCTGTTCCTTTTTATGATCTTTTGTTATAACAGGAGGTTCGCTCGACTGTTGCCGACTAGGCTCGCTTGATGATGTTGCTGGGGTCGTTGCTAGTAAATCTAGAGGCAGAGTTTGCAACCTCTGTTCTCTAAGTTTATTAAATTCAGTCAACCCTTCATCATTATACTTTGCTAGGGCGAATTATCTAACCTGGCTTATTGACTCAGCTAAGGAGAACAGGTCATCAAAGATATCTTCCTTATGATCAAATCTTGTTAGTTTGGCCTGTTCTAATGCATTATAGGCAACTTTACTTGGATCGAAATGCCTATTTGGGAGAGTCGCTAGAGTCAAGGATTGAATTTTTGTGGCTTCCTTTTCTGCATGTTTGAGGTCATGCAGGGTATATACACCACACCTCAAAGGAAAAGAGGGCCAGCCTTGCTTCTTATTCTTCTTGAGTGTTTGTGTAACACTCTCGGAAATGATTTGGTAAGAAATCTCCCTTGCTACAAGTTTATCTGGTATGTACAGAGGGAGGACATGGGGTCTGGCTTGGCTGCCGAAAACTCTTATGTAGGTAAACCTTTCCTCTCCAAACCATCTACCTATTCTGGTTAAATCAATTCCGGCTTGATAAGAAATCTTGGGAGCAGGTCTATCAAAAATGGAATAATGAATAGGAAACATAAAACCATTACAGACTTGGTATAGATGATGTTTATAAGAAGACTTCCACAATTTCTGGTGATATATATGAATGGGTGAGGGGTCTTGCGCAGTCCACCTCCAGCCGAGTACGGGGAATTCAGAATTATAATAGAGGGTATCTAGAATATAGGCACTGTAGTAAAATGGGGGAATTATTCTTTCAGAAATTCGGGTCTTGCTTCTAAACTCAAGCACAGCTTGTGCTAGTTTGTCAGAAAGGATAGTGGCCCAATCCATAATTATATTGTTTACTGCTGCCTCCATTAGAGGAACCATTTCTATGGTAAAATTAGTAGAGTCATGCAATCCCCATAATCTACACATCATTATCCCCGCATAGCAATAAGGAGAAGCCAGAGAATCAACCGAGTACTTACCGGAAGATTCGTGTTTGTGTTTGGCTGGATTCTGTCTCCAATCCCGGATGGGTTCGGATTCAACTTCATTATCGCTTGCAAACTTCTCCAGGAACGCCTTGTTATATACCTTCTCTGGCTCGGGCAAATGATACATTTGCCTTAGATCATCTGCCTTGAATGATCCGAAAATCCTCCCATCTCTGGTGCTGAAAGTTCTGTCCAAGATTGGGATTTCTTCAATCGCCCATCGCACGACGTCTGTGTATGGGAGAATTTGCTCCCTGGCTGCTATCCTGTGAAGGAAAGAGTTGGATAAATCCTTGAGAGTACTCTCA
Source organism: Pinus tabuliformis (assembly GCA_031772625.1). Lineage (NCBI taxonomy): Eukaryota > Viridiplantae > Streptophyta > Pinopsida > Pinales > Pinaceae > Pinus > Pinus tabuliformis. Next base: position 1,041,976,485 of record CM062819.1, read on the forward strand.
GACTTCCGAAGTAAATCCAAACTAGCTTCTGTTACTGTCTTTACTGGTTGCTCGGCTTCAATCAGATTGTAAGTGCCTTGCCAAGTAACTCTGGTGAGACCCGTACACGTAGTATCAGATATTAAGCCCTTCTTTTTGTCTATGACAGCTTGTCCTGCAACTGGTGTAGCAGAAGCGCCCGCGGTCTTCTTGGATTTCTTCCCCATCTTGCTCAAGCTTCCTTCTATGGATGAATTCTGCACAGAGGCGAAAACAAATGTAACACAGAAATATGCTAATGAAAATCCAATACAGGAAAGATATATTGATCAAAGCGTGCTGAGAGATTAACTCTTAAAAATGGTTGCGGATCCAATCGATGGGAAGATCTTACAGATACATTAAATGGCCGTTTAAGGCCTGCCACCCCTTAAATTCTCATTACACCATAATTCGGCCGAATAACTCGCTTAAGCGTGCTATGGATATTTTGGCGGTTGAGTGTAGGTGATCGATTATTTAAGAGATCAAACATTAAATACAAATGGATCACAATATCCCTCCATTTAACGGCTTTTTCGAAATCCGTGCTATATCATGATCGGGCATCGGGAACACTTTAAATCTTTATGTTGACAATTTTGAAACTCCGATCGCCGATAGTGATATCGCATTGCATCGGGAGAATAGGTGTTATATAAACATATGGATAGCATACCCCCGACTGTCGATAGCGAAAACGCATCGGATCGGCGTGAAAAGACATAACAATGTGCATAGATAGTGTATCGCCGATTGCCCGATCACCGATATCGCATCGCATCGGGGGTGAAACCTGGGCGCCTTTTTATTAAGCATAGGATATTGCCGATAGCCGATTGTGAAATCGCATCGGATCGGGGTAAATGGCTTAAGGTGCTTTGACTGCATATAAAGTATCGCTGATAGCCGATCGCCGATTGCGTACTGCATCGGGGCTTATGTCATGGGGGCGTTTTAAAATGTGTATTGCCGATAGGCGATCGCGAAATTGCATCGGCGGAGACCAATGTGCCACTTATTTGTGTTTTTTATGTCATTGCGATATGCGATCTTGCAATCACTTTATCGCAATGATGAAAGATTGTTTTATTTGATCAACAATGGATTTTTTTAAAAGGTTTTTAAATAATGCCTTCATTTAGTTTGCGGACCTCTTTAAAATAATGCGCTATTGATACCAATTAATTTCTAAAGGGACCCTATTTCATATAATAATTTTGTAAATATAAATGATATGAAATGGGGGGTTGTTGTAGGGCACAACAATTGGCGATTCGCTGGAAGAACCAGTTATCTCTGAAAAGTACAGGAATACTTAAACTTTTGCAAAATAGAGTTCTAATCAAAAGGGAAAATTCTAATATAATTAGGTATATATGCATTCCAAGTGAAATGAATCTATTTCTTGCTAATTTCCTCTCTTTTTAAGAAAATAGATACATTTTAAGTTTTAAATAGGTCTCTATGGGTTTATAATGAAAAAATAGAAAGCTTTTCCACATCAGCTTTTAAAATGAACTCCTCTATCATAGGTAGAGCCTCTGCTGCCAGCAAACATTTGTAGTTTCGACAGGGATACCTTTTAACCATGCTATTGTCCATTGTTCCATTCAATTAAGAGTGTGACTAACAGAATGAATTCAAAACATGTTTTCATATTTTGTATTTCATTTCCTTTTTCTGTTGTTGATAAGATAAAAAGCCATTGTCCTGGTTTGGTGGCCAGCTATTGACAATGCCATTCGCTGGTAGTAATCTAACCGAACAAGCTGGCTCGTGATGAGACCCCTTGTCTTTTAATTTCAAGCCATTACCCTGTTTTGGTATGCAGTATTGGTAATGTCGGTTAAACTATTTCCCTATGAACATGGTAAGCAGGCTTGTAATAAGACCTCTTATCTTTAATATCAAATATTTTAGAATTACACTCTGAGTAATCATAAACTTTAGTGAATGGGATGAACAATATTCTCCTTAAGAGCAAATGGATGACAGGTTAAGAGTTGAAGATGCTAAAATCAGATTAGCTTCTATCTTAATATTGATAACCTTTTGAGACCGATTTGAAAACAGAAAATGATTTACAATACTTTTAAACTTCTGAGAGGAGTTCACAAAACTTGAAATGTGGTTTCAAAATACAATGATACCTAATTTCCTAGAAATTATCCCTTTTGGTTAAGAGTTCTATTATTTTAAAAGTCAATATCATAGTACTTCTGTAGATCAAATTTTCAAACACAGCAAAGGTCAATAGTAAATACCTTACAATATTATTTTCTACAAATCCTACAAACTACAAAAATTTATCAAACTAAAAGGAGAAGGGGTTACCTCCTCAACTAAAGAATTTCTTCAAGATAAGGCCATTAGCAGGGAGAGAATCTCTCAACCCTGATAAGTCTTGCAATATAAAGGTCGAATGGCCCACTTTTTCACAGATCTGAAATGGTCCAAGCCACATCTTCTGGAACTTGGTGTGTTTTCCCTTATCCTCATGGGCTTTGTCCCATTTCAGAACTAAGTCACCGACTTGAAATTGTTTTGAACCAGATGAGACTGAATCAAAAGCTGCTTTGATGATTTGCTGATGTTTGGCATGAGTAACCCTAGCTTTTTCTCTTTCCTCTTCTAATTTTAGAATTTGATCATGTCTAAGCTGAATAGAAGAAGAAGGAGTTTCCTCAATGTACTGTACTAGGGCTAAAGAAGGAAGAACAAGATTTGTGGGCAATACTGCTTCTTTTCCATACACAAGATTGAATGGGGAAGATCCTATAGAAGCTTTTTGTGTTATCCTATCAGCCCATAATGCAAACATTAAAGATTTGTGCCAGTTTTTATGATTTTGCTCTATAGTTCGCTTAATGATTTTGATCAGATTCTTATTAGTAGATTCTGCTAAGCCATTACCCTGGGGATAGTAATTAGCATAATACTTCAATTTAAACCCTCTTTTAATAGCGAAATCAAACATAGCATTGCCTGAGAAATAGGATGCATTATCAAAAACAAGAGCATTTGGGATACCAAACCTGGTAATGATGAATTGGTTTATGAACTCAATGATTGCCTCGGAATTTACTGTCTTCAAAGGAATGGCCTCCACCCACCTAGTAAAATAATCAGTAGCAGTAAGGATATACTTATGTTGTTTGGAAGATGGTGGAGTAATCTCCCCAATGATATCCAATCCCCATTGCTCAAATGGTTGTTCAATGTTGACTGGTTGCAGAGGGAAAGCTGATTTACGTTGTCTTCCACTAGAAGTCTGGCATTTGAAGCATTTTCTTACATATTCGTGGGCATCTCTAAACAGAGTAGGCCAATAGTACCCAGCATGAATAACTTTGTGAGCTGTTGTATCAGCTCCAAAATGTCCTCCTGCTGGTCCATCATGTAACTCCTGCAAAACCTTTTGGGCTTCAGGTTTCTCAAGGCATCTAAACAAGATAGAATCATAATTCTGCTTAAAAAGCACGTCATCAATAATTGTGAAATTCTTTGCTTTTAACCTAATGGCCCTTTTGTTTTTATAAGACAGGTGTGGAGGGGTATAACCATTCTTTAAGTAAAAGATTAAATCTGCATATTGAGATTGAGAATCAGTGACATTTATCTGGTTGATTTCTTCAGTTTGACTTGTATCCCCTGATTCTGGAATGTTGGATGCTCCTGCCAATATCCTGCAAAAACCTTGACCCCTAACAACCTTTGCTGGTTTAATTTCTAAGTCATATTCTTGAAGCGCTGTGACCCAATTTGCCCTTTTTTCACCCAGTTCTTTTTGGATTAATAGTTGCCTAACTGCGGGGAAAGGAACTATAACTTTTGTGTGGGTTTTCAAAAGGAAGGGTCTATAATGCTTGACTGCTTTAAATACAGCAAAGGCTTGTTTTTCTACATCGGAGTAATTCAATTCAGCACCCTGAAGATTAGAGCTAAAAAATGAAATGGGTGCTTCCAAATTGTGATCATTTAGTTGCGTGAGCACTGCAGCATAAGAGAAATCGGATGCAATGGTATACAATGTAAAATGATTAGAAAAATTTGGAGTATTCAAGGCTGGGGCATTGATTATTGATTGCTTGATTAGATCAAAAGCTTCCTTTTCTGCTGATCCCCACTTAAAGACCGAATTTTTCTTAATCATTGTTTGAAGTGGCAAAATAATTTGAGAAAAAATTGGAACAAATCTTTTAACAAAATTGATCTGGCCTAAAAATGACTGCATCGATTTTTTATTGTGTGGGAAAGGAATTTCAGAGATTTCTTTGATCCGATCAGGATCAATATAAATGCCATCTTTGGACACAATAAATCCCAAGAGCTTTCCTTGATCAAGGGCGAAGAAAGACTTTTTAGGGTTAAGAGAAATACCATATCTTTTGCAACGCTGAAAAATTTGATTTAGATCATGCAAATGATTATATCTTTCTTTAGAGAATACAGTAATATCATCCAAATAGACGACTACTGTTCTATTAATCAACCCTCTAAAAGCTATATCCATAGCTCTTTGAAATGTCGTTCCTGCATTTATAAGTCCAAAAGGCATTTTCTGATAAGCATATGTTCCCCATTTTGTTCTGAATGTAGTTTTAAGCTGGTCATCAGGATGAACCATTACTTGGTTATATCCTAAGAAACCATGTAGAAAGGACATTAATTCGGAGCCAGCTACCGATTGAAGTATTTGCTCCATAGTAGGTAATGGGAAATTGTCTTTCAAGCTCGCTTTGTTCAAATTTCTGAAATCAATACAAATTCGAATGTCACCATTTTTCTTTCTGACTGGTACCATATTAGAGACCCAGTTTGAGTGTCAGACAGGAAAAATAATCTTGGCTTTCAAGAGTTTGTTAAGTTCTGATTTTATCTGGCTCTCTAAGTTTGGATGTATTTTTCTTAACTTCTGCTGAATCGATTTTTGGTCGGGCAACATTGGAATGGTGTGCTGGATAATGGATGTATCATAAGTCTTCAAATCATCATACTTCCAAGCAAAGACCTGTTTGTTTTTCTTTAACAATCTAATGAATGCCTCTTTTTCTTCAAAAGAAAGTCCTAATCCTAAATTAATATTTTGAGGAGCTTGTTCAGTACCTAGAGTTATCAATTCAAACCTAAGGGTAGAGCTTTGGAGCTTTGCATTAGTCACAGGTTTAAACCTGTCTTTAATATCATAAAGATCTTCCAGCTTTACCACAGGCTTAGGAATTGCATTTTCCTGAGGTGTTTCTCTCATTTGGGAGTCATGTTCATCTTCCTCTATGATTTGATTATCATAGGACTTTTCGGAAATTAAGAATTGTAAAACATCCTCATCATGGTTGAATACTATCCAATTAGTGACATTGTCAGGCACTGAAGGCCTAAAAAGCAATTCTACAGAAAATCTATCTGGGCTGTAGTCTTCAGAAGGTAAGAGCTTGGAAGCTACATTAGCTAGGAGATCGGCTGCCGAGTTTTGAGACCTGGGAATGGAAGAAATGTTGAATGCAGAAAAGTGCGAGGTAAGTTCCTGTACTAGCGATTGATAATGCTTGAGGTGATTCGAAAGACAATGAATTGCATTTCTCACCTGTTTCACAATAATTTCAGAATCGCCAAATACTTTTAGATATTGCACTTTAAGGCCGATTGCTTTATATAATCCCTGAACTAAAGCTTCATATTCGGCTGTATTATTAGTGCATTCAAATTCTAACCTACAGGACAACATTGTCTTTTCTCCTTGTGGGCTAACCAAAATACACCCTGCTCATGAGCCCTCGCTAGACTTGGACCCATCGAAATATAAAGACCAAAATAAAGAGGTATTAACAAATGTATTTACAGTTTTCTCAGCGTCATTGAAACATCTGGGCCTATCTATTTGTGAAAAATTCTCAATCTGAGATGTAAAATGATTAACAGAGAAAGGGGATGGTGGGGCCACAAAGTTACCAAAGAATGACTCTGATGAATAATTCCCCAAAATGTTGTTGTTGAATGCTACCGGCTGGTTTTCTTGTTCGAATTCAGTAACCGTATGGGTCATATGTTTCTCCCGATCGATCTTTATTTGATTTGGCTTGCCCTTGTAGGGAAGCCACATATGTGACCAATCAGTGGAAATATACCCATGCAATTTCTCAGACCAATCCCTACTCAAAATTAAACCGTAAAACTAAGGTATATCAGCTATTAGGATATCGATCCTCTGCACTATTCTTGGATCAGCGGATAACCTAATGGTTACAGAGTTAATTTCTCCTAACACCTGTACTTTGGTCCTGTCCAACTGTACAATATGAATAGCAGACTTTTGAGGTTCTATGTTCAGTTTAGAACAAACTGAAGTTGGCATTATGTTAGATGATGCCCCTGAGTCAATTAAACAGTTGTGCAAGGTTCTATTGTAAATCTCATAGGTTAAAAGGAAGGGTGGGGTGTGAGAATTTGACCTGTCTCCATTCAGAACTGAATCGGTAGCTTCAACCATTCCTGGAGGAGGTTGGCCTGAATCATTAGCAGCTTTTGCACTGGGAAGAGGTGTAGAAGGAACATCATTCAATTCTTTAAGAAGTAACTTCTGTTGATGCTTTAATTTACTAAGTTCAAACATAGTAATGTTTGCTTTAGTTTTCTTCATATCATCAACAATATTATACTCCATTGAATCTGATACCACTAATGTTTTAGATGTTGAAGGAGTATTAGAAGTTGAAGGCTGGTTTTAGGGAACTGCCACAGGTGATTTCTTTGCAGGTGTTCTTTCTTTGGTTGTAGCAGCACCAGCACTCCTTTTCTTTGACGTTATCTGAACAGGTTCAGAAACACTTTTGCTTCTAGTAGTGACCGGAAATGCTTCTTCTTTGTTTTCGGTATCAGAGTTGGGGAGTATAAAATCCCACATTCCGTGACATTCTACTACTTCTTCTTCATCGCTAGTTTGTGAAATCGATTCCTCTTCCTCTTCTTCTTGTTCCAAAACAGCATTAGATATGACATTTGGTGGCTTTGATTCATTTTTCTTAAAAGTTCTAAAGGGCCTTTTGGTTGATGTTTCAGCTACCTGTTTCTTTATTTCAACCATTTCATTTGATAAAGTTTTTAGAACCTTTTGCAAACCTTCCATGTCATAGGGGTCTTTAGAGGTTTTCTTTCTTGAGTCATCTTTAAAAGAGACCTTTTTGGCTTTTCTGTCTTCCAAGGCAGCTTTCTTTTCCAGGGCATTGATGCGTTTCTCCACAACAAGCGCTTCTTTCATGTTTTCGACTAAGGTAGGTTTCCCAGCCCTGTCTACAAAGATGGCTATATTGGCAGGTAGAGCTGTTATATACCATTCACTCCGAATTTTTTCACTTGGTTTGGAGGCTATGGGGATTTTATTTAGGAGTTTATTGAAACGGGCATTAAATTCCTTAATTGGCTCCCTATGCTCTATTCTCAAATTGGAGAGGTCATTTATTAGGGTAGCCAAAGACCTATCATCTCCATATTTGGTAAGAAACTGCTCTTGGCAAGTGTTCCAACTGGTAATGGAACCAGGTGGTAGGGAAAAATACAAGGATCCCGCTGATCCTTGCAAGGTATAAGGGAAAAGCCTAACAACAACATCTTCTTCTGTTACTCCTTTCAAGTTGACTGCCAACATGAAATTATTGACGTGTTCCTTAGCCTGGGTCCCATTATCTGGATTAAACTTGGGTAGCCATTTTTCAGGAAGATCTGGTAATGGATGTAATGGTACAGGCATATTGACTGCACCAGGTCTGGTCCATGGATCTGCCATTATAATAGCAGTAGTGGTTGATACTACCGCTGGAACTCGAGATGTCTGGGAAGGAAATAATGTTGAGGAATGTGCAGGTTGGGATGCTGAAGCTTCTAATCCCTGGTGAATGACAATATGTAATGGGGGAGTGGGTGGTTGACTTTGAAGATAAGAAGTTGAAATGGAGGATGCGGATGAAAGCTCTTCACTGTCAGATCCTTCAGTAGTTTTCTTCGCCTTTTTCCTTTTAGGTAAAGGAAACTCAGTGGGTTCAATACCGAGCTTTTTACTCTGAAGTCTGGTGAGAGGGTGAGGTAAATTGAACTGCGAAGTCGCACTGCTTTGTGATACCTCAGATTTCTGTGGCGAAATTGAGAAGCTCTGAAGTTTATGGATAAGAGACTGAACTTCAAGTGATTCAAGACTTAACTGTTCTGGAGTATGATGGGTTTGAGCAGTGGTAGTTGATTCCTCTTCTTCTTATTTGGATACTGGCGAACCAACATTCGAATGAGAAGTTCGAGGGGATTTGGAGGGAGAATTACTCTTAGAATGGCTTGCAGATTTGGGTTTGTTTTCCATTCACAGTCGGCCCTCCTTCTAGCGCCAAAAATGTTGATGCCTCGAAAATCGCTGCAACAACATTGGGGATAACCACCCGGTCCGGACCTTAGTACAGCTCCTTTTCCGTTTGGAATAGTGGCTCTGACTGGGGATAATGGGACTAGTTTCCCAAAAGTAGATAAACGGGATGAATGAATGATTTATAGACTAAGCTAACGGTGAGCGAATAACTAAACTATCAACAAGAATACTTAAACTATAATCTATCCTGGGAACTTATTTGAGCTTTAAAGTGCAGCGCTTGATGATCTGTCTCTATAAACAGGCATATAGATGACTCTATTTAACAGACATAGACATTATTTCATTCATGATTACTATGCTTAAATAGTTAAGCAAAGCGATTAAAGTGATATTACCACACTTATCATTTATATCATTGACATATACATGATTAGAAAAGAAACACATCATAAAACATCCAATAGTGGAATGAATCTAGATCTGCTGTTACAGCGCATGCATATAATCAATAATAGCAAGAATAATCACATAGCAATTCACATGAAAGGAATGAATTCAGACATAGATAGAAATACCATATGAGCCGCGTGACACTCCCAATATCAATCGCTACTTGTAGTTCTTCCTTCAACGCAAAAACATTCTCAACAAAGACAATATTGCACAATTGCATAAAAAGCTTCCTTGTCGAATTAAGAACAACTGGTCCAGTTTTATAAAAGAATATTGACTGAAGAACAAAAGTGCAAACTTCAGTCTTTTAAGTCTGATACAAAACTTTACGACCCTTTCTAAAAACATGAAAGGGTCTATAAATACTAAATTAATCTAAATATCTATTAAACTTAAATCCTACTAAATTGGTATCAATAAATATTGATCCTATTTCCCTCAGCGATCTGGCAATCGGCGGCATGATTCATCAAGTAGGCTGCTTGCCTTTAAATCTGAGCTGACTTATCGCAAGCATTGGCTCTACTTTAGGCAGTTTGTTGAGGCGCGAACTGAGCTTGGCGGCATAGGTGGCATCCTAAATATCAGGATTTATACACCCGATTGCATCTGTTAAACACTTAAGGGCGGCTCTCTGTGTGTGTGGCTTAATCAGGAAGAGCCAATATGCATCGAAGGTTAAACTGTTAATCTCGGCGATTAATCTCCCCTTTTCCTCCAAGTCAGGATAACATGATTGCTCCAACATGTTTGTTGTTGTCATCTTTCCTGGTGTACATTGGGAAATCATATTTGCTAAGTAGAGAGTGTTGTTAACCAGATCAACTAGATTGCTGGAAGTTGATTTACATCTTGAAGCCGCCCTCTCTACTTTCATCACCTGAGTTTTCCATTCTGTGAAGAGTATATCCTTATATGTTTCTAGGATCCTGGGCAAATTTGCTGCTTTCCCTTGATCAGAATCTTGCCAGTCAAGATATGCGGTTATGATCTCTTCGGCTTGGTCTAACTCATTCCTGGCCTTTTCTACCCGCTGATTTATGGATGTCGTTAGCTCACACAATGGCTCTACCTCAGTGAGTTGTTGACACAGGAGCCTAATTTGTGATATTAATGCAGTATTTATCTGCAATGCTTCTGCTCTGAACTCATCCACTTGTGGAGCGCCCTTTATTATTTCGAGCTGCGATGACAATTGAGCGATTTGCTCATCTTTTGTTTTCATCATTTGCTCATTTGCTGCCCTCAATTGTGCCAATGCCTCCGATAATTCCTTCTGTTTCTGGATCGCGCTTTGGTCGATCCTTTGCTTCTCTGCCTGCAATTGCTGAGTTAATTGACTGTTCATTTGTTGTTGTGTCAACAATTGTTGTTCCGCCTGCTCTGCCTTCTGCTTTGATTCAGCCAACTCTGCCTGTAATGCGAAAATTTCTTGGTCCTTAGTCTTCAGTAGAAGACTTACCTCCGATTCCTTATCGATTGTCGCTGCCGAATAGGCTCCTGCATACTGCGACAGTTTTGTTAGGTCATCGGAGGGGTCGAATTCCTCTTTCCAAACCACGCTGCCCGTAACAGTTTGTTCTGGGAAAAGGGAAGGTTGATCAATCCTCCTTCTTTTCCTTTGTCGTTTTACCACTGCTCTATGCCTCGGGCTGTAGAAAACATCCAGGGGAGGAATATCTTCTACTTGTAGAATGATTTGGTCGGAGGGGTCTTTTGGTATTACTTCAACATCCTTAGAAATGGGTGGGTCGCTGGTTCCACTTAGAACCTGAGGTGAAGTGATGTCCTATGTATCGTTTGTCTTGGAAGTGTCTGTATTTTTGGAACATTCCAACCCACTGATGATAGAGTCAAATTGCTTCCATTCCTGGAGTAATTTGGGGTCAATACGAGTATCTATATTGACATCAATGGTGGTTTGTTTCTGCTTTTCGGCTTCAGACTCCTTCTGCACTTCTTCCTACTGTTTCTTCTGTTGCTCTTCTTGTTCTTTCCTCTTGTTCTTTCATTTGTTGTTCCTCTATCTCTTTCCTCTGTCTTTCCTCTTGTGCTCTCCGTTGCTTTTCTGCCTGTTCTTTCCTTTGCCTTTCCTCCTGTTCCTTTTTATGATCTTTTGTTATAATAGGAGGTTCGCTCGACTGTTGCCGACCAGGCTCGCTTGATGATGTTGCTGGGGTCGTTGCTAGTAAATCTAGAGGCAGAGTTTGCAACCTCTGTTCTCTAAGTTTATTAAATTCAGTCAACCCTTCATCATTATACTTTGCTAGGGTGAATTGTCTAACCTGGCTTATTGACTCAGCTGAGGAGAACAGGTCATCAAAGATATCTTCCTTATGATCAAATCTTGTCAGTTTGGCCTGTTCTAATGCAGTATAGGCAACTTTACTTGGATCGAAATGCCTATTTGGGAGAGTCTAGAGAGTCAAAGATTGAATTTTTGTGGCTTCCTTTTCTGCATGTTTGAGGTCATGCAGGGTATGTACACCACACCTCAAAGGAAAAGAGGGCCAGCCTTGCTTCTTATTCTTCTTGAGTGTTTATGTAACACTCTCAGAAATGATTTGGTAAGAAATTTCCCTTGCTAGAAGTTTATCTGGTATGTACAGAGGGAGGACATGGGGTCTAGCTTGGCTGCCGAAAACTCTTATGTAGGTAAACCTTTCCTCTCCAAACCATCTACCTATTCCGGTTAAATCAATTCCGGCTTGATAAGAAATCTTGGGAGCAGGTCTATCAAAAATGGAATAATGAATAGGCAACATAAAACCATTACAGACTTGGTATAGATGATGTTTATAAGAAGACTTCCACAATTTTTTGTGATATATATGAATGGGTGAGGGGTCTTGCGCAGTCCACCTCCAGCCGAGTATGGGGAATTCAGAATTATAACAGAGGGTATCTAGAATATAGGCACTGTAGTAAAATGGGGGAATTATTCTTTCAGAAATCCGGGTCTTGCTTCTAAACTCAAGCACAGCTTGTACTAGTTTGTCAGAAAGGATAGTGGCCCAATCCATAATTATACTGTTTACTGCTGCCTCCATTAGAGGAACCATTTCTATGGTAAAATTAGCAAAGTCATGCAATCCCCATAATCTACACATCGTTATCCCCGCATAGCAATAAGGAGAAGCCAGAGAATCAATCGAGTACTTACCGGAAGATTCGTGTTTGTGTTTGGCTGGATTTTGTCTCCAATCCCAGATGGGTTCGGATTCAACTTCATTATCGCTTGCAAACTTCTCCAGGAACGCATTGTTATATACCTTCTCTGGCTCGGGCAAATGATACATTTGCCTTAGATCATCTGCCTTGAATGATCCGAAAATCCTCCCATCTCTGGTGCTGAAAGTTCTGTCCAAGATTGGGATTTCTTCAATCGCCCATCGCACGACGTTTGTGTATGGGAGAATTTTCTCCCTGGCTGCTATCCTGTGAAGGAAAGAGTCGGATAAATCCTTGAGAGTAGTCTCAGACTTCCGAAGTAAATCCACACTAGCTTCTGTTACTATCTTTACTGGTTGCTCGGCTTCAATCAGATTGTAAGTGCCTTGCCAAGTAACTCTGGTGAGACCCGTACACGTAGTATCAGATATTAAGCCCTTCTTTTTGTCTATGACAGCTTGTCCTGCAACTGGTGTCGCGGAAGCGCCCGCGGTCTTCTTGGATTTCTTCCCCATCTTGCTCAAGCTTCCTTCTATGGATGAATTCTTCACAGAGGCGAAAATAAACGTAACACAGAAATATGCTAATGAAAATCCAATACGGGAAAGATATATTGATCAAAGCGTGCTGAGAGATTAACTCTTAAAAATGGCTGCGGATCCAATCGATGGGAAGATCTTACAGATACATTAAATGGCCGTTTAAGGCCTGCCACCCCTTAAATGCTCATTACACCATAATTCGGCCGAATAACTCGCTTAAGTGTGCTATGGATATTTTGGCGGTTGAGTGCAGGTGATCGATTATTTAAGAGATCAAACTTTAAATACGAATGGATCACAATATCCCTCCATTTAACGGCTTTTTCAAAATCCGCGCTATATCATGATCGGGCATCGGGAACACTTTAAATCTTTATGTTGACAATTTTGAAAGGCCGATCGCCGATAGCGATATCACATCGCATCGGGAGAATAGGTGTTATATAAACATATGGATAGCATACCCCCGACCGCCGATAGCGAAATCGCATCGGATCGGCGTGAAAAGACATAACAATGTGCATAGATAGTGTATCGCCGATTGCCCGATCGCCGATATCGCATCGCATCGGGGGTAAAACCTGGGCGCCTTATTATTAAGCATAGGATATTGCCGATAGCCGATTGCGAAATCGCATCGGATCGGGGTAAATGGCTTAAGGTGCTTTGACTGCATATAAAGTATCGCCGATAGCCGATCGCCGATTGCGCACCGCATCGGGGCTTATGTCATGGGGGCGTTTTAAAATGTGTATTGCCGATAGCCGATCGCGAAATCGCATCGGCGGAGACCAATGTGCCACTTATTTGTGTTTTTTATGTCATTGCGATATGCGATCTTGCGATCGCTTTATCGCAATGATGAAAGATTGTTTTATTTGATCAACAATGGATTTTTTTAAAAGGTTTTTAAATAATGCCTTCATTTAGTTTGCGGACCTCTTTAAAATAATGCGCTATTGATACCAATTAATTTCTAAAGGGATCCTATTTCATATAATAATTTTGTAAATATAAATGATATGAAATGGGGGGTTGTTGTAGGGCACAACATCACCCCAATCATTGTTATCGGCACAAATCATATCATAGGTCTGTTTCCCTCCTTCCGGAATATAATTCCATAGGAATTATAATAATATACTAGTGTTGCTTTAAAATGAGGAAACTGCATTTTAAACACAAAACACACAGTTGGCGGGCTTCTGTTCCAAAGGAACATAACAACAATATCGCACTTTAACACCACTATAGTTTATTCTCAGGAATTACACTATTGGTGCAAGATTCCCAAAGAAATGTGTTACACCCAAATAACACTATCAGTGGTTACTATCGGCCTTCCAACGTTCCTTCCTCCGATGCGATAACACATAGTGCTATTAGAGATAGTGGTCATGAATCCAATGCCCCCAATACTAGGGTCCTCCCGCTTCGATCTAGCGATGCGATCAACTTCACGGACCTGACACCTTATACACCCTACTCTATATCATTTCGGTTCCAAGCTATCAAAGTTTCAGACTTTAGCGGCTCCAAAGCTCCCTTCCAATCCACTTGTGGTTCTACAATGTGATAATGGTTCGAACTCGATACGGGTATGAACCAGGTTCAATAAAATATCAAGTCCGACACTTCATTTAGCTAAGTAATTTCATGAATTTCCTGTGTAAAACAGAATTTCCTCTTATGGAACTCAACAACGCTTACAAGGAAAACATGCGTGTTGATATAAGGAAAAACACATTAGCAAGCTTAAATCAAGTATTAATAGGGAAAAAATGTCGAATCACCATTAACAAGGTACAGAAGAAGAGAATCGCCACCAAACACACATGCAAATACCAGTTAACAGAGAACTGTCAATTCAAATGCACAGAGAGAGTTCTTTGAAAGTCACAATGCATCCGGGATCAACTTCTTTAGAGCATCCCGTTATTTCCTTTTAAAACATAATAGATAAATCTTACTCAATCTTTAACTATTACAAAAGCATGCCAATTACAGTAAAGCAATTAAAGAAATTATCCATAAGGCTTGTTATCGCTTATCCATAAGAAATTATTATAACATAATTTTATTCTTAATTCTATCCTTATCTTAAACTAAAAAAGTATGGAAATTTGTGGCTAAAGGACCCCACTCCTTTTACTGTATATTTTTTTTGGATTTTTGGAATAAGTTTGAAGATTCTCCTCCAAGTCGCATGCTCCTGCATCAGACTCCTGAGGACAAAATTCTTCATGGGCTCTTGTCCATGAGCTCATCTACAGAACTGCACAGTTTCTATAGCATGTTTTTTGTAACCCAAGTAGCTTTAGCGGTTGGCAGATTCTTCCATTTTACCAAATGTTGGAAGTACTCTTGTCCCCTTGTTTTCTTAAACACCTTCTTGTCCAGAATTCTTTTTGGCTACAATTCCTTTGCTGTGGGTAACTGTTTTACCCAGTCAATCTCTTGTGTCTCTTGATCTTGTGTTGTATCATCTGTAATTTCACCTTCATAAATGTATAGGTCTGCAACAGTAAAAATTGGTGATATTCCAACACAAGGGGGTAACTCAATCTCATAGGCATTTGCAGAAAAATTTCTTAATATTCTGCATGCCCCAATTTTCTTGAACTTCGATTTGTTATACTCCCTCTTTGGAAACCTCTCCTTTTTGAGGTGTGCTAAAACCAAATCTCCAACTTCAAATTTCACCTCTCTTCTTCTCATGTCTGCTCCGGTTTTGTACTTGTTGTTACTATCCTATAGTTGTTGTTTCACTTGTTCATGTATTGCTTGCTTATCTGAAGCAAAATATTCACCCTCTACACTTCTCATCTCTTCTTTTCCCAAGTTTCTCAATTCAGATACTCGTTTTTGGATGCATTCCATAAACAATATGGAATGGACTCTGTCCTGTACTCATGTTAGGTGAGTCATTATATGCATATTCAGCTTGTGCCAACACTTGATCCCATTGTTTTAGATGTTCTACAGTAAGACTCCTTAAAATATTGCCCAAACTCCTATTCACAACTTCAGTTTGTCCATCAGTTTTGGTATGATAGGCAGAACTAAAACTTATTTTAGTTCCCAAGTTCTTCCATAATGTCCTCTAGAAATTTCCAACAAATTTGGGATCCTTGTCTGAGACAATACTCTTAGGCAGCCCATGCAATCTTACAACCTCCTTAAAGAACAAATTAGCAATGTGAGAAGCATCACTAGTTTTATAACATGGAATGAAGTGTGCCATTTTTGAAAATCTGTCCACTACAACAAAAATTGAATCATTACCTCTTTGAGTCTTTGGTAAGCCCAAAACAAAATCCATATTTACCATATTCCAAGGCCAATCTGGAATTGGTAATGGAACATACAAACTTGTGTTTTGGCTTCTTCCCTTTGCATATTGACAAATCTTACAAGTTTTCACATACTTTTCCACATCAGATCTCATTTTTGGCCAAACATAAAATCTGTTCAATTGTTCAAAAGTCTTCTCTATGCCAAAATGCCCTACAAGTCCTCCACTATGTTTTTCTTTGATTAAATTCTCCCTCATTGAATAGTTTGGTATGCACAACTGATTTCTTTTAAACAACAATCCATCTTGTAAGAAATAATCCAACCATTTACTCCTATCTACCAAAACAAGATTCTTACAAGTTTCAAAGCCTCTTTAAAATCTGAATCTGTCTCATATAATTCTTTAAGAAGATCAAATCCTACCACTTGAATTTGACTCTCTTGCAGTAATATATTTCTCCAACTTAAGGCATCTGCAACTTTAATTGATTGGTCATTTATATGTTTAAAAAAAAAAATGGAAACTTTGAAGATACTCTACCCATTTAGCATGTTTCTGGCTAAGCTTTCGCTGCTGCATAATATAGTGTAATGCATGGTTATCTGAGTAAAGGATGAATTCCTTTGACATTAGATAATGCCTCCATTTCTTCAATGAATATATAATTGCATAGAACTCCTTATCATAAGAAGAATACTTCTTCTTTGAATCATTTAGCTTTTCACTAAAATAAGCTATAGGTCTATTTTCCTGTCTTAATACACCTCCAATTGCTTCTCCGCTGGCATCACACTTCACTTGTAAAGGCTTACTAAAATCAGGTAGAACCAAAATAGGCATTTCAGTGATTTTCTCCTTTAACAGCTGAAAATTCTTTTCTTCTTCAACAATCCATCTAAATGGTTGTTTTTCCTTCTTTATGGTCTCAATAATAGGTGCATTGATCTTACTAAAATTATTGATGAATTTTCTATGAAAGCTAGCAAGACCATGAAAACTTCTTACCTCAAAAACACTTTTATGTGAAGACCACTCCATGATTGCCTTGATCTTCTCTGGATCCATCTTCAGCCCTTCAAGAGAAATAACAAAACCCAAGTACACTAGCTCTTCTTTCATGAATGAACACTTCTTCAAATTCAGCGATAATTTCTCTTGATGTAGCCTTTGTAACACATAATTCAGATGTCTCATGTGCTCCTCCTTAGACCTGATATAAAATAATATATCGTCCAGATATACTATTACAAATTTACCAATAAAATTTTTAAGAACTTCATTCATGAGTCTCATAAACGTACTTGGTGCATTTGACAACCCAAAAGGCATTACTCTCAACTCTTACAATCCCTCATTTGTCTTAAAGGTTGTTTTCCACTCATCCCCTTCTCTTATCCTTATCTGATGATACCCACTTTTAAGATCTAATTTTGAAAAATACTTTGCTCCACTCAAGCAATCCATTAAATCTTCAATTCTAGGTAAAGGAAATATGTACTTGATTGTGATTTTATTGATGGCTCTTGAATCTGTACACATTCTCCAGCCTCCATCTTTCTTTGGACTCAGCACTATTGGTACTGCACAAGGACTCAAGCTTTCTCTGATCAATCCTTTGTCAAGAAATTCTTGCACCTGCTTCCTAACCTCTTCATTTTATATAGGAATCATTTTGTAAGCTTCTTTGTTAGGTAGACTTGCTCCAAAAATCAAATCTATATCATGGATAATTCTTCTAATGAGTGATAACTCATTAGGAAAATCATCAACAATAATATCACAATAGTTCTCCAACATTTCTTGAATTTAATGGGTAAATTAGAAACTGTAGTAAAATTCATTATTACCTTGGGCTTGCAAATTACAGCAAAATTTACCTCATTCTCTTCAATCTGCTTCAAGTATTCCTTTCCTCCTAGTAACATAGTTTTTGGATCAGTCTTCTTTCCTGACACATCTTCCTCTTGCAGAGGCAGCAACGTATGATTGACACCATCCTTTCTAAAATTGTAGGTGTTTCTTTTCCCATCATGCATAGCTCCTCTATCATATTGCCAAGGTCTTCCAAGCAATATGTGACGCACATCCATTGGCATGACATCACATACAATTTTATCTTTATACTTGCCCAACTGAAACTCCACTTCACACTGTTCATTCACTAACAGTTGATGTCCCTTTTGTAACCATGACACCTTGTAAGGTGTTGGGTGTTTGATTGTCTTCAGCTTCAATTTCTGCACCACTTCTGTAGAGACCAAATTATCAGTGCTACCACTATCAATGATCATCTGACAACACTTCCCTTGAACCTTACACACTGTTTTGAACAAGGTATTTCTTTTTGATCGTTCAACTATCTCCTTTGTTGGCTTGAGCAAGACTTTATTGATTACTAAAGATTCTCCTCTCTCTAGTATATTTTCTTCTTTTTCCACTGTTGTTGATGTTGGTGCTTCTCCTTCAACTAGAGCAACAATTGAATTGCTCTGGCTTGTTCCTGCATTCTCTGAGCATTCAAAATCTCTATGTACCAACTTGTTACATCTATAACATCTTATTTCTCTTCCTCTTCCTCTACCTCCTCTTCCTCTAGAAAAACTCTCTCTACCTCTTGCATCACCTCCCGTGGGTGCATGCTGGGTTGAGCTACTGCTAGCTCCATCTTTAGGTGTTGTAGATCTTCCTCTACCACCTTGACTTCCCCTTCCTCGAAAAGTACCTCTCCTTCTGGCAGACTGATTCCTCACGAGCTTTTCTTCAGCTTTCAGTGCCACCTGATAAGCTTCCTCTACTGTTTTAGGAGACATTATACTTATCTCATCTTGAATGCCCATCCTAAGACCATTCACATATCTAGCCACCTTCTCATCTATATCCTGAGTTTATCCAACTCTTATGCTTACCTTATAGAATTCGTTTGTGTATTCTTTCACTGTCATAGATCTTTGTCTAAGATTTTGCATCTGTCTGAACAAAGTTTGCTGATAATTACTTGGTAAAAACTTACCCCTTAGCTTTGCTACCATTCTGCTCCAATTCTTGATAGGTTGCTTGCCAAGTCTCTTTATTTTTGCCTGCACACCATCCCACCAAAGCGTTGCATGGCCTTTTAACTTGGTGACAACAAACTTTAATTTCTTTTCATCTTCTGTTTCTTCATAGTCAAAGAATTTCTCCATTCCATTAATCCAGTCTATCAATTCTTCTGGATTCATTCCTCCTTCATATATTGAAACCTCGGTCTTTGGCCTAGCTGTGGATCTCAACACTGACTGGAAGAATCTCATCTCAGGAGTAACTGCTACAACTTCCTCCTCTGTAGATTCAACCTCAGGCTCACTAACATCTCCATCATCTATATTTCTTCTTGTTGTTAATGCATCAAAGCTAGCTTGCATCTGTTGCACAACTTCCATTACTTCAGCATTTGCAATAAGCCATCCTCTTCCACCACGTCCTCGTCCTCTTCCAACTCTGAAATCCATATTAACTTTCCTTCTCCTAGTTTTGAGATTCAATTCAGAGTCAACAGGTTGCTTCAATACCACTAATGGTGGCCTGGGTGTAGGCGATATGAACAAACAGCTGAAACCTGAAATAATTTCTTCTAACTCTAGTTGAATTTCTCCTTCTGTTTCATTAGGTGTATCAGTCATCTATTATTAGCCTGACTGGCTCATGAGTTTTTCCCTCTAATCACCCCAACCTTTGTTATCGGCACAAATCATATCATAGGTCTGTTTCCCTCCTTTTGGACTATAAATCCATAGGAATTATAATAATATTCTAGCATTGCTTTAAAATGAGTAAACTGTGTTTTAAACACAAAACACACAGTCAACGGGCTTCCGTTCTAAAGGAATGTAACAACACTAGTGCTTTAACACCACTATAGTGTTAATTCTCACGAATTACACTATCGGCGCAAGATTCCAAAAGAAATGCATTACACCCAAATAACACTATTGGTGGTTACTATCAGCCTTCCAATGTTCCTTCCTCCGATGCAATAACACATAATGTTATCGGAGATCGCAGTCGCGACTCCAATTCTCCCAATACTAGGCTCCTCCTACTCCAATATAGCGATGCGATCAACTTCGCAGACCCGACACCTTAGACACCCTGCTCTATAGCGTTTCGGTTCTGAGCTATCAGAGTTTCAGACTTCAGCGGCTCCAAAGCTCCCTTCCACTCCACTTTTGGTTCTGCGATGTGATAATGGTTTTCACCCGATATAGGTATGAACCAGATTCAATAAAATATCAGGTCTGACAATTCGTTCAGCTAAGTAGTTTCACGAATTTCCTATGTAAAACAAAATTTCCACTTGTGGAACTCGACAATGCTTACAAGGAAAACAAGCATGTCGATATAAGGAAAAACACATTAGCAAGCTTAAATCAAGTATTAATAGGGAAACAATGTAGAATCACCATTAACAAGGTTCTAAAGAAAAGAATCGCCACCAAACACACATGCATATACCAGTTAACAAAGAATTGTCAATTCATATGCACAGAGAGAGTTCTTCAAAAGTCACAATGCATCCGGGATCGACTTCTTTAGAGCATCTCATTATTTTCTTTTAAAACATAATAGATAAATCTTACTCAGTCTTTATCTCTTACAAAATCATGCCAATTACAGTAAAGCGATTAAAGAAATTATCCATAAGGCTTATTATTGCTTATCCATAAGTGATTATTACAACATAATTTTATTCTTAATTATATCCTTATCTTAAACTAGAAAAGTGTGGAAGTTGATCGCTAAAGAACCCCACTCCTCTGCCTATAGATTTTTTTGGATTTTTGGAATAAGTTTGAAGATTTTTCCTCCAAGTCGCATGCTCCTACATCAAAATATTTCCTAATGGTTTATAGGTATTCCATGAAACTCATGATGAGATCAAAAGAAATGTTAATCATGATTTTGGAGACTCCAATGTTGGGTTTAAGACCCATCACATTCCAAAGATCGATATGAGGAAATTTGATGGCAAGGATCTAGTAACATGGATACTAGAGATAGAGAAATATTTTTATCTCCATGATGTGCAACACACACAAAAGTTACACATTACATCTTTATATTTAGAACCCAATCAGTTTGTATTGTATTGATGGACTTGTTCTCGTAAACCACTTGTCACTTGGTCAATTTTTACTGACAAAATGATAGCACATTATGAGGATACAAAGAGAAACACCTTCTTTAGCCAATTGGTAAATCTCAAACAAAAGGGTTCAATAATGGAGCACATTGAGGACTTCAAAAAATTGAATATAAGGGTATTTGATATTCTAGAGGAGCATAAGATTGATGTCTTCATAGGGACATTAAAGGATAACATCCAGCATGAGGTTTGCTTTTGCAAACTAGATTCATTGGAGAAAGAATTCAAGGTGGAAAGAAAAGTTGAAAGCAAAATTATGGTAACAAGGAAGTCTACCACTCAAAATTATAAATATGGAAGCATTTTTGCTCCTAGCCTTCCACAACCTACAAGGTTGACACCACAACAATCTGAGGAAAAAAGAGAAAAAGGGCTTTGTTATAATTGTGATATAAAATACACTAAAGGTCATAAGTGTGCCAAGAATAAATTATTTTACATAGATTGTGAACAGGTGGAAGAAAATGAACAAGAAACATCAAAAGAAGAGGATATACACCAGGAACCAACCTCAGAGAAAGAATAAATGAATCCAAACATATCATGTAATGCATTGGCATCAATTATCACTCTTCGAAATCTCTAGATAAAAGGATATATCAATAAGAAAAATGGCATACTGTTGATTGATTTGGGTAGTACCCATAATTTTATTCATTGTAATATATCCAAGGAATTGAATTGCTTCCTATATACAACACGAGAGTGTCAAGTAATGGTTGCAAATGGAAGAAATATAAATTACTCTGGAAAGTGCCATAATATCAACTAACGATGGGGGAATATGTATTGAATAGTTCAATAATTTCCATTCCAATGGGTGATCCTGATGTTGTATTAAGAGTCCAATGGTTACAACCTTTTAGGACGATAACTTTTAATTTTCAAGAACTTCTCTCGAATTTTTTTTGGGAAGGAAAGGAAGTTGAATTAAGGTGTATTGCAGGGAAACCAGGAAATATAATGAACTCTAATGGAATGACAAAGATTACAAAGAAAGAAAACTGAGTTTTATTTATACAATTATGCTCACTAGAGGTTCAAACATTGAAATCATATATTTCTCCATATCTCAGAAAAGCATTGGACAATCATTCCAGGTGTTTGAGACTCCCAAAGACCTTCCACCTATTCGTGATCATGATCATGCTATTCATTTGATCCCAAGAAGTGTTCCTCCAAACACTAGACCTTACAGATATCCTTATGCCCAAAAGAGTGAAATTGAATGTATTGTTGCAGAAATGCTAGAGGTCGATGTAATTCAACCTAGTCAAAGTTCTCTCTCTGCTCTAGTAGTATTGGTGCACAAGAAGGATGGATCATGGCATATGTGTCTCGATTATAGAGAGGTCAACAAACTCACCATTAAAGATAAATTTCACATTCCTTTCATAGATGAATTATTGGATAAATTACATGGAGCAATTTACTTCACAGGTCTAGATCTTCATTCGAGATATCATCAATTAGAATGAAGATTGAAGACATTCTAAAAACAACATTTAGAACTCATGAGAGTCATTATGAATTTTTGGTCATGCCTTTTAGCCTTACTAATGCACATTCCACACTTCAAGTTTTGATGAATTCTATTTTCAAACCATTCCTTAGAAAATTTGTGTTAGTATTTTTTGATGATATATTAATCTATAACAAGTATTGGAAGGATCATGTTCAACATGTTGACAGAGTGCTCAAACTATTGAAGGAGAAACAATTAAATGAAAAAACCTCCAAATGTTTATTTGGAGTAAAAGATGTGGAATAAATGTGTCATATTGTATCTCATGAGGGTGTTAAGGTAGACCCTAACAAAATTAAATCCATTGAGGAATGGAAAATCCCCACAACCATAAAGCATCTGCGAGGGTTTCTCAGGGTGACAGGGTATTATCGCAAGTTTTTTAAGAATTATGGGATAATATCAGCACCTTTAACAACATGATGCCAGCCTAAGCCGAATTTACCCACAGTAAGCATATAAAATGCATAATCTCATTTATCCCAGGAATTTAAATTACCTTGCCTAGTCAAACCTTCATAAATTAAGGTTTAAGGCCCCTTAATTAAATCTCATGCAGAAATGTTTTAATTGACTTTCCATAGTCTTAACCTTAATTAATCCTTTTGAGCGGAACTTTATTCAACCCTTCTTAACCTTTGGTTAATTCTTAATATCCATTCGTCTTAACCATACCATGGTTAGACTTTGGTAAAACCCGACTTAAACCATAATACCTTTGGCTCTGCTATTTCTATTATAACTCTAGTATAATAGAAATATTACATAAACTGCTTTAAACCTCACCTTTCTACCATTCCACGACCTTGCGCATTTTTCAACGCTCACCTTTATCACATTCAGCCTCCACCATTGATTTCACTCCATCAGATCAATGATTGTCACATCGTATCGCCACTTAAACCCATACATCCGTTGGAACCCAAATCACTTAACTCGCGTTGATAAAATTCTCAGGTCCGCTCAGGCCCAAGCCTTATCGGCTTCAATCTCCACCGTTGATCCCACCCTTCAATCCAATAGTTGATGGTTCACCCAATCACCAAAACTAATCGGTGATCCTCCACCGTTGATAAAAACCCATTTAATCCAATGGTTAACAACAATATCAGATGAGCCACTTGCACGGGGATTACCCGCCCGATAAAGTGGTTTTCTCTCTCCTTTGGTGTGCTACGTGTTAGTCGATAAATGGAATCGGGTTACCAACCCGAATTACCACTTACCACTTTTTCTCCATCCAATAAACAACTTCCCTGATAAAACTGCCTTCTTCCTTGACTATTGCGCGAGCTAATTGGCATGCGATGACCATTAGATATAAGAGGCCATCAAATCTACGGTTTGTGGGACTTAAACTAGCACATGGATTAAAATGGGCTTAACCCTTGCAATCAACTATGATCCAAGAGGTTGAATATGAGATTGACGGCCAGGAGCGAGTGCAGAACTTCCACCACGATCAAGAAAATTTGTACTCTCCTACCCCACAGTTGTTGATCACCATCGATCTAACAGATTTGTCAATCTAACGATCCAGATCTATTCCTCCGCCATTAATATCCTTTGATCTAAATGATCTGACGGCTCCTATGCATGTTTACTTCCTTCCTTCATGCCTTTACTTTCTTCGCCTTTACATGGTTTCTCAAAGTTCTCTGTGGTTTCGAGTTCCTCCAGGGTTTTTGGTCTTTGATTGTTCTGCAACACAACTCCTTCTTGATTTAACTCCGCGTACTCTTAGACATTGCCACTCTTGAACTTCACATTGATCCTTCAATCGGATTCAACAATCTGACACGATCATTCATCCTCACTTCTTCTCTATGTTCTGCCCGAACTCCACCTACATACATATATTATGTAGAACCTCTAATTCACACAATTTATCATTCAATTACTCAAACCACACAGTTACACAATTTAGGAATTGAATCTATGTATGTATATATATATATATATATATATATATATATATATATATATATATATATATATATATATATATATATATATATATATATATACATATATATATATATATATATATATATATATATATATATATACATATATATATATATATATACATATATATATATATATATACATATATATATATATATATACATATATATATATATATATAAACAAATGATTACATAATGAGACTCTCTATCTCTCTGGCTTGATTTTTTAATCAGTGGCCTCTGTTTTCCTACTTGTCATAGGCTTACAATCAAACCTATCTAACTCTCGACTTGACTAACCGGCTAACCCCTGACTATGCCTTTTAGGATTACATTTATACAAAATGATTCTACAACCAATTCCTAAAATCCTAAAATCTCTTCCTTATCTCTATGGATCCTCTTTAATCCACAAAATCATGAACTAACTCCTAATCTAAGTTTTACAATTAATTCTCAAATCTCTCAACTATCATGATTCTCTCATGTTCTCCTACATTCGATAACATTTACAAATATGCCTCACTATACTTAATTAAATCCCTATTCTAGCTTCTCTCATTAAAATCACCCAAAACCTTAATAATTACATTAATTCAAAACATAGGAAGCCAACTTCCTTGGAAACACAAGACCCCCTATGTCTACTAAAATACAATGATATTGTTGAGTTGAATGCTCCTACATCACAACATCACTGAAGAAAGATGCATTATCTTGGACTCTAGAAGCAACTAAGGCCTTTGAATATCTTAAAGAGGCAATGTGCTAACCATCGGTCTTAGCTACACCAGACTTCACAATTTTTCTTATTGTGGAATGTGCTGTCTCAGGAAATGGAATTGGTGATGTTTTAATGCAAGAAGGAAGACCCATTGCTTTTGAAAGTCATCTAATCAAAGGAAAGTATTTACACAAACATATTTATGAGAAAGACATGTTGGCAATACTGCATGCACTAAAGCAATGAAACTTACCTAATGGGAATACACTTCAATGTAAAAATAGATCATGATAGTCTTAAATACTTTTTGGAACAAAGATTATCTTCAGAAGAGTAGCAAAAATGGGTCACAAAAATGTTATGTTATGACTTTGAAATCGTCTACAAAAAAGGGAAGAAAAATGTTGTTGTAGATGCACTCTCAAGGAAGGATGAGGATGTGGAAGCATTAATTTGTGCCATTTCTATTATCCAGCCAAATCAGATAACCGAAGCAAGGGATGAATGAAAGAATGACGAAGAAGTGTGGACAATCATTGAAAAGTTGCAGCAAGATCCTAGTAAATCCGATACATTCAATTGGAAAAACTATTCATTATGGTACAAATATCGCTTATATCTTTGTAAGAATTCCCAACTCAAACAAAAGATTCTTTTGGAATTGCACACCTCTCCCTTAGGAGGGAACTCAAGATTTTTAAAAACTTACCATAGGGTCAAGAAAGATTTTTTTTTGGATGGCCTGAAATCTGATATTCAAAAAATTATGGTAGAATGTTTACTTTGCCAACAAAATAAAGTTGAGGCAATTCGGATCCCGGGTCTGTTACAACCTTCATCCATTCCAAGAAAATGTTGGGAGGAGGTTTCAATGGATATTATCACAGGTTTAACCAAGTTCAAAGGAAAGAGTGGCATCATGTTGGTAGTTGATAGACTTAGCAAGTTTGCACACTTTTGTGCATTATCTCATGCATTTAAAGTGAGTATAGTTGCTAATGGATTTATTGAAACAATTCGAAAGCTACATGGAAATCCAAAGATTATTGTAAGCGACAAATATCCCATTTTCACTAGAAATTTTTTGACGGAATTATTTGCTTTCTTGGGTACTTAATTAGCTCATAATTGATCTTATCATCCTCAATCTGATGGGAAAACTGATATAGTGGACAAACGTTTAGAAGGATATCTTTGTTTCTTTGTATTTGATAAACAAACACAATGGCTCAAATGGTTACCTCTAGTTGAATGATGGTATAACACTTCCTTCGATACTACAACAAAAATGATCCCATTTATGGCACTTTATGAATATCATCCACCATCCATCACATCATATTTAAGAGAAAATTCTAAGGTTCAAGCAATGGAAGATCACATTGAGCATCAACAAAAAATTTCTCCAACTTTTAAAGGATAGCCTCACTTTGGTGCAGAACCAAATGGAACAACAGGCATATCAACATTGTAGTGAAAGAAGTTTTGTTGTAGGTGAATGGGAATTTTTACGGCTACAACCATACAAACAAGTGTTCCTCAAGCAAGATAAGAAGGATAATAAATTGTCGCCCAAGTACTACAGTCCTTACAAGGTGTTGCAAAACATTGGTACTATGGCATACAAATTGGAGCTACCTTCATCTTCCCGAGCACACCCAGTTTTCCTTGTTTCATGCTTAAAGAAGGTTATTGGTGACAAGCTTCTAGTTCAAACAATGTTTGCAGAACTTGATGAAAAATGAAAAATCATATTTGATCTTGAAGTAGTCACGAAAAAAGAACCCGACAACTATGGAATGGATAAATTTTAGAGTATCTCATTAAGTGGAAGAACTTACTCATTGAAGATTCCACATGGGAGTGTGAAATTTTTATACAGAAGCACTTAGAGCTACTCAAGTGTTGAGGACAACAATTTTTTGAAGGAGAGGGACATGTTAGGTCCCTATATTACTAGTTTAGCCCCCTTACTATTATTGTTAGTGTAGCCCCCTTATTGTTATTGTTGTTCCCATATAGCCCCCATATTGTTATTGTTGTGTCCCATGGAAACCCACTATTATTATTGTTGTTCCCTTACATTATTATTGTTATGTAGGCTTTGATTATATTGTGACCACTTAGACTCCTATATGTACAAAGGAGGCCTTGTCATTTGTATCATCTAAGAATTGTTTATTTATGTAATGTAAAGGAGGTTTCCCCCTCGAAGAGGACAATTTTTAAGTCGTTGATCTACCTTTTCTTCTTTTCTTTGAGCTGGTTGCATAACACTTCATCACATGTTTGCCCCGATGGACTGGTTAGCTTGGGTAAATTTGGGAGGAGAGTGTTATAGAGTGGCATCAGGGCACGGTTCAACCATTGGATTGGGTGGGTGGAATGGGTTTGTCATGCATGCGTGAAGGATGTATATGTGCTTGCTATGTATGCATGGTGGTATTCATTGTTATAGTTGTGTTGACATGTAGAAGTTTATGATGTTTTGTTGGCATGCATTTTTCATGAATGTATGTTGGTTGTATATGTACTTATTATGCATGTCAGTGTTTATATGTTGTTATGCATGCATTTTCGTGGTTATGGTTATGCATGTATAGTAGGTTATACATGAATTGTGAGGTAATTGTATGTAGTTGGTGTCATCATGATACTATTGGTTGTTATGATGCTAATGTGTTGGCTGAGATAGAGCAGGAGATGCATATCATCAAAGTGAGGTTGTAGGGTTGGACCTCGAGGTAAGAGAAAATCGTCATACAATTTTGTATGGTGGGTATGTAGGTATGTTGGTTAATGGTTGTTATAAGAATTAGGGTTATGTAGATGTTTGTCAATCTATGGTTATTGCGGTTATATGTATGATAGATGTTAGTTAATCAATGTGATCATATGTACATGCGTCAGTTAGTCATGAAGGATAATAATTTTTTGTTATATGAATTGCGATCATATGCATGATCGTTATGGTCATTGTGCTTAAGATCTTGATGTTATATGTATCATGCTAATATGGATTGTTCTATGCAGATGATTGTGGTTATTGTTGGAAATAATACTGAGAGGGTGGTGAATCAGTATTATCTGGTCAAAAAAAATTCTTTTCTCGATTTATATACGCTACTTCTGTGAAGTGAACTAGTGTGTACACACAACTATGATAGAGAAACCAACGTACACCCAGAAAACTTGTGCTTTAGGCAATTTATCATGTGTTGATCTTTAACCAATGCATCAATAACTTATTAAACAGAGTAGTAAACATAAAATAAGCCATCACACATAAGAAAGACACATGAACACCAAGATTTAAGGTGGAAACCCAATGTGGGTGAAAACCACCTGATGTTGTCGTCTCTGTCTTCTTTTAATAACAAGAAAATCTGTTTACAATATTGTACTGGTGCAAACTCATACTAGTACGTAGGCACCCACCTGCAGAAGGCTACAAACTTATCTCATTTTCCAGCTTCTACTGGAAGGGAGTTGCAAGCCCCTAGCTCTTGTACTAGCCAATGTGATTACTAGTATGTAGGCTCCGACCTACAGAAGGCTACAACCTTCTCTCTTCCTTCAGGGACCATGTTTCATAAATTTTCAGACTGGACACTCCTGGTACACAACAATACACATGAAGGCCTTGTTTCATCAAATTTTCATACTGGACCCATCAAACTTTTGTTAGAAAATTATATATTATGGAGTAATGGAACACATAAAATATTGCAGAAATATAAACACGGAAAATGCATAAAACAAGAGAGACACAGATATATGTGGTTCACACAATTTGGGCTACATCCACAGGGAAACAACCAGTCCTTCATTTTATATTATCGAGCAAACTGAAGAGATACAAGCTACAACAGATCCATTGTAACTCCCTCTTCGCTCTCAATCTCCTCTCTCTTCTTCACTCAGAATACAGATCTCCATAGACGCAATAAAATTCCCTCATATATAGAGAGGGGTTTCCTTCTAGGGCAAAAAACCCTTAATTAAACATAACTTCTACCGTCAGATCATCCGCCTAATGAATGGCCCAAATTGACTAGAAATTACTAGACTTTTACAAGGTAATTTTACATCTGTTTTTAGCTTCGGGGGTGTTGCCCCCAAACCCCCACCGTGGGACCACTAGCCCTCGAACCCCCACGGGGGGGACAAGTCCCCCCCCCCCCCCCACGTGGAGGGGTGTACAATCTTCCTGGGATATACATCGAGCTGAAACCTTTGAATACAGAAGATAATCAGGCTCCACACCCAACAATCTGCCATTTGGAGATTGATTATAGAAACTCCACCGCTGCTTCGTTTGCTAGACAATGACTCCTCTTTGGACATGGTTGTTTCTCATCTTCTTCTTCATACTTGAAGACCAATTAAAACTAATCAAATTTTCATTTTCTCCCTAGTTACAACTTTTGTTAACATATTTGCAGGATTCTGGCTGGTGTGTATCTTTTCCAGCTTCAACTGTCCAGATTCCAATGCTGACCGTATGAAATGGTACTTGAGCTGTATATGCTTAGTCTTAGAATGAAATGCAAAGTTCTTTGCAAGATGTATGGCACTCTAGCTATCACTATATAACCTGCCCAACTCCTGCTTCTTACCCAATTCATCCAGAAACCTTTATAACCAAATCATTTCCTTACTAGCCTCTGTAGTAGCAACATACTCTACTTCTGTTGTTGAAATTGCAAGAACACTTTGGATTTTTGAAACCCAACTGACAGTTGTTCCACCTACAGTAAACACATACCTTTTTGTGCTCCTCATGTTATCTCTATCACCCGCCATATCTGCATCAACATATCCCTGTAGAGCAATGTTTGAACCACCAAAGCATAATTCTTGATTTGTGGTACCTCTCAAATACCTGAGAATCCACTTCATTTCCATCCAATGTTCTTTTCCTAGATTGTTCATGTACCTGCTTACAACTCCGACTGCATATGCAGTATCAGGCCTTGTGCAGACCATTGCATCCATTAAGCTTCAACTGTTGATGCATATGGAACTATAGACATATGAGCCATTTCTTCCTAAGTCTTGGGACACGCCTCCTGACTTAATTTGAAATGGCTAGCCAAAGGTATACTAACTGGTTTTTCATTCTGCATATTAAAAATTTTCAACACTATTATGAAACCAGCTCAAGAAAAAGATAGAAAAGATAGATCAACGCCTTAGAATTCAGCCTCTTCGAGGGGGAAACCTCCTTTACATTACATAAATGAGCAATTCTTGGATGATTCAAATGAAAAAACCTCCTTTCTATATATAGGAGTGTAAGGAGTCATATAACCCATCCGACCTAACAATAATAATATAAATCCACAAAAATAACAATAGAGGGATTCTATGGGGCACAATAATAAAAATATGGGGACAATAGGGGCACAACAATATTAATAAGGGATACAACTACAATAGTAATGGGGTAATCACTAGCGGTACCTATCATGCCCCTCTCCTTCAAAAAAAGTGTTGTCCTCAACGCTTGAGTAGTTCTGGATGCTTCTGTATAAAATTCTCATCCTCCCATGTGGAACCTTTAGCGGATAAGTTCTTTCACTTGATGAGATACTCCGAGATTGATCGATTTCGTAGCTGTCAAGTTCTTGTTTCTGTGACTGCTTTCGGTTCCAATATAATTTTTCCTTCCTCATCAAGTTTTGGCAATATTGTTTGAACTGGGAGCTTTTCGCCTATAACCTTCTTTAAACATGAAACATGGAAAACTGGGTGCACTCGAGATGCTGCAGGAAGTTCCAATTTGTATGCCATAGTACCAATCTTTTGCAACACCTTGTACGGACCATATTACTTTGGTGATAATTTATTATCCTTCTTAGCTTGCTTGAGGGACATTTTTTATATGGTTGTAGCCATAGGAATACCCAATCGCCAACATCAAAACTTCTTTCGCTGCGATGTTGATCTGCCTGTTGTTTCATTCTATTATGTGCCAACACAAGGTTATCCTTTAAGAGTTGGAGGACTTGTTGTTGATGTTCAATGTGATGTTCCACTGCTTGAACCTTAGAATTTTCTCTTAAATATGATGTGATGGATAGTGGTTGATATCCATAAAGTGCCATAAATGGGGTTGTTTTTGTTGTTGTATGGAAGGAAGTGTTATACCACCATTCAGCGAGAGGCAACCATTTGACCCATTGTGTTTGTTTATCAGATATAAAGAAACGAAGATATCCTTCCAAACATTTGTTTACTATCTCAGTTTGCCCATTAGATTGAGGATGATAAGATGATCTATGAGCTACCTGAGTACCAAGACAAGAAAATAATTATGTCCAAAAATTTCCAATGAAAATGGGATCTCCGTCACTTACAATAATCTTGGGTTTCCATGTAGCTTTTGAATTGTTTCCATAAATGCAGTAGAAACTGTATTGGCTTTCAATGGATGTGATAATGCACAAAAGTGTGCATACTTGGTAAGTCTGTCAACTACCACCATGATGACACTCTTTCCCTCAGACTTGGGTAAACCTGTGATAAAATCCATTGAAACCTCCTCCCATTGTTGGCTTGGAATGGATAAAGGTTGTAATAGACCCGGGGTCTTAATTGTTTCAACTTTATTTTTTTTGCAAACCAAACATTCCACCACAAACTTTTGAATATCTGATTTAAGTCCATCCCAAAAAAAATCCTTCTTAACCCTGTGGTATGTTTTTAAAAATCCTTAGTGCCCTCCTAAGGGAGAAGTGTGCAATTCCATAAGAATGTTTTGTTTGAGTTGTGAATTCTTATAGAGGTATAAGCAATCTTTGTACCATAACAAATCATTTTTCCAGCTAAATGTATTAGATGTACTGGAATCTTGTTGTAACTTTCAAATAAGTGCCCAAACTTCTTCATCATTCTTCCAATCCTCCCTTGCTTCATTTACCTAATCTGGTTGGATAATAGAAATGGCACACAACAACGCTTCCACATCCTCATCCTTTCTTGAGAGTGCATCTGCCACCACATTTTGCTTCCCTTTTTTGTAGATGATTTCAAATTCATAACCCAACATCTTTGTGACCCACTTTTGTTTCTCTTCAGAGGATAATCTATGTTCTAAAAAGTATTTAAGGCTATCATGATCCATTTTTACCTTGAAGTGTCTTCCCATTAGGTAGAGTCGCCATTTCTTAAGTGCATGTAGTATTGCCAACATTTCCTTCTCATAAATAGATTTGTCTAAAAAATTTCCCTTGATTGGACGACTTTCAAAAGAATGGGTCTTTCATCTTGCATTAAAATAGCACTAATTCCATTCCTGAAGCATCACATTCCAAGATAAAGTTTTTTTTGAAGTCCGGTGTAGCTAAGACCGGTGCTTGGCACATTGCCTCTTTAAGATGTTCGAAGGCCTTTGTTGCTTCTGGAGTCCATGAAGATGCATCTTTCTTCAATAATGTTGTTAAAGGTGCTGCTATTCTCCCATAATTCTTAATAAAATTGCGATAATACCCTGTCAACCCGAGAAATCCTCGCAGATGCTTTGTGGATGTGGGGATTTTCCATTCCTTAATGGCTTCAATTTTGCTAGGGTCTACCTTAACTCCTTCATGAGATACAATATGACCCAGATATTCCACCTCTTGTACTCCAAAGAAACATTTGGATCTTTTTGCATATAATTGTTTCTCCTCCAATAGTTGTAACACCCTGTCAACATGTTCAACATGATCCTTCCAAGACTTGTTGTAGATTAGTATATCATCAAAAAATACTAACAAAAATTTTCTAAGGAAGGGTTTGAAAATGGAATTCATCAAACCTTGAAATGTAGAAGGTGCATTGGTAAGGCCAAAAGGAATTACCAAAAATTCATAATGACCCTCATGAGTTCTAAATGTTGTTTTTGGAATTTCTTTAGTCTTCATTCTGATTTGATGATATCTTGAACGAAGATCCAACTTGGTGAAGTAAATTGATCCATGCAATTCATCCAATAATTCCTCAATGACAGGAATGGGAAACTTATCTTTAATAGTGAGCTTGTTGAGTTCCCTATAATCTAGACACATGTGCCATGATCCATCCTTCTTGTGCACCAATACTACTGGACCAGAGAAAGAACTTTGACTAGGTTGAATTATACCAGCCTCTAGCATTTCTGCAAACCATACATTCAATTTCACTCTTTTGGGCATAAGGATATCTGTACGGCATGATGTTTGGAGGAACACTTCCTGGAATCAGATGAATAGCATGATCATGATCACGAATAGGTGGGATACCTTTGGGAGTCTCAAATACCTTGGAATGATTTTCCAAGACTTTTTGGAGATCTGGAGAAATAGATGATTCCGATGTGGAAACATCTAGTGAACATAATTGTGCAATTACACCTCTTTGTTCCTTTTTTAGAAGCTTTGTCATACCGTTAGAGCTGATTATCTTTCCTAGTTTCCCTGCAATACCCCTTAATTCAACTTCCTTTCCTTCTGCAAAAAATTTCATGAAAATTAAAAACTATTGTACCCAAGGATTGCAGCCATTGGACTCCTAGTACAACATCAACACCTCCCATTGGAATGGAAAGCATTGGGCTAGTCAATACATATTCTTTCATGGATAGATTGATACTATGGCATTTTTCAGAGAAATTTATCGTTCCTCCATTTGCAATCATCACTTGACACTATGGTGCTGGATATAGGAAGAAATTCAATTCCTTTCCTACCTTACAATGAATAAAATTGTGGGTACTTCCTGAATCAATCAACACTATTACCTTTTTCTTCTTGATTTTTCCTTCTTTCTTGATGGTTTGAGGAGTGGTAATTCTAGCCAATGCACTACAAGATATGGTCGGATTCATTTCTTCTTTATCTAGGCTTTGTTCCTGGAGTATATCCTCTTCCTTTGACCTTTCGTGCTCCTTTTCTTCTTCCTCTTCACAGTCTATGTAGAATAATTTTTTCTTAGCACACTTATGACCTTTAGTGTATTTGCTATCACAACTGTAACAAAGCCCTTTTGCTCTTTTTTCTTCCAATTGTTGTGGTGTCAACCTTATAGGTTGTGGAAGGCTAGGGGAAAAACACTTCCATCTTTATAGTTGTGACTGGTATGCTTCCTGGTTGCCATAATTTTGCTTTCCATTTTTCTTGCTAACCTGAATGCCTTCTCTAATGAATCAGGTTCCCAAAGGCGACATCATGTTGGATATTATCCTTTAAAGTCCCTATGAACACATCAATCCTATGCTCCTCTGGAATATTTTTTACCCTTATGTTCAATTTTTGGAACTCTTCAATGTGCTCCATTATTGAACCCTTTTTTTGAGACTTATCAATTGGCTAAAAAAAGTGTTGCTTTTTGTATCCTCATAATGTGCTGTCAATTCTTCCGTAAAAATTGCCCAAGTGATAATTTTTTTACGAGAGCAAAGCCATTGATACCATACAAACTGATTTGGTTCCAAATATAAAGTTGCAATACGTACCTTTTGTGTGTTTTGCACATTATTGAGATCGAAAAAATGCTCCATCTGTAATATCCATGTTGCGAGATCCTTGCCATCAAACTTCCTCATATCGATTTTTGGAATATGGTGGGTCTTCGATCCAACATTAGAGTCTATGGAATCATGATTAACATTTTTTTTGTTCTCATCATGAGTTTCCTTTACTACCCTTTCACCATTAGTGACCATTTCTTGTAGCAACTTATTCATATTTATCTTCAATTCTTCCATGTCTGTCTTCAAATCATCCATCGTAGCTTCCACGTCATTCATCTTAGCTTCAACACCTTTCTTTAAACAAGCCATATTAGCTTCTACACCTTTCTTTAAACCATCCATCTTAGCTTCTACATCTTTCTTTAAACCATCCATCTTAGATTCTGTTCCTTTTTGTGCAAGTGACACTTGTTGCACTTGGTCTCGTAATTTTGATATATCATGTTTCATTTCTTCATCTTCTTCATGAGTCATGCTAGAGATTTCAGGTTGACTACTAGGTGTTTGCATTTTCTTTCCTCGAGGCATCAATTACCAATAATAATGCTTTACTATGCCCTTTGAATTCCTTCAAACTAATTTTTCAAACCAAGCTTATGCGAAAATTTTAAAAAAACTACACACCTTTTTTCACTTTGTAGGAGCCTGATATTGAATCTGATGTATCTCTGTAATTTCGGATCATCCAGTTCTTAAATTGTGACCTGTAGTAACCCTCTGCATCCTCTTTCTAATTCCACTAGTCTGATCCAGATTGGATTCTCCAAGAAAGAGTTATGCACAATCTCCAACAGTGACCTGATTATAGACTAGTTCAATAGAGCAAACTTGTACAACGTGCCACGAGTCACTGTTTCAACTTTTGGCTCTGAAAAATATATAAAAGAAACTAAAGTCCATCCTCTTTCTATACATTCTTACAAAGTTTCAATCCAATGCTCAGAAGGAAAGTTATGACGTTTTTCCCCAGGTCACCTATTTGGAATGTAATTCAAGAGTGTACAAAGAGACCAACTTCCTCAGATCATATCTCCACAAATATAGTGCGAAAAGCTCTGAAATTGGGACCTGATATTAAGCGCAATTTATTCTCGAATGTTTTTTTTTTAAGCTTTTGAAATGTCGCAGAAAAAAATTTATAGCGAAAATTCCACGATGACCTGTTTGGAGTAGCGAAACCCTAGAATCCAAAGCTCTGATACCAAATGTTATGAAACCAACTCAAGAAAAAGATAGAAAAGATCGATCAACACCTTATAATTCAGCCTCTTCAAGGGGGAACCTCCTTTACATTACATAAATGAGCAATTATTGGATGATTCAAATGACAAAACCTCCTTTCTTTATATAGGAGTCT
Source organism: Pinus tabuliformis (assembly GCA_031772625.1). Lineage (NCBI taxonomy): Eukaryota > Viridiplantae > Streptophyta > Pinopsida > Pinales > Pinaceae > Pinus > Pinus tabuliformis. The sequence continues at coordinate 1,042,012,574 of CM062819.1, forward strand.
AAGGAGTCACAATATAACCCAGCCGACCTAACAATAATAGTATAAAGCTACAAAAAAATAGAGGGATTCTATGGGGCACAGTAATAAAAATATGGGGACAATAGGGGCACAACAATATTAATAAAGGATAAAACTACAATAGTAATGGGGTAATCACTAGTATTATAGGGACCTATCAAACACCTTTTCTATGTACTCGCTTTGAGACAATGTTAATTTGCGATTCTTCCTATCTCTAGTTATTCTCATACCAAGGATTTGTTTTGCAACACCCAAATCCTTCATTGCAAATGAGTTTGCCAATTTCCTTTTGAGAACATTTATTTCCTGCATGTTAGAACCTGCAACAAGCATGTCATCTACATAAAATAAAAATATAATATAGCTGCCATCATTTTTCCTTTTGAGATAAACACAATGATTAGAGTGACACCTAGTATAACCTTGTTCAGACATAAACCTGTCAAATTTTAGATACCATTGCCTTGGAGCCTATTTTAAGCCATACAAGCTCTACTTCAACCTGCACACTAGTTTCTCCTTCCTTTTACCTCATATCCTTGAGGCTGCTACATACCTACTCTGGAAAATGAAAATATGATGTGGACATTGGAAGACTTCAACTCCAAGATAGTAGTGAAGTAATCCCAAATCTGTCATCTTAAAACCTGCAAGTAACTCCTTTTTCACCTATGCAATATGATCATCATGGTTGCCAGTAATGATCAAATCATCTACATACATAACAAGAATTACCAGATTCTTTCCCTGTTGTCGCACATACAAAGTATCATCAGATTCACTTCATTGAAAACCAACTTTCTTAAGGTATTCATCCATCTTTGCAAACCAAGCTCGGGGAGCTTGTTTTAGTCCATATAAAGCCTTGATCAATTTGCAAACTTTATGTTCTTGCCCTTCAATTTCAAAACCTGGTGGTTGTGTCATATACACTTCTTCCTATAAATCCGCGTTGATAAAAGAACTTTTCACATCCATTTGATGAACTTTCCATCCTTTCTGAGAAGCCAATGCAAGTGTTAATCAGATGGTGTTCCATTTAGGTGTAGGAGAAAAAGTTTCCTCATAATCAATGCCTTCTTGTTGCGCAAATCCTTTTGTGATAAGTCACGCTTTATACTTTTTAGGTTCTCCCTTTTGATTATACTTAATTTTGTAAACCCATTTGCATCCTGTGGGTTTAACATTTTGTGGACAATCAACAAGTTTCCAAGTGTTGTTATCAATTACTGATTGATATTCCTCAACCATAGCCTGTTGCCATTCTTTATGTTTTACTGCTTCTTTGTATGTGGAAGGTTCAGTAAAATCATTTGCTATCAAGGCAAAATTGCCTTCACTTCTATGTGACCTTCTAGTGCCTGTTTTATTCTTCTCATCAGGCTTTACATCTCTCAAAAGTTGAACTGCCCATTTTAGTAGTTGATGCTTAGTTGTTAGCGATTCTTAAAAGTCTCCATCATTGTAAATTGGATTAATATAAATTGATGTTCGTTCTGGCGGTGGAGAATCACTGTCAGAAGAACTGTTGCTGCTTGGAGATGCAGATGAACTGCTAGAAGATCCAGATGGTGTTGTTGAAGATGATGGACTTGATGAATCATCTTCAGATGAAGGAAAATCAAGTTCATACCAATTTGGTGAATTTGGTTGAATTTGTGTATTTCCTTTTCTTCGACTGCCTTTAGTTTCTAACTTTTGAAGAAGTGTTTCAATTTCTTTAGCATTCTTACTCTCTGTTTCATCAAAAATGAAATCCCTGCTCAAAATGAATTTTCCACTGGTCAAAAAACAATACCCTTTCTTCTCATCAGAATAGCCAATCATTGTGCATTTCAAACTTCTTGATTCAAGCTTAGTTCATTTTTCTTTCGGAACTAAGGCATAACATACTGATCCAAAAACTCGAAGATGTTTAGCTCAAGGTTTGAAACCAAACGAAGCTTCATAAGGTTTGATTCCGTCTAAAGAAGCAGTTGGAGACCTGTTTCTTAAGTAGACAATTGTATGTATTGCTTCTACCCAATATGTTCAATTTAACCTCTTGAAAGTTAACATGGATCGCGCCATTCCTAACAAAGTGTGATTCATTCTTTCGACTACTCCATTTTGCTGTGGAGTTTAAACATTTATAAGATGTCGTCTTATGCCATTTTCACTGCAATAAGTTTTGAATTCATTTGAAGTGAATTTTCCCCCATTATCTGTCCTGAGAGTACCTATCTTTCCTTTGACTTCATTTTCAAAAAGTTGGCGAAAAATTTTAAACTTCTCAGATGCTTCTGACTTGTTCTTCAAGAAGTAAACCCAAGTCATTCTACTGAAATATTCAATGAATAGTAAGAAATATTTGCAACCACCAAATGAAGTTTTTAGTGGTCCACAAACATCATTGTGAACTAGTTGTAGCCGCTTATTTGCATGCCATGAACTTGTTGGAAAACTTTCTCGACTTTGTTTGCCATAAATGCAAGCTTCACATTTCGCATTTTCCTTTTTGAAAGTAAGAAGTCCTTTAACCATTCCTTGTTTCTGCAATTGAAAAAGACTATCAAAATTTAATCCATATCTTACATGCCATAATCTGATAGGTGAAATTCATGTAGTGACCACCCCTGCAAAATCAAAATGCCTTGGAATAACTGTCCCTTTCATTCGTAAAAATTTTCCATCTTCATAACCTGTCATCATTGTTTTCAAGCTTTGTTTGACTGAATTAATCTTAACTAAGACATATTCCATAATGACCTAATGTCCTGCTTGTCTAATCATGACTAAAGAAAACAATTTGTGTTTAAAGGTTGGTACCTACCACACATTTGAAATCATTTCTTCTCCAATGCTAGGGAGAAAAACTTTAACTACTCCTTTTCCATAAGGAGTATGTTTTGTATCATCTGCAAGAAAAATGGAATTAAGTTGGAAATCTTGAAAATTCCAAAAAAAATCACGTCGACAAGTCATGTGTTGAGTTGCCCCTGAATCCAAGATCCATGCATCTTCATAGTCACTTCCAAGATGGAATGAAATTTGTAATGTCGGCGAAGGAAGTCAAAACATATTCTGAGTTATAATCATCTTGATCATTTGCAAATTGTGCTGAGTACTGATGAAACTTGGTAATTTTATTAAGATAAGTTCGAAAATTTTAGCATAATGTCAAACTTTGTTATGTCTTCAACACACAATTTTACTTAAGTCTCTTCCTCTTCCTGAAGATTGTGCTCTTCCTCTGCTTTGACTTCTATTTTGAGGTTTTCCTCTACCTTGATTATTATTTCCTTGTCCTTGAAAATAGCCTCTTCCTTGGTTGTTTCCTCTACCTTGAAAACTATTCCTTCCTTAACTGTTACCTCTATTAAAGTTGTTTCCTTTGCTTTGGCTTCGACCTCGACTTTTTACATTATGTGCTTCTTGATTCTGATTGAAATTCCCTCTGCCTCTGCCTTGAGAACTGTCAGTCGATGATTTACTAGTGTTGGCCTCTATGAAAACAACATCTTCACCAACTTTCTTCTTCTTCCCAAAGGTTTTATCATGTTGGGTCAACATTTCGCAGAGCTCATAAAACTTTAGTTTCTCTAATTTCCCAGTTAATTGTAGAGTCTACAAAAAATGCGTGTAGGAAGAAGGAAGTCCAACAATTACAATTGTGACCATAAAACTATCATCTATTGTTGGAAAACCAGCATTAATGATTTCCTGCCTAATATTCTTAAGTCTTGAGATATACTCAAGAATATCACCACCTTCAATCAATTTTTGTTGCAATAATTTTAATTGTAGATCAACTTTCTTTGATTCAGGTCGAGTATCAAAGAGGTCTTTAAAAATTTTCAAAGTAGACCATGCATCTGTAGCATTTTCTATATGGACATACATTTCATCATTGGTAGAAGATTTAATGAGAGCTAATGCTTTGGCATTCTTAACTTCCCATTTTGCTAGTGCATCTGCATCTGTGAGTTTCTTCGGCTTAATATCACCATCACATATACCCTGCCATAATTCATTATAAATGAGAGTGCTTTCGATAAGGCATTGCCATGTTTTATTGGATTTTGTACCTTCAAGTTTTTCGGAATCAAAAAACAAATTAATCAACTTTGACATTGTAGCATTGAAGCTTCACACCAAAAATCAGACTCAGAAGAAAAAAATATCAAGATGGGCAACACAACATGCAACACACAACGCAATAAAAAACGATCTATCGGGGCTTGGCCTTGACCCTTGTATAGTCATTGAAGCAGGAGAAAAATGACTGAGCTTTGCACTTGGCTCTAGTCAATTTCTCAAAAAAATTACAAGGTAACTTTCAAAATTTGATTTTTACAATGATGCTCTTGCAAAACTTGGTAAAAAAAGTTACCCCCACTCAAAGAAAAATTACTTTGAGTTACACTTATCCCTCCAAAAATTACAATTAAAATCCCCTTATTACTCCAAAAATTTACAAATGACCTTATTACTCCACAAACAATAAATTCCCAAAATTTAAAAAAAAATCACCATATCTCTCCAAAATACAATATTCCTTATTTCTCCACAAGATTTACAAATTTGATTACACCAGAAAGCAAGAAGAAAGACATTTTCGAGGAGTCATTACTTTGGAGGAGCAACCAAATTTTTCTTTACACTTGTTGACACTGTCTGTTGGCTGGAGTAGACGGTGGTTTGTCTGAGCTTCGAGGAGGCTTTAGTGCACAATTCTGAAATCATTATCTTCTTCTCCGGTGATTTATCAGGGAATACCCATCAGCTGTCCACTCTCATTTATTACCCAAATTTGCTATCATCAATGTCCACATTCGGCTTCCATACATTTAGCCCCACACTTTCTTGATGGACTGGCCCTCTTGGTTTGAATGACACATGTGCGTGCGTATGCATTACATCACCAGTGCCGTATTTTCTTTGCTTCTACTTGTCTCTCTCGGTACCCACCCTCTGATGGCAGTCTTCTCTAATATTTTTGCCTCTGTTCGTTTCTATTTTCTGCGGTTTATGCCGAGTTATGAGATGATTCTTTCTTTTTTGTGGTTTATGCAGTTTTGTATTTCTCTGCGAATTGAACCAGACATAATGTCTGGGGTTGATGGAGAAATTAAAGACTTTTACTCAGTAATGGGGGTTAAATCCAAATATACTTCTTCAGAACTTAGGGCTACTTACAAGAAGATCGTAATGAGATGGCACCCGGACAGGTGGTCTGCCTCAAGGAACGCAAAGGTAGCAGAGGAGTCTAAGAAGTAGTTTCAAGCAATCCAGGAGGCTTGTTCAGTTTTGTCATATGAGAACAAGAGATTCCTATACGATGCAGGAGTTTATGAAAATGATGATGATGAAATGGGAGACATTTTGGATGAAATGGCAGTAATGATGAATGAGAATATGGGGCAGGTGAGGAATACGATGGCTTTGCTATCCAGAATAGCCAGGCGCTACTGCGGCCCCTCAAATATTAAATATTGCGCTAGCTCCACAATAATAGCAAAAGTTTGGCAGAAATTGAAGCAGAGAAAATAATACAAATTCAAGACACAACAATTTTGATAATAATACAAAAAAATGATTTTCATATTTAAAAATCTAAAATCAATAAAATAATAAAATTTCTTTTCTTTTGAACAAAAACTTGACAATTTTCATACCAATCATTCGCTGATCAATTCAATGGAGTTTTCCAAAAACTTGTAGAGCTGGAATCTCCTCCTCACATCCACTACAACATTACTAGAGCTCTGATACCATAATAATGGCAGAAGTTTCCTCAGACACATAATTTTATTAATTAGAAAGAACAATTACATATTTGATTTTGCAAGAGTTTACACTTGAACAACCAAACACTCTTGCAATGAGCTATTTATAAGCTCAATGTCCTAACTACCTCTAATTATGGATCGCTTATTAAATAACAAGTGCCCATTTACAACAAATGTTATTCAAAACAACTAGCTAACAAATATCCTAAAATAGAGCCTAAGATACGACACATTTGGAGAGTCATATCTTGTTACAACAATATACTAATTCTAAATGTCTTCATTAAATAATTAAATATTCTAGAATAATAATTATTAATTTAATATCTGAAATTAATAATTATTTTATTCCAACTTTATGACCTATGATAATATTTTATTTTTGGATCATCTAACATTCCCCCTTATGATCCAAAGATACATTACAACAGGAGAAAGGTTGTCTTTACATCTAACTTCTCAAGATGCAATTCTTCTGCTGATACTAGACTTAGAATAGCTCTGATTGAAGTCACTTTCACAATAGGAGAAAATATCTCATTAAAGTCTATACCCTTTTTTGTGCAAACCCTTTCACCACAAGTCTAGCTTTATACCTTTTTCTGCCTCCATCTTCTTCCTTCAACTTGTAAACCCATTTATTATGTAATGTTGTTTTACCTATAGGCAACTTGACTAAGTCCCAAGTCTGTTTATGTGCTAATAAGTCCATATCTTCTTTCATGGCTTGCTCCCACTTCTTCCTGGTTTCTACCTGCACTGCTTCTTCATAACGTTCTGGTTCACTAGAATTAGTCAAAAACACATAATATAATGAAGGAGAGTATCATTCAGGGGGTCTACTCATCCTGGTAGATCTTCTAACACCACTTTTAGGTTTTTGAAGTGCTTGTTTCTGTTTTGGTTATTGTTCTGGTTGTTGATCATTATGATTTTCAGGCACCATTATTTTTTCTGTGATCTCATCAAGCACTAAGTATTCTCTGTTTTCTTTTTCCTATTTATTTTCCTACAAATGATTCTTATACAAGACCTTTTCATTGAATATGACATCTCTGCTCCTAATGATTTTGTGTTTTTCATAATCATAAAAGCCATAACCAAAAGCATTAACACCATATCCAATAAAGGTACATTTCTTTGATTTTACCTCAAGTTTTGTTCTATTTTCTTTATTAATGTGGAGAAAGGCTTCACAACCAAAAGTATTTAAAAATGAGTAGTTTACTTTTTTACCTGTCCATGCCTCCTCTGGAATACCGCCATCCAAGGAACTTGGAGGCCCTCTGTTTATTAGATAAACAACAATATCTATAGCATCTACCCAAATTTGTAAAGGCAATCCTACATGCAATCTCATGCACCTTGCATGCTCCATGATTGTCATGTTCATCCTTTCTGACACGCCATTTTCTTGTGGTGTTCCTGGAACTGTCTTCTCTCTACAAATTCCATTCTCTGAATAGTACTTATAACTCTTTGCTACAATATTCACCTCCATTATCTTATTTGAGACACTTCAACCTTTTTCCTGCCTCATTTTCAACCAAAGCTTTCCATTTCTTGAAAGTATCAAATGCAACATATTTATTTTGAATAAAATAAATCCAGGTTTTTCTGGTTGCATCATCAACAATAGTAACATAATAACGAGAGCCACCAAGAGATGATACCTGAGCGGGTCCCCATACATCTGTATTCACAAGCTCTAATTTTTCTCTCTTCTTTTCTTTCCCAACTCTAAGGAATCTGACTCTCTTATGTTTTCCATAAACACAATTCTCACAGAATTTTAAATCAACATGCCTCAAACCTGACAACAAATTTCTTGAGTGAAGAATCTGCATCCCCTTCTCACTCATGTGCCCAAGCCTATGATGCCACAATGTCGTATCTTTTCTCGTATAGGTTAAAGCATTAACAGAATTAGAAATACTATTGCATAAATACAATGTACCAACCTTTCCTCCTTTCACTATTATCAGGGATCCTTTAGTGACCTTTTAGGTTTTATCTGTGAAAGTAGTTATGCAACCTTCACCTCCCAACTGCCCTCTTGAAATTAGATTTTTCTTCAGATCTGGAACATGCCTTACCTCCTTCAATAGCCATTGATTTCTATTCTACTGTTTTATGAAAACTGTACCCATTCCAACGATTTTACAGGGTTTATCATCACCCAATCCAACCTGTCCAAAATCTCCTTGAACATAATCATGAAAATGTTTCTTATTAGGTGTGGCATGGAATGAGACCCCTGAATCTACCACCCAGGCATCAATAATATTTTCTAGTGAAAGAATCAAAGCATCTTGCAACACATCACTTGTTACATTCGCTTCATGAATAGTTTCTTGTTGCCCGTCTCCTTCTTTTCCCTTCCAAGATTTGCAGTCTTTCTTTAGATGTCCTTTCTTCCAACATTTTCAGCACACTATCCCCGATTTGGACTTGGATCTACCTTTTCTTGACTTACTGCGATATCCTGAGCTCTTTCCTCTTTCAATTTTTCTTCCCCTAGTCTCTGCAGTCAAAGAATTACCTGATGTCTCATTGAAGCTTTTCCGTCGCATTTCCTCACTAAGGATTGCACCGAAAATATCATCAAACTTTAAAGTACTAGTTCCAGAGACAGAGTTACTAATGGCCATAACTAAACCATTCCAAATTTTTGGCAATGAGAACAGAAATAACAGATCCCTAACTTCATCATCAAAAGTTACGCCTACAGAACTTAACTGACTTGTAACTGTATTAAAATCATTTAAATGGTCTGCAACAGATCCACCTTCTGACGTCTTCATATTAAATAAACGCTTCATAAGAAATACCTTATTTGAGGCCAAGGGTTTTTCATATAGTTTGGCCAATGCTAACATAAAACCCTTTGTTTTCATTTCCTTTGAAATATTAAATGCTACTGACACCGCTAGGCACAGCCGTATTGTTCCAAGTGCCTTTATGTCGAGGATATTCCATTCTGTGTCTGTCATACTCATCGACTTCTTTGTCTTTCCGCTCAATGGTAGGTACAGATCTCTCTGATACAGATAATCTTCCATCTGCATCTTCCACAGATGGTAGTTTTGGTTGTTGAATGTTTCGACCCTAAACCTACCATCTTCTGCCATTTCTCCCACTCGAACCAGGAACCCTTCTCTCCTGCAATTTTATCAGCCAAATAGACCTTTGGCTCTGATAACAATTGTTAGAAAAATATATATTACGAAGCAATGGAACACATAAAATATTGCACAAATATAACCACAGAAAATGCATAAAACAAGAGAGACACAGATATATGTGGTTCACCCAGTTTGGGCTATGTCCACGGGGAAAAACCAGTCCTTCCTTTTATATTATCTAGCAAACTAAAGAGATACAACCTACAGCATATCCACTGTAACTCCCTCTTCGCTCTCAATCTACTCTCTCTTCCTCACTCAGAATAAAGATCTCCATATACCCAATACAATTCCCTCATATATAGTGAGGGGTTTCCTTCTAGGGCAAAAAACCCTAAATTAAACATAACTTCTACCATCAAATCATCCTCCTAATGAATGGCTTAGATTGACTAGAAATTACTAGACTTTTACAAGGCAATTTTACATTTGTTTTTAGATTCAAGGGCGCTGCCCCCGAACCCTCGTTGGGGGACCGCTGGCCCCCGAACCCTCGAGCTGGGGAGGATAGGCCCCCCTGAGTCCCCATGGGGGGGACAAGTCCCCCCTGCCCACTTGGAGGCATGTACAATCTTCCTGGGGTATACATCTAGCTAAAACCTTTGAATACAGAAGATAATCAGGCTCCACACCCAACAACTTTGAAACTTAATCTGCATCAACCAACATTCAGTTAATCTAAACAATCAGATCATTGTCACCAGAACAAGATGCTAAACCCAAAAAAATGCATCATCATTCAGAACCAGTTGTAATCTCAAAAATCATGCATCAGAATGTACAGGCTACTTTATTGAACCCAACGTACGTGTATACGCTACTTCTGGTAATCAAACTTGTGTATACCTTCAAAAATACTGAAACATAAAACTTCTTAATCAAGTCTGTACCAACCAGCAATATACTGACCATCTACTATCTATTTACAGATCTTTACATAGGCAGTAGCAGATATCACCCTTCTCACTTATATAATCAATCAATCAACTACCAAACTCCTTATGCATTATGTTTTACATTCAGATCTAAGAAGACTTCATTGACAGACAACAATAAAACAATAGAATTGATCAGATAGATCAGTCAGATCTGAAGAAAAAGGATTTTCTTTTGTATACGCTACTTGGAAGAGTAGAACCCGTGTGTACATGCGCTTTTACCAAGACGAACTAGCATACAGATCTACAAATATTGGCTCATAACTTTGTTGCAATTCCAGACTTTAAACAAACCCAAATCATGACATTTAAAGAATAAAATAGGTGTACATAATCAGATCTAGCCCAATCGATATCAAATCATTCAATGATAAGTCATTTAAGGTCTCATGATATTGATTCCGGCCCATATTTCTGTGTAATACAAGTTATAAGTTGGTTACCAAAATAATATCCAACCATCTTAAGAAAATTTTGTCGGTCATCATCCCTGAAAACCAAGGAGGATTCATCAAAGGGAGAAATATTCTTGACAATATTGTGCTGGTGCAATTAGAAATTCACTCAAGTTGTCATTGAAAAGAGAAAGGTATGGTGATTAAGCTAGATTTGGTAAATTCCTTTGATAGGGTGAGACATGAATTCCTCTTTTCTATGATGGAGAAATTTGGCTTCTCAAAATCTCTCATAAATTGGGTGAAAACCTACATAGCCTCCCCTTGGATAGCGCCATTGGTTAATGGTTAATCAACGGAATTATTCCAAGCCTCGAGGGGGCTAAGACAAGGTTTACCATTGTCCCTGCTTCTTTACGCCATTCAAGCTTTGGTGCTCAGCTTCCAACTAGACTACTGTCAACAGATCCAAACACTACCAGGCCTTAGGATGGCTCACAATGTTAAAGACATATATCATTCCCAGTTTGTTGATGATACATTATTTCTTGGAGGAGCTAGCATAAATTTTTCTAGGTCCTTCAAGAAGGAGCTGGACATTTATAGGGATGTTTCAGGCAGCAAGATCAACTATCTAAAAAGCACGATCTGTGGCTGGAATCGCTTGATCAAGGAATTGACAAACATAACAAGGTTGTTATAAATGGAAGGAATCCTGACCTGGGAGTCATTTAAGTATCTTGGGATCCCAATCTTCAAATCAAATCCTAAAGTAGCTCACTAGATGTCCCTGCTAGACAAGCTAAAACTCATAATACAAGCTTGGGGAGCCTCATGGTTGAATAAATGCTGGGAAGGTAATCCTAATGAAATATGTTCTCATAAGTCTACCTTTATATCATAATTCCATTATACTTGCCCCTAAAACCTTTATTAGTAAAGTGGATGGTCTTGTGAGAAGATTTCTATGGGGGGTGGGAATAATGAAAAAAGGCTCAATTTAGTAAACTGGGACACTCTTAAGAAGCCATTCTTGGAAGGAGGTCTCCAAATGCATGATCTGGTAGCCCAAAATCTTGCTCTGGGCTCCAAGCTCCTTTGGAACATTATTTCTTGGAATCCTAGTTAGAGCAAGAGAGTTCTATGGAAAAAATATTTTCATGGGCAGTGCTTGAGGTGTTTGGACCAACCTCCAAGAATAACCAAAGGATCACCGGTATTCAAACTCTGTCTCACAGCTATGGAGCATTTTAGTCACAAGCTATACTAGATCCCAGGTAATGGGAAAAAAATAAGAATTTGGGAAGATTCGATCCTTAGAGATCAACCCTTGAATCAGGTGGAAGAATTTGTAAATATCAGAGTTTGGCTTCAAGCTAGCAATCTAAAAACCCCTTGGGACATCTCCAATTGGACTGATGATGCAAGAAGTCTTTGGGATGGTTGGAATTTGGGGGAGGTCCCTCAATGTCTAGATGTTGAAGCCACTTTATTGCTGGATTTGCTCCAAGGAAAATCTACTTTAAAGGCCTCTTCTAAGGACAAAAGAGGGTGGGGCTCACTTTTAGGCTCATACTCAGTAGCAAAAGGTTACAAAAGTATGATGGTTGTCCCAAATGTTCCCCCGGAGCCAACTCAATGGAAATTTATTTGGTATTTTCCTTCTCTTCCCAAAATTGACTTCTTTCACTGGAAATTGGCACATAAAAGTATCCTCACTAGAGATAACCTGAGAAGGAGTGGAATGGAAGGACCCTCCAGGTGCCCTCTCTGTGTTTTAGATGAAGAAACAGCTAATCATCTGTTGTTAATGTGCCCCTTTGCTCAAGAAGTTTGGAGGGGTGTCCTGATGTTAGGACCTGACAAAATAGAGCTTCCCGGAAATATTCCAGACCTGCTAAGAAACTGGGCCAATTTATCCCTATTCTGTCTCTCCAAAAAATCCTTCTCAGGACTGGCTGGATGTGGATTTCCAAATTCAATTGTTGGAAATTATGGCTGGAGAGGAACAACAGAATTTTCAGGGAGGAGAGTTGTAATCCTATCAAAATTATCACTAAAATCAAATCTCTATTGGGTGAGGCCTTAGAAGCCAAACCCGCCGTAAGAAATGGTATGATTCTAGACAACGAGGAAGATCAATGGCTAAAAGAGCTAGTTCCAACCATCAGGATAGACCCATTCCTCCTGCAAAATCCTTTTCTCATTAGGAAATTCATCTGGAAGAATAGGAATTCATTAAATGGAGATCAGGTCTGGATGATCACTGCCTTTTCTTTGATGGGACCTCTAAAGGTAACCCAGGATCGGCGGGTAGCGGTGGAGTTATCTTGAGTCTTGGAGGCTCAACTGAGCTGCGTTTTGCATGGGGTCTGGGCCATGAATCAAACAACAGAGTGGAGGCTCTTGCTCTGTGGCAGGGTCTAAATCTGGCTATCAAGAGGAATTTCCTATCCATCTCAGTCTTTGGAGACTCTAGACTAATTATCCATGCTATGAACTCTCAAAAGAACCCTTCTCAGGTACAATTAGCCTCCACACTCAAAAAAATCAGGCTAGTTTTGCCCAAGTTTCACAAAATCTCTTTCTTTCATATTCTTAGGAAGTGAAACTCACAGGCAGACTTGGAAGCCAATCTAGGCTCTCTCCGAAGCAGGAGCTCACTGTTAGTAAATGATATTGAATGCAGCATTCCATAATTTTGGAGAAGACTAGGCCTCTGTTCCTCTGAGAAATCCTTTGTTTCAGATTACTCTCCAATACCCAAAGCTTCAGGACCAGACCAAAATGAGCTGGCAGCTGTTAGGAGACTCGGACTCATCTACAAGGAAAAAATCAAAACGCAACCCCATCATTTTCGCTCTCTACTCTCTGTTGGAATTCATTGTTGCGTCATTCTGCAACCAATTGGGTATGTGCTGGGGGGGTTCGCGAGGGCTACATCAAGGCTAGTTTAGATAACAGAAATGCCTCTGTTGCAATTTATGATGAAACGACAAGCAATTATGGCAATGTTGACACCTCACCTGGAGAACTTGAGCACAAAGTAAGAATCCACCAAACAAACCAAAAGAAAACAAGCAATGAGCTATTGGAAGACCTAGCAATGAAAGTCCGGTGCGATGGGTCTCCTCTCTGCAAGCTAGGAAGAAAAGCTAAGATGTGGCAAGAAAACGCAGTGGAAAAAAAAGATGCCACTCTGAGACCAGATCAAGCGCATATTCAAGCCATTATTTGCAAACACAATGTAATCCCATCAATGTACTTATCACAAGCTAAATGTACTCTCCTCGCCTCCTATCAAAACGAAAGCAAAATCTGGAACAAGGAAACATAGAGTAGCCCTGTTAAAGCCCTCAGCAGCTGTTTTACCGATTCTTAAATAAAATCTAGCTGTTATTGTAAAAAAAAAAAAAAAAAACATTATAATTAACATTTTTTTTTGTAATCTTGGTAGGAGTACATCTTCATCATTTTCAGATTTTGATGAATTCAGGTGAAAGGGCTATTTTTTCTATAAGTTATAATATGCCCATTACTAAACAAAAATAATTAACAAATAAAAATTAATTCCACACATTTTTAAAATATTTTAAAAAACTTTTTCCGTGAACAAATTGCCGTTGTCTCCCATTTTATAAAGAAGTGGTGCGGATCAAAACCTTCCCCTTAAGAGTGTTTTTTAATTACAAATGATAATTATGTTAAAGATACACTAAATACAAATATTTATTCATATAAGTAAAATTATATAATTATTTTATTCATTAAAATTATAAAAATATGAATTTACTTATAATCACATTATAATTAACATTTTTTTTTGTAAGCTTGGTAGGACTACATCTTCATCATTGTCAAATTTTGATGAATTCACGTGAAAAGGTTAGACTACGCCCATTACTAAACAACAATAATTAACAACTAAAAATTAATTCCACACCTTTTAAACAAAATTAAAAACTTTTTGCATGAACAAATTGCCTTTGTCTCCCATTTTATAAAGAAGTGGTGTGGAACAAAACCTTCCCCTTAAGAGTGTTTTTTTATTACAAATGATAATTTTTGTTAAAGATACACTAAATACAAATATTTATTCATATAAGTAAAATTATATAGTTATTTTATTCATATAAATTTATCAAAATATGAATTTACTTATAATAACATTATAATTAACATGTTTTTTTTGTAAGCTTGGTAGGACTACATCTTGCCTTTGTCTCCCATTTTATAAAGAAGTGGTGTGGAACAAAACCTTCCCCTTAAGAGTGTTTTTTTATTACAAATGATAATTATGTTAAAGATACACTAAATACAAATATTTATTCATATAAGTAAAATTATATAATTATTTTATTCATATAAATTTATAAAATTATGAATTTACTTGTAATAATTATAATTAACATGCTTTTTTTGTAAGCTTGGTAGGACTACATCTTCATCATGTCCAACTTCTCATCCCGATGGAGGGATAGCACAAGATTTGAACCCATGACTTCCGATTTGATGAAACTTCATTTCCACAACCATTGCCAATTGAGCTACCCCAAGTGGACAACATTATAATTAATATGTTTGAAGTATAATTATATTGATAAATATGTTAAGGTAGATTTCCGTATAGTTGAAATTAAGATGGGTTTTTCTTTCAATATATAATTTTTGTTATTAATATTAAAAATGTTACATGTCAACTCTATATTAAAAAATGAATGAATTGTAAATCTCTCAAAAAAAAAATTATTTCAATCTATATGTTTTTGTGTGTGTGTGTGTGTGTGAATTCTATCTCTTTATACATAAAATCTATATTAATTTTTTTTTATTTACAATTCACATTCTACACATTAAAATGTTAATACATGTCCCAATCATATTTGGAAGTAGAAAACATATATGCATAGAACTCTTCTATATAAAATTATTTTTGTTATATATACATATAATTGAAATTGAAATATTTTATTTATGATTGGCATTCTACACTTTGTTAATACATGCCTCAATTACATTTAGAAGTAGAAAACATATATGCATAGCACTATTTCTTTAAAAAAAAATGTCATAAATATTTTTTTAAATGTTTATAGGTGTGTGTGTGTGTGTTA
This sequence comes from Pinus tabuliformis, assembly GCA_031772625.1. Taxonomy (NCBI): domain Eukaryota; kingdom Viridiplantae; phylum Streptophyta; class Pinopsida; order Pinales; family Pinaceae; genus Pinus; species Pinus tabuliformis. The sequence goes on from CM062819.1 coordinate 1,042,027,998, forward strand.
CATTTCAACTCCATATTAAAAAATGAATTAATTATAAATTTCCTTTAAAAACTTATTAATAGAATAAGTTGTTACTTGAAATGATTATTTAAATATAGCCGTTACTTGAAATCATGGTCTCTACATTGCTCTCTATTTAAGCATTTTCCATAATGAACCACACTTGTTGGTTCAAAAAGTGTCGGCCAAAACTTTTTCTAATGTGATTTCTACCGAAAAGCTTTTCTTAATTCATTATAGATCAGAGAAGCTTGAATTTAGAAATTACTACCCTGTATGGATGGACCACTACTATTAAAGAATAATAATTTTCTTTTCAGTTATATAATATATATAAAATCCGTATTAAACTTTTTAACTAGTATATATATATTTATTTTGTTTTATATAGTATATATTATTGACATTGTATTTTGTTTATGATTCACATTTTATACATTAAAATGTTAATACATGCCCTACTTATTTTTGGCAATAGAAAACATACATTTATAAAACTCTCTATATATAAATAATAATTATTATTATTATAAGTATTTTTAAATTTTATATATATATATATATATATATATATATATATATATATATATATGGGGCCTGGAGTATGCCCTAAAACTGCTTTTGCTTGGCCAAGAGTGCATCTTCATCAGACATAAGAAAACAAGTTAATGGCCCAAGACCAAAGACATTTGGTAGGAGTGAAAACCTGCCCCCTTACAGACCACCAATAGGTTATTCCAGGTGGCATCGTTTTCCTTGAATAACAGTGATGAGTCAGCCTGCTTTCGCAGATAACAACCAAGTTATTCCAGGTGGCGTGGTTTTCCTTGAATAACGGTGATGAGTGAACCTACTTTCCCCAATAACACCCAGAGATGTTTGTCTTCACTGTTGGTTTGACAATTGAGTTATGATAGGTTTTCCCACCATAAGAAAAAAATATTTAAATGTTACTAGTTAACTCCATATTAAAAAATGAATGAATTACAAATATCCCTAAAGAATTTACTAATGGAATAAGAATTCTCTATCTTTATATATAATTCATATTAATTTATTAGTATTATTATTTAAATGTCATAGATAAACTCCACATTAAGAATACAATAAATTACACATATCCTTTACCATGAAAAATGAAATATAAATTTGATATAAAACTATGTTATTTAATATAGACATTAAAATATTTATTTGTGGCTAATAGTAAAATGTTTTTTTGTTATTAGTATATTTTTACTCTAACTATTACATGCCAACTAAACATAAAATGAATTTCATGTAATATCAATTATATTATTTTTACATGGCATTTGTCAACTCCATATTAAGTATTGAACAAATTACATATCTCTTTCATATTAAAAAGTAAATTTATGGCAGGGATTGATCTTTTTTGTTATTACTGTTTTTTAATTTTTTATTAGTAAGCATTATTTTATTATTTTTATATGTAACATTACGTGAAAACATCTCCCTCATACTGGGTTGTAGAGCACCTATTGGCACAACCATATTTAGTTGAACGATTAGATGAAGATGTAGATTATCCATAATATTCTCTATTATCAACCATTGCACCATATTAGTCTACATATATGTCAAACTTTTCAAATATCAAAAGGCCTCTAGATTCCACTATTTATTGTGGTGGCAACATCTTGATAATCTTTGTGGTCCTAGAGAAAAATATTCATCTCTTTGTCAAATTGAAGTCATAAACAAGTATGTCAACATCCTCTTATTTTAGTTAGTCAATGTAGCAATCATTTATCTTTCAACCCTTTCTTTTTCCTCATTCCATTGATTTTTTTCTCAACTACTAGCTTTGGCTTGTACACACCATTGAATTAGAGTGCAATTACTTGTAGCTCTAGCTCTTTGGCATACCAATGTACGTCAACTAATGTAGCATCTTCATTTTCTTTAATGACCTATATAACCTTGGTAACCCAAAGAGGATAACCATGTGGATATCTAGCCGTTAACACTGCAATCATGCTACTCTCCTTAATATCCTGTAAAAAATCCCTATAAAGGTCCTCCATGCCTTCACATTGTGCACATGATCTTCTACAATCAATAAATATTTCTATGTCCTCTACTTGTGAAGACTCAATAATAGATTGAGATTCTTGTTGTTCAATAATGTTTCTTTCCTCATACTCATTTGGCATATTATGTGGCCAATTAAATGGAATCTAAAAAAAATGCATCTCCATTTCTTGAGCTTGGAATTATGTCATTTTGACCATTGAAGAAAGATAACCACAAAACATAATCGACAACATCAAAGTAAACATATATCTTTAATAGATTTTTTTTTAATTATTTCCAAGAATTTAGAATAATTTACATCTCTATTATGCTTTCGTGCATTATGGATTTCAATAACTAATTGCAAATAAAAATAACTTTAATACAAATGTTAGATGATCTAGAAATGAACTTCAAAAATGTTAAACCTGAAAGCCCCCATTCACTCAAAATGCACCTATTATTATACTAGTAACATATTATATGGATGTGGGCACAACGAGTAAATCTTGCACCCACAATACTAAAATCACATAGTGGATTATATACTTCTATGATCTTAATTATATATCCTAAAAGTGTTTAAAATGAAACACACACACACACACATAATAAAGCATCAAATCATGTCACATGGCAATTTTCTTCCTTCGTCTTCCACACTCTTCCCAATTTATATCGTTTACAACCATTATTTTATCAACCTGGTCATTGAATGCTCCCACTTACCATGGCATGGGTCCATTTGTTGTGACTAGCATATGGGTCATTGAAACAAGCATTGAAAGTCCATACTCATAGCTACGTGGAAGTGTGATATAACTCTATCCATCTTCCTTAATTTTGACATTAGGGTATTCTAGCCCCCAAACCTCATCTTGAACTATAGATTGATCCCATCCATTTGGAAGGCACACTAACCCCAAGCATCTAGGAAAGTTGGAACAACACCTTTAGTAAGCACTCACCCCTAAGCACTAAAGTCCACAATCACAACTCCATCAAGTATAACTCTAACCATATCCTATACTTTCAGGATCCTCAGAGATAAAAGAACAATTGGTATTGCATTAGTGATTGAGTTTGTCCCCAACCAATAAAATGTTGCTTATATATAGATCTTCCTTTCATGGGTTCAGGCTCCCACAAGATCTTAAATAAACCAATCCTCGAGGCCAATGGACTAGCTCTAATGCCCAACTCCCACTCACATCATAAAACCAAAGTATAACATACCCAAAACACCTCCCTTTGTTTTCTAGCTACCTCAACCAATATTTGTCCTTCATTCTCAAATTTGGGCAATTTGAGGTATGTTTATATTTAAATTTAATTATTCCATAGATGACTATTACAAATACATACATATACCAAATCAACACTTGTAGTGGAAAAAACAGCCATGTATAACCATTACCCAAATTGATCTAATCAATACTTAACCACATGAATGATTTACAAAAGAATTATTACCCAATGCATACAATTAGTCATTTCTAGCACATAACTCTAATAATAGTAACTTGTTACATGGAGGAACACAACAACATACTTTTAAATCATTCTCATATAGATAACTACAATTTCCTTCTCATTCTAGCATTATCTTTGTTACCCACATTTGTCATTACAATCCATCCTTGGCTTGTGTATCTTCTTGATACCCACTATGCCAACTTTACACCTTTGATATAGTTGAAACTTAATTTACATAATGGAGATAGAAATATTCCCTTTGTCACATGAGATGATCGTAACAACAAAATTTGACCATACACATAGATATTGTCTACATAGTCCATAACCCATCATGTGATCAAATCATCCAAAACTTGGATTTCCCTAACACAAACGCATATAGTCCTAAACCTAGCAATAACCAAAAACAATAATTCATAATATGTAAACAATAATAACCATATTAGTTATTTATTTAGTGGTGAATTTACTAGCTATAGTTCTTAAACACAATCATAACCTTTTCTACATCATAATTGGGATTATCACTCACATGTATGCACTCTTGGTACTCAACGGGCACTCTTAAACATTGTAGGTACCTCTTCCTTCTAACACAACATTATAAAAAAACTCCCCTTTACTAAACAACCCCTTGGAAATATATTTACTATTCTTGTGCAAGAAGAGTCCTAATGCAACACCCATTGTTAAAATTGTTAGTAGGGTTAGCAATAAAGAAAACTTTGTCCTCCAATCCATGGCTCACAATTGTGCCATAGCTTTGCGAACTAACAATAAATGCCCCCCATATCTTTAGCAATGCACCGAATCAATGAAAGGTACAGTAAACAAACATTATGCTCCAACATTTCTATAGCTCATCATAGAATCTCACTCTTGTGGACTTTGCTTCATCTTAAGACATCCACTCGACTTCATACACTTATCCTCTCCTGGCTCCCTAACATACCTAGATCAATGAATGAACAAATGAATAACTTTTGAAAAGATTGAGTGAATTGTCTTCCTAAAGAGCTTACATGGAGACCAATTCCCCATTAAGAGTTTGAAAAAACACCATAAAGACATAACAAAAAAGAGTGACAATAATTAAGAAAAAGACACTTCAAAACTCACCTTACTTCCCCTCTCACTGGTTCATTGGCCCCATGATGCTCCCATAAATATTATCCCAAGTGCACCTTATAATATCATTATCATAATATAATTTAAATAAAACTCAAAGTGAAAACTACCACATGCTTACTATTCCACTTTAGCATGTTATTATATCATTATTATAATATAATTTAAATAAAACTCATTATTCCCACTTCGAAACTCACCATTACCACTTTAATGGGGCCTAGTTAACATTTATTAAACTTAATTCATCACTATAATTTCTATATCATATATGTTATTACTTTTAAAAGGGAAAAAAAAAAATTGCTCTTAAAATTTTTAGATCTAATGATAAGTTTTGCAATGCATTTCATTATTTTTAAGTATACTATTTTACAATACCATTAGTTACAACTCACATTTAAGCCTCGTGATATGTAACAAGATTGATTTAGAATTGACATACCCATTGTAATTAAAAATTTGTATACCTTCAACTCGTGATAATTGTAATGGTTAATTGCATAGGATCACTAGCTAACGACTAATCACAAACCTGAATTATAGATATTTTTGGCAATGAAATCAAATTACTACATAAAAATTGTACTATGGGAGTGGAAGGTTCATAGAGTTGTATATTAATATTATAATAATGGATAGGCATGGAGATATAATATTTAACTTTGAAATTGATTTGATTTGCATTTAAAATAATTTAGGTTAGTTATGTGACAAGTGCTTTGCATATCATTAATATATGATTAATTGTTATTTACAATTTTTAATATATATCTATATATTAAAATTAATTATTATTAGTTGATAATTATTATTAATTATTGTTATTATGCTTAGTTATTTTAACGCATTAATATAATGAGTATATAAAAAATAATATTATTATATAATTAATAGTCATCGTATATACTATTTTAGAGTAACTATTATATTTATTTTTTCCCAGAAAAAATCATATTTTTTTATTCAAGTTGAATACCAAGTACAGTTTGTAAGTGCATTCTACATAATGAAAAGAAGAAATACTCAAAATAAGGTTGTTGAAAGTCTTAATTAGATAGATATTGTTCTAGACATCATAAAACAAAAACATTGCTTGATAAAAGCTCAAAAAACTATGAGACCATAGACTTCTCGAATATTGAATTTTTCTCATATCAAGAGATTATGCAATCATTTAACAGACCTTGTATCATAGATTCATAGGGCCCTTCATGCACAACCAGCAACTATGTTCATGTTATCAAAGGTAGACCCTCCTTTGATAAAGTATCAACCCATTCATTACGTTCCTGACATATATATTGGTAACTTACTTGCTAAAAGGTATCATAAATTCCCTTAACTTGATATGCCAACACTAATAAATTGGTGTTTTACACATGAGAAATATCATTCATCTAATTAATATGAAGTAGAGAATCACCCATGATCTGTAACTGATGAATAACCTTTGTGTTAGTAAAGTTTACGAGATAAATAAGTGTTAAGAATTTAAGTCAGTTATTTGATCCATGCCCAACATTCGTTTTAAAGGAGAAAACGTAATGATTGGAGACATAAACTTCAAAGGCAAATTAAAAATATTGTCATTCCCTTGGCATGCTCCATCAATAACCACCTACGGAAGACTTTGATCAATAACCAGCAAACCTCGCTACTTTGCACTGGTAATTTTTGGTTGTTTGTTATGAATTGAAAAATGATCCTACCCTTGACACAACCACTTCAGGATGAATGAGTCTACCTTCGAAAGTGGCATTATTTCGAGAAGCCAAATGCACCAACACACGAGGACAGGAAGTGATCTTAATGCTTTTAATTCTCACCTACTAACCATTCTTGAAAACAGATATCCACTCTTTCCTTTCCCCGAGGCTCTAAAATTTGAAAAACCTCGACCACCTCCACCCAAGCAATCTTTTTGAAATTGCAATGAATAGAAATATGTTGAATATCATGAGAATTTTCCTTGCATAAGAAGCACAAATGAAGACCATTCATGTTTCTTTTTTGTAGAACATCCCATGTTAGCAATTTTAAGCCACATCAGCACAACACTTTCCATGGGGGGCTTTAATTTCCACATGAGCTTCCACCATTAAAAAAGGATTGGGACTCAGTCTACAATTAAGGCATGGTAACCTTGCTACACACTATAATATCCATCTGAGGAGTTGTACACCCAAACAAGCTCATCTCTTTTATCTAGAGTTTTTTATATATTTATATATCCTTGATTAATGATTTAATACACATAAAAAAAATTGTCACTAAAAAATATATTTAAACATTTGACAAGAATGCACATTTTGCATATAGATATAATTAAAAAAAATATGTATTTCGGGACCTTTTCATGAAAATTAACATGTTAAATAAAGGATTTTTATGAAAACAATTGAATAAAAAAAGTTGAAAACTAGCAAATTTTATGAAATTTTTATCAATTTTATGTCCAAAGATGATGAAATTTGAAGATTTTCTCCAAAAATAATGTGTGTGTGTGAAAACAAACAAAAAATAATTAAAAAATAAATAAATAGATAAAAACATTTAAAACATCCCCAATGGGGTTATCACGCTATGGAAACCACTCATTAGGTGAAGCACGACAGTTGGCTCTTGGTCAAAGTGGTTGTGGGCAGGCCAATAGCTCCTCCACCATGTGGTAGTTAATGACTCTGAGCTCGTCTGTGTGAAATTTTTTCCTTCGCCTATGTGCAACGCATTTGTATTGTTTCGGGTTTCAATGACGTTGATGCTTATTTGGTTAAATTGCATGGTGCACGAAATATTTTGGTTGTTTTTTGGCTCTCTGAGGGACGTGCACTCCTCTTTCTCTTATTTCTCCAGGTCGTTGGGCTAGGGTGGTGGTCGTTTGTCTATCGCACTTCCTGTGGGCTTAATTCGGTAATATTTCTTTCCTTCTTGCAATTGGTGAAACCTTCCCTCTCCTTCCTAAGTTGGACGGCGTGTCGCTTGAGGTTTCAGCTTGTTCTGGGTCTAGTTGCTCTGCGTTTACCTGATTTATTGCCTTGGCCTTATGGTTGGTGTCTCTTGGGTTGTCTATATTCGGTGTATGTCGCTTGTTTAATTGGCTCTGAGACTTCTGGTGGTGTTGTTTTCATTTGGGTAGCGGAATTGGTGCTAGGGTGGTGTTGGTTTCCGGGTATTGTCATCCATTGGTTCTTCCCATCTCGGGTTGTCAATAAAAGACCTCCTTTTGGTGTTGCCTTGTCGCTTTGGTGTCAGTTTGGATTCTGGGATCCTGCTTTTCTTTTTTCTCTTGTGTGCAGCTTGCAAGTCACCTTATGGCCTTTCCATTCATAGATTCTTCTGCATGTTCTAGCCTAATTCAGTATTTTTCTAGTGGTGAATTTCCCGTGGGGTTATTTGTTATGTCAAATTCCCTTTCCTTCTCTATCTGCAATATGGTTTGTTTGGCCTCTGGTGGAGGGTATTCATTCATTTGGGCACATAATTTATGTTTGTGTGCTACCTATTTTATTTTAGAGGTCTTTGGTTCGGTTTGGGTATTGCCTTTGGGGTCTCGACTTCTTCTTGGACCTCAATATGAAGCCTAGTCCGCGCTTATTGCGTGTCGTAGCCCAAGAAAAGGTGGAAGGATTATTTTCTTTTGAAGGTGTTCAAGGTGGCGCTGCAAATGCGAGTGGTGGAAGCACCAAACGGGGCATTGGTTCAATGGGTGGTGCTGGGCGTGAGCGTCACAGAACTCGTGGGGGGGAAAGGTAGTCAGTCAGCTCCATGGCACACAGAATCAATAGAATGATAATTTAGAGTGGTCGTGGTGTTGTCATAGGTGGCACAGAATCAAGTTGCGGTCATGCCATGGCCTCTCGAGGACGGAGCAACATTCAGGATTGTACGGGGACAACGGGTTGTGCTCCTTCCAAGTGTCTCGGGATTTCCACGTCACTTCAGGAGCTTGTATAGTCTATCATTGCTCAGTTGAAATCTCTCGATAGAGCCCAAAGGGAGGAGCATGAGGTTATTATGGCCAAACTAGAACAACTCCGCTACTTCCAATGCCATGTTTGTGAAATAATTGTAATTATCTAGCATAAACTAGAACAACTCCGCTACTTCCAATGCCATGTTTGTGAAATAATTGTAATTATCTAGCATGGGAAAAATCTATTGACGAAGAAAGTTGAAAAGTTTGAACCTTGTCTTGCTCTCTTTGAGAATCATGTCAATTGTTTTTATCGCCCTCCTCCTCCTTTAGGAACAAGGCCAGATAATCCTACTTCAATTACCTCTTACGACTAATTATGATCACTGGTGTCTTTCTAGTTCTTCCTCTTGTATGCTAGGCTTCTAAGGCTATGAACCTCTTAGTTAGGCCTTTTGATTTTTGTATGTTGCATGGTTACAACATTGGTCAACAAATATTATAACTATGTAAAAAAACAAAGCAAAAAAAAAAAATAGAAAAAGAAAACAATGATAAAGAAAAAACTAAATAAACAGTTTCAAAAATTAAGGCATTGCTGAAAATTTAAAAATAAACATATGAAACTCTAATTAAAAAAACTAAAAACAAAAAAATAACAATTTACAAAATAAAGAAAAACACAAGAAAACTTAATATATATTCAGAAAAACGAATTGAAAAAAACATTCAAAAATAAATTATTAAAAAAAAAAATTTAACAAAAAAAAAACTCTTTTAAAATATTAAATATGAAAATAAAGTAAAAATATTTAAAAACAAAACACACACACACATATATAACTCAAATGGCTTGTGCGCTCCCTAGTCGTGCCACAAGGGTCGCGAGAACGGCTGAGGGGCGGCACACCACCCCTAGCCCTGACTGCAGCACTGGCCACCAGACTAAGAAATTTCAAAAAGAAACAAATAATGTTTTTGATTTTAAATATATTTCTTTTTTTTTTTCAAATATATTTTAAATGTTTTAAATTGTTTTTTTTTATATTTTTAATGTTTCTGTGATTCATATTACATTAAGAAGAGTCTTTTCGGTAGAAATCACAAGTAAAAAAATTTATGTTATTTTTCTTTTTCTTTTTTGTTTAAATGTTTTCTAAAAAAATTTCAATCTATTTTTTAATTTGTTTAATATATATTTAAAAAAATAGTTTTGTTTTTTATTTTTTATTTTTTATTTTTTAAAATTATGTATTTTTAGTGGGATCTTTTTTTTGTTTTTTGTTTTTTCCTTTATAATTTTTAATCTCTTTTTTTTTTAATTTGTTATTTTTATGTGTTTTTTCTTTATATAAGTTTTTTTAAATATTTTAGGCTTGATTTTTTATTTTATTTTTTTATGGTTTTTTTTGTTATTATCATTATTTTTTTGTCCTTTTAAAAATTTTAAACTCTTTTCTATTTTAAACTTTTTTTGCAATCTATTTTCATTTTATTTTTTAATTTGTGTTTTTTTTTTTAATTTAAAAAAAAAAATTAACATTTCGTTTGTTCATTTTCATTATTTATCTAATTTTTTCTTTTTTTACCCTTTTTTTTGTTACACTAACAAACCGACCCCACTATGTGATAACTTGTTAGTTGATTTTTAAGTTTTAATTACAATGAATCAAGTTCATCCCCATAGTGCATCAATTAATGGTTGATATTTAAATTCTCATTGCAATGGGTCAAATTCACCCCCACTGTGTGTAAATTTGAGGGTTGATTTTTAAATTTTGTTTGCAATGTATCATGTTGTCTTAGGTTAACGTAATGTTTTATCTTTAACTACATGCCCGAAAATTGTTGAAATTTTAAAGTTTTTCGAGCCATGATATTTTATCTTTAATGCGATTGTTAAAAAATGTTGAAAATTTACCCCCCAAAAAAAGAACACTTTTCATTTTCAAGGTGTTTTTTCATGTTTTTCGCGCAAAAAAATGGTTTTCACTGTCATTTTAAAAACTATAGAAAAAATATCCCAAAAAAATGTTTCTCCAGCATACACACTTTTCGTTTTCGGGTTGTTTTTTCATGTTTTTGGGGGGTTTTTTGCTAGAGTTCTCATTTTCTGGTTACAGTTCTTGTTTGATAGGATACTTTGTTAAATCTCACCCACCCCATAATGGCATCGACACCTATTCTCACTGAAGATCCCAAGCCAACTTTATAAGCAAGAAAGTGTCCAATCATAGGGAAGGAAAGAGATAATGCCTTTTATTGATTGGAGACACCTTGTATCCCTTTGTTTGATCTTCGTTTCTAGAGTTATGAGTGATGTATATACTTAGAATGACATCTCTCTAGAGGTTAGATTTGAAACTAAAGTTCCAAAGTGGTTTAGCTGCAAGAGATTTACCAAAATTATATACATCTTTTAAACCCAGCCCTCCCTATTCCTTGGGTTGGGAGATTTTTTTCTAGCTCGCCAAATGCAAGCCTCTGTAATCTCCACTACCCCTCCAAAGGTAAATGAAGCATAAATTTCAAATATTCTCTAAAATACACTTCAGAAGATGTGCCAAAGATGTCAACGTATTGAGGTTCCTTCTAACATCGCTTTAACTAGGACTAGCTTGTCGCTTCTAGAAAGCCATTTATTACACCATAAATATTTTTTTGTTAAATTTTACCAACAATCCACTAAAAATCTACCTTCTTGTAGTTATTACATTTGATACAAAAATGAGGTATTTTATATCCTTATTTAAATTTCCATTAACACGAGGTAATAAAGCATCAAATTGTGTTGTAAGGTGGTTATCCAAAGAGAAAGCACTATCTACATACTTTTGTCTGTTTATCTCCAAACCCATGCTCATAAAATAAAGATTTGAGATATCCAACACTTATAATGATTTCCATTCCAATCCAAAACAAAAGAGAGAAACAACATCTACAAAAAGGAGATGAGTAAGGATGACCCGTGTACCCACCTAGACTCCACTCATCTGCTCGCAAAGTTTTGCATCTAGAAGCCATTTTCTCAAACCCTTAGTTTTTTTTTAACAAGGTCGGGTAGGTTATATATTACCAAAAGCTTTAATGGAGCAAGCTCCTATTACAAAGACTGTATCATGAAAAACCTCTAGGCCATGAGATAGGAACGCAATCTCTTCTCCTAGGTTTATATTCAAGACTTCATGAGTTTTTATGTGAATTCTAGTGTACTGTCTAATGAACTGACCTACTAGAAATAAAAATTTACAAGTCATGAGCTCTATGTCAGATTTTCAAGGCTTAAAGACTGAATGCTCCTGATTTGACTGGTTCTTCTTGTCAAAATTTTCCAAGTTCTCTCCTTCATCGTTCAAAGAGTTCTCTTTTTTATTGGGTTGGGTACCATCTAACTTGTATGCTTGTTTTTCCCATTTCTCTCCTTTCTGCTCTGGATTTTGTTGTATATATTTGATTTTATGTTGTCTGGGATGCTTCTTCTTTTGCTGCTAATGTCCACTTTCCTTTTTGCATAAACGGGAACCGTTGGATGTGTCAACAGACGGGGTTGTTAGAAGATTAGTAGCCAAGTTTAAATCGCAAAGGTTGGGATTAGAGGCTATGCAGAGGGGATAAACCAGAGGCGCTAATGGGAGAGGAGGCTGGAGGATCCGTCACAACCGTCGATGGTTGAGATCGACGGTCATCGAGCATGAACAAGTCTGCAAGTTAATTGAGCAAAAGGGCGGGATTATACATAGAGGTGCTATATCGGGCAAGATAAAAACCATAAGTGGTAAAGGGAAGGGTCACCTGATTCCATTGATCGAGCGACACGTAGCATCAGAGGATAGAGAGAAAACCACTTTTTGGGTGGGTAATCTCTGTGCTTGTTAACCGCCTGAAATCGGTGAGAGCCTTTTGATCCTATGTGTACAGATCAACGGTGTGGGTGGTTCACACAGATTTGGATGGACGAGCTAAGCAACAACCGTCTAATTGAGCTCTCGATTGACGGTCCTGATTTGATCAAAAAGGGGGGAGCAGCACTATGGAAAAAGTTTTGAGGTGTGGACCCAGCGGTATTAATAGATGCAAATGAAAGATTTTTTGAAGTCTGGATGAGGCGCGGGTAAATATAAGGGTAGGGGCTTAAGATGAAGTCTACACACTGTGAATAGGAAACACTGATGGTTATTAGATAGGACAGGGGGATCCTGGAGACCAAAGAATCACTATAATAACATGAAAAGTGGGGATTTCCTCGCTGAGGTTGTTGCTACAATTTTTATGAATGTACCCTCTGTTCTTATTGTGCTTTATCTTAGCCCGAAACCTGACTTCGATGAGATAGATTACAATGTAGTTCTTGTGACTTAGATCCATGCCTTCTTTCCTACTGTTGCTCATGTGAGGGCATGGAGTTTCATGCTTTTTCCTTTGCTTTCCCATGTTTCCTTAGTTGTTGCTACAGTGTTGTGTCCTTTGTTAATTTGTAACTGTTGTTTTTTGATTTATTGCTTTTCTCATTGTGATTTTCGTTTGGATTTAGTTAGCTTTAAACATAAGGATTTTGTTGGTTATTAAGGAACTGAGCTATGGTATTCCTCCTGGTTTTCACAAACAAGCCCTTCATTTTTTTTCACTGCTTGGTTTGCAAAGTAATTTGCCTGTTGATTGTGAATTCTCAAGACATGTCTGTAGATTACATCACCAGAGCCTTCCAAGTTCTTCCTTATTCTTCTAAAGATTTTGTTCATGTGCTCATTACTTGGTTTTTTCTTTCTTGCCATTGCCTCTATTATTATGTTTGAGTCTTCTATTATGATGGGATTTTGGATTTTTCTTTTTTTTAATATTCTTGTTCCCATCAACAAACTGTATGCTTCTGCCTTGTTATTTAAAATTTGTCCCAAGCCCCATCCATAAGTGACATTTTCTTTCCCATCAGGATCGAGGATTATTCCTCCTACCCCTGTCTTTCTCGGATTATGCTTTGAAGCCCCATCAAAGTATAGACAATATCCATTCTGATTTTTTCTCTAGTTTGTTAGTTCCTCTTCACTCGTTCTTATTTTCCATATACCTCCTGTGCTTGTCTTTCTCTGTCCTATTTGCTCATTATTAATTATTATGGCTTTTATTAGCCAGTCTCGCTCTTCCTATTGAAGTATTTGATTGTCTGTTGGAGATTTTCCTTTGACATTGAGGATTTCAGAGGATAGACCCCAAGTTTTTGAAAGGGTCTTCCCTATCCTTGGAATTTTATTTTTGAAAATGTGCTTGTTTCTTGTCAGCCAAATTTTCCAACATAGAACCACTGGAATACATTTCCATATCCTCTGAATTGTGGCTTTTTTTCTTTGTTTTGTATGGGTAGGCTTTCTCAAAGGTCTGAAGAAAATCTGACAAGGGCTTTTCAAAATTTTCTTATTTCCATAGGACTTATCAACTACTGCCAACATTCTTTGGTGAAGATACATTCTTGGAAAATATGATGAATATTTTCTTCATCCTGCATGCATAATGGGCATCATGTTGGGCCTTGAAAGCCTTTTTTTCTTAAGTTTTCACCGGTCAATATTCTCCCTTTTAAAAGAGTACAGATGAACATTTTTATCTTTGGCAAGCTTTTTGATTTCCATGCTATTTTCCAAGAATCCCACTCTTGTTGATTTGCTTGTTCTTGAAGGATTTTGTATCTAGTCCTAATTGTATAATGTCCACTACTTGGGTCCTAGAGATATTCATCTTCCTCATCAATATGGATTGGTGTTGCCCCTTTTAAGAGCTGCCTGATTTTGCTCCATTGCCCTTCCAGGTTTGCCGAAATTACTAAGATTTCCAGTCTTGCCACTCCTTTTGGTTCCATAAAGAGATGGAGTGTAAAGTGTTAAAGCCTTTACCTTTCATCCACTCTTGTATGTCTTCAATTTCTGGATGGGTCTGAAGTGGTTATTTTCCCATGATTCTATCCTCCTAGATTGAAATTGTTTTTCCATTGCCTGGGATTTTAGAGATGTATCTACTCATTAATGGGATTGTTTTTTTAACCAGCTTCCAAACTTGGGTACATTGTCTTATAGGGATATTTCCGTTAAGCAATCTTTACTTGGTGCCATCCATATATTTAGATAAAAGAGTCTTTTTCCACCAGCTCCCTTTTCCTATAATTAGTATCCATGTTATTTTCATTCCCAGTGCTGCATTCATGAGCCCAGGTATCCATATTGATAGTCCTCATTTTTCATAAGGAATAACTACTTGCTCCCACCTAACCAAGCTAAATTTTTTGTTTTCTTACTTCCCCCCCTGCCACAAGAAACTTCTTCAGATTAACTCCATTTGTTTTTGTGCACTTTCTGGAGCCATGATTATTGCATATCGGTAGATAGGTACTGCTGCAAGGAGTGCTTTGATTAGTTTTACCCTTCCTTCCATATTCAACCACATCATACCCTAGCTTTGTATTTTGTTTTTCATTTTTTCAATTTGTTTAGTCCATATTTCTATCTTCATATTCTCTTTTGAGATTGGAAGTCCTAGATAGAAGAAGTGTGTCCATTTTTCCTGTACAGGGATGTCTAAGATTTGTGAGATCCTTTGCATAGTTCTTGGGGGGTATTCCATCCATATATCCTGCATTTTGCATTGTTTAATAGCCCACCTGATACCTGTAAGAAATCATCCATAACTTTTTTGAACCTCCTTGCTATTATTGTTGAAGCCCCTCCCAACAGCAATGTATCATCAGCAAAAAGTGAGTGGTTTATTGTTTTAACTCCTTTTGCTATTCTAATCCCTATGATGCTTCTTTCCTTTCTTTGGTTTTCCAAAACCCTACTTAAAGTTTTTTCCATTATAATATATAGGAAGTGTTTCTAAGAAAACTAGTGTCTTTTCGATCGACTAGCCCTCTAGGTTTGGCAGCTACCCTAGAAACAACAGTTTAAAGCAATTCATGATTTCTTCTATGTATAATAGATAAGAGAAAGACAAAGGAACCAACCTGGATCTTCTTCTTAACTCCTTTTTTGATCTCTCTCCCCCTTGACAGAGCTTGCAACTCCTCTTTGTACTTATCCTGCTTGGAGAGTACCTGTAGAAACACAGTAACAAAGAACCGTCAAAGCATCTTGATCTATTATATCATAATCATTATGGAATCAGAAATATAATGAACATACAATGGCATTCACAAATAATAACATTCACAATTGCACAGTTATATGGAAGAAAAATCGAAGAACTTTATTATATATAAGGGAGAATTACAACCCAGTTGTCTGATCCATCATCATCCTCCCAGCATGAAGCCCTCTTCACCTCATGAAATAGCAAGATCACACTAACAATAGAATGCTCTTTCTCAAATACAAACTATCAACACTTCCTTGCAAATTACAATATTCCAGCCTCCGGATCTCTTAGATGAGGGATCCATTTATAGATGTGTGCAAGGGTGTGAATCATCTCTGGGTTTTTTATTAATGTCATTCCACTTGTTGCATTTGGTTCCACTTGGAGATTTCTTGGATCTCTTACTCATCCCTAGGCGAATTCAAGAGGCAAGTGTCATAAGAGAAGTTTCTAGAAGATTCTATGAGCATCCACTTAGCAAATTGTCTCGGAAATTTGTCCATCATCACTCATCACACCCTACAAAAGTCCTCATCAATATGCATCGCACCTGGCTAGTGTAGAAGTCAGTATGCATCGCACCCTGACAATGGAGCAGTCAGTATGGTCCAGTTTAGGCCAATTCTGGATGGTTTTTCAAGTGGAACTTTTGGGGAATGATGTAATCAGTTGACCATGTTCTTTTAGGGTATGAAACAACACTTCTAGGGGTTGAAGAGCCCTAGTTTATTGACATATAAGATTGGGGTTGAAGTGCCCAAATATGTATATAAAATTTTCCCCTTAAAGCATGAAGTCGTAAATCTTTGATGTCGGGTGAAATGCTTTATCATGAGGATCCGAGGTTTCGAATTGGAAGGTGACCTATATAAGATACAATAAAATACATCATCATAATATAATTTTCATGATCTAGTTGAGGCGGGCATCCCCATGCTCAACTTTATAAATTCATTTCATGTACATAGAAAGATAGTCGTTTGCATATGCAGACTGGTGATTCTTCAAGTGTAGAGTCATCATCCTTGGTTTGGGTGACCATTTGTGAAGCTTCTTTGTACACTTGATGTCTTTATATCCCTAAATATATCGCAGCCTGGATGGATGAAACTACATCCAGTGTCTTCAAACTCGTTCAATCTTCGCCCGATGTACAAGTCGATCCATGTGAAGAGATTTTCTGAAGCCGAACATGGAAAGACATCGTCTGATTACCAGCCAATAATGTGAGCTATTAACAGACGCGAGAGGAATCACTGATAATGATAATGACCCTCAAGGTACTACAGTACAATTCACATGGTGTGAATATATGATCTGATGTCGAGCACCACGCAAAATCTTTCGGTCGAAGGCCATTGATGTCAACATATCGTCGGAAGTGAGAAACTTGCCATTGAGGCATGCAAGCTTCAAAGTACTGAAAGGAGTTTTTCTAAGTCAACTTCTTGGATAATGAGATGATGTCGACAAGAAGTGACCCGTTGTAGGAAGGCCTTAATGTATCCCACGTCAATGACACGAAACGAAGAAAATGATTTTCTGGAAGTGAAAATGATCTGACGACACAAGGTTCAGGAATGACGGTCATGAAAAATGGAGGGTGAAGGTATTGCAATGGATGAGGCATTAACTAGATTGTGGTTTCTCAACTGAATGACTTCTCTTGAACATATTGGAGACACTGAGATGGATTGATAGCGTTAACCCCAATAGATGGATGGTGTGGAAGACCAATGGTGAAATGACCGGTGAATGGAATAACCCAACCCGACTCAATCATGGTGATGGAGTGAAAGTGACATGTTCAAGAGCAACCTGCTACCATAAAATTCTTCAAGCTTTCTTCCCTTTTTCCCCTGTCATTGCTAACTAGTACCTCTTTATTTTTGTCAAGCTTGAGGAGGATAACATATGCTTGTTCTATAATTTTCCCTTCGGGCAAACCTGTCGCTATGTTTTAATGAGTCTGGAAACAGTGAAACTCGTTCTTGTCTAGGTGGACAAGTTTATCGCTATTGTTTTAATGAGTTTAACGACAAAGATAACTCAGTCTTTTTCATGTTTAGAGATTTTGAAAAAGGATGAAAAGGAAGCTCTGTCTCATCTAGGATGATTTTTTCGCTATTGTTTTAACGAGTTTAACGACAAGGATAACTCGGTCCTTTTCATGTGTAGAGAGTTTGAAAATGGACGAAAAGGAAACTCCAGAAGTTCTTTTTTGTAGCATAATCCCTTAAGTCCGAAAAAGGGTAAAATAATACAAAAGGGATGACTTTTCCGATCACTTTAATGAGCCAAAAAAGACAAACGCTCAAACTTTTTCGTGAGATAATCCCTTAGGTCTGAAAAATATTAAAATGTACAGGAGGGATGGCACTTCCAATCACTTTAACGAGCTGGAAAGGCCAATTGCTCAATAATATTTTCATATTTAACAAGTCCGAAAAGAGTTTAAATGAGACTCGTTTTTTGAGGAACGAGTGGTGTCTAGGGTAGCAACTGGTTTCGGGTAAGCTTGGAACTTCTAAAAACATGGTGATGTGAAGAGTTTACCAATGTTTTTTATACCCTTCACACAAATTTGGGTATCAAGGATTCTGAGAAACATTTGGTACTCAAGTGTTGCGACTGCCTACACAGGTACATCAAGGATGAGATGGAGTTCCTAGACATCTCCTCACTCCGCACAGCATATCAATACGCTATCAATATTGAGTGGAAGCTTAAATAGAAAAAATGGAGACTTTGGATCTGCGAATCCGAAGCAAGGGAAAGGTTCCCCCAAATTGCAGAGCAATGGGAAAAGCCAAGGCAGGGTGACGTAGGATAACCCGTTGAAGCTGCAAGCAAAAAACAATGCCACAAAGACAAAGAAGGACGTAGGAAAGCGGTGTGAGTTCCATAAGAGCACCACTCACAACACAAGTGAGTGTCGAGCCAAGCAGTCACTGGTTGCCAAGTTGAAGGCTTGTGAGTCTGACACATGTTCGGACTCTGAGTTAGAAACCCACAAGGGGAATGACAAAGGGAAGCGGATCATTGACGCGGGGCCCAATGCCACTGTGGCCGCTACCAAGTTTCGGAAGATTGAGCCTAAAGATCCAGAAGAGGGTGAGCACCTATTCCACTCACAGATGTGGGTGAATGGTTCCCAGATGCAATTCATTGTTGACAACAGGAGCCAAAAGAACCTCATTTCAGTAGAGTTCATGAAGTGGCTAGGCCTACCGACTACATCACATCCACAAGCGTACACCATTGGGTGGCTTCACCAAGGACGAGATCTCCATGTTAGCCAGCAATGTCTCCTTCCCTATAACATCAAGCCCTTCATGGATGAGGTACTATGTGATGTTGCTCCTCTTGAAGTTTGTGATGTATTATTAGGACAACCATACTTGTGGAAG
Organism: Pinus tabuliformis; assembly: GCA_031772625.1. Classification (NCBI taxonomy): domain Eukaryota; kingdom Viridiplantae; phylum Streptophyta; class Pinopsida; order Pinales; family Pinaceae; genus Pinus; species Pinus tabuliformis. The sequence goes on from CM062819.1 coordinate 1,042,047,087, forward strand.
CAACATGTTGTATATGATTCTATACCTTTCTCTGTTATTATTTATTTGGGTAATATATAGGATACTGGAGGTACCCCCACCTATCACCATCTCTTTGATCTCTGCTAAGCAATGCAGTAAGGGCATCTCCCAAACTCAGAAATTTGTTTTTCTTTCTAGTTCACTCTCAAAGTAAGGGGAATGTCATAGCCACATCCATGGCCCCCGGGAAGGGTTCCTCCAAGCAACAGAAGCAAGTGGATATGGTCGTGGAAGAATACAGGGACATATTCTCCTCACCCACAGGGGTACCCTTGCATTTTCAGGTTAAGAATTCAATTGATCTGATTCCCGAAGTACCTCTACCCAACGGGCCGATATATCGCTGCTCCATTATGGAAAATGAAGAGATCAAGCAGAAAATCTAGGATTTGCTGCAAAAACGACACATCCATCCAAGTTCCTTGCCTTGTGGGAGATGATTATACTTGTATGAAAGAAGGATGTGACTTGGAGGCTCTGCATTGATTATCGGGCACTAAACAAAATCAATGTCAGGAACATGTATCCAATCCCATGGATTTATGACCTTTTGGACCAACTCAAGGGGGCCAAGTATTTCATAATTATTGATATGAAGTCTGGTTATCACTAGGTTCCAATAGAGCCCATAAATGTATGGAATATCGCCTTTAAATCCAAGGAAGGACTTTTTGAATTGTTGGTTATGCCCTTCGGGTTAACAAATGCCCCTGCTACTTTTATGAGGCTAATGGATGACATCTTGCGGCCCTTCACCAACTCGTTCATGGTGGCTTATCTAGATGAAATCCTCATCTTCAGCAACGACCCTTCACTAACTCATTCGTGGTTGTTAATATGGACAACATCCTCATCTTTAACAAGAGTTCGAAAGAACACTTACAACACATTCGACAGGTCATTCAAACCCTTCGGCAGCACAAATTCTGTTCCAACATGGAGAAATGCAGCTTTGGAATGAGTCAGGTCCAATACTTGGGTTACATCATAAATGAGCATGGCGTGCATGTGGACCTAACCAAGATCTAATTCATTTAGGATTGGCCAGCCATGACCACTCTAAAGTAGCTTTGCAACTTTTTGGGCCGTACAAATTTTTATTAGAGGTTCGTGTTGGGATTCTCCCATATCACTTGGCCTTTGAGTCATATTACTAAGGGTAGGGAAAAATAATTTTTTCCTGGTCTGAGTCCCAACAGAAGGTGTTCGTTGAGTTGAAGTACTGCCTATGCTTTGCACCAGTACTCACACTGCCAGATGTGCAACATCCATTTGAACTCAAGATAGATGCCTCAGACTATGCTATTGGTGTAGTCCTCACCCACCACAGACATCCAGTGGCATATCATAGTGAGACGCTTTCCGATACAATTCATAAGTACCCAACCTATGATAAAGATATGTATTCCATCGTGCAAGCTTTCTGACAATGGAAGCACTACATTGTGGGGAAGGAGATGGTAATCCACACCAATCACTGACCTCTTCAGTTTATACATACACAAGGGAAGTGTAACACCCTCCAAGGTAAATGTGCATATAAACAACATAATAGGAGCAAAAATATAATAAACATATCAACCATCAAACTCTATATATATACATCAGTACATTTGCACATGAAAATCAAGGGAATGAATTTTTTTCATTAATAAATGTAATGAACCAACCGGTGATGGGACTACCACTTTCCACTTGACCATAGATTGGCTGAGCCAAGTCTCTCTTCAGCCAATCACCCTCGTGCCATATTCCAAACATGAATGTGGGATCTCAAAGAACACATCAATCAAAACTCATCCAGGGCTTCTAGAGGCCACCCACCTCATCCCATCAAATAGTGATTCCACCTCAAGGTAGGACATCACCAAAAACCATCATCAAATTGGTCTCCATCCAAGCCTTCCAAGGCTTCTAGAGCATTTTTCCAACCAAGGCTTCCAGAACTAGTAACTCAACCCACAACTTATATAGGGCTTCTATAGCATTTGTCCAACCAAGGCTTCTAAAACTAGTAACTCAACCCACAACTTATATAGAGCTTCCAGAGCGTTTATCCAACCAAGGCTTCCAGGACTAGTAACTCAACCCACCAAGGGCTTCCAGAGCATTTTTCAAACTAGGGCTTCCAAGACTAGTAACTCAACCCAAGGTGTTACAGGGCTTCCAGAGCATTTGTCCAACTAGGGCTTCGAGGACTAGTAACTCAACCCAAGTTATTACAAGGCTTCCAGAGTGTTTGTTCAATTAGGGCTTCCAAGACTAATAACTCAACCCAAGCTAAGGAAACATGAGAACCAACCAAAAGAAAGCAATGAAATTAAATCCACAATCACCATGGCTATCCAAGAAATGGCAAGGCTGAAGTCCTCCATGCCAATGAAAAATCACAACCAAGAACCACATGCATGTGCCATGCATGCCAAAAATAATGAAGAAACCATACATACAACTCAGTACCTGCATGTAAATATGATGTAGCTACTGATGTCGATGCCTCCTGTTGCACTGAAAATTGTCACCTTGACATTCTGTTATCTGTGTCAGTTCATTACCACTCATACTTTCCTCCTCTACAAGTTTAAAACATCAGTTCCTCATATCAAGCCTTGAAAATAAGAGAAAAGCTCTCAAAAGTTTGTAAAACTCTGGTTCCGCACTTTCTCTTTGTCTTACCTACAATCTTGTACCTAATGGTCATTTCTCCAGTGCTCCTGACCACACTGTCTCTATGTTAAAGGTGCAGAACCCTATAAAGGGTAAAAAGGCACAAGTATATTCTGAAAAACTCACTTTCAATTATTTCTAGAAGCTTCTGGAAGGAACCTTGAGGTGGCAAGTTCGCTCTTTTAAGGTTCATGTATCTCATACCTTAAGGAGCTAACCCCTTGATGTCAAGAGCTTACCCCTTTGAAGGAGGATTCTATCCCTTCATAGGTGGAACTATAACCTCCTCCTCTACACTATAAAAAGAAGCATTGGGCTAGTTAACAAGGAGTTAGAAGCTTGGTATTTTTGAGGAAAAATGTTGTTGGAACTTAGTCTTCTTTAGTTAAGTTTTTATGAGGAGAGATTACATATCTCTATTAATATTCATTTGGAAGAGTGCAAGACTTCTCAAAGTAAAGGAAATTCCTGTTTCGGACCCCTGGAAGAACTTGTTCAACATCAAGGCTTAAAAGGTTGTAAGGTTCTTCTTCTATTCAATGTTAATACAAATATATTTGTTTTTCTCAATAAGCTATTAATTCATGGTTTATTTTATGGATTCCTTGATCACCATAATAGGCATGATTTATAATATTTTCTATGCAGGTTCTATTTAATGTTTTCTTGTTTGTGATTGCAGGTATTGAAAGATAACTCTTTCGAACAACTGGAGAATGACTACTACGAACAAGCACTGGATCTAAGGTAGGATATTAACACCTTTATAGTATTTATTTATAAATATCATATGTCTAGAGAAAGAAAGATTTGTTTGTCTATTTTTTGCTAGACTATCTTTTGATACTACGGAGATCGGTCTTGTCTGCAAGATCGATTTATCCGGCCAAAAATTGCCGACTCCATTGGGGAAGGTTTTGATTTTGGTTTTTGTTTGTTTTGACTCGAGAAAATTGTTGTTTTTGGTTTTTGATTGATGTATACTGGCTTGGGTAGCTTTCAAAAATCTTGAAGTATTTTTTGTTTTTTTGAAGTTTTCTAGGGATCACACTTTGTCTTCACAGACAGTGCGGACATCTCTGCTTGTTTCCTTGAGTAAACAGTGCGGGACCGCACCTGTTGCTTCTAGAGCCTACGGACCCTGTTAAAATTTTTGAAAAACCTAAGATACCTTCTTCCAGTTAAGTTTAGGTTTGATTTATGATTCTTAGTGTCTACCCAGATCTGTATTTTTCCTGTCAAAAATCTCTTGTAAGTGAGTACCGATAGTATTTTTGTTTTGAATGATTTTCTAGAAGTTTTGCATGCTGGAAGTGGTTTTCAATTTGTCTCTGTAGTGATTCAAAGACCAGAAGCTTGAGAAACCTTAGATCACCATGGTGTCTTTTTGTCTTCTTAATGAGTCTGACTTGGTTGTGAAATCTATCCCTTATGAGAAACTGATTTAGTTTTCTCGTTGCAAATCTTTGAAAAAACTTTGTTATAAGTTTTGAATTTCATTTTTACAAAAGAAAACATATCTAGATGTTTTTTGATTGGTTTGCTATTCTGTGCAAATGAATCCTTAGTTTACTGAACAAATAAGTAAAACGTCCTCAAAAAAAAATTGAAGATTTTATTCAATTAGATTTTTAAAAGTTTTTAGATCTCAAAATTAGTTTTTTGTAGTTTTGAGTGTTTTTCTAGAACTTGTAGATCTCTTTTGAAGCAAATTGTTTTTTTTGTAGTTTCGAGTTTTGAAAAGTGAAAGGGATTTATTGTGATCATTAATTATTTGTCTCATTTTGAGTTCTTATTAAAAAAAAAAACAAAAAGATTTTCTTTCCATTTCCATGTTGAAAGAAAGAATTGTTTCTTAAAGAATTGCATTCTCAAACTCTTTCTCTTTTAGCTAGAATTTCATTGAAATAAAAACGAATTGCTTATCATTTTAGGTGCATTTTTTTGAGTGTGTTTGGAGTCGAGTATTCACACCATAAAAGTTTCATTTCCATACCTATTGACTTAAAGAAAAACCCATAAAAGCAACGCTTAATTAAAATTGCTCTAGTAATATTTTCTATTTCTAGGGCTCTTATCACCAATATAGCTTAGGCAAGTATCTTGGAGTGGGGAGTAATTAACTCTCCAAGATAGTCAAAACAAACAAGTAGATACATCCTGCGGTAGGAAATAAATCCAATTGTAATTAATACATTTTGGGAAGCTTCTCTTAAAGGAGTCAATCACAAGATCATGTCCAAACCTTTGAGACAATCAATTTTGTTTCATTGGGAAAGATAGAAGATTTGCGCGTATTATAAACGGTAAACCTCGGAATAACCATTTTTGAGGAGCCTGGGGTCACTTGTTGGTAAACCTCGGATTGACCATGTCAAGGAACCTTAAAGGGGATTGAGCTTTGTTACTCTACCCTTGCGCGTGGAATCGGATCGTAGACTATTCCCCCGGTTGTATTTTTTGTTGTTGGTAACCTTAGTGTCCATAAACTTAAGATTATTTCCTAAGGTGACGGTGAAGGAAAGATCTCACTGTACTTGGAGCATACGTTAACTAGAATCACTTGGACTCTCTAGGGGGTTCTCTTCACTTGAGATGGTTTTGTGAAGAAACCTGTGCCAATCTGTTTCATTAAGCAGGTTGTCGGGGTAACTGTTCCAACCACCCTTTCTGTATTAAACTTCTACTAAGTTGGATTTCATCACCAACTAGTGTTTTTAGTGTGGGAAGTTACTATTTTTGCGTGGTTTGAACTCTTAGACTTTTTAGGCGTGTGATTCAGTTGTTTGTTTCTTTAGAGACTTTAGGTGTTTTTATTGAAATTTTCTTTGTTTGCGTGTGCTTAATTAATATTTAATCGTAGCCGAATTACCAAGACAATCTTGTAGACTTCAGGGGAAACCTCTTAAGTATACACTAAGCCAACTTGAAGGGTTGCGAGCTCTGGTATCACCTAGTGACAATAGAGTTGGATCACAAGAAGCCGAAGAGTCATCTTTAATTGTTCATCCTGATTATCAAATACAAACAGCAGAGTATATTCAAGAGCCAATTTCATTTTCCGAAGTCACTGGTAGTATTTCTTCTTCCAGTGAATTAGCTGAAGAACCTAAAATTTTTGAGCCTGACACTGAACCTGTTGTTTTGGAACCATCTTCGGGATTTGTTACTCCAACTTCTAGTGATCCTGGTTCACCTAGGGTAAGAAATATCATTACTCAAAATCTTCCTTCTGGCCTCATTTCTATTGAAGAACTTGTCGGTCTAGACGAAGACGTAACTCTTCCCAAAAACCAACAGACTTTAAATCTTAGGGAGCGTGAATCAATATTCTACAGTCCTTTTAGGAGTGACGCTTGGTATGTATCATTGACAAATTTTTTAGAAAACCTCGGTCTTAGTTTTTCACCACCTCGAATTCCTTTTCATCCTACACCAAGAGGTTATTATCCTTCATCGATCATGTCAAGACAGTCATATATGTTTTCCCAATCACTAGAAACATTTTTATACGGCAGTCCTTCTGTTCCTTCTGGGTACCAGTCACTCACTGGTACTTTTTCAGGAGCAACTCCTCGACCGACTGAACATGAGTTATCATCTGGTAGTAATGGAACTCCAACGTTGAATGCAGAACAAATCCTTATGATGCCTGGTAGTATTCCAAATCCTCAACCTCAAGGTAGTCAATTATCACCTGGGGTGCAACCCCAAGGTAGTCAGTTACCACCTAGGCGGTAACCTCAAGGTAGTCAGTTGTCGCCTGGGGGGCAACCTCAAGGTAGTCAGTTACCGCCTGGGGGACAACCTCAAGGTAGTCAGTTGCCGCTTGGGGGGTAACCTCAAGGTAGTCAATGACCGCCTGGGGGACAACCTCAAGGTAGTCAGTTACCGCTTGGGGGGCAACCTCAAGGTAGTCAGTTACTGCCTGGGGGGCAACCCCAAGGTAGTCAGTTTCTGCCTGGAGGGCTACCTCAAGATTTTCAACCTTCAGGACAGTACATACCCCAAGGTCAACCCCATACTCAGTATATTCCTCAGGATGCTTATCAACACCAGATTCAGTACGTGCCTCAAGGTTATCAACCTCAAGGTTAGTACCCAACTCAAGGTTTCCAACCACCTTCTGGTGAATCATTTTTACAAGAAGCTAGAAATGTCCCACTTAATTATCAGCCCTACGTTCAACCAGGTTATGGTCCTCCATATGCACAACCTTTTATGGGCCCATAACCCAGAATGAACATGGTGTGGAATCCACCTCAAACTCAGCAGACTATGCAACCTAATGTGTAGTTATCTAATCAACCTGGACAACCTTTGGTTTCTGGTCCAACCCAGCAACCTATCCAACCTACTGTTCAAACCCCTGCACCTGGTTTAGTTCAGCAGCCTGGGCCTAGCACACCTCGGACTCTGCCTCAAACTGCTGCAACTTCTATTCAACCTACCGCACCTGTTTCTGGAGTATCTGTAGCTCTGGTTTCTACTATCCCTGCATCAGTTCAAACTCCTCAAGTCTCTATGCCACATTCAGGACCTACAGTTCAGACTTCGGTCCAGATGCCTGCAGGACAAGCTGGTCCAAGTACGATTGTCAGAAGTCAACCGCAATTCACCTATCAATCGTACCAGGGGCAGTATCAATTTGGTCCTACTGTACAAAACCCAGTTTATCAGTATCAACTGTATCCTGGCTATACTTATCAATAGCCTCAACAACCTCAGTTCGGTCCAGTTAATCCTAGTTTCCCAGGAGGTTATAACATTCCTAATGCAAATCCAATTGTAGGTTATCCTGGATATCCTCCTCCTAGGGCTAGTCTCATTGCTCAAGGTTTTCATGACCCTAACCGTCAGTTACCATTTATTGCAACTTTGGACTTACCTGATTTGTCGCACCTTACGAACGATCTGATTTACTATCTTCCATATTGGCCGCCAATGCCTAGTAAGTTGCCCAGTGATATCACGAAATTCGAGGGTAAGTCAGGAGAGGATCCATCAAATCACGTTATGACTTATCACCTCTAGTGTGCATCTAATTCAATCATTGATGATTCAATTCGATTGCGTCTTTTTCAATGAACTCTTATTGGTCTTGCCGCCAAATGGTACATTGAGTTACCACGAGGCTCTTTTTATAATTTCAATCAGTTAGCCACTACTTTCTTAACTCATTTTCAGTTGCCTGTCAGATATGACAATGGCACAAAACTTCTAACTTCACTAAAATAATCCACGTCCACATATATTTCTAATCATATTCATGAATGGAGACGTAGAAGGTGTTTAGTGAAAGTTTTCATTCCGGACCAAATTTTAGTGGAATGGTTCATTAAATCATTGTTACCCAAAATCACTGAAGATGTAGCTAAGGGAGGAGTTGTCACTGAAGAGCAAGTCATTTCTCAGGCTCAGTACCTTGACCTCATCTATACACAGTCAGGTACTTTACATGAAAAAATCCCTGATCTTCCAAAATATGATCAAATAACTGCAGCTCCTTCAAGGTCTCATGCCACTGATGGTATGATTGGTTTAGTTAGTACTAAAAGTAAGAAGAAATCTTCAAAGAATTCTTCTCCTATAATAACTTTACTTGATTCCCCGAAAGGAGATTCTTCCACTGAATTTTCTGCTGACATCCTTGTCGTAGAATCATCTATGGCCAAATCAAAATCTGGTAGTAAAAAGAAGGGGAAAAATAAAAACAAACAAAATTCAAAAGATAAAATGGATAAAAATGAATCTACTGACGAAAAATGTAAACCTCGCTATCCTTGTTTCATTTGCGATGAGGATCATTTTAGCAAAGACTACCCACATTGAGCAGAGGTTTCAAAAATCATTAAAGGTTCTCAAACGCCTGCTGTCATGAAGGATCCTTTTCCTACTCAAGATAGTAAAATGATTGGTTCTTCCTCGAATCCCTCAGAAGAACCCATTATGATGATGTCTCATGTCAGGATTTCAATGCGATCGCAAGATTATGGTAGTAAAAATCTTGTTGGTGGTAAAGAAGCAGAATCTTCTAATTCAAACACATCAACTACACCTCCTTCTGGTTCTAATCCACTACATATCGAGAAACCCAAAACTGACTTAGTAATCAAACCACCTGCTAAAGGTATACTTCGTAAATCAGCTTTCAATCCACATGCGAGAGCTACTCAAAATTATAACATTGTTGAAAACTTAGTTATTATCCCTTCAGCAATGTCGGCTTTGGAAGTGCTGCAATCGTGCCCAGCACAGCGTAAATTACTATTGTCTGCTATAGGAGCTGTCAATATTCAGGATTCGAACCTAATAATCTTTGATTTAGAGAATAGTACACCCCGCCTACCTCATCAAATGGCTTTCCAGATTCCAGTTTTAGTAAAAAACAAACCTTGCTTTCGGACTATGATTGATGAAGGGGTTTCTACGTGTATTATGTCGATCTAGTGTTAGAGATCGCTTGGTTCTCCCACACTCAATCTATCTCTGATAATTCTAAAGGCTTTTGATGGCCAAGGGTTCCATCCTTTTGGTATTTTGCAGGATTTACCTATAGGGTTGGAAGGCAAAACTGAATCTAGATGTGGAAGTGGTTGATGCCCCTCTAGATTACAACCTTCTCCTGGGTCACAGTTGGTCTTATGTTATGGCTACTATTGTTTCATCGGTGTTTTGGCTTATCAAGTTTCCTCATAACGGAAAGATCGTTACGATAGACTAGCTGACTCATTTCTCATCCGACCTAGCCTCTATAGATAGTATTCAGCACATCGGTAAAACGACTATCCCTTACAAGGATGTTGCATAGGTTTGGTTAAAGATTCTGGTTTACTAGGAACTTTTTCCTTCCCTCATCCTAACGTATCGCCTTCTATTGCAACTATTCATATGATTTCATCGAACACTATTGCTTTTGATGATCCTTGGATCGTACCTTCCGATTCTGAGGTGGATTCATTTGATGGCGCGATGCCTTTGAGTCCCTTTGAAATTGCATATTAGGTTGTACAGTCATTTTCTGATTCTTGTTCAACCAAAACTGATCCAATGAATGTGGTCCATGGGGAATCACTTTCGATATCAACATCATCTACAACAACACTTTCTGATCCTATTCATATTGATGAGAAAATTCGTGAACTTTTATCTGTTGATGATTTACCATGGGAAGATCTTCATCACCGATCTTTTGCTTTTACCTGAGCTTGATCATTTTGAAAATGATTTTTGTTCTATTTTTACTATGACTATGTCAAAGAACCACAAAATCCATTGCAATATTCTGATTCTGAGTTAAATTTGGGAAATATCTCTCGAACGGTTCCTATTGACATTTCAGTTAAGCCAGGAATTATTGAAAACATTCATATAGGTGCTTCATGTACGGATGATGAAATCCAAACTTATAAAGCCCTATTTCAAGAATCCAGTGACGTGTTTGCCTGGTCATATGAAGAAATGCCAGGAATCGATCCATCAATTGTTGTCCATGAAATTAAAACTTACCCGGATGCTAAACCCATCCGGCAACGTTTACATTAGATACATCCGAGAAAAGTCGTTGCTATCAAAACTAAAGTTGAGAAATTACTTCGTGCAGGTTTCATTTATCCAATTATTTTAATCGATTGGGTATCAAATATTGTTCCTGTTAACAAAAAACAAAGAATGATAAGAATATGTATCGGCTATAGGAATATTAATTGAGCTTGTCCTAAAGACAATTATCCAACCCCCTATATCAATCAAATTATTGATGATTGTGCCGGCAGTGAAATGTTCTCCTTTATGGATGGTTTTTCTGGTTACAATCAAATCAACATACTCCCTGCTGATCAACCTAAAACAGCTTTCATTTGTCCATGGGGGACATTTACTTATTGCAAATTACCCTTTGGATTGAAGAACACTGGAGCAACTTTTCAAAGGGCTATGTCTTACACATTTCATGAAATCAAGCACATTGTGCAGCCTTATCTCGATGATTTACCTGCCCATTCATCACGTAGAGATGATCATCTCACTCATTTACGAGCTATCTTTATGAGATGTAGCCATTATCGAATTCAGTTGAATCCACACAAATGTGTATTTTGTGTAGAAATGGGTTGCTTACTGGGATTTTTCATTTCAAAGGCTGGCATTCGCGTCGATCCCTCAAAGGTTATAGCTATCATCAATCTACCTCCTCCATCAACTCTTCACCAACTCCAAAGCTTGCAATGGAAAGCAAACCTTTTATGTCGTTTCATTCCTAACTACGCAGAGATAACGAAAGGTTTTACGAGGTTGTTAAAACAAAATACTCCATTATTTTGGGATGAGATCGCTAATAAATCTTTTGATGCACTTAAACACGCATTAACCCATGCACTGTTATTGCATCCTCCCAATTACAATGAGGATTTCTTTTTGTATCTCACCGCTTCTCATTCCACCATTGGCATGGTTTTAGTTCAGGAAGATGAATTCAACAACAAACATGTGATTTATTATCTTAGTCGAACTCTACATCCGACTGAGCTTAAATATTCACATGTGGAGAAATTGGCCTTGACAGCTATCCAAGTTGTCCAAAGATTTCGTCACTACATCTTATTACGCAAAACCACGATAATTTCATACTGTAACCTTATGATGTATATCTTGACTAAACAATTGCTAGGGGGCAAGTATTCCAAATGGATAGTTATCCTGTAGGAATTTGATTTGGAATTTGAAAATTCCAAGGCAAAGAAATCTTTGGTTTTTGTTGAACTGATGTGTGATTTCCCGTGTACTGATACTGAAACTGTGGCGAAGCCACCCATTGCGGATGAATCCTTGTTTCTTATCAGTACTCTTGATCATTGGTATAGAGATATTATTGTTTATCTCCAAACCCAACCCTTTTGGCCTGAAATCTCACGATCTCAGCGATGGAAAATATGTTTCCAATCCCAACAATACAATATTATTGGTGATACACTTTATCATCGAGGAGCGGATTCTATTTTCCGACTTTGTCTAACTCATGAAGAAGCTGAAAAGGTTCTAAATGACTATCATTCTGGAGCAGGTGGTGGTCATATGTCTGGGTATGCCATAGCCCAAAAGCTATTGTGTGTTGGTTATTTCCGACCATCCTTATTCAAAGATTGTATCTATGCAATTCGGAAATGCCACAATTGTCAAATATTTGATCATAAAATGCGTGCTCCACCTACTCCTCTCCACCATATAATTGTTGTCGGTCCTTTCACAAAGTGGGTTATTGACTTTATTACATGTAACCCTCACTTGGCCAGGGGGCATGCGTATATTATCCTAGTGGTAGATTATTTTACTAAGTGGGCCGAGGCGATGCCTACATTTTTGGCAGACGGAAATACTACTGCAACTTTTGTATTCAATCATATAATTGCTAGATTTGGTGTTCCTAAAGCTATTATTACTGATCATGGAAGTCACTTTCAAAATATCATGATGACTGAATTGACAGATCAACTTGGCCTACGCCACGATAGCTCTACTCCGTATTGCCCACAAATATCAATAAAGTTTTAGTTACTATGATTGAACAAATCATTGGTATTCATAAGTTAAATTAGCATACCATGCTATTTTCAGCACTTTGGGATATTAGACCTCAGTGAAAACATCGACTGGTTTCACTCCTTTTCAACTAATCTACGGTTTGGAAGCAGTGTTACCTATTGAATGCCAAAGTCCATCATTACAATTAGCCATAGAATTACTCCCAGCTACTTCTGAAGAGGAGAAACGTTTTTTGTACTTAGCTCAGCTAGATGAGAATCGACTCACTGCTACAATAGCAAATGAGACTCATGCAAAACGAATGAAAGCTCAGTACGATAGAAGTGATACACCTTGTAATTTTTCAGAAGGAGACCTAGTTTTACTATATGATCAAGTGAACGATAAGCTAGGGGCTGGAAAATTTGTACCTATGTGGCATGGTCCTTACATTGTTAAGAGAAAGCTGACAAAAGGGGCCTCTGAATTGATAGATTTTGATAGTGTCTCTTTGGGTAAACCCATAAATGGACTTTATCTGAAGAGATATTATGCTTAAATTCTGTGCGGAGATTTTTTGTTAGATTAGTTTCTTTACAGCTGGTGTGTTTTAAATTAGAAAAGTGTGCCTAGTTTAGAGAGTGCTCTTATCACTATTCCTACTTATCTTTATTTTACTCTTGATATTGCAGATGTCGATGTCTCTTCAAACATACATTGGTTTTGCTAATGGTGTTTGTCATAGTACACGGAACATTTCTTCCGCAGCTTGGGTTATCTATTCACCCTCTGATGAGTTAGTGTCTATGCATGGGGTAATCCTCGGTCAAACAACAAATAACATTGCAGAGTATAGTGCAGTGATTGAGTTATTATCTGAATCCATCTCATTTGGGATTCGGAGTTTGAATGTTAGGTTGGATTCTAAACTCGTTGTATTACAGCTTAACAAGGTTTATGCCATTAGAAATCAAGTGTTATTAAGGTTATTTTTGAGAGTTCATCTCTTGGAACGTGAATTTGATTACATTGAATATCAGCATATTCCAAGACATTTAAATACATTAGCAGATGTAGTTGCTTCTCATATGATAAATATACATTTGCAATAATCAAAACAGTAAATTTAATAACATTCGATAACATGTTACACGAGATAGCTGGTAATAGTGATATATCATAACATAGAAGTGTGTTTCAAAATATACATCATCTTTGATCATAGGTTGAGAAACACCTTATTATCGGCAAAAATGATAATACAAAAAAAAAAAACAAAAATTTCGTGAGTCTATAAAATCGACCAGCCTATCTCTGGTGATGATCACGATAAGAAACTACTGCTCGAGCCACCCTACATAGGAACCTCCTAAACGGTCCTGGGACCCCAATCACATATCTCGGTAACCTAAGTGGAATATCATATATATTAGTCTCTGGAATATCCATTGTCAAGCACTCTAGATGATGCTCCAAGTTAGTCAAGATCTCTGCTGATTGGTCCTGTGGGGCTGGTACTGCTGCAGCTGCGTGTCTCCTCTTGTAGGGTTGGAGAGCGGCTGGTCATCGTGGACCCACATCTGCATTTAAACTTTTGATTGTCAGTTTTGGACGATTTAAAATAATAATAAAAATTAAAACTTAGAAGATGTTGAAAATGTTTTTTACCTGAATCATCCCATTGCTCTCCTGGTGGAAGAGTCATGTATGGATCGCCACGATAATCCATCCCGACATACGGAAAGTCCTGAATCAAAAAAAGTTGGTTGTTCAACCAACAAAAATATTCAGGCGAGAACCGAACAACCTCTATGCCCTCAGCGTGATGGGCCATCAAAGCAACCCAATGAACCATTCTAGGCTCTTGAGGAAGACCAATATCAAGAGGAATATGCTGCGGGGCTAACATGGTGATCCTCTCTAGAGCAAAGGTGACTACGATAAATCCATATCCAAAGTTTTTCAGTTGTCCATTCTTTGCACTGGTTAGTTTGCCTTTCACATTTGCCAACACAGCCTCGCACCAGTTGAATATGGTGCCTCGAAAATAGTCTACAGCCATCTGCATCTTCTAGTAGCCACATGAAATGTTGCACTCCCACATAGTCTGATAACAGTGAATGTAATAACTTTAAGCTTTGGACGACTGATAGTTTTAATATCAATCTGTTTATCCTTGGGGTCTGCTTGATCATCGAAAAACTCCAATCAGAGACTAGCGACAGATTGGCCACCTGGCCTAGTCCCGAAAACAGATAATTGTTTGCCCCTCTTGGACAAACCAGTCAAAAAGTATATGTCCTCAAGCTCGATTTCAAGCTGGTGGCCACCAATCACGAAGCACTGGTCCTGTGTGTTCCATTTGTCTACCAGCCATGTCAAGAGGTCTACTTGGGCCCTCATGCCCGGTATGGCCCAGAACTTAAGCAGTCTGCATGCTCTCAATGCCTGCAATGTGAACATATAATTTATTGTGGCAAGATCTACATCCTCATGCTCATGTTCTTGCCAAATAAGAATTTTGAATGTCCTACAATGCATAAAAAGACATATTAGAACAAGCTTGTTCGAAAAATTTTGGGCAAAAATGGAGAAAGTTAAGTTTTAAAATTCATTGTGTGGGGTTCGCACCCGCTGCTTACAAACAGTGCGTAGGTCCGCATGGGTTGTGAGAAATAGGTGCGGACCCATGATGTTTTTCTTTATAGAAAATTCAGGGTCCACAGGGCTCGCGTGTTGCACCTATGGACCCCCGCGAGCGATTTTTTTAACCTAATTTTCCTTTAAAAATCGAATTTAAAGCCTAAAAACAAAATGTAAATGGATGAAATGCAAGTTAAGGAGGACATGGATTACCTGGAGCTGACGGTTTTCGATTCCAATGGACGGATTTTCTAGAATCTTCATAGGAACTTTTTTACCCAAAAGCTCTCACTTCTCACTCTGAACTCAAATGGTAAAAATGAAGTTAGAAAGCCATTTTTAAAAGTTTTTTTCGAATAAATGAATTTTTAATTTATTTATTTTTCACTTTAAAAAGGTAAATTTTTAAATACATTTTTATTTATCTTAAACAAGTATGTGTAATGTTTTGAGTTTTTGTGCAGAATATTGGATTTTTCAGGAAAAATGACTATTTTTCAACAAAGAGCATACTTCTATCACTTTTTCAGACTCTTTCAAAATTTACGAAAAAGCGAAACATTGGAGTCCTCTTTAAGCCCTTTTCAAACTCTTGAAAATTGAAACGACTGTCAAGCACTTGATTGTTCGAACTCGTTAAAATAAATGAATAATCGTCCCTTTAGTATAATTTTACCCCTTTTACGGACTAAAATGGACTATTTACGAAAAAGGTATATGTTGACTAATTACAGTCAATAGAGTCCTCTTTAAACTCTTTTTAGACTCGATAAATATGAAAAGATTGTCAAGCACTTGTCCTTTCCAGCTCGTTAAAGTATTGGAAATGTCATCCCTCCTGTATTATTTTATTCTTTTTCAGACCTAAGGGATTATTTTACGAAAAAGTACCCCCATGGAGTTTTCTTAAGTTTTTCTTCTGACTCCCTAAAATTGAAAAAAACCGAGTTTTTCCTATACTGGACTCGTTAAAATTTAACAGTAAAGGACCTATTCAATTTTAAACAGGAACGAACCACTCCTTCTTAGGGTTTGAATTTTAAACTAGGTTGGACTCATCTGACAGATGAACTTATAAACAAGCAAATGTTATCCTCCTCAAGCTTGGCAAAAATAAAGAGGTACTTGCCAGAGATGGTGGGGGAAAAGAGAGAAAAATGAACTTGTTTATTACACTTTGTTTTTTAGATTAGTCGTTAACCACTCTTGAACACAAAACCTTTTGTTCACCTGGGTTGGGAAATCCTTCGCCTAACAGTTAATCAAACCATATTGAAAGTCTTCAGCTGGTTTCTAGGTATTAGCTTTGGGTCAATTGTCACCAAGCCATCTACAGTGTCGTTATGTGTTCAAGAGAACAGTTCAAACAAACCATTCATCTGCAAAATATATGTCATCCATTTTGACCATCCTTGAGTCAATCCTTGCCAATATATTTCTTCAAAACTTGAACTATGATTTCGTGTTGTGGGCTTGCCTACGACGGATCGCTTTCTATCGACTTCAGCTCATTATCTAGGAAGTTGATCTAGATATTGTTAGTACCTTGAAATTTGCATGGCCTAATGGGAGGTTTCTCGCCTTCGATGATAGGTTGCATCATTTACCTTCGATCGAAGTATTCTATGACATGTTTGACTTCAGCTCATTTATTCACATTTCATGGATTGTACTGAGTACTTTGAGAACCATTGACATTACTGGTGGTTTCTCTCACACTTTTTAACAGTCCACATCATTGGCTGGTAATCAAGTGGTTACTACCATGTTCGACTTCGACACATTCATTCACATGGATAGAATCGTACTAGTTTGGGAAGTAGAAATAAATACCTTGGATCTAGTTTCTTCTATCTAGGCTGCGAGGAATTTTGTTATTCATTATACAGTGGACTATTCATAAACAAATGGACATGTCCATACTGTGTCTACACATTTCTATACTCTTGATGTATTACAAAATCATTCCTGTATCAGAACAGTTTACTCAGTTTTCTAGTCAGTTTTGATTTGAGTATGGGAATGCCTACCTCAGCGATGATATGTCTACATATATATATATATATATATATAGATATATATTGCATTGAATGTTTTTACAGGTTTCGACTGGGGTGTCCACAAGATGATCCTTGAAATGATAAAGTACTTCACTCTTCATAAATGATAGACTCTATCTTCATCCATTATAGACTTCGCACTTTAGGGGGCAATCTGTTGCACTAAAAATTGTCACCTTGACATTCTACTATCTGTCTGAGTTCATTACCACTCATATTGTCCTCCTCCGCAAGTCTAAAACATCAGTTCCTCATATCAAGCCTTGAAAATAAGAGAAAAGCTCTCAAAAGTTTTAAAACTCTGGTTCCCCACTTTCTCTTTGTCTTACCTGTGGTCTGGCACCTAATGGTCATGTCTCCAGCGCACTTGACCACACTGTCTCTGTGTTAAAGGTGCGTACCCTTGAAAAAGTTAAAAAGGCACAAGTATATTATGAAAAACTCACTTTCAGTTATTTCTAGAAGCTTCTGGAAGGAATCTTGAGGTGGCAAGTTCACTCTTTTAAGTTTCATGTATCTCATACCTTAAAGAGCTAACCCCTTGATGTGAGGAGCTTATCCCTTTGAAGGAGGATTCTATCCCTTCATAGGTGGAACTGTAACCTCCTCCACTACACTATAAAAACAAGCATTGGGCTGGTTAATAGGGAGTTAGAAGCTTGGTATTTTTGAGGGAAAATGTTGTTGGAACCTAGTCTTCTTTAGTTGAGTTTTTATGAGGAGAGATTACATACCTCTATGAATCTCATTTGGAAGAGTGCAAGACTTGTCAAAGTAAAGGAAATTCCTGTTTTGGATCCCAGGAAGAACTTATTCAACATGAAGCTAAAAAGGTTGTAAGGTTCTTCTTCTATTCAAAGTTAATACAAATATATTTGTTTTTCTCAATAAGCTATTAATTCATGGTTTATTTTATGGATTCCTTGATCACCATAATAGGCATGATTTATAATATTTGCTATGCAGGTGCTATTTAATGTTTGCTTGTTTGTGATTGCAGGTCTTCAAATCTAACTCTTTCAAACGACTGGAGAATGAATACTACAAACAAGCACTGGATCTAAGGTAGGATCTTAACACCTTTATAGTATTCATTTATAAATCGCATAGGTTTAGAGAAAGATAGATTTGTTTGTCTGTTTGTTGCTAGACTATCTTTTGATACTAGGGAGATCTGTCTTGTCCGCAAGATCTATTTATCCAACCAACACCTTCTTATGCTTTCCTTCTCTTCCTTTTCCTTCTTGCTCCAAGAATCCAAGTATGCCACACCCTCAAAGAGTGCTCCCATAAAACTATAAGTATCCAAGTGTATGAGAGACAAAAATAATAATGAGAGAGCTCCGAAACTGAACTCACAAAAGGTTCACACTGAAAGGAAGAAGCCTACCAACTGATCCTCATAAGCCTTTTTATTAATTAGGCCTCTATTTTCTTCCTTTTTTATTATTTTCCTTCAATTTCCTCCTCACATGCAACCTATGACCTTTCACCTTCCTTTTCTCCTAATTTCCATTATTTTCATAAATAAATGTGCCAAAATACCTTTTTGCCTCTTTAATGCCTTAGCCATTTCCTTTGCCAATTTCCTTAGCTGTAAATAACCAAATGAACACCCCCTAGGATGTCTTTCCCACCATTCAGCTTGGAATACATGTCCCATCATCCGTGGTATTTATATATTTTTACATGGAATTTTCACAAGGGTTGTTACCGAACCCTCCCCCTTGGGGGAACACTATCCTCAGTGTTCAATGACACCTATAACCAACAAGATTGTTGAAAACAAAACATATTGCACATGGAGCTTTATAACACAACTCGTTGCAGTATTTACAATGAAATAACTACTCAAAATCAAAACCTCGTGAAAAAATGATAACATACCGCATACTACAGCTTTATAACATAGCTCAATACAATATTTCTGATAACCACATATACACATACACATGTATGCTCAACCAAAAAATAAAATAATACCACGCATGTATAGGTAACAAGGAAATCCAAAGGCTCACAGCTCCATCCTCAAAGTAATACTAGGATTCACATCCTTCCTAGGAAGTCTAGAATCCACTGTAAAGTCAAATCTGCATCTAATGTCTAGCGCTATAATCCTGCGCCATTTGTCCTCTCAATGAACAATTACCAACTCATTGTTCTAGGGCACACTCCCAATGTGCATCTCATTTCAACCACCCAATTGTGCATGTTCATGCTTCATGTACCAAGAACATAACTTCCATTACATTAAAAAAAAATTGAAATAACTTCAAATCATACCTCATTGGTAGCTCGTCAATAACGTACATTTGCAATCCTATTTACTTCCTATCACAACAAGTAAAACTAATTGTTTTATCAAAACATCATGTATAAACATGTCACATATGGTTAGCTCAAAACACAACCATCATATATCAACATCATAAATCACACGTAACCATCATAAACCGGAATCATAGATCACATATAGTCATTATATATCAAAATCATAAATCACATGCATAGTAAACTGAAATAATATATCGATACTTATCCTTCATCGATCCTTACTTCTACCTTTGTTCTTTTGTACACACCCGGATCGGTTTCCACACCCAAAAAACACCCAGTGCCTTCTCCTCCACCAGGTGCACATACACATAGTGTGCATCGCACACATAAAACCACACACACACTACAACACCATGAAACACATGCACCTATATCTGACATACAACACATACACCTACACCCAATGTAGGTACGTATACATGCATAATGTACATCATAAGACATACATCCACACACAACGTGTGACAACACAAAATGCATACACGTACACCTAGTATACAACACAACTAATAAAACTATACCTGATGTACAATGCAACTCATACTCCTACACCCAATGCATAACACAATACATGCACCTACGCAATGCGCATACATAGTACCACATGCCCTCAAAACAACATGTATGACATGCACACAATACCACACATGCACCGGTACCATATGTACAATATGTACACAGTACCACCTATACACCACACCACCTACACAATGTGTGCACAGCATCACAAGTACATGGTGCCACATGCACAACATATACACAATGCCACATGTACACCAAACCACTTGTACAATATGTACACAATACCACATGTACATAGTACCAAACACACGACATGTACGCGACACCACATGTACACATCACCACATGCAAGACATGTCACAACACCACCTGAATACAGCGCCACTTGTACAACATGTGCACATCACCACATGCACAAAACACCACTCGTACAATCGTGCACACCACACCATATGTACATAGCACCACATGTACAACATGCATGCAACACCACTTGTACATAACATTTCATTCCCAACATGTACATAGCATTATCTGTACACAGCACCTGCATATCCAACATGCACAGAGCACCATATGCACACACGTCGCATATATGTCATGAAGACAATACAATATGTATACAACACCCCATATGCAATATTCGCACAACCCTATTTGTACCATCCTGTACATAACATTGCATACATAACATGTAGACATGCTATGTATACACAACACCAGAAGTGCACACATCATAGATGAAACATGTACAACATATACAACATATGCATAACAGCGGTACCACACATCCAGAACCACACTCATTCCACCAAGCAACCCTGCTTCGGTGTCTTATCCATGCTTGTCTTAGCATGTCGCAGACCACACAACTTTCATTCTAGTTGTGTATCCTTTGGTATAACCTATCCACAACATAGACATTAGATAATCACATAATATCAACTCATAGCCATATGATACTCACCTCGTACATTTTTCATGACTACTCTTCCCACTTGATTCCTCATGAACCAGGAACCTCTTCATGTCATTCACTTGCGTAAGCAATTATTCCTTCACAAGAATGTTCCCTTAATATCCCTATCAGACAGTGACACAGATACATAGATACATACATATATAATCGTTAGCATAAAACAATCATCATCTTGTCAGAAAATGGCATACATACATTCATGTATACATATATAAACATCAACATAATCATGATCATAACATAATTACCAGATAACGTAAGCTATAGGTTAAGAGAAATTCCTTTATTCATATAACTCATGCGCAACATTGACAACAACAGTTCCCAACATAGCCAAGGCATATGACACCTTAAATTCATTTACTTTACATTTTTTTGTTACCTTTCTCATGACTATATTGCTACCGTCCATTTACCACAATGGACCCAGCCAGTCTAACTGACTGTCATAGCCTTACCTTCCACTGCACTTACTCATGCACCGAGCTTCATCTGAATCTTACATTACCTTTCGGGTACCACACATCTCTCCCCGACCTCCATCAACTTTCTGCTTTCCCAACCAATTCTCAAGACTCAAAACAATAAAAGAGAAGCCAAGAAAAAACCAAAAAGAAGACTATGAAAGCCCATAACAATATGACTGATAGAAAATTATATATTACAGAGCAATGGAACACAGAATATTGCATAAATATAAACACAGAAAATGCATGAACTAGAGAGACACAGATATATGTGGTTCACCCAGTTTGGGCTACGTCCACCCCGAACAGCCAGTTCTTCCTTTATATTATCCAGCAAAATGAAGAGACACAACCTACAACAGATCCGCTGTAATATCCTCTGTTTTCTCTCACAGTCTCACCTCTCTGTTTCTCGCTCAAAGAATACACATCTATTTCACAGCCTCAATACAATGCCCTCATA
This sequence comes from Pinus tabuliformis, assembly GCA_031772625.1. Taxonomy (NCBI): domain Eukaryota; kingdom Viridiplantae; phylum Streptophyta; class Pinopsida; order Pinales; family Pinaceae; genus Pinus; species Pinus tabuliformis. Next base: position 1,042,068,768 of record CM062819.1, read on the forward strand.
CAAAGAGAGGGGTTTCCTTTTAGGGCAAAAAACCCTAAACTAAACATAAGTTCTACCATCAGATCATCCGCCTAATGAATGGCCCAGATTGACTAGAAATTACTATGCTTTTACAAGGCAATTTTACATCTGTTTTTAGCTTCAGGGGCGCTACCCCCGAAACCCCCCATCGGGGGCAGGGGGGCTCCCCAAAGGTCGCAGCCGGCCCCCCTGGACCCCCCTGCAGCGAATATTTTATGGGCGGTGTTGCTGCCCCATTTCGAACTAGGGTCCAATGCAGCAATACCTTTGAATACAGAAGATAATCAGGCTCCACAACTAACAATCCCCCACTTGGAGACTGATTATAGCAACTCCACCGCTACTTCATTTGCTGGACAATGACTCCTCTTTGGACCTGGTTGTTTCTCATCTTCTTCATCATACTTGAAGACCAATTGAAACTGAGCATATTCTCAATTTCTCCCTGGTTACAACTTTTGTTAGCATATCTGCAGGATTTTGGCTAGTGTTTGTCTTTTCCAGCTTCAACTCTCCATCTTCCAACACTGATCATATGAAATGGTACTTGAGCTGTATATGTTTAGTCCTGGAATGAAATGCTAAGTTCTTTGCAAGATGAATGGCACTTTGGCTATCACTGTATAACGTGCCCATATCATGCTCCTTACCCAATTCACCCATAAACCTTTGTAACTAAATCATTTCTTTAGTAGCCTTTGTAGCAGCAACATACTCTGATTCTGTTGTTGAAAGTGCAACAACACTTTGGATTTTTGAAACCCAACTAACAGTTGTTCCACCTACAGTAAATACATATCCTGTAGTGCTCCTCCTGTTATCTCTGTCACCTACCATATCTGCATCAACATATCCCTGTAGAGAAATGTTTGAACCACCAAAGCATAATGCTTGATTTGTTTTACCTTTCAAATATCTGAGAATCCATTTCATTGTCATCCAATGTTCCTTTCCTGGATTGTTCATGTACCTGCTTACAACTCCCACTACATGTGCAATATCAAGGCTTGTGTAGACCATTGCATACATTAAGCTTCCAACTGCTGACGTGTATGGAACTTTAGACATATAATCCATGTCTTCTTGGGTCTTTGGGCACATTTCCTTACTATGTTTGAAATGGCTAGCAAAAGGTGTACTAACCGGTTTTTCTTTGTGCATATTAAATCTTTTCAACACCTTTTGTATGTACTCATTTTGAGATAATTTTAATTTGCGATTTTTCTTGTCTCTAGTTATTCTCATACCAAGGATTTGTTTTGCATCTCCCAAATCTTTCATTGCAAATGAATTTTCCAATTTTATTTTGAGCACATTTATTTCCTGCATGTTAGACCCTGCAACAAGCATGCCATCTACATATAATAACAAAATAATATAGCTACCATCATTTTTTTTTTTTAGATAAACACAATGATCAGAGTGACATCTAGTATAACCTTGTTTAGACATAAACTTGTAAAATTTTAGATGCCACTGCCTTGGAGCCTGTTTTAAGCCATACAAGATCTTCTTCAACCTGCACACTAGTTTCTCCTTCCCTTTCACCTCATATCCTTGTGGCTGTTGCATATATATCTCTTCCTCCAAATCCGCATGGAGAAAGGTTGTCTTTACATATAACTGCTCAAGATGCAAATCTTCAACTGCTACTAGACTTAAAATAGTTCTGGTTGAAGTCATTTTAACAATAGGAGAAAATATTTCATCAAAATCAGTACCTTTCTTCTATGCAAACCCCTTCACCACAAGTCTAGCTTTGTACCTTTGTTTTCCTCCATCTTCTTTCTTCAGCCTGTAAACCCATTTATTCTTCAATGTAGTTTTTCCAGCAGGCAACCTGACTAAGTCCCAATTTTGGTTATGCATTAAGGAGTCCATCTCTTCATTCATGGCTAGCTCCCCTTATTCTTGCTTTCAACCTGCATTGCTTCTTCATAACATTCAGGTTCACCAAAATCAGTCAACAATAAATAATATAATGAAGGATAGTATCATTCATGGGGTATACTTATCCTGGTAGATCTTCTAACACCACTTTCAGGTGTTTGGGGTGCCTGTTGCTGTTGTGGTGGTTGTTGTTGTTGTGGTTGTTGATTATTATTATTTTCAGACACCTTTACTTTTTCAATGATATTATCAAGAACTATGTATTCCTTGTTTTCTTTTTCCTATTTCTTTTCCTGCAAGTAATTCTTGTACAAGACCTTTGCATTGAATATTACATCTATGATCCTAATGATTTTGTGATTTTCGTAATCATATAAGCGATAACCAAAATCATTAACACCATATCCAATAAAGGTACATTTCTTTGACTTTGCCTCAAGCTTTGTTCTATTTTTTTTTATTAATATGGACAAACACCTCACAACTAAAAGGCTTTAAAAAGGAGTAGTTTACCTTTTTTTTGGTCCATGCTTCCTCTGGAAAACCACCATCCAAGGAACTTGAAGGCCCTCTGTTTATTGATAAATAACAATATCTACAACATCTACACAAAATTGTAAAGGCAATCCTACATGCAATCTCATGCACCTTGCACGCTCCATGATTGTTCTGTTCATCCTTTCTGACATACCATTTTCTTGTGGTGTTCTTGGAACTATCTTCTCTCTGCGAATTCCATGCTCTGAATAGTACCTATCAAACTCTTTGCTGCAATATTCACCTCCATTGTCTGATCTGAGACACTTCAATTTCTTTCCTGTCTCAATCTCAACCAAAGCTTTCCATTTCTTGAAAGTATCAAATACATCAAATTTATTCTTAATAAAATAAATCCAAGTCTTTCTAGTTGCATCATCAATAAAAGTAACATAATAACAAGAGCCACCAAGAGATGATACCTGAGAAGGTCCCCATACATCTATATGCACAAGCTCTAATTTTTCGCTCTTCTTTTCTTTCCCAACTCTGAGAAATCTGACTCTCTTCTGTTTTCCATAAATTCAATTCTCACAAAAGTCCAAATCAACATTCTTCAAACCCGGCAAAAAATTCCTTGAGTGAAGGACCTTCATCCCCTTCTCACTCATGTCCCTGAGCCTACGATGTCATAATGCTACATCTTCTCCTTTGGAAGTTAAAGCATTAATAGAGTTAGAAATACTATTGCATAAATACAATGTACCAACCTTTTCACCTTTTTCTATTACCAAGGCTCCTTTGGTGGCCTTCCAAGCTTTATCTGTGAAAGTTGTCACAAAACCTTCGCTGCGTAGCTGCCCTGTTGAAATCATATTTTTCTTCAGTTCTGGAACATGCCTTACCTCCTTTAGTAGCCATTGGTTTCCATTCTGCTGTTTTACAAGAACCTTACCCATTCCAACAATTTTACAGGGTTTATCATCACCCAAACGGACTTGTCCAAAATCTCCTTGAACATAGTCATGAAATTATTTCTTATTAGGTATGGCATGGAATGAGGGCCCTGAATCTACCACCTAGGAATCAGTAATACTTTCGAAAGAAAGAATCAAAGCATCTTGTAACACCTCACCTGTCACATTTGCTTCATGATTGTTTTCTTGTTGTGCATCTCCTTCTTTTCGCTTCTGAGATCTACAGTATTTCCTTAGGTGTCCTTTCTTTCCCCATTTCCAGCACACTATCCCTAATCTGGACTTGGATCTACCTTTCCTTGATTTACTGTGATATCCTGAGCTCTTTCCTCTTTCCATTTTTCCTCCTCTAGACTCTGCACTCAAAGCATTACCTGATGTCTCACCAAAGCTTTTACGTCGCACTTCCTCGCTAAGGATATGTTGTGGCCAGCAACACCCCCCCCCTTCATTCAATTAGGTATCAACCATAGTACTGAATGAATGGGGACCCTTAATTTTTTTTTGGTAAACCAAGAAATTTCTTTTTGAAGTCACAATCATACGCTTAGAAAAAGCCTCTTGGATATTTTTAAGCCTAAGTCTATGATAAAATAGAAAGCCTTTAAGGTCGCATTGCAGAAAGGATAGGAAACATCTTCATTTCCCTTTTTATGCGCACCACCCTCATACTAATAATGACATCGCATCGCAAAATGGTAATGCTCATAAAGAAAAACTTTAAGATTCGCCAATCTGTGATAGCGCCGATCGCTAGATCGCATATCGCAGAAACGACCCAGACAAGTTTTGGTGAACACCAAATTCCATGCGATCTGCGATATTGCGATCGTTGCGATGCCACATCCATGCGATTTGCGATGATGCGATATTGCGATCGCTGCGACATGCGAGGTTGCGTCAGCAAATCATAAATCACTTCGGTACGAATCTTTCAGGCGCGCCATTCAAAGAAAAAACCACTTACTATAACCTGACCCGAAATCATGCGCCTTTAATGATAGTGAATGAATTAGTTGTCAGTTATTTAATGGATTAAAGATGCATGCCTTGATGGAGATTTTCTTTACGTAAGGTGGCATATTTGCTTTATCTCTTGCATTTAAAACTCTCCCATCACCTTTCTGAATCAATCATTTCCATTTTCACTCGTAATCTACAGGAACAAAATGCTAAGACGTCTCAGACAGAAATGCAAAGAGAAATGGGAAAGAAGAATAGAGCTAAAAGCTCCGAAGCGAGGGAGAAGACCAAGGAGATGGCGCCCCTGTACACAGACACAGCCTGTAACAAGGACGCAGGAATATCAACATGGGAAGGCATGTACAGGCTGCTAGAGGAAGAAAAGCCTAGAATAATGAAGGTGACTGCTGTCGCGGGTGCACCACGCTCTTCTAAGGCATCCTTGGAAGACCTAGCATGTTCGTTCCTTCACAGAATAGCGGTAAGGCCCAAGATCCTACCATACACATATATGATCAAGTGGATACTGGATGATGCAGAATTAAAAAACAGGCAATTCAAAGTTCATGGACATGGAGTCATAGGATCGTTTGCTGCGCAAGATTTGAAGCTTATGTATCATCTCCCTGAACCGCAAGTGACCTATAATGCACAATTTGTTAAGAAGTTCGCGATGGAGAATCCAGATCTATCAGACACCACTAAAGAATGGTCTAGAAGGGACGAGCCGCTTAAAAAGGATAAAAACAGTATGTACAACACTGGTTCCCTCACCTATCCATATTGTTTTGCCGCGGCCATGCTCTGTAGAATATTTGGAATGCCGGATATAAACAAGTTTTCATCTGAATGGCTGCCCTTAATTGATGCTGCCATTAATGCCGAGATCCTAGATTGGGCCAAAATCCTTTCTGATACTCTCTACATGGCTATTATCAATTACCGGTCTAAGAGATCCTTTTCTCAAAAGGTCTATCCTCCTTTTTATCTCTCTGCCTATATTATGGATTTCGTTTGTCTTGTATCTGAATTCCCTATTATGGGGTGGAAATGGACTACCCAAGACCCATTGCCCATCCATGTTTATCATAAGACCTTATGGGATTCCCAGTTTGCCCCTCACTTTTACCAGATTTGCCATGGGGTTATTTTGCCCCTATATAGAATGATATATGATAAGGACCCCCCAAGGTGCTCCCTCGAGGCCCAAATTGACATCATCCCCGTCGCGAGATGGTTTGGGGAAGAATGGTTTACTTACATTAGAGTTTTTGGAAGCACTGTACCTCCACATGTCCTACCCCTATATGTCCCTGATAAACTTTTGGCTAGGGAAATCGCTTATCAAACTTGTTCTGAAGGCGGCCTAACCAAAGACCTAAAGGACAAGAAGAAGGCCATATGGCCTCCATTTCCCGTTACTTGTGGGGCCTTCTCTTTGTTCGATGTAGGACACGCTTTTGGTGAAGTGGAGAATGTGACATGTCTTCAATTATTTAAGTTCCCAATGAGGCCATTCGACCCAAATGATGTGGCCCAAGAATTCACAACGAACGTCAAGATAAGAGTGTTCTCTGGGAGGAAAGATCCATTTGATGATCTATTCTAGAGTAAAAGCTCGCTCAAAGAAATCTTGCGGGAAGCTCAGTCGAGGCTATCTCCAGATGACCTCCAAAAATTCAAGTTATATAGAGAGAGAAGGCTTGCCAGTATTCCACTAGAGAGGCTGCGTCTACCTACCAGAGAACCAACTCCAAGTATCAGCCTCAGTGAAAACTCCAGCACTTCCAAATCCAAGTCCAACGCCGCGCAAGAAGCATCTGAGCATCCTGAAGAGTCTGTTCACGGCCAAGGAAAAAACGAAGAAACAACCAAAGACACAGCTCAGTCAAGTGCGATGTCTCAGCAGCAAGTTATCACCTCACCACCAAGAGATGTTCCCCCTCCTGTCATCGAAGCACCACTTGTCACGACAGAGCTAGATAAAGAGTGGGAAACCTTCAATGAATTGATCAATCTTGAAGGGACAGTCCCGAAAACACCTGTGAATAATACACAGGTGGTGCAAGAATTCATTTCGACCATGGTTAGTAGTGCCACAGAAGCTGAACACCTTCCTATCGCCCCAGCTTCAGAACTTCTACTTAACGTAGAAGAAATTCCCCCACTGGATGTATTCTATAGTCCCCAACACAAAGCAGTTGTAAGAAGACAGAGGAAGAAAAGAAATCTTGAAAACGCACTGTCTCAAGGAGCTGAACACTTGGACGTCTTATGGAAAGACCCCAATAATAATCCGACGAAAAATCTTACGAAGCTGTCTCAGATTGCAGGAGCGTATGCTTCTGCAACTATTGATAAAGCCTCTAAAGTTCAGCAACTATTAAAGGAACAAGAAAATCATATACAGCTGCTACAACAACAATTGCAACAAGCCAACGCGAACACTGAAGCTTCCAGACAACTAGAAAAGCTACAGGAAGACTTTCAACGAATGCAGGTAGGCTATCAAACGAGTCTCGAAGAAAAAGAGAAACAATTGCAGACTTTGCAAGAAGCGCACAAAGATGAACCTAAGCTGGCAGAGTTTATCTCAGAGTCTATCGGCCTGAACGAGCAACTACTGTAGCAACAGGAAGAGTTGGGACGTAAAATATCACAGTGGAGCCACTATTGTGCGCTGAGCGACAAAATCACCAGTCAAGTAGTGGATCTGCGGAGCGACTATGACCAGAAAGACAAGCGGGTGACAAAATATTTGACTTGGCAAGATGATGAGGAAGGGAAGAGAGCAGGTGCACCCAGGATTAACGAAAATCATAAAGAGTTGCTCTTTAATAAATGGGACGATCAAATCACAAGGGCAGAGCAGGCAGCAGAGACAGCAGCGACACAGGCAAGCACTCTTATCGACTGTGTAAATGACAATTTACACAGGGGCAAATTTAATTGCAAAGACCACCCCGGGGTACCTACCAAACAAGTTGCAACTGGAAACAGAATGGAGGCAGAAAGCACAGGCAAAAGGGAAGGAAATCCAAGCATTGGCCAGACTAAATTGGTAATGTTACTGGACGTATTTGGTTAAACCACACAGCCAATGGATGACAGTGAAGTGCATTACAAACGCAGCCGAGAAGTTAGCGCCAGCTCTTATAGATGTCGTTTTCGCAGCCCAGCTCAGCACAGAAATCAGTCAGCCGACTCTCCTCAAGCCTATGCTGGATACTTGCAACTTTAAAGATCAAGTCCATAAGTGATTTCATTTAGAATGTTGTTTTTTCTCTGTTTTAACTAGATTAGAAAAAGGACGGTCATTTGAAAACCGTATCCTGAAATTTTGTAATAATACTATTATTAGAATTAGGAAGTAGTATTTTAACCCTTCTCATGCATTTAGAGAAGGGTCCAGAAATTTGTCAAAAACTTGTCCTCGGAACATGCACTTTTGCACCCTCAGAGGAGCTTTTGATGAATGGAAGGATCAAGATTTATTTTTCGTTTGCATTTTAATGTCTGCTACTGATGTTGCACTTCTGTACTCTTGGTAGATGTTAGAAGTAAGTAGAGATAAATCGCCATTGCTTGAAGTTTGTGAGTGAAATCAGTCATAAATGGTACTTTTATCTCTTGACCAATTTTTGCTTATATTCTTAGAGTGATATTCAGTTTTAGTTGTTAATATGTTGATGTATGAATGTCTGGGTTACCATTTGGCACTTCTGTACGGTGGAATCATTTGTTTAATGCTTGACATATGAATGACTTATTATGCGATATGTTGTTCACAACTGTTTTGCCTAACTTCTTATGCAAAATGGTTTATCTTAAATGGTTCATATTCTTATGATAGCTGAATGATCTTTATTACCAGTTATTGTTCGAAATATTTTTAGATCACATAATAGAAGAGATATATCCCGGGTTAGCGTAGATTAGTTGTGTTGTTTTCATTAGATTGCAGTAGTATAGAGTCTGTTTACTAATTAAATTAAGTTAGCTCTAAAAATACTTCCAGAATCAGCATAATCAAAATCTACACACACACACATAACCTTTAGATTGGGAAGCTGGTCCCATCATCCCCAGTCGGACCCGCTACACCAAACGGACAAGGAGCCGCCAACCAGGTTCCCGACCGGGTGGGTATCCCCCTTTTTGTTGACCCAATTTCGGGGCCCTCAACATATTTGGCGCTAGAAGGAGGGCCTGAGCATAGTGTCTGTTGGAATGTTTTCCAAATTATAAAGTTTGAAATAGGATGGCTGCTCATAGAATTCCTATTTGGAGTTGCATCCATGTTCCTACCTCTTCCAACACTCCACCAGATGTGGTAAGGCTCTTGTCTCAGGTAAGATTCAACGGTAAGAATGATTCTTCTGCATTTAATCACGCCCTTCAGTTTATTCAAAAAGTTTCAAGTTCTGATATTCAGAGAATTGATGAAGGCGTTTTGTGCAGAATTTTTACTCTTACATTCACAGCAGAAGCTAGAAAATGGTGCAGAACCCTCCCAGTTGCATCAATCCACAGTTGGGACCAATTCGTCAAGACTTTCATTTTGGAATTTGATTATTATGTCTACGACCAGGTGTATGATGAAATTGACTATCTGCGGAAGCAAGATGAACTAATAAGAGATTTTAATATGCAATTTCATCTTAAATGCCTAAAGTACGATCTTGAGAGTGAGCTCACGGACGAAGAATCTTCGGATTATGAAGAGTATTCCTTACCTCCTATTTCTGATCAAGCAGAAATTAGTTCAACCTTTGTTTCATTTTCTTCTAATATGAATGAGCATTCCAAGTCAAATAACCAAATCATCCATAATGAAGGAAATTTGCAAAGCCTAGGAGTCATGCATGCTCTAATGACAGAAAACTATAACGAAAATATTGAAAGAGTAACTACCTTGGGACCAGAAGATGACTCTGACACAAAGTCAGACAATATCATTACGAATCAACGAATGCAGACGCCAAGGTTAGAACAGCGAACTATTTCTCTTTCAAAAAGTATCAACACACAAAGGTATGATCTAAATCCTGATGTTTATGATGGATCTGATGAACGAGGTTTTCTTTATGATGATGTTTTCAAATGCATTGTTCCAGATTCACATTTTTCTCTTTATCCCGATGTTTTTAGTGATGACAATTTTTCCCCTCTCAACATTAAAGATGTCTCAAAAAACAAAGAAGGTTACTCAAACGACTCATCATTAGGTCTTCAAGATAAAGAGACATCTTTAACACATCCTCTAATTAATGTCAAACAAGAGCTGCTCGACCTCCCTTGCCTTAAAAAATATAATGAAAAAGAGGAACCTAGGGAAATCTGTAGAGTCTTTAGTGATAGTTGCTTTGACAACGATGATGTTGTTGAGTTATCCCAAGTAACTCAAAAAGGTTCAGATAATGATAAACAACTTGAATCAGAAATCATTCCAAACGACCCTCATCTCAAAGTAAAAAATCATCTGGATGATTTTACTATCCAAGACAATACCCTGATCTATGATTCATATCATGAGGAAAACCCCACTCCTGTTCACAGTCATAACTTATTCCCTGATTCACAAGACTTGGCCAGTCCTTGTGAGGAACAAGATGTTACAATTAAATCCCAGTTGTGCTGTAACAATACTTGTACAAATAATCATCCTTTTTTTTTTTCTCCTAGACTCATTTTGTACAAAATCAGATTTCTTTTCAATCTTTCATTTTTCTGGTAGATTGTGTTTTAGCGATTTATACATGAGAACTTTCGTTTCAAACGAGATCGCTAAAAACCCAACGTTAACAAAAAACAGGTTACAAGCCATTGAAACTAAAAAATCATTTTCACAATATAACTTGTTATCCTTCCTATTGCGAGATCACCAATTCATAACAGAAATTCACCCGAATTTTTATGATCCAATAGGTATCCAGTTGGAGAAAAGTTCTCAAGAGAAAAGAAAATCAGACAGAATTCCAATTAAGATTATATATTCTTATTCCACAGCGAATATTTATGATCCAAGGAAAGTTTGGTTCTTTACACTGATGTTTGAAAGTTTCATACGACTAGGAATAAAAATGAATACATGGCTCCATTGGAAATATCATTTCACATAGTTGATTTTCTGTATATAGTTAGAATAGGACTAGGAGTAATTTAGCTAGGTTATTAGGTTTGCTTTCAATAATCGATAGGCAAAGTATTCTGTACATAACCCTAGGGAATGCTTGCTTCTCATTGCGTGAAAAATTTTCCTCCATAATAATGTTTGCTTCGGTTAACGGCATTTGGCATTTACTTAAGGCACCTTTTTCTCTGTTGAAAATTTTTGAAAACTTCTGCTACTATGAACAACAAATCTTTTAGGAATTTGATCTTTATTATCAATAGAGCTTTAACCCGAATATGATGATAGTTTTAACTGCAAAAACTTTAAAGAAAGCTATCTCAGTAGAAAATTTGTTTTAGGTCAGCATAATGAAAGGTATCAATATTAAAATAATGATTCTCTATAGAAACAGCCATGACCAAAATAGCTCTATCATTGTCGTCCATAACTTTCTTAAGGAAAGAAAATTTGACTTCCTCCCTGCTAAAGGAAGCGCAGAATTCAGAGGAATAATCCAAAAAAGACATTATATCTCAAAGAATAAGAGGTCTCATCGCGAGCCGACTTATCATGATCACAGATATTATAACTTGCTGACTCTGCCAAAACTGTCTACCAAAACAGGGCAATGACTCGAGATTGTTGCAATCAAAAGACAAGGGGTCTCATCACGAGCCAGCTTGTTTAGCAAAAGTGTAAGTCAAGTGAATGACTGTGTCATAATTTGGCCACCAAACCAAGACATTGTTCTTTAGAGAATAAAAAAGGAAAAAGTGTCAAAAAGGGGATTTTCTCTGGAAAAGTTGTAAATAACCTTAAGCAGGATAAAGGATCATTACTGGTTAATAGGTAACCCTGTCGAGGCTATGGACGCCTGCTGGCAGCAGAGGCTCTACCTGCGACAAAGTAGCATATTTAAAAAAGAGCTGATACATAGGGAAGACTTTATTTTATGTTTTACAAGACCAAGTAATGACTGATTTAAATGCAAACACAAGCCGAGGACGCAAGTAATTGAAGTAGAAATAGGTTGAAACGAAACATCATTGACAGTTTAAAGTATTATCTGCTTTATATTTTTATAATAAAGTTCAAAGTTTTTCTTTAAGACATTTTTTTTCAGGAGTTTGAAAACATAAATGTAAAAGCAGAGATAACTGGTTCTCCCAAGTGAATCGCCAATTGTTGTGGCCAGCAACACCCCCCCTTCATTCAATTAGGTATCAACCATAGTACTGAATGAATGGGGACCCTTAGTTAATTTTTTTTTGGTAAACCAAGAAATTTCTTTTTGAAGTCACAATCATACGCTTAGAAAAAGCCTCTTGGATATTTTAAGCCTAAGTCTATGATAAAAGAGAAAGCCTTTAAGGTCGCATTGCAGAAAGGATAGGAAACACCTTCATTTCCCTTTTTATGCGTACCACCCTCATACTAATAATGACATCGCATCGCAAAATGGTAATGCTCATAAAGAAAAACTTTAAGATTCGCCGATCTGCGATAGCACCGATCGCTAGATCGCATATCGCAGAAACGACCCAGACAAGTTTTGGTGAACACCAAATTCCATGCGATCTGCGATATTGCGATCGCTTCGATGCCACATCCATGCGATTTGCGATGATGCGATATTGCGATCGCTGCGACATGCGAGGTTGCGTCAGCAAATCATAAATCACTTCGGTACGAATCCGTCGGGCGCGCCATTCAAAGAAAAACCACTTACTATAACCTGACCCGAAATCATGCGCCTTTAATGATAGTGAATGAATTAGTTGTCAGTTATTTAATGGATTAAAGATGCGTGCCTTGATGGAGATTTGCTTTACGTAAGGTGGCATATTTGCTTTATCTCTTGCATTTAAAACTCTCCCATCACCTTTCTGAATCAATCATTTCCATTTTCACTCGTAATCTACAGGAACAAAACGCTAAGACGTCTCAGACAGAAACACAAAGAGAAATGGGAAAGAAGAATAGAGCTCAAAGCTCCGAAGCGAGGGAGAAGACCAAGGAGATGGTGCCCCTGTACACTGACACAGCCTGTAACAAGGACGCAGGAATATCAACATGGGAAGGCATGTACAAGCTGATAGAGGAAGAAAAGCCTAGAATAATGAAGGTGACTGCTGTCGCGGGTGCACCACGCTCTTCTGAGGCATCCTTGGAAGACCTAGCATGTTCGTTCCTTCACAGAATAGCGGCAAGGCCCAAGATCCTACCATACACAGATATGATCAAGTGGATACTGGATGATGCAGAATTAAAAAACAGGCAATTCAAAGTTCATGGACATGGAGTCATAGGATCGTTTGCTGCGCAAGATTTGAAGCTTATGTATCATCTCCCTGAATCGCAAGTGACGTATAATGCACAATTTGTTAGGAAGTTCGCGGCGGAGAATCCAGATCTATCAGACACCACTAAAGAATGGTCTAGAAGGGACGAGCCGCTTAAAAAGGATAAAAACGGTATGTACAGCACTGGTTCCCTCACCTCTCCATATTGTTTTGTCGCGGCCATGCTCTGTAGAATATTTGGAATGCCAGATATAAACAAGTTTTCATCTGAATGGCTGCCCTTAATTGATGCTGCCATTAACGCCGAGATCCTAGATTGGGCCAAAATCCTTTCTGATACTCTCTGCACGGTTATTATCAATTACTGGTCTAAGAGATCCTTTTCTCAAAGGGTCTACCCTCCTTTTTATCTCTCTGCCTATATTATGGATTTCGTTTGTCTTGTATCTGAATTCCCTATTATGGGGTGGAAATGGACTACCCAAGACCCATTGCCCATCCATGTTTATCATAAGACCTTATGGGATTCCCAGTTTGCCCCTCACTTTTACCAGATTTGCCATGGGGTTATTTTGCCCCTATATAGAATGATATATGATAAGGACCCCCCAAGGTGCTCCCCCGAGGCCTAAATTGACATCATCCCCATTGCGAGATGGTTTGGGGAAGAATGGTTTACTTACATTAGAGTTTTTGGAAGCATTGTACCTCCACATGTCCTACCCCTATATGTCCTTGATAAACTTTTGGCTAGGGAAATCGCTTATCAAACTTGTTCTGAAGGCGGCCTAACCAAAGACCTAAAGGACAAGAAGAAGGCCATATGGCCTCCATTTCCCGTTACTTGTGGGGCCTTCTCTTTGTTCGATGTAGGACACGCTTTTGGTGAAGTGGAGAATGTGATGTGTCTTCAATTATTTAAGTTCCCAATGAGGCCATTCGACCCAAATGATGTGGCCCAAGAATTCACAACGAACGTCAAGATAAGAGTGTTCTCTGGGAGGAAAGATCCATTTGATGATCTATTCCAGAGTAAAAGCTCTCTCAAAGAAATCTTGCGGGAAGCTCAGTCGAGGCTATCTCCAAATGACCTCCAAAAATTCAAGTTATATAGAGAGAGAAGGCTTGCCAGTATTCCACTAGAGAGGCTGCGTCTACCTACCAGAGAACCAACTCCAAGCATCAGCCTCAGTGAAAACTCCAGCACTTCCAAATCCAAGTCCAACGTCGCGCAAGAAGCATCTGAGCATCCTGAAGAGTCTGTTCGCGACCAAGGAAAAAACGAAGAAACAACCAAAGACACAGCTCAGTCAAGTGTGATGTCTCAGCAGCAAGTTATCACCTCACCACCAAGAGATGTTCCCCCTCCTATCATCGAAGCACCACTTGTCACGACAGAGCTAGATAAAGAGTGGGAAACCTTCAATGAATTGATCAATCTTGAAGGGACAGTCCTGAAAACACCTGTGAATAATACACAGCTGGTGCAAGAAGTCGTTTCGACCATGGTTAGTAGTTCCACAAAAGCTGAACACCTTCCTATCGCCCCAGCTTCAGAACTTCTACTTAACGTAGAAGAAATCCCCCTACTGGATGTATTCTATAGTCCCCAACACAAAGCAGTTGTAAGAAGACAGAGGAAGAAAAGAAATCTTGAAAACGCACTGTCTCAAGGAGCTGAACACTTGGACGTCTTATGGAAAGACCCCAATAATAATCCGACGGAAAATCTTATGAAGCTGTCTCAGATTGTAGGAGCGTATGCTTCTACAACTATTGATAAAGCCTCTGAAGTTCAGCAACTATTAAAGGAACAAGAAAATCATATACAGCTGCTACAACAACAGTTGCAACAAGCCAACGTGAACACTGAAGCTTCCAGACAGCTAGAAAAGCTACAGGAAGACTTTCAACGGATGCAGGTAGGCTATCAAACGAGTCTCGAAGAAAAAGAGAAACAATTGCAGACTTTGCAAGAAGCGCACAAAGATGAACCTAAGCTGGCAGAGTTTATCTCAGAGTTTATCGGCCTGAACGAGCAACTACTGCAGCAACAAGAAGAGTTGGGACGTAAAATATCACAGTGGAGCCACTATTGTGCGCTGAGCGACAAAATCACCAGTCAGGTAGTGGATCTGCGGAGTGACTATGACCAGAAAGACAAGAGGGTGACAGAATATTTGACTTGGCAAGATGATGAGGAAGGGAAGAGAGCAGGTGCACCCAGGATTAACGAAAATCATAAAGAGTTGCTCTTTAATAAATGGGACGATAAAATCACAAGGGCAGAGTAGGCAACAGAGACAGTAGCGACACAGGCAAGCACTCTAATCGACTGTGTAAATGACAATTTACACAGGGCAAATTTAATTGCAGAGACCACCCCGGGGTACCTACCAAACAAGTTGCAACTGGAAACAGAATGGAGGTAGAAAGCACAGGCAAAAGGGAAGGCAATCCAAGCATTTGCCAGACTAAATTGGTAATGTTACTGGACGTATTTGGTTAAACCACACAGCCAATGGATGACGGTGAAGTGCATTACAAACGCAGCCGAGAAGTTAGCGCCAGCTCTTATAGATGTCGTTTTCGCAGCCCAGCTCAGCACAGAAATCAGTCAGCCGACTCTCCTTAATCCTATGCTGGATACTTGCAACTTTAAAGATCAAGTCCATAAGTGATTTCATTTAGAATGTTGTTTTTTCTCTGTTTTAACTAGGTTAGAAAAAGGACGGTCATTTGAAAACCGTATCCTGAAATTTTGTAATAATACTATTATTAGAATTAGGAAGTAGTATTTTAACCCTTTTCATGCATTTAGAGAAGGGTCCAGAAATTTGTCAAAAACTTGTCCTCGGAACATGCACTTCTACACCCTCAGAGGAGGTTTTGATGAATGGAAGGATCGAGATTTATTTTTCATTTGCATTTTAATGTCTGCTACTGATGTTGCACTTTTGTATTCTTGGTAGATGTTAGAAGTAAGTAGAGATAAATCGCCGTTGCTTGAAGTTTGTGAGTGAAATCAGTCATAAATGGTACTTTTATCTCTTGACCAATTTCTGCTTATATTCTTAGAGTGATATTCAGTTTTAGTTGTTTATATGTTGATGTATGAATGTCTGGGTTACCATTTGGCACTTCTGTATGGTGGAATCATTTGTTTAATGCTTGACATATGAATGACTTATTATGCGATATGCTATTCACAACTGTTTTGCCTAACTTCTTATGCAAAATGGTTTATCTTAAATGGTTCATATTCTTATGATAGCTTAATGATCTTTATTACCAGTTATTGTTTGAAATCTTTTTAGATCGCATAATAGAAGAGATATATCCCGGGTTAGCGTAGATTAGTTGTGTTGTTTTCATTAGATTGCAGTAGTATAGAGTCTTTTTACTAATTAAATTAAGTTAGCTCTAAAAATACTTCCAAAATCAGCATAATCAAAATCTACACACACACACATAACCTTTAGATTGGGAAGCTGGTCCCATCATCCCCAGTCGGACCCGCTACACCAAACGAGCAAGGAGCCGCCAACCAGGTTCCCGACCGAGTGGGTATCCCCCTTGTTGTTGACCCGATTTCGGGGCCCTCAACAGGATAGCACCAACAACATCATCATACTTTAAAGTACTAGATCCAGACACAGAGTTACTAATGGCCATTACTAAACCATTCCAACTTTCTGGCAATGAGCACAAGAATAACATAGCTCTAACTTCATCATCAAAGTTTACCCCTACAGAACTTAACTGACTTGTAACAGTATTAAAATCATTTAAATGGTCTGCAACAGATCCACCTTCCAACATCTTCATATTAAATAACTATTTCATAAGAAATACCTTGTTTGAGGTCGTGGGTTTTTCATATAGTTTCGCCAACACCTTAATCAAACCCTCTGTCGTTGCTTCCTTTGAAATGTTGAAGGTGGCCGAAGCTGCGAGGCTCAACCATACAATTCCAAGTGCCTTTCTATCTAGAAGGTTCCATTCTTCATCTGTCATACCCGTTGGCATCTTTGTTTTTCTACCCAATGGTAGGTACAAATCTTTCTGATACAGATAATCTTCCATCTGCATCTTCCATAGCGAGAAGTTTTGGCCATTAAATTTCTCAACCCTAAACTTTCCATCTTCTGCCATTACTCCCACTCGAACCAGGAACCCTTCTCTCCTGCAAGTTTGTCAACCAAAAAGACCTTCGGCTCAGATACCAGTCGTTAGAAAAATATATATTACAGAGCAATGGAACACATAGAATATTGCGTAAATATAAACACAAAAAACGCATAAACTAGAGAGATACAGATATACGTGGTTCACCCAGTTTGGGCTACGTCCACCCTAAACAACCAGTCCTTCCTTTCTATTATCCAGCAAAACGAAGAGAGACAACTTACAGCAGATCTGTTATAATATCCTCTGTTTTCTCTCATAGTCTCACCTCTCTATTTCTCGCTCAGAGAATACACATCTATTTCACAGACTCAATACAATGCCCTCATACAAAGAGAGGGGTTGCCTTCTAGGGCAAAAAACCCTAAACTAAACATAAGTTCTACCGTCAGATCATCCGCCTAATGAACGGCCTAGATTGACTAGAAATTACTATACTTTTAAAAGGCAATTTTACATTTGTTTTTAGCTTCTGGGGCACTGCCCCCGAAACCCCCCCCAAGGGTGGCCTCCCCAAAAGTTGCAGCCGCCCCCCCCCCTGTAGTGAATATTTTATGGGTGGAATTGCGGCAATACCTTTGAATACAGAAGATAACCAGGGTCCAATGCGGCAATACCTTTGAATACAGAAGATAACCAAGCTCCACAGCCAACAATGACACTACAACAAAGTGGCAAGGCCTTGCACCAGACATAAAAAAAACTGCAAATCAAGCTCAAAATACCAAAAGCACAAGATTGATAGGATGACACAATCCCCACGGTTCCCAAGGAAAGCTGAACCTAGACCATCTTCAAGATTTCATGGCAACCTATATTGTCGTGCAACTCCCTGCATCATGCTGCCATAAACACATAATTGTCAATGTATAATTAAGCATAATAATACCCTAGTTACCTCTTCTAACTGTGACAAGCACACTGCTTGCAACTGAACACATCCACGCCATCTCTCTTGGGAATCCAATCCTTTAACAGATCCACCTGTAGCTAACGACTAGCTAATATAATTGTCAAGTGCATGTTCATGAATATAGCACATATCCACATAATATCAAACAAAATCAAGGTTAAGAATACTTCCTCTGTGCAAAGAACTAATTCGTTCTAAATTAGGGTTTCCAAACATAGCCAAAGGAATTCTTGCCCAATTCATTTTCTTTTACCTTTTTACCTTGTTGGAATCGAGGATTACTATATGTTGTCACACCACCCAACTGTTAGTTATATAGACACATCAACTATTACCTTGTCATGCTAATACCAAGCATGTTACCCTGCAATTGCTCACACATGTCAACCACATGTTCCAAATAACACGACAATCATATCTATTAATTTGAAATCAATCGTTACCAAGACTAACAATCATGTCATAATCCATAGTCAACTCATAGTCATCAGTCGTAATACTACAACTATCACCTACTATACTCAAGTATATATCAACTACCTCAACACATATATTTTAGTACAATCATCTTAAAACAAGATCATCTGAACACATACTCATATTATGCAATTCATAAAACATTCATACCATGTTAAATAAATCAACTAGATGACATATTCAACACTCAAGCACCAAATATATGGCATAATCAAGCTCGCACCTTAATGTATCTCAGGGGAGGCTATCTCGTCTGCACAATCAAGCTAGTTAGCATAATATAACTTCACAACATATCATTTCAAACATAAATCTTGATATCCATAACAGTAACTAACTAATATGTTCACATCGTAAACTCATACACATATGCAAAGTCAATCTAGATTAGTATGAAACCATCTCACAAATATGTTGGCATACATGAATAGCGCAACCATAACCATCTACATAGGTCAAACCAGGTTAACAAAATACATATAACATCAAGATCTTCAAGGCAATGAACACAACCATCATGCATATGACCAATCAAAATTATAACATCAATATCTCATTGAAATGATCATAATCATCAAGTTAATAACATATAACAACAATAAGTTATATACCGTACTCATCAACAAGATAAAACATAATCATCAGGTTATATAATATAAAACAACAATAGCAATGCATACGACTACAAGTTACTATCATTCTTGACTATCTAACACATGTGCATATAACCACACTAATAATCTAACATCTATCATGAATGTAACCATAACATCAAATACATGTTCATAAACCTAATGTATATAACCCTAATGCATATAATAATCCTTAACTTACATACCTGCATGCCAAACATACATTACTTGTATGATGATCTACTCTTATCCCAAAGTCTAATGTTGCAACATCATTATGATGATTTGCATCCCTTCCTCTATCTCAACTAGCTCATTAGCATCATAACAACCAATAGCATCATGATGACCTAAATTGCATACAATGACTTGAAAATGCATGTTTGACCTACTATACATGCATAATCATAGCCACAACCATACATGCATAACAACTACATATACACACATAATAAGTGAGTGCAAAACCATATACGCATCATTCTAGCTAGAGTCCAGTTATCAATGCATGAACATATCAAGTACACAAACCATGACCTCATGCATGACAACAACCATTACTCCATTCTACACATTGCCACATGCATCCAACAATATGCATAAGCAATGCCAAAACAACTACAGCTACGCATAAATGCATGTAGTCGAACATAAACGATCAATTATTGCAATCAACCTACAAGACCGATACATGTAACCAAAATATTCAGAAATGTAACATAACATACAAGGATGTAAGTAGGTATCATGAAATCAACATGTAAGCGACATATATTTCATACACAGTTAGTCACATGTTCCAAAAATCAAGGCATCATGTCTATTAATTTGAAATTAGTATTCACCAATACTAACAACCTATAAGCATACTCCCTTACTATCCATGGTCCACACTAAGGTAGAAGGAGAAAGCTACTATAATGGCCCGATCTCCAATGTCCAATTATTGAAATGGGATCTCCAAATCTTTACTAAATTTGACCACACTTGAAAATAAATTAATTTTTATTTCTCATACATTTGTATGAGATTAAATCAAAAGCATTGCACTTATTCCACTTGTAACATAATAACTAAAAACATGCCACTTTTCCATTTTCTTACATGCAACTTTTCAAATTCCTTGCATGCAACCTTTCAAATTCCCTACATGCAACTCTTCAAATTATTTGCATGAAAATAGGCATAGATCAGTTACATCCGTATTATCATACTACACTACTATCCCAATAAAAAAATAACATTTTCTTCAAACAATTACCATACTTTTACATTTTCTTCAAACAACTACTATACTATTACATTTGCATGTAATCATTTCTTCAAACACTTTACATGCAAACTAATATAGCAAACTGTTTGCATACAAGTAAGCATATATCAACTACATAAACACTATTACACATCAATAGTATCCCCAACCACAAACAACATACTCATTGGGGTATTTTTTCAAACAATTTGTATGCAATTAATCATTGAACCATTTAAGAATTTCATCAAACACTTTGCATGCAAAATAATATAGCGAGTGATTCAATGCACATATCCTAAACCGTAGTAGTACAAGTTATGGAAACTTAACCATATGATCAGTGGTATTTTCCCTCACAGTGGTTCAAGTTTCAACTTCTAAGATTTCACAGATGAAAATTTATAACACAAATACAAACACAATCATATTTGGTGCACAATTCGAGTATCTAGAGAGCTTGACTTCCACTGGTCATATATCCTAAAATATAGCTAATAAATGTCTGAATTTTTTATCACAATATCAGTGGGATTTCCCCTCATTGTGGAAAAAATTTCAGTTGCTCAGAGTGCCCAAAAGGAAATTTATAACAAAAATGTCAGCGTGACTTGTTTGAGGTTTGATTTTAGGAGCATTCAGAAGGCTCGACTCCCTCTACTCATATCTCTTAAAATATTGCGATCCAATATTTGTAATTTCCACCACATAATTAGTGGTGTGTCCCCTTAGCTTCTGAATGCCTACAGAAGATTAGTTATTGTAGAAATTCCAACATGACTTGTTTAAAGGTGCATTTAGGAATGTCATCTTCCTTAGATCAAAATTCCTAAAGTATTGTGAACCAATATCTGAAAATTTTACCACATTATCAGTGGGATTTACCTTTAATATGAACAAATTTTCAACTTCTAATATGCCATAAAAGAAATGTTATAACAAATATGAAAGAAATGTCTAAAATTTAACCTTTGTTTTTCATTTCACTTATGATAGAGCCCATCTATCCCAAGTGTTTGAACCTCGAAGCTCTGATACCACTCTGTAATATCCTCCAGGGAAATTTTGCATATAAACAACATAATAGGAACACAAATATAATAAACATATCAGCCATCAAACTCTATATATATACATCAGTACATTTGCACATGAATATGAAGGGAATGAATTTTTTCATTAGTAAATGAAATGAACCAACTAGTGATGGGACTATCACATTCCACCCAACCATAGATTGGTTGAGCCAAGTATCTCTTCAGTCGATCACCCTTGTGCCATATTCCAAATATGAATGTGGGATCTCAGAGAACACATCAATAAAAACTCATCCAGAGCTTCCAGAGGCCACCCACCTCAACCCATCAAATGGTGATTCCACCTCACGGTCGGACATCACCAAAATACATCATCAGGTTGGTCTCCATCCAAGCCTTCCAGGGATTCTAAAGCGTTTGTCTAACCAAGTCTTCCAGAACTAGTAACTCAACCCACAACTTATAGAGGGCTTCTAGAGCATTTGTCCAACCAAGGCTTCCAGAACTAGTAACTCAACCCACAACTTATACAAGGCTTCCAGAGTGTTTGTCCAACCAAGGCTTCCAGGACTAGTAACTCAACCCATCAAGGGTTTCCAAAGAATTTTTCCAACTAGGGCTTCCAAGACTAGCAACTCAACTCAAGCTAGTACAGGGCTTCTAGAGCGTTTGTCCAACCAGGGCTTCCAGGACTAGTAACTCAACCCAAGGTGTTGCAAGGCTTCCAAAGTGTTTGTTCAACCAAGGCTTCCAAGACTAATAACTCAACCCAAGCTAAGGAAACATGAGAACCAACCAAAAGAAAGCAAGGAAAGTAAATCCACAATCACCATGGCTATCTAGGAAATGGCAAGGCTAGGCAATCCACTGTCGATCCTGGCAATCATCCATGCCAATGGCAGATCACAACCACGAACCACATGCATGTGCCATGCATGCAACTTGGTACCTGCATGTAAATCTAATGTAGCTATTGATTTTGATGCATTATTGTGCTTTCCTGCTCTTCCTTTGCCTTCTTTCTCCAAGAATCCAAGTATGCCACACCCTCCAAGAGTGCTCCCAGAAAACCCTAAGTATCCAAGAGTGTGTGTGTGTGAGAGAGAGAGAGAGAGAGAGAGAATAATAAGAGAGCACTGAAACTGAACTGAAAAAAGGTTCACACTGAAAGGAAGAAGCCTACCAACTGATCCTCATAATCCTTTTTATTAATGAGGCCTCTATTTTCTTCATTTTCCATTATTTTCCTTCAATTTCCTCCTCACATACAACCTATGACCTTTTACCTTCCTTTTCTCCTAGTTTCCATTATTTTCATAAATAAATGTGACAAAATACCTTTTTTCCTTTTTAATGTCTTAGCCATTTCCTTTGTTAATTTCCTTAGCCATAAACAACCAAATTAACACCCCCTAGGATGTCTTTCCCACCATTCAGCTTGGAATATGTGTCCCAATAGCTGTGGTATTTATATATTTTTACATGGAATTTTCACAAGGGTTGTTATAGGAAGTTGCAGAACGATCGCCATCAGAAGCGGTCTACCTATCTATAACAATTCCACTTGAACATTACATACAATGAGGGCAACACCAATAACGTTGTAGACTACCTCAACCGACAACCAGTTGCAGCACTGGCTACTGTTCTCTATAGAAAATCCTATAGATTCACAAGCTCATGCAATGTATTAAAGAAAAAGACGAGAATCTACTTCAACTTTCAACCAGCTGAAGCGAATAGATCGATGATAATAATATGAACAAGAAGAATACAACTCAATGGTACATAATAGAATATGTATCTAGGGAAAGCCACTACTCAAAAACCTGATATCTGTATTGCATATATCCGAAATATGAGTGAAGATACAAAGCTTGTTCTCACTTGAACAATTCCGCACAAGTATGCTCAATTCTCTCAGCTCACAAGCTAGATCTTGGCCAACACTTATCCAATTTTGTAGCTTTCCAAGCCCCTAATCTCTTGCGTAATTCCTAGGATGAATATCCCGTATTTAAAGAGAATTCATTCTTCCAAAACTGTGCAATTGAAACATAAGATCAATCTCTAATGCATGCATGTTATTTACACTCCAGTAAACAATACAATTGATAGTACATTGTCCCTACACTCTAGTCTCAACTAGGTCTTTCTCAGAATCAACATGCATGAGTTTCTAATGAGGGAATCTTCGATTAAATATAGTGAAACTTGTTGTAAGGCCTCCGGGAGTGAACGTGATGAGCGCCGGGAAAAGTCACCGTGCACGAGGGCGCGGGCAGGCGCGTAGGCGCGCGGGCGCATGATGGGTGCGCGATGAACCGAAGTGCGACAAGAGTGTGGAAGTAATGCGACATAAGTTCGACGAAAGGTGCGATGGAAAAATGGATAAGGCATGAACTATGCGATGGAGTTTTATAGCCCATGGTGCGTGGAGAAAACATGTGGGCAGACCGACGTGTGAAAAGGCACGCACAAGGGTGTGTTGAAGGCATTTTGGGGGTCGGCTGGAGTGCCACCACCCATAATGCAACTATTGTAAATGCATATATATGTAAGGCATTCAAACATCATTTGGACATTATTCGAAATCAACACATTCCTCTCATCTCTTCTACGCATAAGATCAAGGGGTAAACTAAAGTGCGCAGAAATAAGGGGAGCTGCGCATATCTCATGCGCTCCACTTGAAGGTGCACTTGGAGGTTATCTTGAGTCGGTCAAAGAGTGGGCAAGGTGTGCCCGAGGTTCGGTGGATGTGCATATTTGTGCAGGACTTGGTAAAGGGTATCTTGGTGGCTCGGGTGAGCACCGCTCTTCATGCAAGAGGTGCACATGTATTGTAAAGGCTGGTTTCCTGTTTTGTAAAAGAAACTAAGTATTGGCTTGGAGTCTGCCAAGCATTACTTGTATTGTATTATTGAAGAAAGACTGGTTATAATATATTGTCGGGCAGACTTGTTCGAGAGTTGCCCCTCCCCTTTATACTTGTTGCAATTGTGTTGTTCATGTATAATTGCATGATGATAATGAATGAGTATGGGCTTCATTAAGTATAAAGGATAATTGTATGTTTACTTGGTTGCAAAACACAAGCTAAGCAATGTTAATGTGGAAGTAGGCGTAGTCCATGAATGTTAGTATTGGTGAAAAGAAAGCATTCGGTGGTGCCGCACCTCGCTATAAGTGGTTGGAAGACTACCGCAGGTGTAGGGGCGTGACACTTGTGGATGCACTAGTGCACCAACTGACTGTTAACTCTGTATTAGTTCCTCAAATAGTTTGGAACTAATTTAACAGAACTTAACTCAGTAAACTAAGTCATCTAATTTCTAACTCAATTTAAACACATACTGGGCCCTTAAAACTTAGGGAGAACATATACATGACTTCAGAAAGACTTCCAACTTTAAATTCCTAAGATAATTAAGTTAACTAAACTTAATTAACTATTTGAAATTTTCTATGAGAATAGAATTCAATTTTAATTCTCAGTTTAATTCAAGGACAAATTAAAATGGAATTTCGTGTTGCCATTTCTCAACACTCCCTCTCAGCAAGAAAGGGATTATCAGCTACCCCGATCCTGTCTCTATGAAACTTAAATTTACATATTGCCAATGCCTTTGTCAAAATGTTAGCATCCTTCTCCTCCGTGGTAATGTACTCTAACAACATAATATGCCTCAATACACAATCTCTAAGATGATGATATCAGATATCGATATGCTTGGACCGATCATGAAAAACTGGATTTTCAGAGAGTTTGATACAATTATTATTGTCACAGTAAATCATAGTTGGATCCATTTGCTAACCAAACAAACCAACTATGATCTTCCTCATCCAGATGGCATCACATGCTGCCTGACTTGCAGCCATGTACTCTACCTCTACCGAATTGAGTGCAACTGATATTTGTTTCTTGTTGTATCAAGAAATTGTCGTTGACCCAATACTGAAGATCCCTCCTGATGTGCTCTTCTTGTCGGATGTGAACCCTTGAAGCTTCACTCCCTCTGTCTGTCTGTACCATAATCCATACTGAGAAGTTCCCCTGAGATATCTCAACACATGCTTTGTCGCCTTCCAATACAGCTTGGTAGGCCTAACCATCGCTTGACTAAGTTGGTTAACTGCATAGCAAATATCTTGTCATGTGTTCACCAAGCACATGAGTGAACCCACAAGTTTCCTATAAACAGTAGATTCCACTACTTCCCCTGAAGTAACATCCTCCTTCCTCCAGTTACCTGCTAGAGGAGTATCCATGGGTTTGTTGTTCTTCATGCAGAATCCCCTAAGTATCTCATTAGCATACTTTCCCTAAGACACAAACAAATCCCCTCTCCTTGCCATACTTCCATGTCAAGAAAGTAATGCATGAGCCCCATGTCCTTCATCTCAAACTCTCTTGCAAAATCCTCCTTGCAAGATTGATCAACTGATCATCACCTATCAGTATGAGATCATCAACATAAAGTACAATGATCAACAACTTACCTTCCACCATTATGTGGTACAACTTCGTATTCTCTTCACTCTTCGTGAAGCCCAACCCAGTGAAGTAGTTATCTATCCTTGTGTACCAAGCACAGGGTGCTTGCTTCAACCCATACAATGCTCTCTTAAGCCAGCACACATGAAACTAATGGTCAAAGGTCTCAAAACCTTCAGGTTGCTCTATGCACACCTCTTCCTTGATCATGCCATTAAGGAAGGTTTTATTCACATCCATTTGTGCTAATAGTGCCAATATAAATCTAATCGACGAGTACCTTGCAACAGGAGCTAAGGTCTCATCATAGTTAATCCCCTCTACCTGTGAAAATCCATGGGCCACAAATCTAGCCTTATGCTTCTCCACACTACCATTTGCAGCTTGCTTTACCTTGCAAAGCCAATGGGAGCTCACCACTGACTTGTCCCCCGGTTTCGGGACCACATCCCAAACATTGTTACGAACTATAGAGTCATACTCCTCCACCATGGCATCAACCCAAATCGGTTGTTGCACTGCTTCCTTAAAGGAAGATGACTCTGTCACAACACATTCACCCATAAGAGCCATGTATCTAGTGTACTTCTCAGGTGATATCCTCTACCTGTGCTAAGAAGTGGATGCTCCCACATTCTCCTGTGCATCATCCAACAATCTGTCAACCTCTCTGGTGTGCTTTCTTCCCAATCTAGAAGACCTTGCCTGAGTGGATGTCTCCACTCCCGGATCCTCTGCATGTGGATACTCCACATCAATTTGAGGCTCCTCAACCTTAGGAGCTAAAATATCCTCACCTGCATATAGCTCAATCTCCCTCTCAAGGGAAACTCGCATAGCCTTCTCCTCATCAAATTTGAAAATCTTGCTCAAGAAAACCCTCGAGCGATAAAGGAACGTGATGATGGACAACTTTGCCCAAATCCTTCGGCGACTACCCAAGGGCGACACATCTACTTCCAACAGCTACTTTGGAAGTGCCACACCCTTTAAGGTACAAGTTAAGTTTGACATTCCCATATTTGAGGGTCAAATAGATGTTGATGCCAAGGATAAATGCTTAAATATGCTAGAAAGATTTTTTTCTCATGATTTTTCTAGTCGGGAAAAAAATTAATTTTTCTCTTCTCAAAGTCGCCCCCCATGTCAATGACTAGTGGGAAACCTACTGTGAGAAGAAGGATGAAAATATTCCCTCACTATTTTCGGTCACACCCAGTTGGGATTCATTCCGGGATGCTATCAAGGAGCAGTACTACCTTGTCGGAATCTATTAGGACAAATACATAAAGTGGACCACACTGCGATAGGGAAGGGACCAAGGCATGGTAGAGTTTACCAATGTTTTTCATACCCTTCACACAAAGTTGGGTATCAAAGATTCTGAGAAACATTTGGTACTCAAGTGTTGCGACTACCTACATAGGTACATAAAGGATGAGATGGAGTTCCTGGACATCTCCTCACTCCGCACAACATACCAATACACTATCAATATTGAATGGAAGCTTAAACAAAAAAAAGAGAGACTTTGGATCTGCGAATCCGAAGCAAGGGAAAGGTGCCCCCAAATCGCAGAGCAATGGGAAACTCCAAGGTGGGGCAACCCAAGATAACCCGTTGAAGCTGCAAGTAAAAAACAATGCCACAAAGACAAAGAAGGACGTAAGAAAGTGGTGTCGGGCCAAGCAATCATTGGTTGCCAAGTTGAAGGCTTCTGAGTCCGACGCATGTTCCAACTCTAAGTTAGAACCCGACAAGGGGAATGACAAAGGGAAGCAAATCATTGACATGGGGCCCAATGCCATTGTGGCCACTACTAAGATGCAGAAGATTGAGCCTGAAGATCCAGAAGAGGGTGAACGCCTATTCCACTCACAGATGTGGGTGAAGGTTTCTCCACTGCAGTTCATTGTTGACAGCGAGAGCCAAAAGAACCTCATTTCAGCAAAGGTCGTGAAGTGGCTAGGCCTACCGACTACATCACATCCACGAGAATTTACCATCGGGTAGCTTCACCAAGGACAAGATCTCCGCATTAGCTAGTAATGTCTCCTTCCCTACAACATCAAGCCCTTCATGGATGAGGTACTATGTGATGTTTCTCCTCTTGAAGTTTGTGATGTATTATTAGGACGACCATACTTATGAAAGCAACATGTTGTATATGAGTCTAGACCTTTATCTGTTATTATTTATTTGGGTAATATATAGGATACTAGAGGTAGCCCCACCTATTGCCATCTCTTTGATCTCTACTAAGCAATGCAGTAAGGTCATCTCCCAGACTTAGAAATTTGTTTTCTTTCTGATTCGCTCTCAAAGTAAGGTTAATGTCATAGCCACATCCATGGCCCCCGGGAAGGGTTCCTCCAAGCAATAGAGGTAGGTGGATATGGTCGTGAAAGAATACAGGGACATCTTCTCCTCACCCATAGGGGTACCATTGCATTGTCAGGTTAAGAATTGAATTGATCTGACTCCCGAAGTACCTCTACCCAACGGGCCGATATATCACTGCTCCATTATGGAAAATGAAGAGATCAAGCGGAAAATCTAGGATTTGCTGCAAAAAGGGCACATCCGACCAAGTTCCTTGCCTTGTGGGAGCCAATTGTACTTGTACAGAAGAAGGATGCGACTTGCAGGCTCTGCATTGATTATCGGGCACTAAACAAAATCAACGTTAGGAATAGGTATCCAATCCCACAGATTTATGACCTGCTGGACCAACTCAAGGGGGCCAAGTATTTCATTAAGATTGATATGAAGTATGGTTATCACCGGGTTCTAGTAGAGCCCATAAATGTATGGAAGATCACCTTTAAATCCAAGAAATGACTTTTTGAATGGTTGGTTATGCCCTTCGGGTTGACAAATGCCCCTGGTACTTTTATGAGGCTAATGGATGACATCTTGCAGCCCTTCACCAACTCGTTCATGGTGGTTTATCTGGATGAAATCCTCATCTTTAGCAATGACCCTTCACCAACTCATTCATGGTGGTTAATCTGGACGACATCCTCATATTCAAGTAGAGTTGGAAAGAACACTTACAACACATTCAGCAAGTCCTTCAAACCCTTTGGCAGCACAAATTGTGTGCCAAATTGGAGAAATGCACCTTTGGAATGAGTCAAGTCCAATACCTGGGTTACCTCATAAATGAGTGTGGCATGCATGTGGACCCGACCAAGATCCAATTCATTTAGGATTGGCCAACCATGACCACTCTAAAGGAGCTTTACAACTTTTTGGGCCTTGTAAATTTTTATCAAAGGTTCATGTTGGGATTCTCCCATATCACTTAGTATTTGAGTCATATTACTAAGGGTAGGGAAAAATAAAAGTTTTCCTAGTCTGAGTCCCAACAGAAGACGTTCGTTGAGTTGAAGTACCGCCTATGCTTTGCGCCGGTACTCACACTGCCAGACTTGCAACATCCATTTGAATTTGAGATAGACACCTCAAACTATGTTATTGGTGCAGTCCTCACCCAGCACAGGCATCCAATGGCCTATCATAGTGAGATTCTTTCTGATACAATTCGGAAGTACCCCACCTATGATAAATATATGTATTCCATCATGCAAGCTTGTCGACAATGGAAGCACTACATTATGGGGAAGGAGATGGTCATCCACACCGATCACCGACCTCTTCAGTTTATACAGACACAGGGGAAGTGTAACACCCTCCAGGGTAAATGTGCATATAAACAACATAATAGGAGCAAAAATATAATAAACGTATTATCCATCAAACTCTATATATATACATCAGTACATTTGCACATGAATATCAAAGTAATGAATTTTTTTCATTAATAAACGCAATGAACCAACCGTTGATGGGACTACGACATTCCACCCAACCATAGATTGGCTGAGCCAAGTCTCTCTTCATCGAATCACCCCTGTGCCATATTCCAAGCATGAATGTGGGATCTCAGAGAACACATCAATCAAAACTCATCCAGGGCTTCTAGAGGCCACCCACCTCAACCCATCAAATAGTGATTCCACCTCATGGTCAGACATCACCAAAAACCATCATCATATTGGTCTCCATCCAAGCCTTTCAGGGCTTCTAGAGCATTTGTCCAACCAAGGCTTCCAGAACTAGTAACTCAACCCTCAACTTATACAGGGCTTCTATAGCATTTGTCCAACCAAGGCTTCCAGAACTAGTAACTCAACCCACAACTTATACAAGGCTTCTAGAGCGTTTGTCCAACAAAGGCTTCTAGGACTAGTAACTCAACCCACCATGGGCTTCCAGATCATTTTTCCAACTAGGGCTTCAAGGACTAGTAACTCAACCCAAGTTGTTACAAGGCTTTAGAGCGTTTTTCCAACCAGGGCTTCGAGAACTGGTAACTCAACCCAAGCTATTACAGGGCTTCCATGGTGTTTGTTCAATTAGGGCTTCCAAGACTAATAACTCAACCCAAGTTAAGGAAACATGAGAACCAACCAAAACAAAGCAATGAAATTAAATCCACAATCACCATGGCTATCCAGGAAATGGCAAGGCTAGGAAATCCATTGTTGATCCAGGAAGTCCTCCATGCCAATGAAAGATCACAACTAGGAACCACATGCAAGCCAAAAGTAATGAAGAAATCATACATGCAACTCGGTACTTGCATGTAAATCTGATGTAGCTATTGATGTTGATGCCTTCTTATGCTTTTCTTCTCTTCCTTTGCCTTCTTGCTCCAAGAATCCAAGTATGCCACACCCTCCAAGAGTGCTCCCAGAAAACTCTAAGTATCCAAGAGCATGAGAGAGAGAGAGAGAGAATAATGAGAGAGCTCTGAAACTAAACTCACAGAAGGTTCACACTGAAAGGAAGAAGCCTGCCAACTGATCCTCAAAGCCTTTTTATTAATGAGGCCTCTATTTTCTTCATTTTCCATTATTTTCCTTCAATTTCCTTCTCACATGCAACCTGTGACCTTTCACATTCCTTTTCTCCTAATTTCCATTATTTTCATAAATAAATGTACCAAAATACCTTTTTTCCTCTTTAATGCATTAGTCATTGCCTTTGCCAATTTCCTTAGCCGTAAATAACCAAATGGACACCCCCAAGGATATCTTTCCCA
The DNA here is from genome assembly GCA_031772625.1 of Pinus tabuliformis. Taxonomy (NCBI): domain Eukaryota; kingdom Viridiplantae; phylum Streptophyta; class Pinopsida; order Pinales; family Pinaceae; genus Pinus; species Pinus tabuliformis. The sequence goes on from CM062819.1 coordinate 1,042,099,624, forward strand.
CCATTAAGCTTGGAATACATGTCCCATCATCCGTGGTATTTATATATTTTTACATGGGATTTTCACAAGGATTGTTACAGAACCCTCCCCCTTGGGGGAACGCTGTCCTCAGTGTTCAATGACACCTATAGCCAATAATATTGTTGAAAACAAAACATATTGCAGATGGATATTTATAACACAACTCGTTGTAGTATTTATAATGAAAGAATTGCTCAAAATCAAAACCTCGTGAAAACATGATAACATACCACATACTAGAGCTTTATAACATAGCTCATTAAAATATTTCTGATAACCACATATACACATATACATGTATGCCCAACGCGAAAATAAAAGAATATGATGCATGTATGTGTAACAAGGAAATCCAGATGCTCACACCTCTATCCTCAAAGTAATACCAGGATTCACCTCCTTCTTAGGAAGTCTAGAATCCACTGTAAAGTCAAATCTACATCTAATGTCCAGCGCTATAATCCTGCACCACTTGTCCTGTCAATGAACAATTACCAACTCATTTTTCCAGGGCACACTCCCAATGTGCATCTCATTCCATCTAGCAATGTTAATGATGAGAACAAATCCATATATGACCTCCCCTTATCTACTACATAGTCCCTCGGGAATCCAGTCACCCCTTCCGTGCAGTCACTCACCTTCCAAGTCCTGTTGGCACCCCCATCCTGGGCAGTCCATCCCTTGGAAAGGTTTCCTCGCATCAGAAGATACAAAACCAAGGCATATCCCTACCTTAAAACCATCATACCGGTCACAACATGGTCATGGAAATCAATGGACACAATTGGGTACCAGTGTCCCACAATGACCCTGCTTCTAATGTGCTCTACCAGCATACTACTGTATTTCTAATTTCTTGCGTTGCTGCTGCTAATTCTTGCAGTTGATTTAAACCACCCAACTGGGCATGTTCATGCTTCATGTACCAAGAACATAACTTCCATTAGATTAAAAAAAAAATGAAATAACTTCAAATCATACCTCATTGGTAGCTCGTCAATAAGGTACATTTGCAATCCTGTTTACTTCCTGTCACAACAAGTCAAACTAATTGTTTTATTGAAACATCATGTATAAACATATCAAATATGGTAAGCTCAAAACACAACCATCATAGATCAACATCATAAATCACATGTAACCTTTGTAAACCAAAATCATAGATCACATATAGTCATCATATATCAGAATCATAAATCACATGCATAGTAAAACTAAAATAATATACCGATACTTATCTTTCATCGATCCTTACTTCTGCCTTTGTTCTTTTGTACACACCCAAATCAGTTTCCACACCCAACAAACACCCAGTGCCTTCTCCTCCACCAAGTGCACATACACATAGTGTGCATCATACACATAAAACTGCACACACACTACAACACCAAGAAACACATGCACATATACCTGACATACAACACATACACCTACACCCAATGTAGGTACGTATACATGCACAATGTACATCATAAGACATACATCCACACACAACATGTGACAACACAAAATGCATACACGTACACCTAGTATACAACACAACTAATACACATATACTTGATGTACAACGTAACTCATACTCCTACACCCAGTGGATAACACAATACATGCACCTACACAATGCACATACATAGTACCACATGCCCTCAAAACAACATGTATGACATGCACACAATACCACACATGCACCATACCATATGTACAATATGTACATAGTACCACTTGTACACCACACCACCTAAACAATGTGTGCACAACATCACAGGTACATGGTGCCACCTGCACAACATGTACACAATGCCACATGTACACCACACCACTTGTACAATGTGTACACAATACCACATGTACAGAGTACCACACACACGACATGTACGCGACACCACATGTAGACAACACCACATGCAAGACATATACACAACACCACCTGCACACAACGCCACTTGTACAATATGTACATAGAACCACATGCACACAACACCACTCGTACAATCATCCACACCACACCACATGTACATAGCACCACATGTACAACATGCATGTAACACCACTTGTACATAACATTGCATTCCCAACATGTACATAGCATTATCTATACACATTACTGCATATCCAACATGCACAGAGCACCATATGCACACACATCGCATATACATCATGAAGACAATACAATTTGTATACAACACCCCATATGCAATATTCACACAACCCTATTTGTACCATCCTATACATAACATTGCATAAATAACATGTACACATGCTATGTATACACAACACCAGAAGTGCACACACCATAGATGAAACATGTACAACATATACAACATATGCATAATAATAGTACCAAACATCCATAACCACACTCACTCTACCAAGCAACCCTGCTTCGGGTGTCTTATCCATGCTTGTCCTAACATGCCGCAGACCACACAACTTTCATTCTGCTGGTGTATCCTTTGGTATAACTTATCCACAACATAGACAATATAATCACATAATATCAACTCATAGCCATATGATACTCACCTCGTATATTTGTCATGACTACTCTTCCCACTTGATTCCTCATGAACCAGGAACCTCTTCATGCCATTCAATTGCGTAAGAAATTATTCCTTCACAAGAATGATCCCTAAATATCCCTATCAAATAGTGACATAGATACATAGATACATACATATATAGTCATTAGCATAAAACAATCATCACCTTGTCAGAAAATGACACATGTACATTCATTTATACATATATAAACATCAACATAATCATGATTGTAACATAATTACCAGATAACATTTTCTATAGGTTAAGAGAAATTCCTTTATTCATATAACACATGTGCAACATTTAGAATAACAGTTCCCAACATAGCCAAGGCATTGGACACCTCAAATCCATTTACTTTACATTTTCCTGCTACCTTCCTCATGACTATACTGCTACCATCCATTTACCACAATGGACCCAGCCAGTGTAACTGACTATCATAGCCTTACCTTTCGTTGCACATACTCATGCACCGAGCTTCATCTGAATCTTACATTACCTTTCGGGTTACACACATCTCTCCCCGAGCTCCATCAACTTTCCTCTTTCCCAACCAATTCCAAAAACTCCAAACGATAAAAGAGAAGACAAGAAAAAACCAAGAAGAAGACTACGAAAGCCCATAATGATATGACACTACAACAAAGTGGCAAGGCAAAAAAAAAAAAAACAAACAAACAAAAACAAAAACAAAAACCGCAAATCAAGCCCAAAATACCAAAAGCACAAGACTGGCAAGATGACTCAATCCCCATGGTTCCCAAGGAAAGCTCAACCTGAACCATCTTTAAGATTTCATGGAAACCAGTCTTGCCATGCAACTCCCTGCATCATGCTGCCACAAACACATAATTTTCAATGTATAATTAAGCATAATAATACACCAGTTACCTCATCTAATTGTGCCAAGCATGCTACTAGCAACTGAACACATCCACGCCATCTCTCAAGGGACTCCAATCCTTTGACAGATCCACCTGTAGGTAAAGATGATCCGGATTTAAATGGGAACACAACAAATTACAGAGATAACCATAAACACAAATATGCAGCGGAAATAATGCTTCATTTCATTAATGTAAAATACTGAGATATGCTTACAAACAAAAAATGGAAATAAACAGCCAGGGCGATGGTAGCTTATCTCTGAGAAGAGATGTGGTGGCTACATGCCTCTGAACTGTGTTACAATGAGGCTTGAAGGCCTATTTATTGTTGAGAAACAACGAAAAACCCTTCACATCCCGAAACCTAACCCTAGAAGATGAAATGCCAAATTGTGGGCCCCATTTAGGTAAATTGGTACATCAATTTCCCGGGGTCGTAACATTGGCATACGATCTCCATTTGATGTGTAAAATAACTCGCTAGAAAGATCTATCCGAGCACTACAACTTTGGGAAGGGAAACATGGGTCCATGTACCCATGTTGCCCCCATATTTCCCAATAAAAATCGTTTAGGGCCTCAAAACGGCTCTAGAAGTTCAGGACCCGAAAAACTGCTAAAAATAGTAAATTGTGCTACAATTAAGGAAATTGAAAAACTGAAAGAAACAATGGTCGGGGTCCAAGTGGGCTTGGCAGGTGGCCACCAATATCCACCTGGATCATTCCTCCCCCCTTAGGAAGCAATGGCCCCCATTGCATTGATCTCCTCCATGAGATGAGGAAACTTCTGCTGAACTTGGTCCCTAGTGAGTTGTTCTGCAATCTCGGATGTGTCTAGTAAAGGTGGGAAGCATGGTCTAGGGCCATACACATTGAACACTTGGTGCAGGCGAAGGAATGGAGGAATGTTGTGCTCCAAAGCATTGTTTCCCATAGCCTTGGTAATGTTGTAAGGACCATGTCAGAGTGGTCAAAGCTTCTGATGGGCTCTTGTAAGGCGTTCTTTCTACAAATGCAACCAGACTTTGTCGCCCACCTGAAACTTGTGTGGTACCCCTGTGGGTGAGGAGAAGTTGTTCCTGTGTTCTATCATGACTGTATCCCTTTGTTGTTGCTTCTGCTTGGAGGAACCCTTTGCGGGGGTCATGGATGTAGCAATGATCTTCCCCTTACTTTGGGAGCAAACCAGACAAATGAATTTCGTAGTTTGGGAGATGAGCTTGTTGCCACTCTTAGCAATGATCAAAGAGGTGGCGGTAGGTGGGGCGAGGCCTTGACTCATGAATCACCCAAAGAAGTAATGACAGCGCGAGGCCTTGACTCATACACAACATGTCAACTCCACAAGTATGGATGGCCTAATAGTACACCACAAACATCCAAAGGTGTAACATCACACAATACCTCATCTGTGAAGGGCTTGATGCTGTAGGGAAGGTGGCACTGTTAGCGAACTTTGAGATCACGTCCTTCATGAAGCCACCCAATACTGTACGGTTGCGGGTGTGGTGTAGTTGGTAGGCCTCACCGCTTCACAACCTCTACTAAAATGAGGTTCTTTTGGCTGCCATTGTCGACAATGAATTGCGGCGGTGAACTCTTCACCCACATCTGTGAGTGGAAAAGACGCTCCCCCTCCTCTAGATTTTCTGGCTCATTTTTCTGGATCTTGGCGGTGGCAACAGTAGCACTGAGATCAGCATCAACGATCTGCTTCCCTTTTCCATTCCCCTTGTCTGGTTCTAGCTCAAGGTCGGAACATGCATCTAATTCAGAAGCCTTTAACTCGGCCACCAACGACTGCTTGGTCTGACACTCACTTATGTTGTGAGTGGGGATCTTGTGAAACTCACACCACTTTCCTGTTTCCTTCTTCAGCTTCATGGTGTTGTTCTCTTCTTGCGGCCTCGATGTGTTGTCTTGGGTCACCCCGCCTTGGACTTGTCCTTTGGGCTTCGAATTTGCAGATCCAAAGTCTCTCTTCTTCTGTTTGAACTTTTCCTTGATTTTGATAGTGTATCGGTACGTCGTGCCAACCGACGAGATGTTCAGGAGCTCCATCTCTTCCTGGATGTATCTGTGTAGGCAGTCGCAGTACTTGAGCACCAGATGCAGATCATAATCTTTGATACCCAACTGTGTACGAAGGGTATGAAAAATGTTGGTGAACTCTGGCACATCTTGGTCCCTTCAATGTCACAACGTGGTCCACTTTATGTATTTGTCCGCATATCTTTTGACAGGGTAGTACTGCCCCTCAATGGCATCCCGAAATGAATCCCAAGTGGGTGTGGCTGAAAATAGTGAGCCTGTGCTTTCATCCTTCTGCTCACAGTAGGTTTCCCACCAATCCTTGACGTGGGGGTTTGCTTTAAGAAGAGTGAAAACAATCTTTTCCTAACTTGAAAGTTCATGAACAGAAAAATACCCATCTAGCAGATTTAACCATTTATCTACAGCATCTGCATCTATTTGACCCTCAAAGATGGGGATTTCAAAATTAACTTGTACCTTAAATGATGTGGTGTCTCCAGAGTAGCTGTTGGAAGCCGATGTGTTGCCTCTGGGTAGCCGCTGAAGGATTTGCCCAAAGCTATCCATCATCGCATTCCTTTGTCGCTCGAGGGCTTCTTCGAGCAAGATTTTGATAAGACCTCTTGCCTCCTCGTCTTTCTTCTCATCCGCCATGGGAGGCCATCGGGATTTTCGAGGTTGCTCTTGCAAAGGTTCGACCAGTTCAAGCCCTAACTCCTTATATCTCGACCTCATTGGGGACATGCAAAGAAAAATAGAGAAAAAGAAGACCGCTCTGATACCACTGATCCGGATTTAAATAGGAACGCAACAAATTACAGAGATAACGATAAACACAAAGATGCAGCAGAAATAATACTTCATTTCATTAATGTAAAATACTGAGATATGCTTACAAACAGAAAATGGAAATAAACAGCTAGGGTGATGGTAGCTTATCTCTGAGAAGAGATGTGGTGGCTACATGCCTCTGAACTATGTTACAGTGAGGCTTGAAGGCCTATTTATTGTTGAGAAACAATGGAAAACCCTTCACAACCCGAAACCTACCCTAGAAGATGAAACGCCAAATTGTGGGCCTCATTTGGGTAAATTGGTACATCAATTTCCCGAGGTCGTAACTTTGGCATACGATCTTTGTTTGATGCATACAATAGCTCGTTAGAAATATCTATCCGAGCACTACAACTTTGGGAAAGGAAACATGGGTCCATGGATCCATGTTGCCCCCAGATTTCCCAAAAAACATTGTTTAGGGCCTCAAAACGGCTAAGGAAGTTTAGGACCCGAAAAACTGCTAAAAATAGTAAACTGTGCTACAATTAAGGAAACTGAAAAGCTGAAAGAAACAATGGTGGGGTCCAAGTGGACTTGGCGGGTGGCCACCAATATCCACTTGGATCAAAAGACTAGCTAATATAACTGTCAAGTGCATGTTCATGAATATAGCACATATCCACATAATGTCAGACAAAATCAAGGTTAAGAATACTTCCTGTGTGAAAAGCACTCATTTGTTCGAAATTAGGGTTTCCAAACATAGCCAAAGGAATTCTTGCCCTATTCCTTTTCTTTTACCTTTTTACCTTGTTGGAACCAAGGCTTACTATATGTTGTCACACCACCCAACTGTTAGTTATATAGACACATCAACTATTACCTTGTCATGCTAATACCAAGCATGTTACCTTGCAACTGCTCACACATGTCAACCACATGTTCCAAATATCAAGACAATCATATCTATTAATTTGAAATCAATCGTTACCAAGACTAACAATCATGTCATATTCCATAGTCAACTCATAGCCATCAGTCACAATACTACAACTATCACCTACTATACTCAAGTACGTATCAACTGCCTCAACACATATATTTTAGTACAATCATCTTAAAACAAGATCATTTGAACACATACTCATATTATGCAATTCATAAAACATTCATACCATGTTAAATAAATCAACTAGATGACATAATCAACAGTCAAGCACCAAATATATGGCATAATCAAGCTCGCACCATAATGTATCTCAGGGGAGGCTATCTCGTTTGCACAATCAAGCTAGTTAGCACAATATAACTTCACAACATATCATTTCAAACATAAATCATGATATCCATAATAGTAACTAACTAATATGTTCACATCGTAAACTCATACACATATGCAAAGTCAATCTAGATTAGTATGACACCATCTCACGAATATGTTGGCATACCTGAATAGCGCAACCATAACCATCTGCATAGGTCAAACCAGGTTAACACAATACATATAACATCAAGATCTTCAATGCAATGAACATAACCATCACGCATATGACCAATCAAAATTATAACATCAATATCTCATTGAAATGACCCTAATCATCAAGTTAATAGCATATAACAACAATAAGCTATATACCGTACTCATCAACAAGATAAAACATAATCATCGGGTTATGTAACATAAAACAACAATAGAAATGCATACAACTACAAGTTACTATCATTCTTGACTATCTGACACATGTGCATATAACCACACTAATCATCTAACATCTATCATGAATGTAACCATAACATCAAATACATGTTCATAAACCTAATGTATATAACCCTAATGCATATAATAATCCTTAACTTACGTACCTGCATGCCAAACATACATTACCTGTATGACGATCTTCTCTTATCCCAAAGTCTAATGTTGCAACCTCATTATGATTATTTGCATCCCTTCCTCTATCTCAACTAGCTCATTAGTATCATAACAACCAATAGCATCATGATGACCTAAATTGCATACAATGACTTGACAATGCATGTTTGACCTACTATACATGCATAATCATAACCACAACCATACATGCATAACAACTGCTTATACACACATAACAAGTGAGTACAAAACCATATACGCATCATTCTAGCTAGAGTCCAGTTATCAATGCATGACCATATCAAGTACACAAACCATGAACTCATGCATGACAACAACCATTACTCCATTGTACACATTGCCACATGCAACCAACAATATGCATAAGCAAAGCCAAATCAACTACACCTACGCATAAACTCATGTAGTCGAACATAAGTGATCAATTATTGTAATCAACCTACAAGAGCAATACATGTAATCAAAATATTCAAAAATGTAACATAACATACAAGGATGTAAGTAGGTATCATGAAATCAACATGTAAGCGGCATATAATTAATACACAATCAGTCACATGCTCCAAAAATCAAGGCATTGTGTTTGTTAATTTGAAATCAGCATTCACCAATACTATAAACCTATAAGCATACCCCCTTACTACCCATGGTCCACACCAAGGTAGAGGGAGGAAGCTACTATAATGGCCTGATCTCCAATGTCCAATTATGGAAATGGGATCTCCAAATCTTTACTAAATTTAACCACACTTGAGAATAAATTGATTTTTATTTCTCATACATTTGTATGAGACTAAGTCAAAAACATTGCACTTATGCCACTTGTAACATAATTACTAAAAACATGTCACTTTTCCATTTCCTTACATGCAACTTTTCAAATTCCTTGCATGCAACCTTTCAAATTCCCTACATGAAACTCTTCAAATTCTTTGCATGAAAATAGGCATAGATCAGCTACATCCATATTATCATACTACAGTACTATCCCATAAAAATGAAAATAAATAAAAAATATTTTCTTCAGACAATTAACATACTTTTACATTTTCTTCAAACAACTACTATACTATTACATTTGAATGTAAGCATTTATTCGAACACTTTACATGCAAACTAATATAGCAAACTAATTGCATACAAGTAAGCATATATCAACTACATAAATACTATTACCCATCAATACTATCCCCAACCACAAACAACATATTGATTGGGGTATTTTATCAAACAATTTGTATGCAATTAATCATTGAACCATTTAAGCATTTCATCAAAAACTTTGCATGCAAACTAATATAGCGAGTGATTCAATGCATATATCCTAAACTATAGTAGTACAAGTTCTGGAAACTGAACCATATGATCAGTGGTATTTTCCCTCGCTGTGGTTCAAGTTTCAACTTTTAAGATTTCATAGGTGAAAAGTTATAACACAAATACCAACACAATCATATTTGGTGCACAATTCTAGGAGTATCTAGAGAGCTCGAATTCCACTGGTCATATCTCCTAAAATATAGCGACTAAATGTATGAAATTTTTATCACAATATCAATGGGGTTCCCCCTCATTGTGAAAAAAAATTCAGCTCCTCAAAGTGCCCAGAGGGAAATTTATAACAAAAATGTCAGTGTGACTTGTTTGAGGCTTGATTTTAGGAGCATTCAGAAGGCTCGACTCCCTCTACTCATATCTCCTAAAATATTGCGACCCAATATCTATAATTTCTACCACATAATCAGTGGTATGTCCCCTTAGCTTCTGAAAGCCTACAGAAGATTAGTTATTGTCGAAATTCCAACATGACTTGTTTAAAGGTGTATTCAGGAAGGTCATATTCCTTAGTTCAAAATTCCTAAAGTATTGTGAACCAATATCTGAAAATTTTACCACATTATCAGTGGGATTTACCTTTAATATGGACAAATTTTCAACTTCTAATATGCCATAGAAGAAACGTTATAACAGATATGACAGAAAGGTCTAAAATTTAATCTTTGTTTTTCATTTCACCTATGATAGAGCCCATCTAGTCCAAGTGTTTGAACTTGGAAGCTCTCATACCACTCTGTAACACCCTTGAGGGAAATTGTGCATATAAACAACATAATAGGAACAAAAATATAATAAGCATATCAGCCATCGAACTCTATATATATACATCAGTACACTTGCACATGAAAATCAAGGGAATGAATTTTTTCATTAATAAATGAAATGAACCAACTGGTGATGAGACTAACACATTCCACCATACAATAGATTGGTTGAGACAAGTCTCTCTTCATTCGATCATCCTCGTGCCATATTCCAATGCATGAATGTGGGATCTCGGAGAACACATCAATCAAAACTCATCTAGGGCTTCCAAAGGCCACCCACCTCAACCCATCAAATAGTGATTCCACCTCACGGTTGGACATCACCAAAATCCATGATCAGATTGGTCTCCATCCAAGCCTTCCAAGGCTTTTAGAGCGTTTTTCCAACCAAAGCTTCCAGAACTAGTAGCTCAGCCCACAACTTATACAAGGCTTCCAGAGCATTTGTCCAACCAAGGCTTCTAGAACTAGTAACTCAACCCACAACTTATACAAGGCTTCCAGAGTGTTTGTCCAACCAATGCTTCCAGGACTAGTAACTCAACCCACCAAGGGCTTCCAGAGAATTTTTCCAGCCAGGGCTTCCAAGACTAATAACTCAACCCAAGCTGGTATAGGGCTTCTAGAGTGTTTGTCCAACTAGGGCTTCTAGGACTAGTAACTCAACCTAAGTTGTTATAGGGCTTCTAGAGTGTTTGTTCAACCAGGGCTTCCAGGACTAATAACTCAACCCAAGCTAAGGAAACATGAGAACCAATGAAAACAAAGCAAGGAAAGTAAATCCACAATCACCATGGCTATCTAGGAAATGACAAGGCTAGGCAATCCACTGTCGATCCAGGCAATCATCCATGCCAATGACAGATCATAACCAAGAACCACATGCATGTGCCATGCATGCCAAAAATAGTCAAGAAATCATACATGCAACTTGGTACCTGCATGTAAATCTAATGTAGCTATTGATGTTGATGCCTTATTGCACTTTATTGCTCTTCCTTTGCCTTCTTGCTCCAAGAATCCAAGTATGCCACACCCTCCAAGAGTGCTCCCAGAAAATTCTAAGTATCCAAGAGTATGAGAGAGAGAGAGAGAGAGAATAATGAGAGAGCTCTAACATTGAACTGAAAAAAGGTTCACACTGAAAGGAAGAAGCCTACTAACTGATCCTCAGAATCCTTTTTATTAATGAGGACTCTATTTTCTTCATTTTCCATTATTTTCCTTCAATTTCCTCCTCACATGAAACCAATGACCTTTCACCTTCATTTTCTCCTAATTTTCATTATTTTCATAAATAAATGTGACAAAATACCTTTTTTCCTCTTTAATGCCTTAGCCATTTCCTTTGTTAATTTCCTTAACCATAAAAAACCAAACTAACATCCCCTAGGGTGTCTTTCCCACCATTCAGCTTGGAATACGTGTCCCAATATCTATGTTATTTACATATTTTTACATGGAATTTTCACAAGGGTTGTTACAGGAAGTTGCAGAATGATCGCCATCAGAAGTGGTCTACCTATCTATAACAATTGCACTTGAACATTACATACAAAGAGGGCAACACCAATCATGTTGTAGACTGCCTCAGCTGACCCCCAGTTGCAACACTGGCTACTGTTCTCTGTAGAAAATCCTATAGATTCACAAGCTCATGCAATGTATTAAAGAAAAGACAAGAATCTACTTCTACTTTCAACCAGTGGAAGCCAATAGATTGATGATAATATGAATAGGAAGAAGACAAATCATTGGTACATAACACAATACGTATCTAGGGAAAGCCACTACTCAAAAACCTGCTATGTATTGCATATATCAGAACTATGAGTGAACATGCAAAGCTTGTTCTCACTAGAACAATTCCACACAAGTATGCTTAATTCTCTCATCTCACAAGCTAGCTCTTGGCCAATACTTATCTAAATCTACAGCTCTCCAAGCCCTTAATCTCTTGCATAATTCCTAGGATGAATAGCCCGTATTTAAATGGAATTCATGCTTCCAAAACTGTGCAATCCAAACATAGGATCAATCTCTAATGCATGCATGATATTTACACTCCAATAAATAATACAAATAATAGTACATTGTCCCTACACTCTAGTCTCAACTAGGTCTTTCTCAAAATCAACATGCATGAGTTTCTGACGAGGGAATCTTCGATTAACTATAGTGACACTTGTGGATGCACTAGTGCACCAACTGATTATTAACTCTATATTATTTCCTCAAACAGTATGGAACTAATTTAACTGAACTTAGCTTAGTAAACTGAGTGATCTAATTTCTAACTCAATTTAAACTCATACTGGGCCCTTAAAACTTAGGGAGAACATATACATGACTTCAGAAAGACTTCCAACTTTAAATTCTTAAGCTAATTAAGCTAATTGATCTTAATTAACTATTTACAAGTTGATATGAGAATAGAATTTGATTTTAATTCTCAGTTTAATTTAAGGAAAAATTAAACTGGAATTTCTTGTTGCCATTTCTCAACACTCCCTCTCAACAAGAAAGGGATTATCAGCTACCCCGATCCTGTCTCTATGAAACTTGAATTTATGTAATGCCAATGCCTTTGTCAAAATGTCAACATCTTTCTCTTCCATGGTAATGTACTCTAACAACATTATATGCCTCAATACACAATCTTTGAGATGATGATATTAGTTCTCAATATTTTTGGACCGATCATGAAAAACTGGATTTTCAGAGAGTTTGATACAATTCTTATTATCGTAGTAAATCATAGTTGGATCCATCTGTTGACCAAACAAACCAACTATTATCTTCCTCATCTAGATGGCCTCACATGTTGCCTGACTCGCAGCCATGTACTCTACCTCTACCGAATTGAGTGCAACCGATCTTTGTTTCCTGTTGTACCAAGAAATTGTCGTTGACCCAATACTAAATATCCCTCCTAACATGCTCTACCTGTCGGATGGACTCCCTGCCCAATCTGCATTGGTGAAGCCTTGAAGCTTCACTCCCTTTGTCTATTTGTACCACAATCCATATTGAGAAGTGCCCCCGAGTTATCTCAACACATGCTTTGTCACCTTCCAATACAACTTGGTAGGCCTAACCATCGCTTGACTAAGTTGGTTAACTGTATAGAAAAAATCTTGTCATGTGTTCACCAAGTACATGAGTGAACCCACAAGTTTCCTATAAACAGTAGCTTCCACTACTTCCCTTGAAGTAACATCCTCCTTCCTCCAATTACCTGCTAGAGGAGTCCCCATGGGTTTATTTCTCTTCATGCAGAATCTCCTGAGTATCTCATTGGCATACTTGCCCTAAGACACAAACAAATCCCCATCTCCCTGCCATACCTCATTGCCAAGAAAGTAATGCATGAGCCCCATGTCCTTCAACTCAAACTCTCTTGCAAAGTCCTCCTTGCAAGATTGATCAGTTGATCATCACCTATCCTTGTGAGATCATCAACATAAATTACAATGATCAACAACTTACCTTCCACCATTATTTGGTATAGGTTCATATCTGCTTCACTCTTCATGAAGCCCAACCTGGTGAAGTAGCTATCTATCCTGGTGTACCAAGCACAGGGTGCTTGCTTCAACCCATATAATGCTCTCTTGAGCCGGCAAACATGCAACTCATGGTCAAAGGTCTCAAAACCTTCAGGTTGCTCTACGTACACGTCTTCCTCAATCATGCCATTAAGGAAGGTTGTATTCACATCCATCTCTGCTGATAGTGCCAATATATATCTAATCGACAAGTACCCTACAACAGGAGAAAAGGTCTCATCATAGCCAATCCCCTCTACGTGTGAAAATCCATGGGCCAAAAATCTAGCCTTATGCTTCTCCACACTACCATTTGCAACTTGCTTTACCTTGAAAAGCCCACGAGAGCTCACCACTGACTTGTCCTCTAGTTTTGGGACCACATCCCAAACATTGTTACGAACTATAGAGTCATACTCCTCCACCATGGCATCAACCCAAATCAGTTGTTGCACTGCTTCCTTAAAGGAAGATGACTCTGTCACAACATATTCGCCCATAAGAGCCATGTATCAAGTGTACCTCTCAAGTGAGCTCCTCTACCTACACTGAGAAGTGGGTGCTCCCACATTCTCTGTGCGTCATCCAACAATCTGTCAGCCTCTCTGGTGCACCTTGTTAGCCTCCTATTGCAACAGGTTTCATATTTCATGATTGATTGTTTTACATGCCAAATATGTCATCTTTTCATGCTGCAAGATTCCATATTTCCAAGAAGTACAATTTTGAAGAATCATACCATTTTTGAAGAGTTTTATAGATAAGGGAAAGCCAAACAGCTTAATCTTGGCTTCCCTAGGTTTAAATTATTTTTTTTAGAAAATAGAGAATGAATATCTGTCCAAACAGCTTAAACTTGGCAGATCAGTAGCTAGGTAGAGAAATGAAGGAGCCCAACTGCTTAATCTAGGCCCTTGCAAGATATAAGGGTACATTTAGATAGGAGGGCAGTCAAAAGAAAAGAAGATAATCAGGGTCTGCAAGTCTAAGTACACCCAAACCAAAAAGAAGAAAAAATGTTAGGTAAGTAGGCTGGGTAAGTAGTTTTTGAGGTTGTAGAATGAATAAGTGTGATCAATTTTGTATTTCAAAGTGTTATTTTACTTCAGATCACAAGTGCAAGGCAATTTTCCCTTGGACCAACTCAAGCGAGGCATGTCTAACTCCCCCTTCTTCTTATTCCCCAAATCACTCACTAACATCCCCTTGAGGACCTTGGGATCTGCCCAACCAATCCTGTTACCACTTCATTTTTGTAAAATACTAAGTCAAAGATTTGAGTTTCTTCAGTGAAAAGAAGCCACATTTCTTGTGTAAAAATCATTTCTCCACAGTCCATTCACTTCCTATGTTTAAAGTTTCAGCTCACAAACTTAGCCTCTCCCCTACACTTCACCTCACAAATTCATATTAACTTCTAACATTATTATGTAAATCCCTATCTATTTTCCCTTCTCCTTATTAAAAAGCACTAAATAGCTCCCCTATGTACATATTCCCTCCCTCTGTTTGAAAGATAACTTGGACTATGCTTGGGAATCGTTAAGTTTGCTTGAAACTTAGCCAGAACCCTCAGCTTGTCTCTCAAACCATCTTCTAAAAATGCATTAGGACTCATTCCTATGCATAAAATTCCCCTCCAAATGTATAAAATCCATCTTTGGTCGTGTTTTACCTTTCCCAAGGTATAAACCCCTTTTTTGGCCATAAACCCTTTTTAAAACACATAAAACCCTTCTCAAGTGCCTTTGAGCTCCTCCGAAGCGTGCAATTCCTTTTTAGGTTATCGGACCCCTTCCGAGGCCTCAAAAACTCGTATTTCCCAAAGTTTTGACCCCCCCGCACATAAATACTAATTTAATATTCGGGCGGGCCCCCGCATATAAACCTGCCGCTAGCTCCGCACTCCGTCAACCCTCCGATCCACCCACCCAGATCCAACGGCTCTCGGCGATTTCGAATCCGCCCTGATGATTGACGGTTATCCTCCAATGGCCTCGCGGTTTTTGCCGTTGTATAGAAGACAGGTGTCTTCCTTTTATTGCGTTGGAGCCCCTCTGACAATTACCACTCTCGTACAGAGGGTGGTCCGATGAAACCACAAACTGCCTTCTGTCTCTCCGCCCCTGACATCATCGCCATGACAGCACTACGTCACCCCCGCATCAACCCGCCACTACGTCCTGTGCCACGTTGTCACCCTGTCGTAGTGCCACGTCACCCTGCCACATCACCGTCGTACTGGGACCCACTGCTGACGTCATGTTGATGTCATCACCGAAAAAAGGCGCGAAGGGCGAAATCGCAGCGAAGGATTCCCAGAATGAAAAACTGAGGCAGTTTTTCGCATCGCTAAGAAAAAATGATCAAAATGGAAAGCTGCCTATGGCTAGGCTACTAGCAGGCCCGAAAATGCACAGTTTGACAGGATTTCTTCATGAAGGTTCAGAAAAGGGGCGATTTGATAATTTCAAGAGTATCAGAGGAAAGACGAAGCCCAGATTAAATTAAAAGAGTATTAGTGAAGTGGCAAAGAGTATCAGTGAAGCGGAAAAGAGTATCAGATCGGCAATACCAAAGCAGGTGAACATTAAAGGCCCCCAAAGCAAAGTCAAAGAAAATGGTGAAGCCATTTAAGGCTCTCAGATCGCAGTTAGTGCACATCAAAGCCACTCGAGAGCAGGGGATCAAATCCCAAAGCATAGTTATGGCTAAATGAATAGCACAGAGCCAAAAGGACACCATATTAACTCATTTTGATACCGTTGCCTCCAACGCAGCTCAAAGATATTTTCCTGCATTAATTTCAGGACAAAATTAGGTTAAAGAAGTTATTTCCCTCAGGCCCGTTTAAGGTCTGTTGTAATAGATATTTTATTCCCTATATAAACCACCCTAATTCATTGTTTAAAGGGTTGGTTGGTTGATATTCCCCATGCTAGACTTGCGCTATATTTTTGAGAAGCTCTGTGATCAAAGACTGCTGGAATGTTTTGGATGAAGAACTGACTGTTGTGTTATTAATGGTTAAAGAGTGACTGTGGAATTCCTGTGCTACTACATGGTTCAATAATTTTTTCTACCTCTGTTTACAGTTTTATTATGTTTATGCACAATTGTGTTACCATCTAAATAGCAAGAAAAAAGAATAGCTTAGGTTTTGCTTGACTGCACCCTATGCTCAGTTCTTGTTATTTCTACATGTTTTCCTCAGAAATGGTTATGAATATGCATACTTAAATGATCATGTTTACCCTGTTTCTTTCATATATGACTGTTTTTTAGGAATTCTTTACTGCTCCTAGACAAAATTTCATCCACCTTCCCTCTATGTTAGCTAATGGAAGATTCTTAGTTGCCTTTCGTTTCTGACCTTCATTCCATCTTTATTCCAGCCTGATATTGTACTATGTGTAGCTATCCTGCTCTATATTCCTCTTGTGACCAAGAAAATGCAACAGAAAGCCCTAATCCATGACTCCATGCCCAATGGTTTGAACTTCTCACGTATGCATCCCAAATCTGCTTGAAAATGTCTCCTTCCCACCAAAATAAAATAAAAAAACCTTATACACCATAACTAGCCTAAAATCAACCCAAAACATAGTTAAATAATAAAGAGAGAGCCCTCTATGACTACAGGTAGGCTAGGACCTACAGCCCAAAGATTGGTTTGTGGTTACCTCAGTCGTATCCCTTAAGGAGCCAAGGGACAACCTGAGTGATAACATCATTGGCGACCATACTGGGGAACTTATTCAGAAAATTCCAAAAAAAAAAGTTAGAAGTTGGCTCCCAAGAAGAAAACACATAATACTAGGTCAAACCCAGACCAAAATCCACCAGCTGTTTTTGAAAATCCCAATTTAATCTCTAGAAACCTTAGCAAGCAAAAACAAGGAGAGCTTGTTGATTCTAGTCCTGAAACAGTTCAGCCAAGCTGTTTTCCAACCCCTGTTAAAGTTTTGTTTTGTTCAAACCCTACCTCCCCTTGTTCATCATCCACCTCTCCAAGCACCTTTTCCACACCTCCATTCACTGCGCATACTACCACTACCATTACTGTTATTACAGCTCTTCCAGTTGTTCCTCTTATACATGTAAATATGGCTAACAGATATTCACCTTTACAATTACCTACAAATCTAGGGGCTATGCCTCAGGACTATCAAACTAAAATCACATACTTTGATGCTACTGGTTTTGGCATGGCCCTGCAGCATACCAAGAAAATGCAGGACTTTTTTGAGAGTTACGAAATAGATGATGATAGTGTAAGAATGAATATTTTTGTCCAAAGTTTAACAGGAGATGTAAGGCCCTGGTTTAGAGCACTTGATGCAAATTCCATAGCTGACCCAGAGGCCCTTTACCAAGCATTTCTTAACAGATGGGAGAAGAAGAAGGACCCTATGCACATATTATCTGAGTATGAAACTATCAAAAGAGGTCCTCAAGATGCTGTCTTAGACTATTGTGCTAGGTTTAACAATGTTTACAACGCTATTCTACAAAACCTTAGACCTCCACCTGATCTTGCTTTATACAAATTCCCTGATGGATTTGATTCAGACATGGCTTATCAGTTAAGAGAAAGAGCCCCTCAAACCTTAGCAGACATGCAGAATGTAGCTGTTAGCATGGAGGCAAATCTGATTGCCAAGCGAAATAGAGCAAGAGCTGAGAGAAGAACCACTTTCAAAGATGAACCTTCAGCCTTTGAGCAAAAATTGGACACAATCATCAAAGGTATGGACACCTTTGAAAATAGAATGGGAACTATCGAAAGAAAAGCCACATGGGAAGGACAGCAAAACAATCCTATCAGAAATCCAAACTTTAGAAAAAATCAGAACCCAAACGTTGGAAGGGCAAGTCCTGACCATGATATAAGACCTCCTTTTCATGAAAACTATGTTGAAGCATCCACATCTAATGAGCAGATAGAGGACACTCACATAAACTTGATGGGTTTGAAAAGTGAACAACAAGTATTTCTAACCCAAGAAGACCAAGATAACCATGATATAAATCAATTTCAGAACAAGTCTGGGGAGTCATTTGACTTCAAACAAGGCTATGATTCAGCTGTCTATGAAGTCCATAAACAATACAAATTGAGAACAAGAACCATTGATGTGTCTGATCTCATCAAACTAAAGGATGCAAAGCTAGCTAAGAAAGTACAGGAAAAGACCGCTTTCACAGAACCTTCTGACAAAACAGACCCAAAATTAAAAGAAGTGACCATAGAGGATGTATCTAACATGCAGCCCTCTAATAACTAGCCTTTTGTATTCTTTCCATCAAAATACAATGTAAATAGCACCCCTCAAAGCCTTCCCAAAATAGAACTATCTCAAGAAATCACTGATAACCAAGAGAATATCACTGAAGATACAATGGAAAAGGGAAAATTCGCCAGTCACAATACTAAAACACAGTCAGAAAAACCTTTTGATTTAGAAGGAGAAATTGGTAAATTAAAAATATCTATTCCCCTCTCTGAGCTTGCCAAACATGATCTGTACAGACAGCAAATCAAAAGATCACTACAAATACCAGAGAACAGGGATGATGTTAATGTCTTATATAACCAACCTGAATTACTTTTTGGTCCTGAGGTCAATGGTAAATCAGGACATGGAGTTGTTCTACCCTTTTATGTCAGTTTGCACATTCATGATAAAGTGTTTCACAATGCTATGTTTGATTCAAGTGCTTCACACAATTTAATGCCCAAAGCTGTAATGGAGAAGCTAAACCTTGATACCACTAGACCCTACAAATACTTATTCTCATTTGATTCTATTCAGGTCAAGTGTTTAGGCTTAATAAAGGACCTTTGTGTGTCTTTAGTCCAATTTCCCAATAAAACGATCCTAATGGACGTGGTGGTTGCTGACATTCCACCAAAGTATGGTATGTTCTTTTCAAGATCTTGGGGAGCAAAACTCCAAGGATCTCTCCAACTAGACCTCTCCTATGCCACTAGTTCAGTCTTTGGGCAACCAAAGAGACTTTATAGAGAAACACTGATGAAGTATGTGGTAAGTAGTGAGGAAAAACCCCAAAACTTTCCCATTTACTCAATCCATTCTGATATGGATTCCTTTATATTATTCAATGATGATAGCTGCCCTCTCACTAATAAGAAGCCTTTGCCTTTAGCACAAGAAACATGCCTCAATCAAGATTTGGTTGCCCATACCCATAAAACTATTAAAACAATTAGTGCAACTAGCATACAAGAAGAACCACATGAAGCACAAAACCAAGGTCCACCCAATCCTAAAATGACTGAAACTTTGAATACTAACCACAAGCAAGAAATTACATGGTATTTAGAGTTTGATGGTTCTGTTAATAAGCTAGGAGTAGGGGCAGGAATATGGATTCACAATACACATAATAGCCATGCAAAGGGTCATGCTTATAGACTAAACTTCAAATGCACCAACAACATGGCAGAGTATGAGGCTCTCTTTTTAGGCCTTAAAATGCTCAAAGCTCTAGGAGTTGCAAAAGTGTCCATTCTAGGTGACTCTGATTTAATCATTCAACAGATGAAAGGTAACTTTATTACGAATGACAATAGGCAAAGAACTTATAGGTTTGCTGCCACATAAATACTCAATTCCTTCACCGAATCCAAGCTTGCTAAGATTTCCCAAAACCATAACATGCATGCTCATAGTCTAGCTACTTTTGCTAGCACTTGCAGGCTGCCTTTTGAGCCCAATCACCACTTTACTACTGAGATAAAGCACAGGCCTGTTGTCCCTAACAATATCAAAGATTGGCAAATGTTTGAGGATGATGCTCAAATCAACAATTTTCTTACCTTGCAACAAGAATTCTCAAGCTTAAACATTGATGAAGATTCCATGAATGACCCACAACAAAAAATGAATCTAAATGAGAAAACTATAACAGCTGAAGCAGCAAATCAAATGCTACACCCAACCATTTTTGAGGAGAAAAACATGCAAGAGCTGAAGAAAATGCATTCAGAAGAAATAGTTGAAGCAGAGGCCGAAGTAATTGATTCAAAAGATAATTTTCTACCTGCTGGCCTCACTCCATTAGAAGACATATTTGATTCAAACGATGTCCCCAAAAAGCCAAAGATGCTGCCCTTAAACGTTGCTGTGGAAGACTGTAATATTGGGACAGCAGAGAAACCCAAAATGATTAAACTGTCCAAGTCCTTGCCTCCCGACCAAAAACCAAAATATGTTGATTTATTTAAAGAGTTTCAAGAGGTATTTGCCTGGAGTTATGAGGACCTTAAGTCCTATGACACCTCTGTTATTCAACATACCATTCCCTTAAAGCCAAATCAAAAGCCCTTCAAGCATAAGCTAAGGAGAATCAATCCTATGCTCCTCCCTTTGATTGAGAAAGAAGTGAAAAGAATGTTTGAGGCTGGTATCATAGCACCCATTAGATTTTCAGAATGGGTATCCAATATCGTTCCCACAAGGAAGAAAACAGGGGAGATTAGACTATGTGTGGACTTAAGAAATCTGAACCAAGTCTCCCTTAAAGATCACTACCCTCTGCCAAAAATGGACCACATTCTATAAAGAGTAGTGGGGTCATCAAGAATTTCTTTGCTAGACGGATTTTCAGGTTTTAATCAAATACTTGTTCACCCAGATGACCAAGACAACACAACCTTTACAACACCGTGGGGAGCATTTAAGTATGTGAAGATGCCTTTCGGACTAAAGAATGCAGGTGCTACCTTTCAAAGGGCCATGGACATTGCATTTGCCAAGGAAATCCATGATTTCTTAGTAGTTTACCTTGATGACCTTACTCCTTTCTCAAAATCTGATCAAGAGCACCTAAAAAATTTGAGACAAGTGTTCCTAACATGTAGGAAATATGGCATTTCCTTGAATCCTAAGAAATCTCTTTTCGGCCTAGAAGAAGGCAAATTGCTAGGCCATATCATTTCAAAATATGGGATTAGAATTGATCCTGAAAGAATTCAAGCTATCTTGCAAATCCCTTATCCGAGAAACATCAAAGAATTGCAAGCATTCCTAGGAAAGATCAATTTCCTAAGGAGATTTATCCCAAACTTGGCCGAGCTAATACGAATGCTAAATAAAATGTTAAAGAAGGATTCCAAGGTAAAATGGACTTTAGAGGCCGAGCAATCCTTTGAGGGCATAAAATCTGCCTTAACCCAAGCCCCAGTCCTCACAAGTCCTCAATTTGATAAAAATTTCATCATTTTTTCATTTGCATCTGAACACACTATTGTTGTTGTCCTTTTGCAGAAATATGATCAGGGAAATGAAAATCCAATTGCATTTTTTAGCCGAGCCCTTAGAGATGCACCCTTGAAGTACCAAATCATGGAGAAGCGAGCATATGCCCTTGTAAAAGCAATCAAAGATTTCAGAATTTACATTTTATACTCACATGTGATTGCTTATGTACCAAATGCTGTTGTAAAAGACACATTAACTCAAGAGGGCATAGAAGGCAAAAGGGGCAAATGGATTTCCAATATCCTTGAGTATGACATTGAGATAAAACCCACCAAGCTGATAAAGGGACAAGGTTTAGCCAAACTGATGTCCGAAACCAATTTTCAAGCCTTAGACATTAATCAACTGGACAATGAACAGGAACTGGCGACTCCACAGATCAGTCAAGATTTTTTGCAATCCCCATGGTATGCTGATATATGTTTTATATTGTTAAACCTGTGTGCTCCTCCAGGGTTTTCCAGAACCAAAAGGAGATTTTTAAAGATGAAAGCATCAAAGTTTTGTGTCTTAGATAGTGCCCTGTTTTGGAAAACTCATGAAGGAATATTGCTGAATTGTCTAATTATGAATGAAACTGACAGTGTCATGAAAGAATTCCATGCAGGGGACTATGGAGGGCACTTATATTGGAATTCCACTGCTGATAAAATACTAAGGGCTGGTTTCTATTGGCCCTTTTTGTTTGTTGATGTAAGAAAGTTTGTTGTTTCATGCCACAAATGCCAAATCTTTGAAGGCAAAAGAAAGCCTCTCCCCTTGCCCCTTAAGCCTATTTCAACCGAGAAGCCTTTCCAACAATGGGGTCTTGACTTCATTGGAGAAATCCATCCATCCTCTTCTGTCTAGCATAAGTGGATTCTAACAACCACAGATTACTTTACCAAGTGGATTGAAGCCATCCCATGTAGGCAAGCCAATGAATCCACCATTATCCAATTCCTTGAAACCAACATTTTGTCCAGATTTGGCTGTCCTGAGAAGATCATTATAGATAACGCTGCTTCCTTCAAATCCAAGAAAATGATCAGTTTTTGCCACAAATTCCACATTACCTTAAGCCACTCCATAGCCTATTACCCTTAAGGGAATGGCTTGGCCGAATCATCCAACAAAAGTCTGATTAACATCATTAAGAAAGTCTTGGAGGAGAACAAGAAGAACTGGCACAAAAAGCTTGTAAATGCCCTATGGGTAGACAGATTTTCAACCAAGAGGTCCATAGGGATGAGCCCATATGAGTTAGTCTACGGCGCGGAGGCCAAGTTCCCCTCTTCTTTGGGAATCCATGTTATCAAATTGCTGCAAGAAATGCAGGCATAGCCAAATGATATCCAAAGAAGAATAAACCAAACCATCCATTTGCAGCAAACAAGAGAGCAAGTGTACGACAGAGCTCAGATTTTACAAGAGAACCAAGGCTAAAGATTTCTACATAGGTAACAAAGTCTTAAGATGGTATTCAAGAAGAGAGGACAAAGGAAAGCATGGCAAATTTGATTTCCTGCGGAAAGGCCCCTTTATTATTTCTGTTGTTCAAAGCAACAACACATATTTTCTAAAGAGTCTGGATGGCAGCACAGCTGAAGAAGGCCCTATCAATGGCCGAATGCTAAAGCACTATCATGATCCCTTTTGTTGAACGCAACACAGCTCTGTATACTATCTGTACATTAATATTTGTATTTTCAGCACTTTTTCTTATAAAAGGCCAATAAGAGGGAACAACGCAGCAAATTTTGAAGGAAAGATCAAAGAAAGTTCTATTTCAGATCTCTGTTTTTGAAATAATTACAAAGAAGTGCTCAAGAAGATTTTAATATGTTTACAAGCACCCAAAAGGCAAGAAGTAGAGTTGTAATTTTTCTGCAATCCAGCTCAAAAGAATACTGCATATCAGCTTATGAGAATTTAGTCAAAGGCTTTGACAAGAAGGAAATTTTCAGTTCACAGCAACAGGTGAAGATCAAGGCATTCTGACCTACTGTTCTTGGCTTTTCATCCTGAAAAACCATCCCCAAGTGGAGCCACTGTTAGCCTCCTATTGCAATAGGTTTCATATTTCATGATTGACTGTTTTACATGCCAAATATGCCATCTTTTCATGCTGCAAGATTCCATATTTCCAAGAAGTTCCATTTTGAAGAATCATACCATTTTTGAAGAGTTTTACAGATAAGGAAAAGCCAAATAGCTTAATCTTGGCTTCCCTAGGTTTAAATTACTTGTTTTAGAAAATAGAAAATGCATATCTGTCCAAACAGCTTAAACTTGGCAGATCAGTAGCTAGGTAGAGAAATGAAGGAGCCCAACTGCTTAATCTGGGCCCTTGCAAGATATAAGGGTACATTTAGATAGGAGGGAAATCAAAAGAAAAGAAGATAATCAAGGTCTGCAAGTCTAAGTGCACCCAAACCAAAAAGAAGAAAAAATGTTAGGTAAGTAGGTTGGGTAAGTAGTTTTTGAGGTTGCAGAATGAATAAGTGTGATCAATTTTGTATCTCAAAGTGTTATTTACTTCAGATCACAAGTGCAAGGCAATTTTCCCTTGGACCAACTCAAGCGAGGCATGTCTAACTCCCCCTTCTTCTTATTCCCCAAATCACTCACTAACATCCCCTTGAGGACATTGGGATCTGCCCAACCAATCCTGTTACCACTTCATTTTTGTAAAATACTAAGTCAAATCTTTGAGTTTCTTCAGTGAAAAGAAGCCACATTTCTTGTGTAAAAATCATTTCTCCACAGTCCATTCACTTCCTATGTTTAAAGTTTCAGTCCACAAACTTAGCCTCTCCCCTACACTTCACCTCACAAATTCATATTAACTTCTAACATTATTATGTAAATCCCTATTTATTTTCCCTTCTCCTTATTAAAAACCACTAAATAGCTCCCCTATGTACATATCCCCTCCCTCTAGTTGAAATATAACCTTGACTATGCTTGGGAATCGCTAAGTTTTCCTGAAACTTAGCTAGAACCCTTAGCTTGCCTCTCAAACCATCTTCTAAAAATGCATTAGGACTCATTCCTATGCATAAAATTCCCCTCCAAATGTATAAAATCCATCTTTGGCCGTGTTTTACCTTTCCCAAGGCATAAACCCCTTTTTTGGCCATAAACCCTTTTCAAAACACATAAAACCCTTCTCAAGTGCCTTTGAGCTCCTTCGAAGCGTGCAATTCCTTTTTAGGTTATCGGACCCCTTCCGAGGCCTCAAAAACCTATATTTCCCAAAGTTTTGACCCCCCTGCACATAAATATTAATTTAATATTCGGGCGAGCCCCTGTATATAAACCTTCCGCCAGCTCCGCACTCTATCAACCCTCCGATCCACCCACCCAGATCCAACGGCTCTCGGCAATTTCGGATCCGCCCTGGTGAGCGACAGTTATCCTCCGATGGCCTGGCGATTTTTGTCGTTGTACAGAAGATAGGTGTCTGCCTTTTATTGCGTCGGAGCCCCTCTGACAATTACCACTCTCTTACAGAAGGCGGTCCGATGAAACCACAAACCGCCTTCTGTCTCTTCGCCCCTGACATCATCGCCACGACAGCACTACGTCACCCCCACATCAACCCGCCACTATGTCCTGTGCCACATCGTCACCCTGCGGTACTGCCACGTCACTGCCATACCGGGACCCACTATTGACGTCATCACTGAAAAAGGCGCGAAGGGCGAAATCGCAACGAAGGATGCCCAGAATGAAAAACTAAGGCAATTTTTCGCACCGTTAAGAAAAAATGATCAAAATGGAAAGTTTCCTATGGAAAGGCTACCAGTAGGCCCAAAAATGCGCAGTTTGACAAGATTTCTTCATGAAGGTTCAGAAAAGGGGCGATTTGATAATTTCAAGAGTATCAGAGGAAAGACGAAGCCCAGATTAAATTAAAAGAGTATCAGTGAAGCGGAAAAGTGTATCAGTGAAGCGGCAAAGAGTATCAGATCGGAAATACCAAAGCAGGTGAACATTAAAGGCCCCCAAAGCAAAGTCAAAGAAAACGGTGAAGCCATTTAAGGCTCTCAGATCACAGTTAATGCACATCAAAACCACTCGAGAGGAGGGGATCAAATCCCAAAGCATAGATATGGCTAAATGAACAGCACAGAGCCAAAAGGACACCATATTAACTCATTTTGATACCGCTGCCTCCAGCGCAGCTCAAAGATATTTTCCTGCATTAATTTCAGGACAAAATTAGGTTAAAGAAGTTATTTCCCTCAGACCTATTTAAGGTTTGTTGTAATAGATATTTTAGATATTTTCCCTATATAAACCACCCTAATTCATTGTTTAAAGGGTTGGTTGGTTGATATTCCTCATGCTGGACTTGCGCTATATTTTTGAGAAGCTCTGTAATCAAAGACTGTTGGAATGTTTTGGATGAAGAACTGATTGTTGTGTTATTAATGGTTAAAGAGTGACCATGGAATTCTTGTGCTACTACATGGTTCAATAAGTTTTTCTACCTCTGTTTACAGTTATATTATGTTTATGCACAATTGTGTTACCATCTAAATAGCAAGAAAAAAGAATAGATTAGGTTTTCCTCAGAAATGGTTATGAATATGCATACTTAAATGATCATGTTTACCCTATTTCTTTCATATATGACTGTTTTTTATGAATTCTTTACTGCTCCTAGACAAACTTTCATCCACCTTCCCTCTATGTTAGCTAATGAAAGATTCTTAGTTGCCTTTCATTTCTGACCTTCATTCCATCTTTATTCCAGCCTGATATTGTTCTATGTGTAGCTATCGTGCTCTATATTCCTCTTGTGACCAAGAAAATGCAACAGCAAGCCCTAATCCATGACTCCATGCCCAATGGTTTGAACTTCTCACACTATGCTTCCCAACTCTGCTTGAAAACATCTCCTTCCCACCAAAATCAAAACAAAACCCTTGTACACCATAACTAGGCTAAAATCAACCCAAAACATAGTTAAATAATAAAGAGAGAGCCCTCTCTGACTGCAGTTAGGCTAGGACCTGCAGCCCAAAGATTGGTTTGTGGTTACCTCGGCCCTATCCCTTAAGGAGCCAAGGGACAACCTGAGTGATAACACCTTTCTTCCCACTCTAGAAGACTTTGCCTGAGTGGATGTCTCCACTCCTAAATCCTCTGCATGTGGATACTCCACATCAATCTTAGGCTTCTCAACCTTCAGAGCTAAAATATCCTCTCCCGCATGTAGCTCAAGCTCCCTCTCAAGGGAAACTCGATAGCCTTCTCCTCATCAAATTTGACATACATGCGAACCACTTTCATCCTGCTGGTCGGAAAGTACACTTGCTAATTGTGAGGTGCATCAGTGTACCCCACAAATATCCCCAACTCTATTGTCAACTCAACCTTCTTCCATGCATATTTTGTCACATGGAAATATACCGATGACCCAAAAATCCTAAAGTGACCAATATTTGGCCTCTTATCGGAATAAGACTCCTCTAGTGTCTTCATCTCAAGTATCCGATGTGGGCTATAGTTCTGAACATAAAACCGTTGTGTTGCATGCCTCAGCCCACAAGTGTAGTGGTAGGCCCTGATCATGCAACATCACCCTTCTGCCCCTACTACGCTCCTATTCTTCCTCTCGGCCACCCCATTCTGTTGAGGGTTATGGTGTGTCATCAACTCCTGTTTAATCCCTTCCGTTGTAGAGAAGTTCTTAAACTCATTTGAGACATACTCATCACCGTTATCACTCCACAGAGATTTAAAATTCTTGCCCGATTCTTTCTCCACCAATGTTATAAACTCACAAAACTTTATGAAAGTTTGATCCTTTTTCTATATGAAAAATATCCAACATTTACGAGAATAGTCATAAAAAAATATAACATAATACCTGTGTTTAGATGTGGATTCTATCGAGAATGGTTCATACACATCTGAATGTAATCACTCTAGAAAAGCCTCTGCTCGATTTTCTTTGTCATGAAAGGAAGACTTGGTGTATTTTCCCAAAGTACACCACTTGCATGTATCAACTTGCTCAAGCGTACCTTTGAGAATACCGGAAGAGATCTGCTGCAATATCTTCAAATCCCCATGATGCAAGTGGCCCAATCGCTTGTGCCACAACCTGCCAACGTCTCTGATTTACACCCTTTTTGCTTTTGTGCTCAAAGCAACACACTCCTCTACCTCCAACTTATAGAGATTCTTCACTCAAATCCCTATCTTCTTTACTTGACTTGTGGCTATGTGTCAAAGGAACACCTTTCCTTTCAAGAAGATCACATCATAGCCTATATCCTTAAGCATGGCAACAAATACCAAGTTCTTCTTCAGCCCAAGCACATATATAATATTCTTCAAGGTGAGTGGAGCCCCATGCTCCCTCTGAAAGGTAATCGTGTCCAATCCAATAACACTATACTTCCCGTCGTCACCCATCTCTATATGCATTTGAAGATCTTTCTCCTCCAGGTCACTGAATAACTCTTTGTCGTTAATCCTGTGGAATGAAGCTCCAATGTCTAAGTATCATACAATTCCCATCAATGTGACACCATGCATGCAATGAGGAAAAAGTCTAATTCAAATTGAGAGGCCAAAGCCTCCCCCGCCGCTCCTCCCGAGGACTTCTTCTTGGACTTCTTGAGTGGAAATTTTGTAGAAAAATGGTCCAGCTCATGACAATGAAAGCACTTAGCTTTTTTCATGTCTTCCTTCTTACCTCCATGATAAGAATCTGATTTGGAATGGGAAGCTTTCCCTTCCCCTTCTTTGCCTTAATCGCTAAGGCACAATTCTCTTCATGATCCGGATGGCTCCAAGGACACACATAGGACAAAGAGGGCTTATGGAAGCTTGAAAATCAAAGTGATCAGAATGCTTTTGAACTAGGACTAGAGCATATATCTTTTCATCTTGATCGCAGTAGTGTGAACGGTTCATCAATCTGAGATCATATGAGGGAGAACGAGCATTTGAAAGTTTTGGTCAAAGTTGGATTATGGGCCAGGTTTAATTGTCCTACAAATTGACCGACCCCGGGGCATGAAACCTAGCTCTCGAAAGTGGCTAAATTTATTGGATCATTAATTTGTCTAATATCCCCTATATTAGACAAATTTGAAAATGTGTTTTATAAGAAAAAAATATAAAAAAATAATATAATTCGGGTGGTGGGCCATGATCCCCGCCACCTCCGTCGGACCCAAAATTACATTAAAAATCCATTTTTTTATGGGCTGACGGGCCATGACCCCCGTCGACCCTCTCACAACCACATAACATGATTTAAGCTTAAATGTGGCTCGATGACCATTACCCCGTCGAGCCCTCCAACCTCCACCGCACCATACTAAACTTAATATTGCATGGGGTGGGTGGGCCACCTCTGGTGGACACGACCCACACCCCCCAACCGCACCACTATGTACA
This sequence comes from Pinus tabuliformis, assembly GCA_031772625.1. NCBI lineage: Eukaryota > Viridiplantae > Streptophyta > Pinopsida > Pinales > Pinaceae > Pinus > Pinus tabuliformis. The sequence continues at coordinate 1,042,129,134 of CM062819.1, forward strand.
CCATCACTTAATGCGGGGCCAGCAGGGATTGAACCCACCCGGCTCACGTGGGCTGGCGCCCACCAGGCAGCCCCATGTACCAACCCATCGTAACCAGCAAACCAAACAAAAGTGCCTCCATTTAGTTAACGCGCACCCCAAAACAAACCACTCTACCCAATGGGTAATGGTTCCAATGGTTAACACAAACTGTGCCCAAGAAAAGGTCATCCGTACGAGGATTCTTTGGGGAGGAGGGATTTGATTCCCCGACCTCCTTTAACAAATTAACCTTCTTTTTACCAACACGCTAGTGGGACTTCCGTTGAAGAGTCCGCCAGCAAAATAATATATAAACTCATTTTTAGTGTGCCCAGCAGCATGGAGGAGCCAAGAACGTGCATGGAAATCAAGGCGTGAATTTTTTTTAATTAATTTATTATAGGTGGAACCATGAGCCTAGAGAAGAGGCAAGTAGAACCATGATTGGGCAAAATTCTCGTGAGGGTGAGACTTTTGTAGTCTCCAAATTGGAAAAATTTTATGTCGATCTTACACCTCTCAGTGGCACGAACCTGATGGTGCAGTCAGTTTCCTGATATGAGCAGAAGATTTTCAAATGACCCGGAGGAGGGAATCTGTGAGGAATATAGGGGGAATCTAAGAGATTCTTTAAGCCCCAGATTATCATTTTCTCATAATTCAGAAATTTGACAGTTGATTTTGCACTATTCAACGCCACAAATCTAATGGTGCATTCAGATTTTCCATTTGATCATTTCATTTTTCAGCCATTTTTCAAAGTGGAGTGCAAGTGTCAACATTCAACGTGCGAGCAATCATTCCATGAGATTCGACGCAACGAGATTGATGGTATGACCAACTTCAACAGTTTGACATCCTTTTCTTCAGATGGCCCTAGGATGTGAGGTATATGAAGTATTTTCATGTACTTATTTTTGCTATGCATTGTGCTGCATAGATCCTTGTTTGATGTGGGATCTTGTTTCTTACTTGTCTCATGGTTCCTACTTGATTTGATGCAGAATCATTTGTGGGATGTACTTGTTTTCATGATTGGTCATGCTTTTTTTGAGGTCCCTTTGTTGTCATGTTGACGGGATACTCATGTTGTCGCCATGTATGTTTTCATTGAGATCCCTTGTATGCTATGTGGGCGGGATGCTCATTATCATCATGCATGAGTTATGTCATACTGATAAGAGCCATTTTTGAATGAGAGATCCTGTAGCGGAACATATCTTGGAGCCACTCCTGTGTGAGGGAATTTTCCTTGTATGATAGTGATGTCACCTCTTATGTTCATCATCACTATTAACAGCACTTAATGCAGCGGCCTACACCATCTTGAAAATGGGGCCTGGAGACGTAGTCCCTCCTGGACGAACTCCTTTATCAACATTTTGCGTATTATTTTGCTGATGATTTTCATGTTCCTTCTACTTTACAACATGCATTTATGTTCCTTTATGCTATTTTAATTGCAATTCTAACAACATCATGAAAGTAAAAGATCTTGGTTAAATATGGGAGTTGAGTCAACTCGGATCACTTCATCATCAGTCTTTGATGAAGATCCATCCTTGGTGTTCCTCCTGATCTCATCCTGCATCAAATGCAACCACGGTCATTCCCAATCCGGTAGCTTCTCTCGATCATTAACAGTGTCTTGATAACTATGCCAACCCTTTGGGAGTCCTAAAAGAGCAAGACTCACCATATCTTCCTTGTCAACCAAGATTCCAACACTTCCAATTTCATCACGACACTGCGTGAACTTGGTCAAGTATTTTGGAATCATCTCGCCTCTCTCCATTTCGATTTTTCGAAGTTTGTCCTTCAGTGCCAATTTACTTTGGTCATTGATGTTCTGATACAAGTCCATCAATGTTTTCCAAATAGCATAGGGAGTTTCCTTGCCATGGAGACTTGAGACAATGTTGTCTCAAACTCCCTCAAGGATTATCCACCACACCTTTGCCACACACTTCTTCCATTTGGCCAAATTATGTGCATTCGATGCTGCTATCTTTGGAATTTCTTGATCAACAAATTCCTTCAAGCCATTATCCTCTAGCACAGCCTCCATTCTGTCCCTCCAGACTATAAAATTTAAGTTGCCTTCCAAGGCATACTCGAGCCGCAAACTGTAGAACACCATCTGTTGATTGCAAATTCAAATTTCACCTATAACCCAAATCTCAAAACTTCGAAATCTCCTCTAGTATATTGTTCTCAACTCCGATACCATGTATAAAATCTTGTAGATTCACAAGCTCATGAAATGTACTAAAGCAACAAATAAGAATCTACTTTTACTTTAAACCATCAGAAGCCAATAGATCAATAAAAACAATATGAACAAGAAGAAGATAAATCAATGTCACATAAGACAAGATATATATGGGGAAAACCACTGCTCAAAACCTGCTATCTGTTTTGCATATATCATAAATATGAGTGAAGATACAAAGCTTGTTCTCACTAGAACAATTCCGCACAAGTATGCTCAACTCTCTTAGCTCACAAGCTAGCTCTTGGCCAACACTTAGCCAATTTTGCATCTCTCCAAGCCCTTAATCTCTTTTGTAAATCCTAGGATGAATAACCCGTATTTAAAGGGAATTCATGCTTCCAAAACTACACAATCCAAACATAGGATCAATCTCAGATGCATGCATGGTATTTACACTCCAGTAAATAATACAACTGATAGTACATTGTCCCTACACTCTAGTCTCAACTAGGTCTTTCTTAGAATCGACATGCATGAGTTTTTGATGAGGGAATCTTCAGTTAACTAGAGTGACACTTGTGGATGCACTAGTGCACCAACTGACTGTTAACTCTCTATTAGTTCCTCAAACAGTTTGGAACTAATTTAACTGAACTTAACTCAGTAAACTGAGTGATCTAATTTCCAACTCAATTTAAACTCATATTGGACCCCTAAAACTTAGGGAGAACATATACATGACTTCAGAAAGACTTTCAACTTGAAATTCCTAAGCTAATTAAACTTAATTAACTATCTACAAGTTGCTATGAGAATAGAATTCAATTTTAATTCTTAATTTAATTCAAGGACAAATTAAACTGGAATTTCTTATTTCCATTTCTCAAGATTCTCAACTCTTGTGGTCACAAGACATTCGGATGGCCGCAACTATACGAAAATGATCTAGTGTTTGCATAAACTTCCCAGATGCTAGTAGCTAGAAAGCAAGTTCCCGATTTCCACCTCCAGGACCCATTATTATGCTACCTGGGCCAGCTTTGTGTTCCTTCAAGCGAGCGTGCCAAGATGATTTGGGAGGTTCACTACAGTTAGGTCACATGACACTTTAGTGTGGAGAAAACTGTGGTTGTACTACAAAAGTACTTTTATTCGCCCAAACTCCGACTAGATGTTGGGAAATATATCAGATCCTGCACTGCATGCGCCATCGCTAAGCCAACCATAAAGAAGCCATGCCTGTACACTTCTCTGCCTACTCCCAGCCAGCCATGGGAATCCATCCCCATGGACGATATGTCTAGCCTCCCTTCTACCAAGCATGGTAATGACTGCATATTTGTGGTTGTGAACATATTTTCTAAGATGGCTATATTGGGAGTCTGCAAGAAGAGTATCACATTAGAGGACATTGCCAAACTCTTCTTTGAACGAGTATGGGTACATTTTGGGATCCCACAAACCATTATATGATATCAGGATAGCGGGTTCCTGAGCACATTCTGGTCAAGCCTCTGGACACTAAGTTCACCAAATCAACTGCCTTCCATCCCCAAATTGATGGCTAGATGAAGGTCGTCAATATGATGATAGTGCACATACTCTGCATGTACAACTCCAAGCATCCTCGAACCTGGGATGAGAGTCTTCCATATGTGCAACACAGTTATAATAGAGCTCTCCATAGCTCGACTGGTCATAGTCCCTTTCAAGTGGGTCTAGGATTTCAACCATTGTGTCTGATTGATGTTTCCATGCCTCATGCGACTACATAGACATAATCCACACATGTATTGTCTGAGGTTGATAAAGCAACCAGATTTATTGAATACATCCAACGCATCCACCGGTAGGTTCACGATATCCTGGAAAAGTCAATTCCAAGTACAAGTAGCGACATGATCAAAATTGGGTGCCACACAAGTTTTAGGTGGGCGACAAAGTCTAGTTGCATTTGCAGAAAGAACGCCTTACCGGAGCCCATCGAAAGCTCAGACCACTCCGATATGGTCCTTACACCATTACCATGGCTATGGGGGACAATTCTTTTGAGCTTAACATTCCCCCATTCCTTGGCCTGCACCTAGTGTTCAATGTGGACCGCCTTCAACCATACTTCCCACCATTGTTGGACACATCAGACATTGCAAAACAACTCACACTAACATAGTTAAACCCAAACTACATGGAATAGGCCAAACCTGATTAGATTATGGACACATAGGTCAAGAACACTCATGAGCAGAAGATCCAACTATATCGGGTTGTCAAAGCTGGCCAACTCCTGCACCAAGGCAAGTGGCTTGCCAGGGACCAAGTTCAACATAAATTTCCTTACCTCATGGAGGCTTTGTGTGTAATGGGGACCATTTCTTCCTAAGGGAGGAGGAATGATCCAGGTGGATATTGGTGGCCACCCACCTATCCCACCTACACCTATAATCAATTTCATTTGTTTCCATGTATATTTCAACATTTATTATTTTTAGCAGTTTTTTGGGTCTTGAACTTCTAGAGCAATTTTGACGCCCTAAACGACGTTTTTTTGAGGTCTACTGCAAGCTCATAACTAAAGGTAGGGGCTTGTGACAAATCTTGTAATACTCAAATATATGTTTCCAACAAGGTATTGTACGCGCCAAATATAGATAATGTGACCAAGTTATGACCCCAAGAAGTTGGTTGCCTAACTAACCCCAACGAGGCCCACAAACTCTTGGAATTACATCTCCTCGAGTTAGGGTTTTGGTTGTTTAGGGTTTTCTCATGTCTTTCAATAATAAATAGGCCCTTGAGCCTCATTGTAACATAGTTTGGAGGCATGTATCTGCCACATCTATTATAAGAGATAAATTACCATCGCCCGAGCTAGTCTTATTTCCATTATGTTTGTAAGCATATTTCAGTATTTGATATTAATGAAATGAAGTGTTACTTCCACTACATCTTTGTATTTATGGTTATATCTGTAATTTGTTGTGTTCTTGTTTAAATTCAGATCAATTCCACCTTTGAAACTCTGGTAGAGAGGGTGTGTATTTCTGAACGGAGCTTGTTGTTTTTAGTTTCCAGAAATTCCATTTTCCACATCGTTTGTTTTACTTGGGCTGCCCAGAATGAGAAATCTAACTCCATGGATTTTTCATGAACCCTAGTTTCAATTTGTATCCCTTGACCCTCATCCACTATTATTGCAGGTTCAGGCAAAGTTGGGGGCTCTGACAGGATTTCAAAGAATTGGTTGACGTCAATGTCTAAGTCCATAAGATGTCTTGTAAAAATACTACACAGACAGGAACTATTACTTCAATTGTTATACAACTGATTCATGGTATTTGTCAAACACTTAGCGTGCATCCCAAAAACACGTTACAACTCTCTTCCTTTCTTGGTCTACAGAAAAATGATATCTCAGTTCTGGACACCTTAGTAAGGTGACTCTTTTGCAATTTTAGAAGGTTTGATCTCATCCACATTCCCGCAAAATAGTTTAATTTCCAAATTTTCTAACATAATCTTGTTGGGTCGCCTTCCGCTAAGTGCTTGGTGCTTGTCACAGTCCTTAAACAAGAATCCAACTAAGTTGTTAAACACATGCCCAGTAGAATTCCTTCATGAATTTCCACATGTGCAAGCAATAATGTAGGCTTGCTTGCTCATAATGGAAACAATGTTATGGAAAATCATCAGTGGAGTTGGGAGCGTCACTTCAGGGATAAGCCATATATTGTGAGTTGCATCTCGTAGATGAGGAATGTACTGGCTCATGAAAAGGTTATTATTATTGTTCATGTGGGGTGCCATGATAATATCCTGCACTTCTTTTTTTATTTGTGTCTCGCCCCCTGTTATGATCATAGGCATAATAAGATTTGAATAATTCAATTGGACCTTTGATTCTATGGTAAATGCCATTGCTCTATAACACCATTGGTTTCAATTGAACAACTAATCCTCTAAGGGTTGGTGTGGAAGCTAAACAACCAAAGGAATTCCAAGGGACCACTTGGAATATGAAACCAAGGGTCATTCCTATGTATTATAAATATGTATCCTTGTGAATAAGAAAATGAAATCTAATGTTTATCTTTCATGTTGCCTCCGCCATGTATGTGTTTATCATGGTATCAGAACAGGTACGTTCATAATCTTCACAATCTTCTGTGAGCCACTTGTTTTTGTGTGGCCTGTGTAAACCTGCGCATCCCTATGTCTCTAGTTATTTGTGTAAGGTTTCAAGGTTTTCTCACGTGTATTTTCCCCACATTTGTGTTATGATACAATGTCGTGAAAATTGATGCTGAGACTAGAATTTTAATGTAAGATCATTGAATTTTATGCATTTCAATGGTAAATTTATCGGATTCATTAGGCAACGTAGGATTGGATGGTGGATACTTGTTTTCTGATTTTGAGATGGGGAGTTTGGAAGGGTATTTTTAATTGGAACATTGTAGAATCTGTGTTGATTTATGTCTTTTGGTAGTGACTAAGGCGTAGAGATTAATGTTTTATCCAGCTTCCAAGAAACGCTCTTCAGAACCCTAATGCTCTTTCTTTAGTGTCAGTCTTTCAATTTTGTGTTGGCCTGGCGCCTGTCCTTAAAAAAGCTAAAAACAATTATTCAACTCTTTGTGCATGTCTCACATCTACCATTATGTGACCTTCTGTGACCTGAGATAACACCAAATTCTCTGACATGTTGCCATTCCCTGCCAAGCTTGTCTGAGCTTCCTTGAATAACGTTGGTCATACTTGCTCATTATGAATAACCTCCATACTAGTTCGACCTGGCCATTGCATCAGAGATTCCTTTAGAAAGAGAAACAGAATTTAAATAGAGCTTTGGTGCTCATAAATCATCAACGTTCATTTGGTTGTCCCGCCCCTGTTATCTCTGCAATATTTTCCCTTTGTTCAGTGCATAATAATGCCCACCGTCAGACTTGTTGCTGAGATTGATGTCAATTGGCAATGTTTGCAGACAACACCATTTTCAAATCTCCTCAAATGGTGAATCGTCAATGTATGTAATGCATCGTCCATCCATTCGAGGTAGGAACTACTGTTCCGTAGCAATAAGTGGCAGGTTGGAACAAAAGTTCTGAGATTTTATATTCATATATTTCACCATTGTTGATAAAAGGCGGGATTGATACAATTGGAGGTCTAGTGAACCAATTTGGGATTATTGTTGATAAGGATTTGTGTGTTGACTTCCCCCTGTCTGATTAGAAGCAATCACCTTAACCGCTTGGTACCTTTTTCATATGGGAATCTTGTTGCTCGTTGGTCCAAGAACCAAGGGCTGGAGCAAACCCCAAGAAGCTGGTTGAATCTGTGTGGCTGAGCACAATGCTGTCAATATTGATTCTCAAAATTATCATCGGTAGATAGGCTCATTCCTGCGTTGTGTCTTTTTTAATGCGATGCTTTTTTAATTCTAAGGTCAACTGAGAGCAAAGAGTAAGGAAACAAAATAAGTAGTGGAGAGGACCTAGACCAAACAATGTATGATCGTTGTCCAATATTTTGTGATCGTTCTATCCCATAGCGCGAATAACCTACGTAGAATATTTGCGTCTAGTCACATGTAGCTCTCCAAGCTATACCGTTGTATGTTAAATCTCGCATAATTGTTATCATTTGCGAGCAAATCTGTATAAGAGAGGAGAGCCTCTATATCACTAGCAGCACAATCTGAACTTGCAACTAAATCCCTCAATGACTCTATAAGACCTTTCACAAGGCGAGTAAGGTCTTGATCAACATCCTTGGAATTGAACTGAGCTTTCTTTTTTATAGTTAAGAGCACATTACATCTCGCCAATACATCATGCAGGCACTTATTAGCATGGGACTTCCCAATGTGTAAATTTTAGGGGGAAAGACCCATTAAACACCAGAAATTACTGAAGTGAATTTAGTGATAAAAGATGATTGCATTTGTGAATCTTGAATGAAAAGATGTTTTGTCAGTAGGCTCTAGAACTGTTAGACAAATTCCATTTTCAAAGATTTGGTCTTCTTTTGCATAGTGTGAGTAGTTTTAGAAGTGCAATGAAGCAGTGAGTCATTTTCTGCATTGAAATCAGTACTGGGCTATCTGCTACAGTGACTTGGTGATATTGGTATCCTGCTACTCATCTAATAGTTGCAGTTATTTATCTTTTTATAGGTCAATTTGTAGTTGAAGATAACATCATTTCCCTGATTGTATTGGTTTGAAATGGATTGAAAGGATGATGAATTGAAACTACTGAATAATTTAATACATTCCAATATTGATGATAAGGTGTTACACAGTAATTTGTCACTGTCCTCATCTCAATCCCTCTGTCGTGTCATGTATCAAATAAACATGTTCATATCTTCCCGCTTATGAAAAAAGGATAAACAATGCTCTTTGATGTTGAAGAACTGACTCTGTTCCCTAAGTTTCTACCTCGTCACAGTTAAGCCATTAATATACACAACGATCCCTTGTCATGAATAGTCTCATCATGACACCATCGCAGGCGTACACCGGTTTCCTGTGACGATCGAATTTTAGGGCCCGACGTGAATCCTCCAGCTATTTTTCGCCACAATTGGTCTGAATGCATTGCCTCCTTGTGATGTCGTCTCTCCTTGCAATGTCGTCGCTGAGACTTAGTTCATGACTAGCAACGATCCAAATTTGGTGAATTTGTTCAACAGTCAACCTTCTGGATGTCTCGTTGTAGGTCAATTTGGGTTGCCCTTTCTCCTCTAGGATGGTGGTTCCATCTCTTATGCAACCTCCCTTGACGATAAGCTCCCTCTCCCTCATTTCATGGAGACTCCTTCTCCTATAAAATCACTCACCATTGCTATGATCTGCTAGTTCTCTAGTTGGGCAGTGCTGCTGGTTCTTTTGAGTTTAGTAGATAGCTTTGGTCTGAGTGTGACAAGTGTGGGATTGCCAATAGTTTGGTAAGAGTTTATGGAGTGCCTTAACCTTGTATTAAATCTTGTGAGTGAGAAAGAGATATTGTCTATTTGGGAGACCCATCCTTAAGAGTGAATGCTTGAAGAAACATACTGGTTCGACCCTCCAAAAAGGCTTGTGACGTTAAGACTTGGTTGTAAGCTTTGCTCTTGATTCATTTTAATACAATAAATGATGATTTCCTATATCTTGTGTACAATTTACTTGATAGCTTATGATTTCTTGACCTTATAAGTAAATAGATCATTGTTTCTCGATTACGTGCTATGTTGTTTTCTTATGGTGTTTTAGGTTGATTGCTCATCGAGGAGAAATAAAAAGAAGCTGGAGTGGCGCAACGAAACTTCATCAACCACTGGTTTGAGGTAGGGCTCCAATGATGATTATTTAAGGGAATTGATTGTTGTTTTGTCTTTGTTGTGACTAGACCCACTCTAGGGCTAGAGGGGTTCCCTCTGTCTGCAGAGGGAACACTTTCCTACTTCACAAGTTGGCGACTTCGCTAGGTAGTCCTTTGTATGTTTTTCTCTTGTTTGCTTTTGTTTGGTTTTGATTTAGTGTCTCTTGAATTTTGGGGTTAAACCATCAGTTTTTTGGGATACCTGGGTCAATCTGGGAATTCCCCTTACTGTCTGGAAGAATAGCCTGGTATTTGTTTGGGAGTTTTCAGTTGTTTTTCCTTGTTTTCGAGCTTGCCACTGAAAAATTCTTAACAGTCATGACGACGTCGCCTTGTCTTCATTTTGTAAACCTGTGCGTCACTGAATCCTGTCACACAGTCGCGACTATTCCTGAAATCGACACGTTGCAGAAGATAGGTGTACTCCCGCGATGACATCGCTCTGTTGTTGTGACTACTGGCTTATCATCAATAGTTGTTGGTTATTATACCCGTGATGATTCCTGTGTAAGTTGTTTTTACAGCTTCACCTCCTGAATTCACCAATCTTATTTATCCCTTGTTGTTTTCCTCTCGCCCATTAGCTTGTTTTAATTGCTTTTGGTTAGGGTACTGTCTCTTTGGTTCATTGAGTGAATCTTGGATTTTTAGGCCTTGTGACCTAGCTCTTTCAAGTTTTTGAATCATTTGTCTGGGTTGCTTGTTTATCCAAGGTTCATCCTCAACCATCTTATTGATTTTGTTTGAGGCTTTTTCATTTCTTGTTTCTTGCTGGTTGATTTTTAGTGGCGATTATTGAACCAATTTTTGATATTGCTTCGATTTCTTCACTACCAAGCATAGATCACAATTGTTTGGATCGATCGGTTCACACTTGCTTTTTTGTCTCTTTAAATTCAAAACATTCAAAATCAAAAGATTGCATTCATTTAGTATACGAAAGTGAGAGTACATTTGCATTTCAAATTTTCATGTATGAGAAATTGGAAAGCGAACTTTAAATCTATCATTAGTAGTATCGATGCACTGTAGGATTGGTGTGTTAATGCATTGTGTTTCTCAGCGCTTGCACTTACTTGTCTTGGTTTTGTCTTGGTTTGGGAATGAACTTTCTACCTTTCTGTAAGTAGATTTTCATCGAAATAAAAGATGCTTTACTCATTCTAGTTGCAACCTAGGGTTTTGATATACATACGATAGGGCCTGGAAATTGAAAACTAATTCAATATCAACTCTAAAATAAACTTAACTTAACAACAAATTGGAACTTAATGCACATTATTTAGAGGTCTAGGCTAGAGACATGCTCCGACGTCGTTAAACCTAGTCACTATTTTTTGCACTTAAAGTTGGGTGATTCCTCCTTCTGCGACTCAATAGCTACTAGTACAGACTTGTTCTCCCAGTACCATCGAGTATATATCGGGAGACCCCACAAGGTTATCATCCTACATCCATAAGAAGCCATGTCTACCTCCTTATAAATCTTAACGCACCGAACACAACATTCAGGAAGATTGACTGCCATACGGAAAGTCCTTGGTCATTTTTTCTTTCATTTGATCATCAAGGTGTATATGCAGTTTTACAGGTTGTTTGGTAAACCTTTTGCCTAGTTCTCCAGAGTAGTCACTTTCATTCCTTTTCAACTCCTTAAAATAAAAGGTCCATCTGAGCACTTGTCCTTTCGGGCTCATTAAATATTCGAAGGTGACTAGAGTCATCTTTTGTTCTTTTCTCGACTCTTTAAAGATGAAAAGGTCAAGTTCTGTTCCTGCATCATAAAATTTATTCGACCACGTTCACATTTACCTTGTTAAATCTTGATTGCGTATCAGTTTGCATAGGATTGTTTTCCTGACTCGTTTATTTTTCCCTAGAACTTTTGAAGTAAATCATCATGGTAGAATCACCGATCTTGTCTCCCATACCAAGTGACCAAGGCTCTCCATCTTCTGTCGCTTGTTAGTGATACTCTTCCTGTTATTTCGAGTGTTCAACCGCTTAACTCTCGCGCTCTGGAAGACGAGTTTTATGATATTCATTGGAACCCTATCTAGGAACCCTCCGAAGAATATTTCCCTGTTACTCCTTCTGGTGTTTCGGTCCTGATGTCTTCCTCTGACATGAATGAGATGAACCCCGTCTCTAGTGAAAAGACCTTTATGCCAAGTGGTGAAATCCCTATACCTACGAAAACTTCACCCTTTTGTGTCACCCCTCTTGGTAGCACATTGCCTTTACGCTACCATGCTTTGGCTGATATCATGAGTTCCAGGTCTCCCCTTACAAGTTCCATGTGGTCTCGTACCGTCACTCCGACCTCAGAACCTTTCACACCCTAGATTCACAATGTGACTGTCACATATGTCCCGACTATTCCGACTGTTTGTGTGGCTTCTTCATCTCCTGTTGTTAGTGTCGTCACTACATCTTCGGTCATGACCACTATTGCCAGACCTTCAGTTGGTCCTACCGATGGTGGTCCGTCAGCATCAACATCTGGAGTTGTTAACCCCACCCATAGTGTCCCACCTTCTTCTGATCCCATTCTGGCAGGGTGGACATATGACTAGAACGAGCATGCTCTTCAGAATCTGAATCCACAGAATCCATTTCATTACTATGATTCTCGAGGAGCACATATTTATCACCCTGGATCTATCCCATCTCAGTCAGCGGTTGATGTTTTCGTTCCATTATCTGTTGCTTGGGGCCCGACTCAGCACAACCTTCAACTTTTCAAGGTCCACCCTATCAAGTTCAGTCGTCTTACGGGCAGCAGTCTTACGTACAACTGTACTACAGGAAACCTTATCTAGGGCAACCTGTCAGCCCACAAGGAAAACCCTTACAAGGACAACCTTCGGCAGGGAAAATTTTAAGAACCCCCCCTAAATTTATAAATATAATAAATGGGCGAATCTCCATGGTATATAGGAAAAATGGAAGGCGATTTTATCAATAATATAATATGTATATATAATTTTTTGGCGAATCTCTTACCAGGCATGGCGAATATTTTACTCAATTATAAAATCTTGTAAGATCTTGGCGAGTCTTTCACTAAATAATAAAACTTTGTAAAGTCCTAGTGAATCTTAGCATAGGCTACATGCTAGTTTAATTCCCCCATTTAAATAGGCTACATTCCAGGTGAATACCATGGGTCAATACCATGTGCCATTTTGGTGAATACCATGGGTCAATACCATGTGCCATTTTTATTTTTATTAATTCTAATATTAGGGTTAATAATGGTTTTTTGTATGGTATTAATAACAATCTAGTCCATGGTATTTGTCCCATAGTATTTTGGCCATAGGTTTCACCTAAATATAACCCATTTTTTGAGTGTTCGTAAATATAAGGTGACTTATGGAGTAAATATAAAAAAATATTTTATTTGTTTACCATACCTCTCGTTTATTTATATTTTTATTAATTTACCATATCTCTTTTACAAATATGGTATTTGGCCCATAGGATTCACTTAAATAAAACCTCTTTCTTGAGCCTTCATAAATAGAACGAGGGTTATGGACTAAATATAAAAAGAGGTTTTATTTATTTACGATATGTCTAGTTTATTTATATTTTTATTTATTTACCATACCTTTTGAGTAAGTATAAAAAACTTTTTATTTATTTACCATACCTCCACTTTACTTATATTTTTATTTGTTTACACCCTTACATGTATATAAGGTGACTTATGGAGTAAATATAAAAAATGTTTTATTTATTTACCATACCTCTCATTTATTTATATTTTTATTAATTTACCATACCTCTTTTATAAATATGGTATTTGGCCCATAGGATTCACTTAAATAAAACCTATTCTTGAAAATGGGCGAATGGATTCACTTAAATAAAACCTATTCTTGAAAATGGGTGAATGGAAGGTTGTAAGTCCTAATTTCAAGGGCTAAATTTACCTTTTTTACCCTCTCCCTTAAAATAAGGTGGGCTATTTGAGGTGATTTGTAAAAATGTACTATGATACAAAATATTCGCCCACTAAAAATTTAAAACCCCTTAATTTCGCCAAAGGGCGAACATTCGCCCCTAAAATTATCCTTGACCTTCGGCCTTTATTGGTTCCTCTTTTACTTACTTTGGGCAACCTTCTAGTCAATCAGGACAACCTTACATCCAACAAGGTCAACCTGGTGCCCAACAAGGTCACCGCTCTGGGCAAGTAGGTCATCCTCAGATTCAGCCAGGCCAACCTACTAACCAACCTGGTCCATCCTCTAGACAAGTGGGTTAGCCTCAAATCCAGCAAGGCCAACTAATTGTTCAGCCAACTCAACCATCTGGTCAGTCAAGACAGCCTTCAGTTCTGCAAGGTCAACCCATTACCCAGCAAGCTTAACCTTCTAGGAAAATGGGTCAACCTCAGCCTCAACTAGGCCAACCTACTACCCAGATGGGTCAACATAAGTTTATGTAAGGACATCCATCTGGACCCACTCAACTAGGCACTCAAATGCTCATTGTTTCTCAAGCTCCACCCAGTTTTCAGACCCAGCCTGGGCTCCAAACCTAATCCGGTCTCTAAACTCAAGTTGGCTTTCAAACCCAACCTGCCTATCAAATGCAGCCTGGACCCCAGGAATTGTTTGGAACCCAGTCACCATATGGTTTCTAGCGGCCCCAAGGGCAACCTCAAATTGCCCCATACCAAAATTATCAACAGCCATATGTTAATCCATATTAGAATTTTCAGTAACCATACGTTGCTCCTGTTGGTCAGGTTGGTAATCAGTGGGCTGCTGGTGGTCAAAACTAAGGGAAACCATCCGGTTACACTTATAATCCCTACAAACAAAACCCTTATGGGCCAAATCTGTCCGGGAAAAATCAATGGGGGCAACTGGGAACTGGATGGAACTCTAACGCTACTTCTTACCCATGGCCTTAGATATCCTTCAACCCTCAATTACCTTTTTTGGAGAAATTGGAACTACGAGATGTGTCCAAACTGACAAATTATCCTATTCTTCATAATCCGTATTGGCCACCAGTTCTGACTAAGATTCTCGGTGATTGTCCCAAATTCGACAATAATTCTGGAGAAGATCCCCAAGCTCATGTCATGACCTATCACCTATGGTGTTCATATAATTCATGGCTTGACGATTCCATCCAGCTCCATCTATTTCAACAGACTCTCACTGGCTCTGCCGCAAAATGGTATATTGAGCTAGCTTGCGGAACTTTTAAGGACTTTAACTCGCTTGCTATGGCATTTTTAACTCATTTTTAGTTTCCGATTCGATATGAAATGGGAACACACCTCCTGACATCCTTGAAACAGGACATGACCATGCATATCTCCGATCATATCCATGAATGGAGGAGGTGTCGTCGTCTAATTAAGTTCTGGATCCCCGATCAGCTTCTAACTGACTGGTTTACAACCTCGTTCATTGGTCCGATAGCCTGGAACATTGCTATGGGGGCATGTGTAACTAAAGAGCAAGCTATTGCGCGTGCTCAGTATCTTGACTTGGTTTACTCCCAGTCTGGTATGCTATATGATTATTTTCCTGATGCTCCGTGACCCAAAACTTCCAAAGCTCCGTCAACGATATGAAACGAGCGCACACCTCCTGACATCCTTGAAACAAGACATGAACACACATATCTCCGATCATATTCATGAATGGAGGAGGCGTCATCATCTAATTAAGTTCTGGATCCCTGATCAGCTTCTGATTGACTGGTTTACAACCTCGTTCATTGGTCAGATAGCCTGTGACATTGCTATGGGGGCATGTGTAACTAAAGAGCAAGCTATTGCGCGTGCTCAGTATCTTGACTTGGTTTACTTTTAGTCTGGTACGCTATATGATTATTTGCCTGATGCTTCGCGACCCAAAACTTCCAAAGCTCCATCAATGCCATCTGTTGATGGTGTCATTGGTTCCGTTAATGAATCCTCTAGAAAATATTCGAAAAACCCTGCGAAGAAAAATTCTACTGCTCCAAATGAAAATACTTCTTAGGCTCCACCCAATCCTGGTAAAACTTCTGAAGTTAATGTCGTCCAGTACACTGCGGCAAATAAAACTTAGAAAGGTAAGAATAAGGGAAAAGGAAATAATAAAGCCAATCAACCAAAGTAGGATCCCACTAAGCCTCCAGCCGAAGAAGGTGCGAAGTGCAAGCCTAAGTATCCTTGTTTCATCTGCGACGAGGATCACTATACTAAAGACTGGCATAGGCGGTCTGAGGTTAGTCGTTTGCTAAAAGGCACACTTGGGACCCCTGCTGTGCTCAAAGAGCCTTTTCCCTCGCAACAAACTAAAATGGTGGCTGATCAACCTTAATCCTCTTCCACCTTCGACTCTCAAGTCTTCATGGCTGGGACGATTCCCATCCATATCAATACACGGTCAAAAGAATATCCTTCACCTGTTGGGAAGGAAACTGAAGTCCCCTCCGGTATTCCTTCATCCAATACTGGTCCACTCCATATCGAGCAGCCTAGTACCGAGTCATTCATTCGACCTCCTCCCAAAGGAGTGCTCCAAAAGTCTTCCTACAACCCTAATGCTCATGCTGCATAGCATTATAACATCATTGAGGACTTAGCCAAGCTCCTTCTGCTATGTCCGCATTAGAAGTCCTTCAGAGCTGTCCCTCCCAGAGGAAGTCTTTGCTATCAGCCATTGGTGGCACTGACCTGGATGACTCGAATTTGATTACTTTTGACCTGGATAATCATGTACCGAGACTACCTCGCCAGATCTCCTTCCTCATTCAAGTCATCATCAACTCTAAGAATATTCACCGCACTGTCATTGATGAAGGCGCTTCCACTTGCATCATGTATGTTGCTTGTTGGAAGGCTATTGGTTCCCGACCCTGCGTCAGTCTCCCAACACCTTGGAAGCCTTCGATGGGAGAGATTCTCGTCCTTATGGTATCTTCTCACGTTTACCTATTACTCTGGAAGGGAAGAAAGTTGAATTTGAGATCGAAGTTGTCGATGCGAATATAACTTACAACCTCCTCTTAGGACGAAGCTGGACATATGCCATGCGAGTTGTGGCTTCATCTCTATTTCGTGTCCTTCATTTTACCCATCAAGAGAAAATTTTCACGATAGATTAATTACCCTTCTTTGCTTCTTCTTCTTCCTATGGCAACGTGCCTTTTGTGGAACATATCTCTGTTCCATACGAGAGTGTGGGTGCTGGACTTTTTAAAGGTCCTGCCCTCATGGGTTTTTTTTCACTCCTAACTCCCAACATCGCTCCCATAAATATGATTTCTATCCATTCTGATCCTTGGGTCCTTCCTCCCGTTGATCATGTAGGATCTTGGGGCGATGTCAAGCAGTTGAGTCCTACCAAGCTCAACAATGTCAAAATTGTTTCTGCCTCAGCTTCATCTTTTGAACCTGCTCCTTCGAGTAGGGCTCTCAACACGTATATACAATCCCCTTGGCTCGAAGATAGCACTTCTTCAGATCCCTTACAGGAAATTTTTCCTTCTAATGAAGCAATTATCGAGACTATATCTTTCGAGGAACCTCCTTGGTTTGATCATCACCATCATTCCTCGTTTCTCCCTAGCCATGGGACTATGATTACTTGTCTTGAGCAATTTGCTTCCTATGTCCCCTCCCAACCCCTTCAAACACCTATTCAAATCCATCAAGTTTTCTCTAAAGGAAACATGGGGAACATTACACAAACCATACCTATCGACATCTTTGTTAAACCAGGGGTTGTCGAGCATATTCACATCAGAGTAACCTCTACTCCGGAGGAGATTCAACTTTATACCGATCTTTTTTTAGAATTTCGTGACTTTTGCTTGGTCGTACGAAAAGATGCCTGGCATTGATCCTAGTATTGTGGTGCATGAAATACCTACGTATCCGGGTGCTAAACCTGTTCGACAATGTTTATGCCCTGTGCACCCCCGAAAGGCTGCAGCTATTAAAAGAGAAGTTGAAAAACTTCTTAAAGCTGGGTTTATTTACCCTATCTCGCTCACTAATTGGGTTTCTAATATTGTCCCTATGACAAAGAAGCAGGGCACTATTAGGGTTTGTGTTGACTACCGTGATATTAATCACGCCTATCCCAAAGATAGCTATCCTTTGCCTTTCATTGACCAGCTCATTGACGATTGTGCTGGAAGTGAGATTTATTCATTTATGGACGACTTTTTTGGTTACAACCAAATCAATATATCGCCAACGTATCAACACAAAACCACCTTCATCTTCCTGTGGGGTACCTTCACCTATAAGAAACTCCCTTTCGGTCTTAAAAATGTCGGTGCTACCTTCCAATATGAAATGTCTTATGTGTTTCATGATATTCGTCAAATTGTGCAGCCTTACTTGGATGACCTTTCAGCTCATTCATCAAAGTGCCATGACCATCCAAATCACCTCCGCAAAATTTTTCTTCACTATCGACACTACCATATCTATCTTAATCCACATAAATGTGTCTTCTACGTTGAATCTGGCAGAATTCTTAGGTTTTTCGTCTCCAAAGAGGGCATCCGCTTGGATCCCCTCAAGGTTGAAGCAATTTTGAATCTTCCTCCTCCTACTTCTTTGCAACAATTGCAGAGTTTGTAGGGTAAAGCAAATTTTTTACGCCATTTTATTCCAAACTATCCTAAAGTTGCCAAAGGCTCTACGCGGTTATTGAAGTGGGATACCTCCTTTGTTTGGGATGCCGCTACGCAAGAGTCATTTGAGCAGCTCAAGACACTCCTTGTTTTTGCTCCATTGTTACGTCGCCTGATTATCCCCGCGACTATACTCTTTATCTGGCCATTCCTGATAGCACCATCGGCATGGTTTTGGTTCAAGAAGATGATGATGGTACCAAGCATGTTGTCTATTATCTCAGCCGCAATTTACTTGACATGGAAACTCGATATGCCTATGTTGAAAAGCTTGTGTTGGCAGCCATTCATGCGGTCCAACGTTTCCGTCATTATATATTATTGCGTACAATGACGGTGATTTCTGACTGCAACCCGATGACGTACATCTTGTCACGTCAGTTGCTGGGGCGCAAATACTCCAAATGGATTGTCATCCTTCAAGAGTTTGATTTGGAATTTACTATGGCCAAGTCTAAGAAATCTCTTATTTTCACTGAATTACTTTGCTCGCTACCATCCACTACCGCACCCTCTCGATTCGAGGACCATATTCCAGACGAGTCTCTGTTCTTGATTAGCACCCTCGATCCCTGTTATGGGGACATTATTGTCTACCTTCAGACATACTCCTTTCGTCCTAATTTATCCAAGGATGCTCGGCGACGTATTCACCATCATTCTCAGCCTTATCGAATTATTGGGGACACCCTGTATCGTCTCAGCATTGACTCTGTTCTCCATCGTTGTCTGACGTTCGAGGAAGCCGAACGAGTTTTGAATGACTGCCACTCTGGTGCCTGTGGTGGTCATATGTCTGGGTATGCTACTACCCAAAAGATCCTCTGTGCTAGTTATTTTTGGCCATCTATTTTTAAGGATTTCATTCTCATTGTCCGCTCTTGTCATGTGTGCCAAATCTACCAAAGGAAGATGCATGCGCCTCTCTCTCCTTTACACCTTGTCATTACCGTCGGCCCTTTTTCCAAATGGGGCATTGATTATATGACCTGTAACCTTCGCTCAAGTGGGGGGCATGGGTATATCATCGTTGTCGTTGATTATTTCACGAAATGGGCCAAGGCGATGCCTACATTATCTAATGACAGTAAGATAGCGGCTCAGTTTTTATTCAATCATGTAATTTCTCGATTCAGAGTCCCTCAGGCTATTGTCATTGATCATGGTTCTCATTTTCATAATCATATGATGACTGAGTTAACAACCCGGCTGGGCTTGCATCATGATAGTTCGACGCCGTATTATCCTCAGGCCAATGGCCAAGTAGAATCTGTCAACAAAGTTTTGGTCACAATGATTCAGCGCACCATTAGCATGCACAAGTCTAACTAGAATTTGATGTTGTTTTCTACCTTATGAGCCTACTGTACTTCAGTGAAGGATGCCACCGAATTCACCCCGTTTCAATTGGTTTACGGTCTGGAGGCTACCATTCCGATTGAATGTGAGATCCATTCTCTTAAATTAGCTGTCGAATTACTCCCAAACACTACTCTGGTAGAAGAACGTCTTCTTTACCTAGAACAGTAGATGAGACTTGTCGACTAGCCTCTTTAGTCATTGAAACACAGAAGAAGAGAGTGAAAACTCACTTTGACCAAGATGTCACCCCTCGTTCTTTCGTTGAAGGAGACCTAGTCTTGCTCTATGATCAAGCAAATGATAAGTTGGGGTCAGGAAAATTAGAGCCTATGTGTCATGGGCCTTACATTGTGAAACACGTTTTGCAAAAAGGGGCCTATGAGTTGATCGATTATGAAAGGAATCCTCTAGATAAGCCCTGGAATGGGCTTTATCTTAAGAAATATTATGCATGAACTTTTTGCATCTACTATGTACATACGTGTGTTTGCAGTGTGTGTTTGCATGTGTGGCTTGGTGTGTAGGCATAATTGCCACTTATTGTGTCTTTTTACTTCTTGTGTAGATGTTTGGTACACCTTAAATTGGTTTCGCTGATGGTGCCTGCCGTAGTACCCAGAACCTTTCCTTTGCAGCATGGGTGATCTACGATCCTCACGGTGAGTTAGTAGACCTTCAAGGTGTTTGTCTTGGTTTCATCACAAACAATGTCGCTAAATATAGCGTTGTCATTGAATTACTGACCGAGGCTTTTAACCTCGATATTCATGCATTACTTGTGAATCTGGATTCTCTACTTGTTGTCCACCAACTTAATGGGCATTATTCCGTTAGAGATCCTCAGATTTTAAGGTTGTATTTACGTGTCAGATTATTGGAAAGAAATTTTGATTTTATCACATATCAACACATTCCAAAAAGATTAAACACATTAACTGATGCATTAGCGAATCATGTATTAGGAAGACATTTACGCAACATGTAATCAAGCATTGTATGAAAGCATTTAGGCACAGTAATAAACCATAAATAGGATATATATATATATATTGTGTGGCGCATCGAGGCACTCAAAAATAAGTGTGTATGTCAAAAATAGAGTCTGTGTTCACAATACATATGAGACACATGTCTCTCAAAAATAGCAGAAAATAAAGCCTAGGTGTCTACAGTGGTGGGTTTTGTTCCCTATATTAGACCACCATCTGCACTACTCATCTCAAGAGCCTATGTATCCTAGGTGTCACACCGACAGTATGTCTCTAATACTCCACTGGGACCTCCTCGATCCCCCTGTAATTTGGGATCCCATAAGTCGGACCCTCGAGGTTCCAGGCAATCTCCTCTTCTACATTGCCACCTAGGCGAGCTAGAGCTAGCTCTCTATTGCCCTCCCTCTGTGCCTCAAGAGCCAGTCCCACAGGTCTCTCTGGTCCCACATTTGCAAGTAACATAGACATGACAATTAAGACATATGCATGTGAAAATCCAAAAACAATATAAAAAACAAAACACATAAATAGTGTAGTGTTTGACCAAGTGTTTTACCTCCCTCATCCCACTACTCACCAGGTGGGAGCAGCATGTCAGTATCTCCTCGAAAATCTATGCCTGCATACGACCAATCCTCGACGATGATCTTCTGACGATCTAGCCACTCCCGAAACAATACTCCCCATGATACTAGTCGACCACCACCTCCTCGTGGCATCACATGTTCCCATCGGGTGATGCGAGTCTCTCGCAGTCCCAACACATACAGGTCCATATCCTGTAGCTGAAGTGATGGCACCCACTCTAGCATGAGCAGTATCAGAATGGATCCATATCCAAACTGTTTGGTCTCCCCTCATCGGCACTTAGTAAGTTGCCTCTTCATGTTAACGGACACTGCGTCAGCCCAATTGTACATGGTCGGAGTGAGGCAATCAAGGGCCAACTGCAGATGGGTCTTCGTTGCCTCATGTTATGCTTGAAAGCATGCTACTCTCGTAACCATAAATAGTACTGAGTGAAGGGTCAAATCCCCCACTGTCGGGATCTGCAATTTCCCACTAGTGGATGATTTGCGTGCACCTGGGCACACCTGCGCTATCAGCATATCAAGAGTCTTTTCGGTAGCCCGTACACCCTCCATAATTGGTCTCCCACCACGACAAGACAAACCAGTCAAGAAATATATGTTTTTCGCATCAAACTCAATATCCTTACCACGGATGATGAACTTCCCCTCTGTTAGGTTCCAGGAGCGAATCAGCAGCTCGAGCAAGTCTGGTTGTGCCCAAAGGTGTGGTGTAAGGAAATATTTCAATAATCCACAATCACGTAGGGCTCTTCTGCACTTAGGGTTGTTAAATTCATGCTCGTCATTGTCATCGTGGGCTCTCTCTCGCCATATGAATGCCATCATTGCCTTGCATTGAAGGAAAAAATAATTAGAATCTTTTTCATGAGCTTAAATGCACAATTTATAAAAAATTCAATATTTACGACATCGTCGCGACTGTTTTTCAAACAGTAGCAACGACTCAAAATAAGAGTTCATTTTTTCCTCGATTGTCGCGAAAGTACACCTATCTCTAGCGACGACCCTGACAGTGGTGTGTGCTAGCATGCTCGGTCGTCGCTAACTCGTGAGGGATTTCCGCAACGACCGCGATTTGAAACAAAAAACCCACTAAAATCCACCTATGGAATATGAAATTGAACTTAAAAACGATGGAAATGCAGTGCAAAAAATGGTTTACTTACTTGGTAGGAGTGTCACTCTTGAACATCGACACTTTTGCTTCTCGTCGGGTTGGGATATCCTCACATCGTCATTGGCCTCCCGGGGTTTTGGGTTGTCATTTTTCCTCATTCCATCTGATTCATGTTGTCTCCATCAGACCTCTGATCCCTTAATACCAAAATGCTGCCACATTCTGGAGTCGTGTCGCTGATATGTTCACGATTATAATCCTTCTGCAGTTCACACCCTTACTTCCTCTTCTGATGCTTTGTTTCACCATCTACCACTTGTTCCTTATCTTGCGTCATTGATGGGGAAAACATCATGACCCTCCTGCGACAGATCGTCTCCTGTCGACATCAGATCATTATCCAGGGGATTGATCTAGAGATCCCCTTCGGTACCTTGGAGATTCCATGCCTCAATGGCAAGTTCTTCACGCCTGACGAAAGACTTTCATCATTGGTCTTCGATTGGGTGACTCCACGAGTGTTCGACTTCAGCTCATTTTTCACACTCAGTGGATTGTACTGGACAGTACCTTGAGAGCCATTGGCATTATTGGTGGTTTCTCTCGCGCTTGTTAATGGTTTTCATTATTGACCGGTAATCAAGTGACTTTCTATCATGCTCGACCTCAACACATTTGTTTGCATGCTAGAATTTGTACTAAGATCGGTTAGGGTTTCAAGACCCTGAACTAAGATTACACATGTTCGGGCTGCGTGGATTGGTTCGTGATTACATACATGACTTGTTGATTGGATGGCTACAACCATACCCAAGTCTTCATGGATGGTCGTGACCATACCTTTGTCATTTTATATGGTCTTATCAATTGGGTGGTTGCGTCCATACCATAGACCAAATTTCATGTCTTTTTGATGGTTGCGCCCAGGCCTAGACTACATGTATTTTGCTATCAGAGATATCAGTTGTACTTGTGTCTGCAGGTTCTTCAAGGTGGTGTTCCATTTTGGTCATGGTTACGTAAAGAATTTCACCCCTCCCACTCTCTCGGGCTTCATATTTTAGGGGGCATCTGTTACACAGTAATTTGTCACTATCCTCATCTCAGTCCCTCTGCTATGTCATGTATCAAATAAACATGTTCATATCTTCCCACCTATGAAAAAAGGATAAACAATGCTCTTTGATGTTGAAGAACTGACCCTGTTCCCTAAGTTTCTACCTCATCGCGATTAAGCCATTAATATACACGACGATCGCTTGTCATGAATAGTCTCATCAGGACACCATCACAGGCGTACACCTTTTTCACACGAAGATTGAATTTTAGGGCCCGGCGCGAGTCCTCCAGCTATTTGTCACAACGATTGGTCTGAATGCATTGCCTCCTTGTGATGCTGTCGCTGAGACTTATTTCATGACTAGCGATGATACATATTTGGCGAATTTGTTCAAACAGTCAGCCTTCTAGATGTCTCTAGAACTGGTTGTTGGGTCAGTTTGGGTTGCCCTTCCTCGTCTAGGATGGTGGTTTCGTCTCTTATGCAACCTCCCTTGACGATAAGCTCCCTCTCCCTCATTTAATGCAGACTCCTTCTCCTATAAAATAACTCACCATTGCTATGATCTGCTAGTTCTCTAGTTGGGCAGTGTTGCTGGTTCTTTTGAGTTTAGTAGATAGCTTTGGTGTGAGTGTGACAAGTGTGGGATTGCTAATAATTTGGTAAGAGGTTGTGGAGTGCCTTAACCTTGTATTAAAGCTTGTGAGTGAGAGAGAGATATTGTCTATTTGGGAGACCCATCCTTAAGAGTGAACGCTTGAAGAAACATACTGGATGGACCCTCCGAAAAGACTTGTGACATCAAGACTTGGTTGTAAGCTTTGCTCTTGATTCATTTTAATACAATCAATGATGATTTCCTATATCTTGTGTACAATTTACTTGATCACTTATGATTTCTTGACCTTATAAGTAAATAGATCATTGTTGTTCTCGGTTATGTGCTTTGTTGTTTTCTTGTGGTGTTTCAGGTTGATTGCTCATCGAGGAGAAAGAAACGGAAGCTGGAGCGACGCAGCGGAACTTCATCAACCACCGATTTGAGGTAGGCCTCCAATGATGACTATTTAAGGGAATCGATTGTTATTTTGTCTTTTTTGTCACTAGACCCACTATAGGGCTAGAGGGGTTGTCTCTGTCTGCAGAGGGAACACTTTCCTACTTCACATAAGGTTAAGATCAACAAAACATCTCTTTCCAATATTAAAATTTGTCTCCAAAATGCACAGGAGAATATTGAGTTTTTGCAGTTTGAGACAAAATTACAACAAGAAGAGCTACAACATCGTAAGCATCATTCTGTTAGGAACATTGAGATAAACTCCCATCAATAGCAAGTCAATATTGTTGAAGTTCATTTAGATTTAGTACCCAATGAAGCAGTAGTTGTACATGTAGATGTAGAAGTTTAGTTTGCACTTCCCAAGCCCATCATCAGACCTTGGGAAGAGCTTGTTCACAACAAGAATAAAACATGTCTTGGATATGATAAGGAGGTTTCCTTTCATATTCCAGATTACTCAAAGCCCATCCAGTTCCAGAGTGCTAGATTCCTTTATGACAGTTCACCTTCAGCTATTCCAGATTCTGCTCCTCTTCCAAAACAACAACAACAAATTGTGAAATGCCAACACTGTGACTGAGTTGGCCATAGGAAAGATCATTGTTTTGATCTTCATCCATGTAAGCATTGTCATAAAATCAATCATTCTTCAAATAGATGCTTAAAAAACAAGCCTCCTGCAAGAAAAAAGATTCATCTTGGATGGATCGCTTCTTGGCAATGGGCTTCAACATCCAAGAATATATTTCAGTCATATGTCAGATTTTGTTCTAGAGTATTGGACAATTTTGCAGTTGAGTTTTCTCTATCATCTCACCTTGTATCTGACAGGGGGGGAAATGATGGTCATCTACAAGCTTCAAAGCCACATCAAGTGAGCCTGAGCCTATGAATAAGAAAATGAAATCTAATGTTTATCTTTCATGTTGCCTCCGCCATGTATGTGTTTAACAATTTCCATTTTCCCTTTTCGTAATTGAAAGGTTTGGTTGGCAAATTTATCTGCTTTTACATTATGAACTCGAAGAACATGGAAATATTCTCTCTTTGGATATCTTCCAAGAGTCTTATGATTCTGTTCAATAAATTCCCTAGGTGCTTATCTCTGCATGAAGTTTTATGTATGATGTATAATGATGAATGAGTCATTCAACATTTTGATGGTGGATACTTGAAGGGCTCTAGCTAGAATTAGGCCTTGGAGTAAACCATGCAACTTTGCTTGGTTGTTTGTCATTGATTCTAGACCTTAGGCATATGCTTTTTCCAAATTTCCTTTGGTGCTATACAAGACCCCGCACGCTCCCACCACCCCTATTTTTCCTTTCATATTAATATAGAATTTATTATTGATTAATATAAAAATGATTTATATTTTTCTCATAAATCAATTAAAAAATATTTGACATATTTTCATGGTCCAATTTAATTTGTATTTCTGTCTAATCCAATAATAAAATTTTCAAGAATAATGTGAATTTTTATTATTTGAAAAATATTTTTAAATACATAAATAGATTCAACACCAAAACAAACATTAAATACTTAAATTATATAAATTATAAATTCAAACTTATTAGTAAAAAAATTCTTATAAAATTAAAAATAAAAAGCCAAAAAATAAAAAACATCAAATAATTACATTACACATATTTCTATAACACACCACTTAAAACTAATCTAAATATATTATATGTATTTCTCTAACACACTTATCATTTCAAAACAAAATCTCCAAAATAATCTTGTGTATCATTACAAAACAAAATCTCCAAAATTTTTGGGTAAAACCAACCTAAAAAGTTAGAAACATCCGATAATTAAATTATGCATATTTCTATAATGAACCACATAGATAGCTGGATATTACCCAAGTGGGTTTTCCAAATATTTTATCATTTTGAATGGAGTCGTGGAATTACCTAGACGGTTAAAAGCCGTTGGAATCTGCAAAAAAGTTTTCAAAAAATCTTGTAGATACAGTGTTTGAAAAAAATTTCAAAAAATCTTGTAGATACAATGTTTGAATCATGTTTTTGATAGTGGAAATAGATTGAACATTATCAAAAACCTCTAAAACACCTAAAATTATGAAGTTTGACAACTTTTACTTAAATTTATAAAATTCCCTGCCACCAATTTTTTTTCAAAATATAAAAAGAATTTCGATAAGTTTTATGGGGAAAAAAGCATAATCGTTGGATTACGGCATTTTGAATGAACTGGATAACATGGCAACTGGTGTTTTCAAATATTTCATCATTTAAAAGGTTTCGAGATCAAATCTTTGAATGTGGAATGTTAACGCCGTTCATTTGCATGGATCCAAAGAAAATACTGGTAAGTAGCCCACCTGAGATAGGTATATCGACAAACTAAATTTCCAGAATAACAAAAAGAAAAATGTGCCACATGCAACTCACCCCAGAACTCCATTTGATCTGAAGAATTCATTTCAACAGGTGATATTGCAGAGCTAGCTCGATCGAGCAAACCACTCAATGTAAAAGACTAGGTTTTAGACATAATTTTGGAATCTAACTAAAGACGGTGTTTGGTATACATGTGTTGTTTTCGCATGAGTCAAGCATTGATGTTCGCAAACGAACCGCTCTCTGTAAGACAATTGCAAGGATGACTCATGACAAGTTGAAGTAACGTGCTGGCAATGGACGTGAGTGTTAGCTTTCCCAAAGGAGGGCTGGCGCCTGCTAAGTTGTTTGGTGCATAAGGGTTGCCTGAAGGTAATGATTGCACCCAAAGGTGTTTCATTACTGAATGGTGTTTTGGCTAAAGTTTTAATTGAGCAAATAGTTTTACACATGCCTTTAGATAGATTTTAGAATTATGATTAAATCGTGACGCATCGTATCTAAATTATTTCCTTGTTCTTGAATTTTTTCAGATCCAAACATAATGTTAAGTCTAAGTCAGATTAAGCCCCTCATGGGGAACAATTTCAAACAGTAGGAGGAAAAGTTGAAATTAGTCTTAGGGATCATGCAATTGGACACAGCACTGAGATTTGATCGCCCCAAGCCTAATAAAGAGAGTGAGGTAACTCCTCAAGAGAAGGCTGATATTGCTAGATGGGAGCATTCAGATCGCATGTGCATAATGGTGATGAAGCAAACGATCCATGAGACTTTTCGAGGCATCATACCTGATACAGAGACAGGCACTATTGAATACCTT
The DNA here is from genome assembly GCA_031772625.1 of Pinus tabuliformis. Classification (NCBI taxonomy): domain Eukaryota; kingdom Viridiplantae; phylum Streptophyta; class Pinopsida; order Pinales; family Pinaceae; genus Pinus; species Pinus tabuliformis. The sequence continues at coordinate 1,042,156,792 of CM062819.1, forward strand.
AAGGCCCTTGAAGAAAAATTCACAAAGAGTAAAAAGACTGATGTGAGTACACTCTTTGTGAAGTTGGCAACAATAAAATACAAGGGAAAAGAAGGGGTTAGAGAGCATGTTATTGAGATGACAAGACTGCAACGTGCCTTGAAAGGGCATAATTATGACATCTCTGATGAGGTTCTCATTGAGTTCATTTTTCTGTCTCTCCCGTCTAACTTTAGTCAATTCAAGATGACTTATAATTGTCAAAAAGAGACGTGGACACTACCTGAGTTTGAGGCTTGGTTGGTGCAGGAGGAAGAGAGATAGAAAATGACTAAGGGAGAAAGTGCTCATGTAGTAACATCTAATCCTAAGGGTAAAGGCAAGAAGCGCAAGTTTACTGCCAAGGAAAAGGGACCTACCAAGGTAGCTGCAAACAATGCCGCGCAGAAAAGCAAGAAGGAAGATACTTCTGCGAAAGCAGGAGAAAGGAACTGTTTTTTCTGCAAAGCGCCAGGACATACAAAGAAATTTTGCACCAACTATCATGCATGGTTGGCAAAGAAAGGTATGTCTCTTGCTTTGGTTTGTTCTGAAGTTAATTTAAGTTCTGTATCTAGATATACTTGGTGGATAGATTCAGGTGCAACGACTAACATCAGTATGTCGATGCAGGGTTGCCTAAGCCATCGCAAGCCAAGTGAGGCAGAGCGCTACGTTTACGTAGGAAATGGCAATAAAGTAGAAGTGGAAAGCATAGGAAAATTTAGATTATTATGTAAGACAGGATTTTATTTAAGTTTTGATGCTTTAGTGGTTCCATCTTTCAGAAGGAACCTAATTTCTATATCTTATTTGGACAAAAATGGTTATGTATGTTCATTTGGTAATGGAAATTTCAGTTTGTGTCAAGATTCTAAGCTTCTTGCTTCTGGTATCCTGTCTTCTTATGATAATCTTTATTTTCTAGATATAGACACTTCACATTCAGAGGCACTGCATATAGATAATAGAAAACGTAAATTAACTTGCGAGAAATCTGCAACATTATGGCACAAGCGATTAGGACATATCTCTATGAAAAGGATAGAACGTCTTGTGTCTAATGAAATTCTCCAACCTTTAGATTTTACAAACTTAAGTGATTGTGTAAATTGTATAAAGGGAAAACAAACTAATAAACGTAAGTATGATGCAAAAAGGTGTAATGATGTCTTAGAATTGATTCATACCGATATCTGTGGTCCTTTTCCAAAGGCTACAAGAAATGGTGACCGTTACTTTATCACATTCATAGATGATTATTCAAGATATGGTCATATTTACTTAATAAAAGAAAAGGCGGAAGCATTAGACGTGTTCATAAAGTTCAAAACGGAAGTTGAGTTACAACTTAACAAACGTATAAAGTCCATTCGTTCTGATCGTGGTGGTGAATACTACGGTCGTTATGATGGATCAGGAGAACAATGTCAAGGTCCCTTTGCAAAATACTTAGAGGAATGCAGAATTGTGCCTCAGTATACGTTGCCAGGTTCGCCTGCAATGAATGGTGTTGCTGAGCGACGAAATCGCACCCTTAAAGACATGGTGAGAAGTATGATTGCTCGTACAACTCTACCTGAGAATTTGTGGGGAGAAGCCTTAAAGACTGCAGCATACATACTTAATAGAGTGCCTACTAAAGCAGCTAACAAGACCCCTTACGAGTTATGGGTTGGGCGCAAGCCTAGCTTGAATCATTTGAGAGTTTGGGGATGTCCATGTGAAGCTAGGCCTTATAAGCCAAGCAAAAAGAAACTGGACGAAAGAACCGTTAGTTGTTACTTTATAGGCTATTCTGAACGATCTAGGGGGTTCAAATTCTATAATCCAACAGAACATACAGTTTTCGAGTCAGGAAGTGCAAAATTTTTTGAGGATAATGAGTTTGTGGGGGGAGATATGACAAAAGATAGTTTTTTTTTGAAGAAGAGACGAATGCGAATGAGACTATGGACCAAAGTCCTAGTTTTGTTCAAATTCCGATTGCGTTTAGAAATACATCTTTTGACAATGTGCAAACTTCATCATCCCAAACAACTCAGTTAGAAACTCAACAGGGAATAGAGAACACAAATGGACCTGAACCCAACCCAAAACCTCACATTGACATGACAAATGTTGATGGCCTAGGGCCTGTGGGAGATTCAGAAGTTGGTAATGATGTTCTTCCTCCTGTTGAAGATCAAGTTGTAAATGAACCTCAAGAAAATCTAGAGCCTGTGCCAATTAGGAGATCTACTAGAGAGAAAAGATCTACACAATCAAAGGATTATGCATATCTTCAAGAACATGAGTTTGACATTGGCATGTTTGAAAATGATCCTGTTAATATCAAACAAGCTGTGGAAAGCTCTAACTCTCAAATGTGGATTAATGCCATGAATGAAGAGATGAAATCTATGTATGACAATGACGTTTGGGATATCGTTCCGTTGCCTAAAGACAAGAAACCCGTTGGTTGCAAATGGATATTTAAGACTAAGCGGGATTCTAAAGGCAATGTTGAAAAATACAAGGCACGTCTTGTTGCGAAAGGTTTCACACAGAAAGAAGGCATTGATTATAAAGAGACTTTCTCTCCAGTTTCATCGAAAGACTCTTTAAGGATTATATTGGCGCTTGTAGCACATTATGATTTAGAACTTCATCAGATGGATGTAAAGACGGCGTTTCTCAATGGTGACATTGATGAAACGATCTATATGAAGCAGCCAGAAAACTTTGTATCAGGTGATGCAGGGTCTATGGTTTGCAGACTTAAGAAATCTATCTATGGGCTAAAACAAGCATCTCGACAATGGTATTATAAGTTTCACCAAGTTATTAGCTCATTTGGTTTTGAGTCTAACATAGTAGATGAATGTATATACCTTAAGTTCTGTGGGAGTAAATTTATTTTCTTGGTTTTATATGTAGATGACATATTGCTTGCTAGTAACGATAAGGACATGTTGCATCAAACTAAGAATTTTTTATTTAAGAACTTTGAAATGAAAGATCTTGGTGATGCATCATTTGTTCTAGGGATTGAAATACTTAGAGATAGATCTCAAGGTATTCTGAGGTTATCCCAGAGGAACTATATCGATAAGATTCTAACAAGATTTGGCATGCAAAACAGCAAACCAGGAGATACCCCTATATCAAAAGGAGATAAGTTTAGTCTGAAACAATGTCCCCAAACTGACTTAGATAAAAACCTCATGAAAGATATTCCCTATGCCTCAGCCGTGGGTAGCATCATGTATGCACAAGTATGCACGCGTCTGGATATTGCGTTCATTACCGGAATGCTAGGGAGATATTTAAGTAACCCAGGTATGGAACACTGGAAGGCAGCCAAGCGAGTGTTGAGATACCTAAAGAGAACAAGGGACTATATGCTCACGTATCGGAGATCGGAACAGCTCGAGGTCATTGGATACACCGATTCTGATTTTGGAGGATGTGTCGACAGCATGAAGTCAACATCAGGATACATCTTTATGATGGCAGGTGGTGTTGTGTCATGGAAGAGCGCTAAACAGTCATTGGTAGCCTCCTCCACTATGGCAGCTGAATTTGTTGCATGTTTTGAAGCATCTAATCATGGCGTATGGCTGAAGAACTTCGTCACAAGTCTGAAAATTGTGGATTCTATTCAGAAACCACTCAAATTATTATGTGACAACAATTCAGCAGTGTTATACGCATCCAACAACCGAAGTTCGTCAAAGTCGAAGTACATTGACATTAAGTTTTTGGTTGTAAAAGAGAGAGTGCAGAATAATGAATTATGTATAAAACACATAGGTACAGACTCCATGATTGCGGATCCTCTTACTAAAGGATTACCACCCAAGAAGTTTCACCAACATGTTGCTTGTATGGGTGTAATATCTGTTTAGGATAATTAGAAAAATGTGGGAGTCTGAATATGTTTTAAGTTCTGTTTTTTTGATGTTCTATGTAATGCAATTGTAAACAATTTTTGATGATATATACAAGTTGCATTCAGTTTCAGTTTCATTTCTTTCTTTAAAGTTTAAATTTTTGGCCTCATACAGTAAAGTAAAGGTGACTCAATTAGAAATAGGCACGTCTAATCACACTTACGTGTAATTTCTAAACTATATGTCCAAATCAGATTCATGTCATTCAGTTATGTTGGCAGCGTGATTTATGTCAGTTTAGTTGCGAATAAATGTGACAAATGCCGCTTAAGTCCTTTGTTAGCATAATTGATGGACGGAATTGTTTAAGAAATACGATAAGTAAAGACAGAAAAGTTGCATGCAATAAAGTTAAGGACATATAATCAAAAGGTTGCACTTGTCCATGTGGGAGATTGTTGGATTTAGAGACATCTAATTGCAATAATTAAGTTGGACATACGTGCATCATGATTATGATGTCAATTACTGTCAGCAAGATTACATTCATATGCCAAATAATGTGATTAATTAAGTCATGGCATTAAACGTATTTAAAAATAAGGATTTGGATACAAATACATGTAGATTAATGTTAATCAATTATAATTGTTAATGGACCGATTATAATTGATTAAAAATAATAGCAGTAATAAATTTGAGCTGAATAAGGAAATCAGAATCTATTCTGATTGATTGATTGATTGATTTCAATCAATCTGAAATTTCAGACAGACTTGTTTCAGCTAAATTTTAGGCTGCCCTAGGATTGGGGTTTTGCACTGCTATAAAAGGTCTGAGTCTCCAAGGCTTGCAATCACTCAGAAAAATTGTCTGCTCCATTGAGGACTAGGTACTCTGTCATTTAGAGAAAAGGATTGCAAGCTCTTGGAAGGATTCAAGAGCCAACAACTCAAGCAAAGACCTGAAGCATTTGAAGATGGAAAGTAAGTTCCGCTGTGCATTATTTTTTTAATTTCTTACAAAGGAGTAGATCTTGGTTAAGAGTTTAAAGTAATTAGGAAAACTCAGAAATTAAATCTAACAAACCCTCCTTCAGCTGCTAGGGACTCCGGGTTTATAAAGCATTAAGTTTGGTGTCTTTTAAGTTACATTCTTGTGTTCTCTGGCTTTCTTTTAATTTATACGCCACGTAGATGCTTATCTCGTGAATCCGTCCACGTCAGGGGAGATTAGTCCCAACACCAAGTTCAACTAAATGGCAAGAGCTCACTCGTTTGACCAAGGCGTGATACAAGTTAGATATTTTAAAAGTCAAGAAAGACTTTGCATCATTAAAACACTTAAAAAAACCTATATGCCTATGGTGAGCGTAAAAACACATTCACGACAATTGCGCCACTCTCACTGTCCTCCCAAATGGAACAGATCATAATACATACCTCTTCCTCTCGCACACCATTGAAGGACTCAACTCTTTTGGCACTCATATGTACTACGGGCAGGTGCAGAAACATGATGGGGCCATATTTATCGGTGAGATTTTTGAGAGCACGGTGAGGACACACATTCAATTAATGAAGATTCCCAACTATTGACCAAGGATAGGTCCTAGAGGCAATATATTGTCATTTCTTATGCTGCAATACCTACCTAGAAGAAGAAAACAAGAATCACGAATCCAATCACTATTGCACTTAATATTACACAGTCAGAGTTCAAATTTACTCATAAAGCAACATGTCGAACTCTCGACTATGAGAGTTCAAATTAGCAACATGTCGAATCGTCTGGGCTGTCAGAGTTCAAATTAGAAACATGTCGAACCGTGTGGACCGGTAAGAGCTAACCAGCTTACTATCGGTCATTTAATGCACCCGATAGCAGCCTCACCCTACATGGCATATATAACGTGACAATCCTTAGGCCGGGAAAGATCTCGAGTTTCCACTGGAAAATACCGACCAGAAGTGCCTGCCTCTTGTTATTTTTTGTACGCAGTGACATTACTACAGTACGTCTAATTTATTAGTGCATACTTCCATGTGGAATCTAAATTTTAAATTTTCAACTTGGCGTGCCGTCCCTTCAGTGTCTCTATTTGAAATTTGAATTTGGATTTTGTGCGCGCGTACATGAATGCCCATGCCTCAGAGGTTGGCTTCCTTGTGTGTTTCTTCCTCTTTTGGGCTGGGTGCTGCTGGACGATGGCCTTGCTTTGCTTTTCTTGTGCAAATCTCACATCTCATTGAAATTTTTAGTAAGATAGAATTGGCAACAGCCCCTATCAGCGATGGGATCGTATGATAGGAAATACGAACTAGACGTGCCTGCCTCTTGATATTTTTTGCATGCAATGACAGTACTACAGTACCTCTAATTTATTATTGCATATTCCCATGTGAAATCTAAATTTTGAATTTTCAACCTGCCGCGCCACTGGCCTATCGTCCCTTCAGTGTCTCTATTTGAAATTTGAATTTGGATTGTGTGCCTACTTACATGAATGCCCATGCCTTGGAGGTTGGCTTCTTGGTGTGTTTCTTCTTCTTTGGGCTGGGTGCCGCTGGACGATGGCCTGGCCTTGCTTTGCTTTGCTTGTGCAAATCCTCACATCTCATTGAAATTTTTAGTGAGATAGAATTGGCAACATCAACAGGAATGTTCCCTCCTGTTATTTCAACAGCCCCTATCAACGATGGGATCGCATGAGTGGTAGGATTCATTTGGCAGGTTTCAAAACTCACAAGAATCAAACAATGAAAGAGTGTAAAGCATTGTTTACTCTACAAATTGCTCATCAATTAAAACTGGTAGCAAATCAAATTTATCAAATCAATTTTACTCATTTATTTTTTTGGAATTATATGTTGCTAACTCTCTCTCTCATTTTCCTATAATAATCCTATTTACTCATTTTTTTTTGTCGTCCAGCAAGATATTTTGATAGAGCAGCAAAGGTTAGAGCAACGAATGCAATGAGCCGTGGATATGGGGCGCACATCATTCTACAGGGTCACATACATCTTTTCCAAAGAGTTAAGTTCTTTTGCGATCTACAGTTCAGGCAATTGCGATAGATCTAGGTCGGTGCGAGTAGTGAACCAATTCCGGTTCCCGAATCACCCACTCGGATGTGAAGCACCAGCAACAGATGAAACGAATTAGACAGTGTCTGACAGGAAGCCAGAGGAAAATGGAATAAATTAGATTATTTTGGTTATTAGACTAATTAATTAATGGATAAGATACTGGTCTATGAAACCAGAGATTCTGGGTTCCATCCGCAATATGGTCGTTTGTTCCAATTTCACCTTTCATGTTGTTTAATTGCTTCGGATCTTTCATCGATTGGTAATGCTTATATTTCCAAATCGACCTTCGAACAATGGTTAATACAAAATATTATTCTTGGTAATCAGTTTCAAAACTTTTGAAAGATTCTTGATGATGAGAGCAGAGTCTCATTGGAGGAACAAGAAGTTCAGATAAACAAACTATAATTAGTCTTTTTTTTGTCTTCATTTGAGTAGATGGTGAAGTTCAAATTTCCAATTCATTTATTTATTTATTATTAGATTAAATATCTTTTTTATCGTGAACTTTTTCCTAATATTTAGTTACATTATTTTTACCTGAGTAGATGGTGAATCACACTGAATTTTAGTTATATAGTTATTTTTGTTTTAAGATTTTACACATGGTATATATAATTAGTTTTCTTATAAATTAGTTAGAAAAGAATTTGCTACTAGAGGAATAATTTCTCGAAGAGAATGCAACTATATTTTCTAAAAATGTAATGAGTGTTACTTTGGTCTCTACTCTTGTTTTTCTTGTTTTTGATTTAGTGATGGATATAATGTGTATGTTGGTTTTTGAGGTAAAGAATATATTCCATTTTCAACTAAGATAGTGATGCAAACACTTAAGAGTTCATTTTTCAACTAAAATATTGAATATATTTTTTTTACAAAAAAATATTATGAACATTCATAAAAATAAATATCTGGAATAGATAATGTCAACATTATGTGCTTTCTCTTTAACGACATGCAAAAAAGTATGGTTATTGATTTTTCTCAATAATTTCTACATGCAAAATAATTACATTCAACAATATTGGCATCCATGGTGAGAGTCAATGTTTTTTAATTACATTCTTTGTAGGACTCATGCAGTGAGAAGCACCAACACTTTGATTACTGTTTTTTAATGACAGAAACGTTATTGCATTTTCACAATAGCTTTTATGTGCCAAATTATTACATTCAACAATATTAACATTCAATGTGAAAGTCAATGTTTCTTTAGTTACATTCTATGTATGACTCGAGTAGTGAGAAGCATCAACATTTTAATTTGGGTTATTTGACATTATTTTATATTCCACCAAAGATTGAAACACATTAAGAATATAGTCAAAGAATTTCACGAATTCTAAATTTAAATGATATTTACAAATTTAAAGCACTTAAAATTTCAACTATGGGTAACAAAATTTACCTATAATATTATATTATTGCTTTCTTTCATGTGAATGGATTTTAAAACATGGAATGGAATTTGTCAACGCACATGTTAAAAGTATTTACTCATTGTCCAAAAAAAAATTCCATAAACATCTATCAATAGGTGTGAAATCATATTAGCACACTAAAATTGTGATTATAGACACTGAATGATGTGAATGGATTTTAAAACATGGAAATGAACTTTTTCAATGCACATGTTAAAAGTATTTACTCATTGTCCAAAAAAAAATTCCATAAACATCTATTAATAGGTGAAATCATATTAGCACACTAAAATTGTGATTATAGACACTCAATATTGATTAAGAGAAGTATTAATTGTTTCTTAACCAGTGTTTTTCTTAAAATATCAATTAAGTGAAATTTGTCAAGGGAAAAAATTAAATTAAATTAAACGCTAAAATTGTGATTATAAACATTGAATGTTTATTAAGAGATGTATTAAATGTCTCTTAACTAATGTTTTTCTTAAAATATCAATTAAGTGAAATTTGTGAAGGGCAAAAATTAAATAAAATAAAATAATCACAATAACCAATAAAAATTTACAAATTGCTACAATTTTCATTAACTTTATATATATATATATATATATATATATATATATATATAGAGAGAGAGAGAGAGAGAGAGAGAGAGAGAGAGAGAGAGAAAATATCAAAAATCCATAATCAAATGTAGTAATGAGTATATTCAATATCTGATTTTCTTATCTCTGAAATAAAAATTGTCATTCTTTTTTTCCAAAAAAAAGTAGTTGATGTAGAATTTCAGTCCCTAAATCCAAAATATGCATGAAGTAGTTGTTACATATAAGTTGTAGAAAATAAGATTATGATTTACTTTTGTATGACATTAGAATGCAAAAGTATTATGGTGTAGATTTTTTTTAACTAATTCCAATTTATTATAAAACAATTACACTTTAGAAATTCAACCATAAAAGCACAAGGATAGTAGAGATCACAATGCACAAAGAAAACACATTTACCCTAAAAAATCTCACTTGGGGAAAAACCCAACAACATTTAATGTAGTTAGTCAACTATGAGATTAAATTGTCCAACAAGCTATGGTCAAACTTGGTCAAAGAACTCTCTATAGTAAAGTCAAACTTTTGCCCTTTTTTGACCCCTTTTTACTTGCCTAGGCTGAATTTTGGCCTCCCATAATATGCCTAGAATTTGGGCCTCCCTAGAATATGGCACCTGAAAACTACCTTGACGAGGTCGAATGCTCTTTATATACTGTTTTGCCTTTGTGAATGGGCGTCTCTACATTGGGCCGACTTGACTTGAGGGAGGGTCAGCTTGACTAGTTTGAAGCTAAAACTTCAAAATTCGAATTCTGAAATTTCCTTTTAAATCTAACATGAAGAACATGTCTCATGTTAATTATTCAATGGACTAATCAATTAAAATGAATATTTTTAACTCAATATTCAAAATTTAAGTGACCATGGCTACACAAATTCATTATATATAAAAAAAACCAATAGACTTTCATATCAATAACACCATTCTCTAGAGAAGACCTTGTGAATAATATAGTCCATGTATCCCATGTAGCATATGTTATAAAGACATTCCAAAACAATATAAATTACATATATGTTCACTACAACTTAAAGAGAAATATGTTAGTTCTGATTATGGAAATAAAAACAAAAAGGTCCTCATTCTGCAAAAACATACTCATGGAAAGTGGATTTTCCCGGTCGCATGATAATTGTCATTGATGAAAGTAGAGTAGACGATCTTCTCAGGATGATATCTATGTCCAACTTTAGATAGAGCATCAACAATTCCATTATGTTCTTGGAAAATATGGGTGAATGTCAACCCACCAAACAAGCCAATCATGTTCCTAATCATTTTCATCCAATAGGAAAACATAGGAGGATCAAATGAAATCTTCTCCACATCCCATTTAATAATTGCTTTGGAGACACCAAATACATCAATCACCTTAATGGATAACCATTTAGTGCAATATAATACACCCCAGAGTGCAATGATCTCCACCTTGGTGTTGGAGCCCACCCCACTATTCCAACAAAAGTAAAAGTATTGACTAGACTTTAAAATAATGTATGCCCCACTACGAAATATATTCATATTTGCAGCGCTGTCGAAAAACCCTTCCGAGTATCTGCACTAGATATCCACAAGTTTTGCAAACAAACTAGTATTCCATACTAGGTAGTTTATTGAGCCTTCCATACTAGTTTGTTTGTAAAACTTGATAAACTATCTAAAGTCCTGAAAAGGAAGAGACCAATATTGTGTTATAGTTTTTATTTGCAGCTGCAACCAATGTTCTTTGAGGAAGTGAGCATAAGATTTTGATGGTTTCCTGTGTTAAAAATAACAGCAAGAAATCCTAATTTAATTTGTCCTTGAATTAAATTAGGAATTAAATCGAAATTCTATTTTCATAGAAAATAGTTAACTAAGTTAATTTGACTTACTTGGCTTAGAAAATTTAAGTTGGAAGTCTATCTAGAGTCATGTATAGTGATTCCTAAATTTGAGGGGTCCAAGTTGAGTTATTTTGAGCTGTAATTATTTAATTCAGATTAACTGATTTAAATTCAATTAAACTAGTTCAAAGAGTTGAAGGAACTAGTAGGAGGTCTAGTAGTAGGGATCAACTTCAGTGCAGCTTCACAACTCCACCAATTAACAGCGTAGGCAGAGGAGGTCACCAGAGAGGAACACTAGCTACATGGCTCTGATGAGCGAGAGAGTAGAGATTGAGTCATCCTCTTTTGAGGAAGCAGTGTAGCAACTAGTTTGGGGGTTGATGCCATGGTTAAGAAGTATGACTCAATTATCAACAACAATGTTTGGGAAGTGGTCCCAAGACCGACATACAAGTCATTGGTGAGTTTGACATGAATTTACAAGGTAAAACAAGCAGTTGATGGTAGTGTGGAGAAACACAAGACCAAGTTTGTGGTGATAGGGTTCTCTCAGGTGGAGGGGATTGATTATGATGATACTTTTGCTCCAGTATCAAGGTACTCATCAATCAGATCCATTCTAGCACTGCCAGTGTAGATGATATGGAAGATACATTAGATGGATGTAAAGACAACATTCCTCAATGACATGATTGAGGAAGAGGTGTATATTGAGCAGCATGAAGGATTTGAGACCTCCAACAGAGAGTCACATGTGTGTAGACTCAAGCGAGTGTTGTATGGACTGAAACAAACACCTCGTCCTTGATACACCAAGATCGATAGCTATTTCACCAGGATAGGCTTCACCAAAAGTGAAGCAGATGTGAACCTTTACCATGTTGTGGTTGAAGATAAATTGTTGATTATTGTTTTATATGTCGAAGATTTGATTATGACAGGTGATGATAAGTTGATCAAGTCTTGCAGAGAGGATCGTGCAAGAGAGTTCGAAATGAAGGACTTGGGGCTCATGCACTACTTTCTGGGGATAGAAGTATGGCAAGGAGATGAGGAAGTGTTTGTCTCTTAGGGAAAGTATGCCAACGAGATACTGAAGAAGTTCCACATGGAGAGCAGTAAACCCATGGAGACTCCTCTAGCTGGTAACTAGAGGAAGGAGGATGTTACTTCAGGTGAAGTGGTGGAGGCTACTATTTATAGACATCCTGTGGCTTCACTCATGTATTTAGTGAACACATGGGCATACATGTGTTATGCTGTTAACCAGCTTAGTCAAGCTATGGTTAAGCCTACCAAATTGTATTAGAAGGTAGCCAAGCATGTGTTGAGATACCTCAAAGGCACCACTCAGTTTGGTCTTTGGTAGAGATGGATAGAGGGAGTGAAGCTTTAAGGATTCACTAATGCAGATTGGGTAGGAAGTCCATCCGACATGAAGAGAACATCAGGTGGGATATTGAGTATTGGGTCAGAAATTGTTTCTTGCTACAAGAAGAAACAAATATCAATTGCACTCAGTTGAGTAGAAGAAAAGTACATTGATGTCAGTCAAACATATTGTGAAGCTATCTAGATGAGGACGATTCTAGTTGGTTTTTTTTTTCAACAAAAGAATCCAACATTGATTTATTATGACAATCAGAGTTGTATCAAACTCTCTGAGGATCCATTTTTTCATGATCGGTCTAGACATATTGATATCCAGTATCATCACCTTCGAGATTGTGTGTAGGGGAGAATCATGTTGCTGGAGTACATTCCCACAGAGAACAGGATGCATATATTTTGACAAAGGCATTGTCAAGATGAAAATTTGAGTTTCACGGAGGCAGGATCGGGGTAGCAGATAATCCCTTTCTTGTTGAGAGGGAGTGTTAAAAATAGCAACAAGAAATCCTAATTTAATTTGTCCTTGAATTAAATCTAAATTCTATTCTCATAACAACTTGTAATAGTTAATTATGTTAATTTGACTTAGTTGGCTCAATAAGTTCGAGTTTGAATTCTATCTAGAGTCATGTAGAGTGATTCCTAAATTTTAGGGGCCTAAGTTGAGTTCTTTTGAGTTTTCATTATTTAATTCAGTTTAACTGAGTTAAATTCAGTTAAACTAGTTCAAACAGTTGGAGGAACTAGTAGGAGGTCTTGTAGTGGGGATCAACTTTATTGCAACTTCACTGGTCCACCAGTTACTTGAAGATTCACTCATAAATAACTCATGCATGTTAGTTCAGAGGAAGACATAGTTGAGATTAGAGTATAGGGAAAACATACTATCCGAAGCCATTAAACAACATGAATGGTGAAATTGGAACAAACGACCATATTGCGGATGGAACCCAACATCTATGGTTTCATAGACCAACGTCTTATCCATTAATTAATTAGTCTAATAACCAAAAAATTCTAATTTATTCCATTTGCCTCTGGCTTCCTATCAGACGTTGTCTCATTCGTTTCATCTGTTGCTGGTGCTTCACTTCCGAGTGGGTTCTAACCTGCTAACTTTGATTCGGAACTGGAATTGGTCGATCTAGATCTATCGCAATTGCCTAACTATAGATCGCAAAAGAACTCTTTGGAAAAGATGTATGTGACCTTGTAGAACGATGTGCGCCCCATATCCATGGCTCATTGCGTTCGTTGCTCTAGCCTTTGCTGCTCTATCAAAATATCTCGTTGGACGACAAAAAAATTAGTGAATAGGATTATTATAGGAAAATGAGAGAGAGAGTTAGCAACATATAATTCCAAAAAATTAAATGAGTTAAACTGATTTGATAAATCTGATGCTACCAGTTTTAATTGATGAGCAATTTGTAGAAGGGCCAAAGTTTGTTGCCTGGATTTGATCATTCATCCACTACATAATGAGATATAAGTCTCTCGAAACCTGCAAGTCAAGAAATTTTGAATTTTTTTCCATTGCACATTAAGGAGAGTAAACAGAGCTTTACACTCTTTCATTGTTTGATTCTTCTGAGTTTTGAAACCTGCCAAATGAGTCCTACCACTCATGCGATCCCATCGTTGATAGGGGCTGTTGAAATAACAGGAGGGAACATTCTTGTTGATGTTGCCAATTCTTTCTCACTAAAAATTTCAATGAGATGTGAGGATTTGCACAAGAAAAGCAAAGCAAGGCCATCGTCCAGCAACACCCAGCCCAAAAGAGGAAGAAACACACTAGGAAGCCAACCTCTGAGGCATGGGAATTCATGTACGCGCGCACAAAATCCAAATTCAAATTTCAAATAAAGACATGAAGGGACGATAGGCCAGTAGCGCGGTAGGTTGAAATTTCAAAATTTAGATTTCACATGGGAGTAAGCAATACTAAATTAAACGTATTGTAGTACTGTCATTGCGGGCAAAAAATATCAATGGGCAGGCACCTCTTGTCGGTATTTCCCGGTGGAGACTGGAGACCTTTCCTGGTCGGAGGACTATCACGTTATATATGCCATGTATGTATGGTGAGGTTGCTATGGGGTGCATTAAATGCTCGATAGCAAGTTGGTTAGCTCTTGCCCTATCTTAAGTGGGCTACTTACGAGTGTTTTCTTTGGATCCATGCAAATGAAGGGCGTTAACATCCCACATTCATGGATTTGATCTCGAAACCTTTTAAATGATGAAATATTTGAAAACACCACTTTCCATATTATCCAGTTCATTCAAAATGCCGTAATCCAACGATTATGCTTTTTTCCCCATAAAAGTTATCAAAATTCTTGTCATGTTTTGAAAAAAAATTGGTGGCAAGGAATTTTATAATTTTAAGTAAAAGTTGTCAAAATTCATAATTATAGGTGTTTTAGAGGTTTTTGATAGTGCTCATTCTATTTCCATTATCAAAAACATGATTCAAACATTGTATCTACAAGATTTTTTGAAATTTTTTTCAAACACTTTATCTACAATATTTTTTGAAAAAAAAAATTCCTGGATTCCAGCAACTTTTAACCGTCTAGGTAATTCCACGACTCCATTCAAAATGATAAAATATTTCAAAAATCCACTTGAGTAATATCCAACCATCTATGTGGTTCATTATAGAAATATGCATAATTTAATTATCGAATGTTTTTAATTTTTTAGGTTGGTTTTACCTTAAAATTTTGGAGATTTTGTTTTGTAATGATACACAAGATTATTTTGGAGATTTTGTTTTGGAATGATAAGTGTGTTAGAGAAATACATATAATATATTTAGATTAGTTTTAAGTGGTGTGTTATAGAAATATGTGTAATATAATTATTTGATGTTTTTAATTTCTTGGCTTTTTTTTTTTTTTAAGATTTTTTTTAATAATAAATTTGAATTTATAATTTATATAATTTAAGTATTTAATGCTTGTTTTGGTGTTGAATCTATTTATGTATTTAAAAATAATTTTCAAATAAAAAAATTCACATTATTCTTGAAAATTTTATTATTGGATTACACAGAAATACAAATTAAATTGGACCATGAAAACATGTCAAATATTTTTTAATTGATTTATGAGAAAAATATAAATCATTTTTATATTAATCAATAATAAATTATATATTAATATGAAAGGAAAAATAGGGGTGACGGGAGCGTGTGGGGTCTTGTATAGCACTAAAGGAAATTTGGAAAAGCATATGCCTAAGGTCTAGAATCAATGACAAATAACCAAGAAAAGTTGCATGGTTTACTCCAAGGCCTAATTCTAGCTAGAGCCCTTCAAGTATCCACCATCAAAATACTGAATGACTCCCTCATCATTATACATCATACAGAATACTTCACACAGAGATAAGCACCTAGGGAATTTATTAAACAGAATTAGAAGACTCTTGGAAGATATCCAAAGAGAGAATATTTCAACGTTCTTCGAGTTCATAATGTAAAAGCAGATAAATTTGCCAACCAAACCTTTCAATTATGAGAAGGGAAAATGGAAAATGTTAAACACATACATGGCAGAGGCAACATGAAAGATAAACATTAGATTTCATTTTCTTATTCACAATGATACATATTTATAATACATAGGAATGACCCTTGGTTTCATATTCCAAGTGGTCCCTTGGACTCCCTTTGGCTATTTAGCTTCCACACCAACCCTTAGAGGATTAGGTGTCCAACATTCTTCCCCTTAATCCGAAGGGTTATGTATGAGTCCAAGAAGAGAGTTGTAATACAAAATGTGCAAAAATGCATGGTAACACTAGGTTGAATGTGCTCTCTGAAATGTTGGTATAAAGGGAGGTGGTTTAAGGATGACCACCAACATTGCAATGCTTAGTGCAGTTCCCGGAACTCTTCCAAATCTGGCATGAAGCTGAGGTATTCTGCTAGAGGAAGTGCTCCTAATGTTTTGAAGAAGGAAACCTTCAACCTTGAAAGGGAGGTCTCACCCCGCATAAAAGGGATAACCTCATCCTGGAAAGGGAGGTCTCAACCTGTGATGGTTTAAGGATTACCACCAACTCTGGAATGCTTAATGCAATTCCTGGAACTCTTTCAAAACTGGCAAGAAGCTGAAGTCTGCTGCTAGAGGAAGTGTCCTCAATTCTTTGAAGAGGCATCACCAACTGAAGGCATGCTCAGGGGCATCTTTGTCTCTAGCTACAACTCTGAATTTGGTATGGCAAGTTGTGGCTCAGGCTCACTTGATGTGGCTTTGTAGCTTTTAGATGACCATCATTTCCCACCCTTTCAGATATAAGGTGAGATGATGAAGAAAACTCAACTGCAAAATTGTCCAATACTCTAGAACAAAATCTAACATATGACTGAAATATATTCTTGGATGTTGAAGCCCATTGCCAAGAAGTGATCCTTCCAAGATGAATCTTTGTTCTTGCAGGAGGATTTTTTTTTAAGCATCTATTTGAAGAATGATTGGTTTTATGACAATGCTTACATGGATGAATATTAAAACAATGATCTTTCATATAGCCAACTCAGTCACAGTGTTGGAATTTCACAATCTGTTGTTGTTGCTGTGGAAGAGGAGCAGAATCTGGAACAGCTGAAGGTGAACTGTCATGAAGGAATCTAGCACTCTGAAACTGGATGGGCTTTGAGTAATCTGGAATATGAAAGGAAACCTCCTTATCATATCCAAGACATTTTCTATTCTTGTTGTGAGCAAGTTCTTCCCAAGGTCTGATGATGGGCTTGGGAAGTGCAAACTAAACTTTTGCATCTGCATGTACAACTACTACTTCATTGGGTACTAAATCTAAATGAACTTCAACAATATTGACTTGCTGTTGATGGGAGTTTATCTCAATGTTCTTAACAGAATGATGCTTTACAAATGATTTTTCGACGAAGATCACATGAGACATCATTTGTCGACGCGTTTTGAACCAACCAGTGTGGTTCATAACAGAATGATGCTTACAATGTTGTAGCTCTTCTTGTTGTAGTTTTGTCTCAAACTGCAAAAACTCAATATTCTCCCATGCATTTTGGAGACAAATTTTAATATTGGAAAGATATGTTTTGTTGATCTTAACCTTATGTCAAGTATGAAAGTGTTCCCTCTACGGACAGAGGCAACCCCTCTAGCCCTAGAGTGGGTCTAGTCACAAAAAAGACAAAACAACAATCAATTCCCTTAAATAGTCATCATTGGAGGCCTACCTCAAACTGGTGGTTGATGAAGTTCTGTTGCGCTGCTCCAACTTCCGTTTCTTTCTCCTCGATAAGCAATCAACCCGAAACACCACAAGAAAGCAACAGAGCACGTAACCGAGAACAAAAATGATCTATTTACTTATAAGGTCAAGAAACCATAAGCTATCAAGTAAATTGTATACAAGATATAGGAAATCATCATTGATTGTATTAAAATGAATCAAGAGCAAAGCTTACAACCAAGTCTTGACATCACAAGCCTTTTCGGAGGGTCCAGCCAATATGTTTCTTCAAGCATTCACTCTCAAGGATGGGTCTCCCAAATAGACAATATCTCTCTCTCATTCACAAGCTTTAATACAAGGTTAAGGCACTCCACAACCTCTTACCAAACTATTAGTAATCCCACACTTGTCACACTCACACCAAAGCTATATACTAAACTCAAAAGAACCAGCAACACTGCCCAACTAGAGAACTAATAGATCATAGCAATGGTGAGTGATTTTATAGGAGAAGGAGTCTCCATTAAATGAGGGAGAGGGAGCTTATCCTCAAGGGAGGTTGCATAAGAGACGGAACCACCATCCCAGAGGAGGAAGGGTGACCCAAACTGACCCAACAACCAGCTCTAGAGACATCCAGATGGTCGACTATTTGAACAAATTCGCCAAATGTGGATCGTCGCTAGTCATGAACTAAGTCTCAGCGACGGCATTGCAAGGAGGCAATGCATTCAGACCAATCGTCACGACATATAGCTGGAGGACTCACGCCGTAAAATTCAACCGTCGCGGGAAATAGGTGTACACCTGTGACGGTGTTGCGATGAGACTATTCATGACAAGGGATCATCGCATATATTAATGGCTTAATCACAATGAGCAGAAACATAGGGAACAGGGTCAGTTCTTCAACATCAAAGAGCATTGTTTATCCTTTTTGCATAAGTGGGAAGATATGAACATGTTTATTTGATACATGACACAGTAGAGGGACTGAGATGAGGACAGTTACAAATTACTGTGTAACAAATGCCCCCTAAAGTATGAAGCCCGAGAGAGTGGGAGGGGTGAAATGCTTTACAAAACCATGACCGAACTGGAACACCACCTTGAATAACTTGCATATGCAAGTACAACTGATACCTCTAATAGAAAAATACACGTAGTCTAGGCATGGGCACAGCCATCCAAAAGACATATGAAACTTGGTCTGTGGTATGGATGCAACCACCCAGTTTATAAGACCATATAAAATGATAAAGGTATGGTCACGACCATCCATGAAGACTCAGGTATGGTTTCAGCCATCCAATCAAAGAGTCATGTATGTAATCACAAACCAATCCACGCAGCCCGAACATATGTAATCTTAGTTCAGGGTCTTGAAACCCTAACCGATCTTAGTACAAATTCTAGCATGCGAACAAATGTGCTGAGGTCGAGCATGATAGAAAGTCACTTGATTACGGTCAATGATGAAAATCGTTAACAAGCACGAGAGAAACCACCAATAATTCCAATGGCTCTCAAGCTATTGTCCAGTACAATCCACTGAGTGTGAAAAATGAGCTGAAGTCGAACACTCGTGGAGTCACCCAATCGAAGACCAATGATGAAAGTCCTTCGTAAGGCGCGAAGAACTTGCCATTGAGGCATGCAAGCTCCAAAGTACTGAAGGGGATCTCTAGATCAATCGCCTGGACAATGAAATGACGTCGAAAGGAGACGATCCATCGCAGGAGGGCCATGATGTTTCCCCCATCAACGATGCGAGATAAGGAACAAGTGGTAGATGGTGAAACAAAGGACCAGAAGAGGAAGTAAGGGTGAACTGCAGAAGGATTATACTCTCGAACATATCGGTGACGTGACTCAGGAATGTGATAGCATTTTGGTATTAAGGGATCAGAGGTCTGACAGAGACAACATGGATTAGATGGAATGAGGCAAAATGACAACCCAAAACCCCGAGAGGCCAATGACGATGTGAGGATATCCCAACCCGATGAGAAGCAAAAGTGTCAATGTTCAAGAGTGACTAGCTGCCGCAGGTAACAAATGACGACTTCCAAATTTTCCCCACCATTGCTAGCGAGTACCCCAATTATTTTTGAAAAACAAGCTTGAAGGGGATAGCATATGCTTGTAATATAAGTTCGAGCTTCGGACGAATCCAACCTAGTAATATTTTAATGGTCCCTAGGGAGGAGAAGCTTGAGTCTCGTCATGGTGACGAGTCCAATGTCGTCAGGGTTTACCGAGTCAGACATAGGGAAAACTCAACATCTTTTTCATTTTTAGAGAGTTTGAAGAAGACACGAAAAAGAAAACTCCAGGGGGGTCCTTTTTCATAAATTTGTGTCCCTCGAGTCCAAAAAAGTATAAAATAATATTCGAGAGACCCACTTGATCATTACGATCAAGGAGTACTTTTCGTAATTAGCGGCCCTGATCCGAAAAAGTAAAAAAGCGATCGAAGACACATCATCTCATAACCAGTATCAAACTCGAAATGACAAAAGTCCGGCGATCTTTTCATGTTTATACGGTCAGAAAAGAGCTGAAGGGACCGCCTTTCATTCCATTTAACAAGTTAAAAGGGAAAGCTCATCAATCTTTTCATCTTTTGTAAGTCGGAAAAAGGCTTAAAGAAGACTTGTAGAAAATGTGGACCAAGCATATATGAATAATTAAATGTATTCGTTGTCCCTGTTCCACACAGAAAAACCACATCATAAGATCCATTCAATACAAATGCATGATATATAAGGAAATTAGGTTAAAAACTCAAAACCCTAAACCAAAAAATAAAAATAAATGGTGAAACCTAAACCCTATAGTGCAAAACCTTGATATTT
Source organism: Pinus tabuliformis (assembly GCA_031772625.1). NCBI lineage: Eukaryota > Viridiplantae > Streptophyta > Pinopsida > Pinales > Pinaceae > Pinus > Pinus tabuliformis. The sequence continues at coordinate 1,042,177,133 of CM062819.1, forward strand.
TGGAAAAATCACTATAAAAAGGGTCATGGTAATTCAAGTTTTACATTTACACTGAGTTTTTTACCTTTGGTGATTTTGAGTGCAAACCTGTGCGAAGTTCAGAGCTTGATTCCGGCATCCATAATCAACCATCCCGCCGACACTCCTACCAAGTAAGTAAACCATCTTTTGCACTGCATTTCCAGCCCATGACTGCAGGTAACGTCTCAGTCGTAGATGTCTTGGTTGGTTTGGAAACGTCGTTTTTAAGTTCAATTTCATATTCCACAAGTGGATTTCAGCGGGTTTTTTGTTTCAAATCCGCTTCTCGGTTGTCACAGAAATCCCTCACGAGTTAGCGATGACCGAGCATGCTAGTACACACCACCATCGAGGTCAACGCTAGAGACAAGTGTACTGTCGCAACAATCGAGGAAAAAATGAACTCTTATTTTGAGTTGTCGCTAATGTTTGAAAAACAATCGTGACGGTGCCATAAAGATTGAATTTTCTATAAATTGAGCATTTAAGCTCATGAAAAAGATTCTAACTATTTTTTCCTTCAATACAAGGCAATAATGGCATTTGTATGGCAACAGAGAACCCACGATGATAATGACGAACATGCATTTAGCAACCTTGAGTGCAGAAGAGCCCTACATGATTATGGATTATTGAAATTTTTCCTTACACCACACCTTCGGGCACAACCAGACTTGCTCGAGCTACTGATTCACACCTAGAACCTGACAGAGGGGAAGTTCATCATCCGTGGTAAGGATATTGAGTTTGACGCGACAGACATATATTTCTTGATTGGTTTGTCTCGTTGTAGTAAGAGACCAATTATGGAGGGTTTAAGGGCTGCCGGTGAGACTGTTGATATGCTAATAGCACGGGTGTGCCCAGGGGCTCGCAAATCATCCACTAGTGGGAAATTGTAGATCCCAATAGTGGGTGATTTGACCCTTCACTCAATATTGTTTATTGTTACAAGAGTAGCAGTCTCTCAAGCACAGCATGAGGCAACGAAGACCCATCTGCGGTTGGCCCTTGATTGCCTCACTTCGACCATGTACAACTAGGTTGACGTAGTGTCCGTTAACATGAAGAGGCAACTTACTAAGTGCCGACGAGGGGAGACCAAATAGTTTGGATATGGATGCATTCTGATACCGCTCATGCTAGAGTGGGTGCCATCACTTCAGCTAGAGGATATGGACCTGTATCTGCTGGAACCGTGAGAGACTCACATCACGTGATGGGCACATGTGATACCACGAGGATGTGGTGGTCGGCCAATATCATGGGGAGTACTGTTTCAGGAGTGGCTAGATTGTCAGAAGATCATCATCGAGGATTGGTCGTATGCGGGCACAGATTTCTGAGGAGATCTTGACATGCTGCTCCCACCTGGTGAGCAGTGGGATAAGGGAGGTAAAACACTTGGTCAAACACCACACTATTTATGTGTTTTTTTTTTATATTGTTTTTGGATTTTCACATGCATATGTCTTAATTGTCGTGTCTATGTTACTTGCAGATGTGGGACCAGAGAGACCTGTGGGACAGGCTCCTGAGGCATGGAGGGAGGGAAACAGGGAGCTAGCTTTGGCTCGCCTGGGCGGCAATGCAGGGGAGGAGATTGTTCGGAACCTCGAGGGTCTGACTGATGGGATCCCAGATTACAGGGGGATCAAGGAGGTCCCAGTGAAGTATCAGAGACATACTGTCGATGTGACACCTAGGATACACAGGCTCTTGAGATGAATAGCGCGGACGGTGGTCGAATATAGGGAGCAGAACCCACCACAATAGACACCTAGGCTTTATTTTTTGCTATTTTTGAGAGACATGTGTCTCAGATGTATTGTGAACACAGACTCTATTTTTGACATATACACTTATTTTTTAGTGCCTCGGTGTGCCACATGAGATATATATATATATATATATATATATATATATATATATGCTATTTATGGTTTATTACTGTGTCTAAATGCCTTCATACAATGCTTGATTACATGTTGCATAAATGTATGCCTAATACATGATTCACTAATGCATCAGTTAATGTGTTTAATCTTCTTGGAATGTGTTGATATGTGATAAAATAAAAATTTCTTTCCAATAATCTGACATGTAAATACAACCTTAAAATATGAAGCTCTCTAATGGAATAATTCCGTTAAGTTAGTGGACAACAAGTTGAGAATCCAGATTCACAACCAATGCATGAATATCGAGGTGAACAGCCTCAGTCAGTAATTCAATGACAGCGCTATATTCAGCGACATGTTTGTGGTGCAACCCAGACAAATACCTTGAAGGTCTACTAACTCACCATGAGGATCGTAGATCACCCATGCCGCAGAGGAAAGGTTCCGGGTACCATGCCGATGGTGCTATTGGTGATGGCCAGATAAAGAGTATAGTCATGGTGATAATCAGGCAGACGTAACAACAGAGCAGAAACAAGGAATGTCTTGAGCTACTCAAATGACTCTTGCGCAGTGGCATCCCAAACAAAGGAGCTATCCCACTTTAATAACCACATATAGCCTTTGGAAACTTCAGCATAGTTTGGAATAAAACGGCGTAAAAAATTTGCTTTACCCTGCAAACTCTACAATTGTTGCAAAGAAGCGGGAGGAGGAAGATTCAAAATTGCTTCAACCTTGAGGGGATCTAGGTAGATGCCCTCTTTGGAGATGAGAAATCCAAGAAGTCTGTCGATTCAACACAAAAGACACATTTATGCGGATTAAGATGGATACGGTAGTGTTGACAGCAAAGAAAAATTCCGTGGAGGTGATTTGGATGGTCATGGCACTTTGCTGAACAAGCCGAAAGGTCATCCAAGTAAGGCTGCACAATGTGACGAACATCATGAAATGCATAAGACATTGCGCGTTGGAAGGTAGCACCAACATTTTTAAGACCGAAAGGGAGTTTCTTATAGGCGAAGGTACCCCACAGGCAGTTGAAGGTGGTTTTGTGTTGATCCGTTGGCGATATATTGATCGATTGTAACCAGAAAAGCCATCCGTAAACGAATAAATCTCACTTCCAGCACAATCTTCAATGAGCTGGTCAATGAAATGCGTAGGATAGTTATCTTTGGGACAGGTGTGATTAATATCGCGGTAGTCAACACAAACCTTAATAGTGCCCTGCTTCCTGGTCACAGGGACAATATTAGAAACCCAATCAGTGAGCAGGATAGGGTAAATAAACCCATCTTTAAGAAGTTTTTCAACTTCTCCATTAATAGCTACAGCCTTTCGAGGGTGCACGAGGCGTAAACACTATCAAACAGGTTTAGCACCCGGATACATAGGTATTTCATGCACCATGATACTAAGATCAATGTTGGGCATCTCTCCATACGACCAAGAAAAAGTCACAAAATTCTCGAAAAACATCGGTATAAAGTTGAATCTCCTCCAAAGTACAAGTTACTCTGATGTGAATATGCTCGACAACCCCTGCTTTAACAGAGATGTTGATAGGTATGGTTTGCGTAATGTTCCCCATGTTGCCTTCGAATAGGTGTCTGAAGGGGTTGGGAGGGACATAGGAAGAAAATTGTTCAAGACAAGTAATCATAGCCCATGGCTAGGGAGAAACGAGGAACGATGGTGATGATCAAACCAAGGAGGTTCCTCAAAAGACATAGTCTCGATAATTTCTTCATCAGAAGGAAAAATTTCCCGTAAGGGATCTGATGAAGTGCTATCTCCGAGCCAAGGGGATTGTATATACGTGTCGAGAGCCCTGCTCGAAGGAGCAGGTTCAGAAGATGAAGTTGAGGCAGAAACAATTTTGATATAGTTGAGCTCGGCAGGACTCAACAGCATGACATCGCCCCAAGATCCTACCTGATCAATAGGAGGAAGGACCCAAGGATCAGAATGGACAGAAATCATATTGATGGGAGTGACGTTGGGAGGTGGGAGTGAAAAAACACCCATGAGGGCAGGACCTTTAAAAAGTCCAGCACCCACACTCCCATACGAAACAGAGCTATGTTCCAAAAAAGCCACGTTGCCATCGTAAGAAGAAGAAGCGAAGAAGGACAATTGATCTACCGTGACAATTTTCCCTTCATGGGGAAAATGAAGGACACGAAATAGAGATGAAGCTAGGGCTCACATGGCATACGTCCAACTTCGTCCCAAGAGGAGGTTGTAAGTTAAATTCGCATTGAAAACTTCAACCTCAAATTCAATTGTCTTCCCTTCCAGGGTAATAGGTAAATGTGGGAGGATACCATAAGGACGAGAATCTCTCCCATCAAAGGCTTCCAAGGTGTTGGGAGACTGACTCAGGGTTAGGGAACCAATAGCCTTCCAACAAGCAATAGACATGATGCAAGTGGAAGCGCTTTCATCAATAACAATGCGGTGAATATTCATAGAGTTGATGATGACTTGAATGAGGAAGGCGATCTGGTGAGGCAATCTCGGTACATGATTATCCAGGTCAAAAGTAATCAAATTCGAGTCGTCCAAGTCAATGCCACCAATGGCTGATAGCAAAGACTTCCTCTGGGAGGGACAGCTCTGAAAGACTTCTAATGCGGACATAGCCGAAGGAGCTTGGGCTAAGTCCTCAACAATGTTATAGTGATGTGCAGAATGAGCATTAGGGTTGTAAGAAGACTTCTGGAGCACTCCTTTGGGAGGAGGTCAAATGAATGACTCGGTACTAGGCCGCTCGATATGGAGTGGACCAGTATTAGACAAATGAATACCAGAGGCGACTTTAGTTTCCTTCTCAACATGTGAAGGATATTTTTTTTGACTGTGTACTGATATGGATGGGAATCGTCCTAGCCATGAAGACTTTAGAGCCGAAGGTGGAAGAGGATTGAGGTTGATCAGCAACCATTTGAGTTTGTTGCAAGGGAAAAGGTTCTTTGAGCACAACAGGGGTCCCAGGGTTTCCTTTTAGTGAACGACTAACCTCAGACTGCCTAGGGCAGTCTTTAGTATAGTGATCCTCGTCGCAAATGAGACAAGGATACTTAGGCTTGCGCTTGGCACCTTCTTCAGCCGAAGGCTTAGGGGGATACTACTTTAGTTGATTGGCTTTATTCTTTACTTTTCCATTCTTCTTACCTTTCGAAGTTTTATCTGTCGCGGTGGACTGGACGGCGTTAACTTCAGAAGTTTTACTAGGATTGGGTGGAGCTTGAGAAGCATTTTCATTTGGAGCAGTAGAATTTTGCTTCGCAGGGTTTGCGGAAGATTTTCTGGAGGATGCATTAACGGAACTAATGACACCGTCAACATATGGCGTTGATGGAGCTTTGGAAGTTTCGGATCACGAAGCATTAGGAAAATAATCATATAGTGTACCAGACTGGGAGTAAACCAAGTCAAGACACTGAGCACGCAAAATAGCTTGCTCTTCAGTTACACATGCCCCCATAGCAATGTCCCGGGCTATTGGACCAATGAACGAGGTTGTAAACCAGTCAGTCAAAAGCTGATTAGGGATCCAAAACTTAATTAGACAACAAAGCCTCCTCCATTCATGGATATGATCAGAGATATGCGTGGTTGTGTCCTATTTCAAGGATTTCATGAGGTGTGTGCCCGTTTCATATCGTTGACGGAGCTTTGGAAGCTTCAGGTCGCGAAGCATCAGGCAAATAATCATATAGCGTACTAGACTGGGAGTAAACCAAGTCAAGATACTGAGCACGTGTAATAGCTTGCTCTTCAGTTACACATGCCCCCATAGCAATGTCCTGGGCTATCGGACCAATGAACGAGGTTGTAAACCAGTTAGTTAGAAATTGATCGGGGATCCAGAACTTAATTAGATGATGACGCCTCCTTCATTCATGGATATGATTGGAGATATGCATGGTCGTGTCCTGTTTCAAGGATTTTAGGAGGTGTGTTCCCATTTTATATCGAATCAGCAACTGAAAATGAGTTAAAAATGCCATAGCAAGCGAGTTAAAGTCCTGAAAATTTCCGTGAGCTAGCTCAATATACCATTTTGCGGCAGAGCCAGTGAGAGTCCATTGAAACAGACAGGGCCGGATGGAATCGTTAAGCCATGAATTATATGAACACCATAGGTGATAGGTCATGACATGAGCTTGGTGATCTTCTCCAAACTTATCGTCGAATTTGGGACAATCACAGGGAATCTTAGTCCCAATACGGATTATGAAGAATCAGATCATTTGTCAGTTTGGACACATCTAGTAGTTCCAACGTCAACAAGAAAAGTAATTGAGGGTTGAAGGACATCTGAGGCCACGGGTAAGAAGTAGCATTAGAGTTCCATATAGTTCCCTGTTTCCCCCATTGATTTTTCCTGGATGAATTTTGTCGATAAGGGTTTTGTCCGTCGGGATTATAAGTGTAACCAGATGGTTGCCCCTAGTTTTGACCACCAGCAGTCCACTGATTACCAACTTGACCAACAGGAGCAACGTATGGTTGCTGAAAATTCTGATACGAATTAACCTGTGGCTATTGATAATTCTGGTATGGGGAAATTTGAGGTTGCCCTTGGGGTTGCTGGAAACCATATGGAAGTTGGGTTCAAAACTGTGCCTGGGGTCTAGGATGCATTTGATAGGCAGGTTGGGTTTGAAAGCCAACTTGAGTTTGGAGATCGGATTGGGTCTGGAGCCCAGACCCAATCTGAAAATCGGGTGGAGCTTGAGAAAAAGCGAGTGTTTGAGTGCCCGGTTGAGCGGGTCTAGACGGATGTCCTTACGTAAACTTAGGCTGACCCATATGGGTAGCAGGTTGGCATGGTTGAGACTGAGGTTGACCCATTTTCCCAGAAGGTTGAGCTTGTTGGGTAATGGGTTGAGCTTGAGAACTGAAGGTTGTCCTGACTGACCAAATGGTTGAACTGGCTGAGAAATTGGTTGGCTTTGCTGGATTTAAGGCTGACCCACTTGTCTAGAGGATGGACCAGGCAAAACAGTAGGTTGGCCTGGTTGAATTTGAGGCTGACCTACTTACCCATAAGGGTGACCTTGCTAGGCACCAGGTTGACCTTGTTGGATGTAAGGTTGTCCTGATTGACCAGAAGGTTGCCCGAAGTAAGTAAAAGAGGAACCACTGAAGGCCGAAGGTTGTCCTTGTAAGGGTTGTCCTTGTGGGCCAACAGGTTGCCCTGGATAAGGTTGCCCATAGTACGGTTGTTCATAAGATGGCTGCCTGTAAGACGACTTACCTTGATAGGGTGGACCTTGAAAAGTTGAAGGTTGTGCTGAGTCGAGCCCCAAGCAACAGATAATGGAATGGAAACGTCAACCGTTGGCTGAGATGGGATAGATCCAGGGTGATAAATATGGGCTCCTCGAGAATCATAGTAATGAAATGGATTCTGTGGATTCGGATTCTGAAGAGCATGCATGTACTGGTCATATGTCCACCCTCCCGGAATGGAACCGGAAGAAGGTGGACACTATGGGTGGGATTAACAACTCCAGAAGTTGATGATGATGGACCACCATCGGTAGGACCAACTGATGGTCTAGCAATAGTGGTCATGACCGAAGATGTTGTGATGACACTAACAACGAGAGTTGAAGAAGCCACAAAAATAGTCAGAATAGTCAGGACAGATGTGACAGTCACATTGTGAATCTGGGGTGTGAAAGGTTCTGAGGTCAGAGTGATGATACAAGACCACATGGAACTTGTAAGGGGAGACCTGGAACTCATGACATCAGCCAAAGCATGGTAGCATAAAGGCAATGTGCTACCAAGAGGGGTGACACAGAAGGGTGAAGTTTCTATAGGTATAGGGATTTCACTACTTGCCATAAAGGTCTCTTCACCATAGATGGGGTTCGTCTCATCCTTGTCAGAGGAAGACATCAGGACCGAAACACCAGAAGGAGTAATGGTGAAATCTTCTTCAGAAGGTTCCCAGATAGGGTTCCAATGAATATCGTAAAACTTGTCTTCCGGAGTGCGAGAGTTAAGCGGTTGAATACTCGAAATAATAGGAAGAGTATCACTAACAACCAGTACCTCAGAAGTGACAGAAGATGGAGAGCCTTGGTCACTTGGTACTAGAGATGGGATCGGTGATTCTGCTAGGATGATTTACCTCAAAAGTTCTAGGGAAGAATAAACGAGTAAGGAAAACAATCCTATGCAAACTGAGACGCAATCAATATTTAACAAGATAAATGTGAACGTGGTTGAATAAATTTTATGACGAAGGAATAGAACTTGACCTTTTCATATTTAAAGAGTTGAGAAAAGGACAAAAGATGACTCTAGTCACCTTCGAATATTTAATGAGCCTGAAAGGACAAGTGCTCAGATGGACCTTTTCTTTTAAGGAGTCGAAAAGGAATGAAAGTGACTACTCTAGAGAACTAGGAAAAAGGTTTACCAAACAACCCGTAAAACTACATATACACCTTGGTGATCAAATGAAAGAAAAATGACCAAGGACTTTTTGTACGACAGTTAATCTTCCTGAATGTTGTGTTCGGTGCGTTACGGTTTGTAAGTCGGTAGACACGGCTTCCTATGTATGTAGGATGATAACCTAGGGCGGTCTCCCGATATATAATCGACGGTAATGGGAGAACAAGTCCGTACCAGCACCTATTGAGTCACAGAAGGAGGAATCACCCAACCTTAAGTGCAAACAATAGTGACTAGGTTTAATGACACTGGAGCACGTCTTTAGCCTAGACCTCTAAATAATGTGCATTAAGTTCCAATGCGTTGTTAAGTTCATTCAGTTTATTTTAGAGTTGATCTTGAATTAGGGTTCAGTTTCTAGGCCCTACCATATGTATATCAAAACCCTAGGTTGTAACTTGAATGAGTAAAGCATCTTTCATTTCGATGAACACCTACTTATAGAAAGGTAGAAAGTTCATTCCCAAACCAAGACAAAAACAAGACAAGAAAGTACAAGCACTAAGAAACAAAATGCATTAACACACCAATCCTACAGTGCATCGATACTCCTAATGATAGATTTAAAGTTCGATTTCCAATTTCTCAAACATGAAAATTTGAAATGCAAATGTACTCTCACTTTCGTATACTAAATGAATGCGATCTTTTGATTTTGATTGTTTTGAATTTAAAGAGACAAACAAGCAAGTGTGAACTGATCGATCCAAACAATTGTGATCTATGCTTGGTAATGAAGAAATCGAAGCAATATCAAAAATTGTTTCAATAATCGCCACTAAAATTCAACTAGCAAGAAACAAGCAACGAAAAAGCCTCAAGCAAAATCAGTAAGATGGTTGCGAATGAACCTTGGATAAACAAGCAACCCGGAAAAATGATTCAAAAACTTGAAAGAGCTAGGTCACAAGGCCTAAAAACACAAGATTCATTCAATGAACCAAAGAGACAGTACCCTAACCAAAATCAATTAAAACAAGCTAATGCGCAAGAGGAAAACAACAGGGGATAAATACGATTGGTGAATTCAGGAGGTGAAGCTATAAAAACAACTTACACAGGAATCGTCGCGGTATAATAACCAACAACTAGTGATGATAAGCCAGTAGTCATAACAATAGAGCGACGTCGTCGCGGGAGTACACCTATCTTCCGCGACGTGCCAATTTCAGGAATAGTCGCAATTGTGCGACAGGATTCCGCAATGCATAGGTTTACAAAATGAAGACAGGGTGACGTCGCCATGACTATCAAGACGTTTTCACCGATGAGATCGAAAACAAGGAAAAACAAGTGAAAACTCCCAAACAAACACCAGGCTATTCTTCTAGACAGTAAGGGGAATTCTCAGATTGACCCAGGTATCCCAAAAAATTGGTGGTTTAACCCCAAAATTCAAGAGACACTAAATCAAAACCAAACAAAATCAAACAAGACAAAACATACAAAGGACTCCCCAACAGATTCGCCAACTTATGAAGTAGGAAAGTGTTCCCTCTGCGGACAGAGGCAACCCCTCTAGCCTTAGAGTGGGTCTAGTCACAGAAAAGACAAAACAACAATCGATTCCCTTAAACAGTCATCATTGGAGGCCTACCTCAAACCGGTGGTTGATGAAGTTCCTTATGCTACTCCAACTTCCATTTCTTTCTCCCCGGTGAGAAATCAACTTGAAACACCACAAGAAAACAACAGAGCACGTAATCGAGAACAACAATGATCTATTTACTTATAAGGTCAAGAAATCATAAGCTATCAAGTAAATTGCACACAAGATATAGGACATCATCATTTATTTTATTAAAATGAATCAAGAGCAAAGCTTACAACCAATTCTTGACGTCACAAGCCTTTTCGAAGGGTCCAGCCAATATGTTTCTTCAAGCATTCACTCTCAAGGATGGGTCTCCCAAATAGAAAATATCTCTCTCTCACACACAAGCTTTAATACAAGGTTAAGGCACTCCACAACCTCTTACCAAAATATTAGCAATCCCACACTTATCACACTCACACCAAAGCTATCTACCAAACTCAAAAGAACCAGCAGCACCGCCCAACTAGAGAACTAGCAGATCATAGCAATGGTGAGTGATTTTATAGGAGAAGGAGTCTACATAAAATGAGGGAGAGGGAGCTTATCCTCAAGGGAGGTTGCACAAGAGATGGAACCACCATTCTAGAGGAGGAAGGGCGACCCAAACTGACCCAACAACCAGCTCTAGAGACATCCATAAGGCTAATTGTTTGAACAAATTCGCTAAATCTAGATCGTCGCTAGTCATGAACTAAGTCTCAGCAACGGCACCGCAAGGAGGCAATGCATTCAAACCAATCGTGGTGACAAATAGCTAGATGACTCACGCCAGGCCCTAAAATTCAAAAGTCATGGAAAACAGGTGTACACCTACGACGGTGTCGCAATGAGACTGTTCATGACAAGGGATCGTCTCTTATATTAATGGCTTAATCGTGATGAGGCAGAAACTTAGGGAACAGGGTCAGTTCTTCAACATCAAAGAGAATTGTTTATCCTTTTTGCATAAGTGGGAAGATATGAACATGTTTATTTGATACATGACACACCAGAGGGACTGAGATGAGGATAGTGACAAATTACTGTGTAACACCTTATCATCAATAATGGAATGTATTAAATTATTCAGTAGTTTCAATACATCATCCTTTTGATCCATTTCAAACCAATACAATCAGGGAAATGATGTTATCTTCAACTACAAATTGACCTATAAAATGATAAATAACTGCAACTATTAGATGAGTAGCAGGATACCAATATCACCAAGTCATTGTAGAAGATAGCCCAATACCAATTTCAACGCAGCAAATGACTCGTTGCTTCAATGCACTTACTTCTCAAACTACTCACACTATGCAAAAGAAGAGCCAATCTATGCAAATGGAACTTGTCTGACAGTTCTAGAACCTACTTACAAAACATCCTTTCATTCAAGATTCACAAATGCAATCATCTTTTATCACTAAATTCACTTCAGTAATTTCTAGTGTTTAATGGAGTCTCGCCCCCTAAAATTTACACATTGGGAAGTCCCCTGCTAATAAGTGCCTGCATGATGTATTGGCGAGATGTAATGTGCTCTTAACTGTAAAAAAGAAAGCTCAGTTAAATTCCAAGGATGTTGATCAAGACCTTACTCGCCTTGTGAAAGCTCTTATAGAGTCATTGAGGGATTTAGTTGCAAGTTTAGATTGTGCCGCTAGTGATATAGAGGCTCTCCTCTCTTATACAGATTTTCTCGCAGATGATAACAATTATGGGAGATTTAACATACAACGGTATAGCTTGGAGAGCTACATGTGACTGGACGCAAATCTTCTACATAGGTTATTCGAGTTATGGGATACAACGATCACAAAATATTGGACAACGATCATACATTGTTTGGTCTAGGTCCGCTCCACTACTTATTTTGTTTCCTTACTCTTTTCTCTTAGTTGACCTTAGCATTCAAAAAGCATCGCATTCAAAAAGACACAACGCAGGAATGAGCCTATCTACTGACGATAATTTTGAGAATCAATATTGACAGCATTGTGCTCAGCCACACGGATTCAACCAGCTTCTTGGGGTTCACTCCAGCCCTTGGTTCTTGAACCAGCGAGCAGCAAGATTCCCATATGAAAAAGGTACCAAGTAGTTAAGGTGATTCCTTCTAATCAGACAGGGGGAAGTCAACACACAAATCCTTATCAGCAATAATCCCAAATTGGTTCACTAGACCTCCAATTGTATCAATCTCGCCTTTTATCAACAATGGTGAAATCTATGAATATAAAATCTCAGAACTTTTGTTCCAACCTGCCGCTTACCGCTACAAAACAGTAGTTCCTACCTCGAATGGATGGACGTTGCATTACATACATTGATGATTCACCATTTGAGGAGCTTTGGAAATTGTGTTGTCTGCAAACATTTCCAATCAACATCAATCTCGACAACAAGTCTGATGGTGGGCATTATTATGCATTGAACAAAGATAAAATATTGCAAAGATAGCAGGGGCGGGACAACCAAATGAACGTTGATAATTTATGAGCACCCAAGATCTATTTAAATTATGTTTCTCTTTTTGAAGGAATCTCTGACGCAACGACCAGGCCGAACTGGTATGGAGGTTATTCGTAACGAGCAAGTATGACCAGCGTTATTCAAGGAAGCTCAAACAAGCTTGGCAGGAAATGGCAACATGTCAAAGAATTTGGTGTTATCTTAGGTCACAAAAGGTCACATAATGGTAGATGTGAGACATGCACAAAGAGTTGAGTAATTTTTTTTCAGCTTTTTTAAGGAAAGGCGCCAGGCCAAAAAAAAATTGAAAGGCTGACACTAAAGAAAGAGCGTTAGGGTTCTGAAGAGCGTTTACGTTAACCTCTACGCCTCAGTCACTACCCAAATGCAAAAAGCAACACAGATTCTACAACGTTCCAATTAAAAATACCCTTCCAAACTCTCCATCTAAAAATCAGAAAACAAGTATCTACCGTCCAATCCTACATTGCCTTATGAATCCAATAAATTTACCATTGAAATGCATAAAATTCAATGATATTACATTAGTCTCAGCATCAATTTTCATGACATTACAGCATAATGCCAATGTGGGGAAAATACACAAGAGAAAACCTTGAAACCTTACACAAATAACGAGAGACACAGGGATGCGCAGGTTTACACAGGCCAGACAAAAACAAGTGGCTCACAGAAGATTGAGCAGATTATGAACGTACCTACTCTGATACCATGTTAAACACATACATGGCAGAGGGAACATGAAAGATAAACATTAGATTTCATTTTCGTATTCACAAGGATACATATTTATAATACATAGGAATGACCCTTGGTTTCATATTCCAAGTGGTCCCTTGGAATCCCTTTGGTTGTTTAGCTTCCACACCAACCCTTAGAGGATTAGTTATTCAATAGAAACCAATGGTGTTATAGAGCAATGGCATTTACCATAGAATCAAAGGTCCAATTCAGTTATTCAAATCTTATTATGCCTATGATCATAACAGGGGGCGAGATACAAATAAAAAAGGAAGTGCAAGCTATTATCATGGCACCCCACATGAACAACAATAATAACCTTTTCATGAGCCAGTACATTCCTCATCTACGAGATGTAACTCACAATATATGGCTTATCCCTGAAGTGACGCTCCCAACTCCACCGATGATTTTCCATAACACTGTTTCCATTATGAGCAAGAAAGCCTACATTATTGCTCGCACATGTGGGAATTCACGAAGGAATTCTACTGGGCATGTATTTAATGGCTTAGTCAGATTCTTGCTTAAGGACTGTGACAAGCACCGAGCACTTAGCGGAAGGCGACCCAACAAGATTATGTTAGCAAATTTGGAAATTAAACTATTCTGCAGGAATGTGGATGAGATCAAACCTTCTAAAATTGCAAAAGAGTCACCTTACTAAGGTGTCCAGAATTGAGATATCAGTTTTTTGCAGACCAAGAAAGGAAGAGATTTGCAACGTGTTTTTGGGATGCACGATAAGTGTTTGAAAAACACCACGAATCAGTTGTATAACAATTGAAGTAACAGTTCCTATCTGTGCAATATTTTTACAAGACCTCTTATGGACTTATACATGGACGTCAACCAATTCCTTAAAATCCTGGCAGAGCCCCCAGCTTTGCTTGAACCCGCAATAATAGTGGATGAGGGTCAAGGGGTACAAATTGAAACTAGGGTTCATGAAAAAGCCATGGATTCATATTTCTCATTCTGGACAGCCCAAGTAAAACAAACGATGCAGAAAATGGAATTTCTGGAAACTGAAAACAACAAGCTCTGTTCAAAAATACACACCCTCTCTACCAGAGTTTTAAAGGTGGAAGTGATCTGAATTTAAACAAGAACGCAACAAATTACAGACATAACCATAAATACAAATATGTAGTGGAAATAACATTCATTTCATGGTATGGAGATCTTCGATAAGCTCTGCACTGTGTCTCGTGCCCACTCCACCAAATGGACGCCTTCGGGAATGGTCGGGTCGATGGGCTGCTTTCCGGTTACCACCTCCAACAGAACCATGCCGAATCTGTACACATCGATTTTCTGTGTTATTTTCATGGTATATCTGTATTCTGGTCATGGTGCAATGAGATTTTTGAGGGTGTGGAAATAGCAGACGGTGTTTTCCTAGACTCCAACAACTATGCTTTTCTGCTAAAGATATGCACCGCCACCAAAGCCCTGGCTCGGGGTAAACAGATCCATGCCCACATTATCAAGACTGGACTTCAAGGGCATGCTAGCGAGGCCCTCAAACATTTTTGCCAAATGCAGTTGGGGGGCCCGATGCTGAACGAGTCCACGTTCTGAAGTGTTCTGATAGCCTCTGCCGGCATAGCAGCGGCTGAAGAAGGAAATTTGATCCACGCCCATGTCTTTAAAGTTGGATTGGAGCATGAAGTTATGGCTGGGAGTGTGCCAGTTGACATATATGAAAAATGCCAAAACATGGTGGATGCACAGCAAGTGTTTGAAAAAATGCGGAAGCAAGACAAGGTTTCATGGGGTGCGATGATCTGTGGGTATGCACAGAATGGGTGCTCTGAAGAGGTTGTCAGGGTATTTTACGACATGAAGGGCGTAGGGCTGAATATGAATCCCCTCGCATTATCACGTGTTTTCAGGGCATGCTCTGAGTGTAAAGTTTCCTGAGACTTCACACTTCTCGCGACAACCACTTTTCGCAAATCTCACTCACGGCAATGCAGTCATCAACTCCATTCCTGCATTTTGAGGGCTTCGTATTCCACAAGATTGAGCACAAACACGCGAGACTTGGTGTTGAGCCCAGACGCGCAAGATTTGGTGCAGTGGATAAGAGACAAGGGAGGATTCGTCGACGAGGGTTTGAAGCTGGAAAGTGAAGGCTCTTCGGGGTCAGGCCTATTGTCTTCAAAGGCGATATCTGCAAGTACAAAGACAAAATTGCTGCCGTGCCATATTCCCTTGGCTCTGCCGCCTCTCGACGCAGGTCCAAATCAAACCGATTATTTTCTTCTCCGTCTAGCAAAGGTTGTGCCCAAAATTGCGACAACCCCCTTTTCTGTGGAGAATATATGCAGTGGAAAGCAGCAGTCTGATCACTCTGCCTCGTTCCAGATCCAGATCGTCCTCCTTTCTGGCAAAACTCTGCTACAATGGGTAAGCTCTTCTAATCTACTGTAGGACCTCAAGCGAATCCTGGAATTTAGGCTGGGGATTCCCTTTGCTTCTCAACGTCTCCTCCACGAAGGTAAACAACTTGAGGATCTTTATCCCCTTTCTTTTTGCAGCATTAAGAGAAATGCCTCCATCGTTTTTACCCTTCGTTTGAGAGGGGAAGTTGTTGGACAGTCATCTTCAGCTACGGCTTTTTCATATAAAGATGTTGTCCATGCTCATAGGCCCAAGAAAACAGCTCCACCAGCTCAGGCTCCCAAACCTTTTTTGGTGGACAAACTGGAGGAAACCCCCTCCATTGAAATAATGCATCCTACGTTGGATGAGCAAATCCAAAAGTATGCAGAGCATGCCATTATTTGCAGGTTCAATGGGCTATGGCCACACACAACGAATCTCTACCAATGGATTCACTCTAACTGGACCAACAAATGCAAGGTTTTTCTCTGCTCAAAGGGTTTCTTCATTGTAGTATTTGCTTTCAGTGAAGACTACCAAAAAGCATTAACTGAAGGCCCATGGTTTTGGGGATTAGCAGGTTTATTCCTGACCCCTTTGTTCCCAGATTTTGATCCTTCTACAACAATCATCACCAAGCTCCCCATCTGGGTCAGACTTCCTAATCTCCCGCCGCATCTATGGCACTTTGTTGTATTCCAAGGAATCAAAGATACTCTAGGCCGCTTTCTAACCACAGACACCTTCAGAGGGGAAAAAGGTATATACACCTTTGCCAGAATTTGTGCAGAAATAGATATGAGCAAAGGCCTACCTGATCAGATTATTCTCAAAATTGGAGACTTCCATTGGACTCAGACCCTAGATTACGAGAACACAGCCTTTCGCTCCTAAAATTGCCATCACACAGGGCAACTTCAGAGCTCTTGTCCCTCGGTGCCTGCCCAAAAGAAGAAAGCCAATCCTAAGCCAAAATCCAAAAGCTAGAAACCTCATGATCCTCCTCCCATGGATGATGTTGATTCCAGCTCAGATGAAGAGGAAGGCGATGCGGAAGGAATGGAAGCAAAGTCGGCACAGGATCTGCCCTCGACTGGTCCTGAGGAATCTACTATTCCACCAAACTCACAAAAAAGAACTCATGAGTCCTCTCCCTCGGATTCAGACAAGGAGACCTCTTCGTTAGCCCAGCTCAGTTTGCAAATCATGCCAGCTCAGCAGAGTCATCTTGATTGGGTAAAAGTTGGTAAAAAGAAGGGAAAAAAATGTTGAATAGTTGATTCTACCCACGTTGGGTAGAATCCTCTGTTCTGTTCTTGTTACTCTGTTCTTCTTGTTACTTCTTGCTTAGCACTGTTCTCTTCTTGTTTTCTCCAAGGGGCTGAGGTGGATAGTCAATCCTTTCTGGCTGCCCGTTTTCTTGCTTCTCTTGGTTGTAACTTCATATTGTACCATACTTCCTCTTAATAGAATTAGTTTTCACCGAGAAAAAACAAAAACACTTCATTTCATTAATATCAAATACTGAAATAAGCTTACAAACATAATGGAAATAAGACTAGATCGGGCGATGGTAATTTATCTCTTAGAATAGATGTGGCAGATACATGCCTCTGAACTATGTTACGATGAGGCTCAAGGGCCTATTTATTATTGAAAAACATGAGAAAACTCTAAACAACCAAAACCCTAACCCGAGGAGATGTAACACCAAGAGTTTGTGGCCCTCGTTGGGGTTAGTTAGGCAACCAACTTCCCGGGGTCATAACATGGTCACATTATCTTTGTTTTGCGCGTACGATACCTTGTTGGAAAATTATCTTTGAGTATTACAAGATTTGTTGCAAGCCTCTACCTTTGGTTATGAGCTTGTAGCAGACCTCAAAAAAACTTCGTTTAGGGGGTCAAAACTACTCTAGAAGTTCAAGACCCAAAAAACTGCTAAAAATAATAAATGTTGAAATAAACAAGGAAACAAATGAAACTAATTTTACGTGTAGGTGGGATAGGTGGGTGGGCACCAATATCCACCTAGATCATTCCTCCCCCCTTAGGAAGCAATGGTCCCCATTACGCGCAAAGCATCCATGAGGTAAGGAAATTTATGTTGAACTTGGTCCTTGGTGAGCCACCTACCTTCGTGCAGGAGTTGGCTAGCTTTGACAACCTGATATAGCTGGATCTTCTGCTCGTGAGCGTTCTTGATCTATGTGTCCATAATCTCATCAGGTTTGGCTTGTTCCATGTAGTTTGGGTTTAACTGTGTTAATGTGAGTTTTTGGCAATGTCTGATGTGTCCAACAATGGTGGGAAGTATGGTCGAAGGCTGTCCACATTGAACACTAGGTACAAGCTAAGGAATGGGGGAATGCTAAGCTCAAAAGCATTGTCCCCAATAGCCATGGTAATGGTGTAAGGTCCATATTAGAGTGGTCTGATCTTTCGATGGGCTCCGGTAAGGCGTTCTTTCTGCAAATGCAACCAGACTTTGTCACCCACCTAAAACTTGTGTGGCACCCGATGTTGATCATGTCGCTACTTGTACTTGGCATTGACTTCTCCAGGATATCGTGAACCTGCTGGTGGATGTGTTGGACGCATTCAATAAATTTGGTCGCTTTATCAGCCTCGGACAGTACATGTGTGGATTATGTATACGTAGTTGCATGAGGCATGGAAACATCAATCGGACACAATGGTTGAAATCCTAGACCCACTTGAAAGGGACTGTGACCAGTTGAGCTATGGAGAGCTCTATTATAATTGTGTTTCACATATGTAAGACTCTCATCCCACGTTCGAGGATGCTTGGATTTGTACATGCGAAGTATGTGCACTATCATCATATTGACGACCTTCATCTAGCCATCTGTTTGGGGATGGAAGGTAGTTGATTTGGTGAACTTGGTGTCCAATAGTGTGCAGAGGCTTGACCAGAATGTGATTAGCAACCCGCTATCCCGATATGATATAATGGTTTGTGGGATCCCAAAATGTACCCATACTCATTCAAAGAAGAGTTTGGCACTGTCCTCTGATGTGATACTCCTCTTGCAGACTGCCAATATATCCATCTTAGAAAATATGTTGACAACCACAAATACGCAGTCATTACCATGCTTGGTAGAAGGGAGGCCATACATATCATCCATGGGGATGGATTCCCATGGCTGGCTGGGAGTAGGCAGAGAAGTGTACAAGCCTGGCTTCTTTATGGTTGGCTTAGCGATGGTGCATGCAGTGCAGGATCTGATATATTTCCCAACATCTAGTCAGAGTTTGGGCGAATAAAAGTACTTCTGTAGTACAACCACAATTTTCTCCACACTAAAGTGTCATGTGACCTAATTGTAGTGCGCCTCCAAAATCATCTTGGCATGCTCGCTTGAAGGAACACAAAGGTGGCCCAGGTAGCATAATAATGGGTCCTGGAGGTGGAAATCGGGAACTTGCTTTCTAGCTACTAGCATCTGGTAAGCTGAGGTGAACTGTAGATCATTTTCGTATAGTTGCGGCCATCTAGAGGTCTCATGACCACAAGAGTTGAGAATCTTGGGACATGGAAATAAGAAATTCTAGTTTAATTTGTCCTTGAATTAAATTAAGAATTAAAATCGAATTCCATTCTCATAGCAACTTGTAAATAGTTAATTAAGTTTAATTAGCTTAGGAATTTCAAGTTGAAAGTCTTTCTGAAGTCATGTATATGTTCTCCCTAAGTTTTAGGGGTCTAGTATGAGTTTAAATTGAGTTGGAAATTAGATCACTCAGTTTACAGAGTTAAGTTCAATTAAATTAGTTCCAAACTGTTTGAGGAACTAATAGAGAGTTAACAGTCAGTTGGTGCACTAGTGCTCCACAAGTGTCACTCTAGTTAACTGAAGATTCCCTCATCAAAGACTCATGCATGTTGATTCTGAGAAAGACCTAGTTGAGTCTAGAGTGCAGGGACAATGTACTATCAATTGTATTATTTACTGGAGTGTAAATACCATGCATGCATCAGAGATTGAACCTATGTTTGGATTGTGCAGTTTGGAAGCATGAATTCCCTTTAAATACGGGTTAATCATCCTAGGAATTACAAAAGAGATTAGGGGCTTGGAGAGATGCAAAATTGGCTAAGTGTTGGCCAAGAGCTAGCTTGTGAGCTAAGAGAGTTGAGCATACTTGTGCAGAATTGTTCTAGTGAGAACAAGCTTTGTATCTACACTCATATTTATGATATATGCAAAATAGATAGTGGGTTTTGAGCAGTGGCTTTCCCCATATATATCTTGTGTTATGTGACATTGATTTATCTTCTTCTTGTTCATATTGTTTTCATTGATCTATTGGCTTCCGATGGTTGAAAGTAAAAGTAGATTCTTGTTTGTTGCTTTAATACATTTCATGAGATTGTGAATCTACAGGATTTTATACATGGCATCGGAGTTGAGAACAATATACTAGAGGAGATTTCGAAGTTTTGAGATGTGGGTTACAGGTGAAATTCGAACTTGCAATCAATAGATGGTGTTCTATGGTTTGCGGCTCGAGTATGCCTTGGAAGGCAGCTCGAATTTTATAGCCTGGAGGGACAGAATGGAGGTTGTGCTAGAGGAGAATGGCTTGAAGGAATTCATTGATCAAGAAATTCTGAATATAGCAACATCGAATGCACATAATTTGGTCGAATGGAAGAAGCGTGTGGCAAAGGCATGGTGGATAATCCTTGAGGGAGTTCGAGACCACATTGTCTCGAGTCTCCATGGCAAGGAAGCTCCCTATGCTATGTGGAAAACATTGACGAACTTGTACCAGAACATCAGTGACCAAAGTAAATTGGACTGAAGGACAAACTTCAAAAAATCAAAATGGAGAGAGGTGAGATGATTCCAAAATACTTGACCAAGTTCATGCAGTGTCGTGATGAACTTAGAAGTGTTGGAATCATGGTTTACAAGGAAGATATGGTGAGTCCTGCCCTTTTAGGACTCCTAGAGAGTTGGCATAGTTATCAGGATGTTGTTAATGATCGAGAGAAGCTACCGAATTGGGAATGACTGTGGTTGCATTTGATGCAAGAGGGTATTAGGAGGAACATCAAGGATGGCTCTTCATCAAAGACTGATGATGAAGTGATCTGAGTTGACTCAGCTCCCAGATTTAACCAAGGTCTTTTATTTTCATGATGTTGGTAGAATTGCAATTATAATAGCATAAAGGAACATAAATGCATGTTGTAAAGAAAAAGGAACATGAAAATCATCAGCAACATAATACGCAAAATGTTGATAACAGAGTTTGTCCAGGAGGGACTATGTCTCTGGGCCCCAATGTCAAGATGGTGTAGGTCGCTGCATTAAGTGTTGTTAATAGTGATGATGTACATAAGAGGTGACGTCGCTATCATACAACGAAAATTCCCTCACGTAGGAGTGGCTCCAAGATATGTTCCGCTATAGGAACTCTCATTAAAAAATGACTCCTATAAGTATGACATAACTCATGCATGATGATAATGAGCATCCCGCCCACATGGCATACAAGGGATCTCAATGCAAACATACATGGCGACAACATGAGTATCCCATCAACATGACAAAAAGGGGACCTCAAACAAAGCATGACGAATCATGACAACAAGTACATCCCACAAATGATTCCACAGCACATCAAGTCGGAACCATGAGACAAGTAAGAAACAAGATCCCACATCAAACATCAAATAAGGATCTATGCAGCACAATGCATAGCAAAAGAAGTACATGAACATACTTCATATACCTCACATCCTAGGGCCATCTGAAGAAAAGGATGTCAAACTGTTGAAGTTGGTCGTACCATCAATCTCATTGTGTCGAATCTCATGGAATGATTGCTCACACCTTGAATGTTGACACCTGCACTCCACTTTGAAAAGTGGCTGAAAAATGAAATAATCAAATGGGAAATCTGAATGCACCATTAGATTTGTGGCGTTGAATAGTGCAAACTCAACTGTCAAATTTCTGAATTATGAGAAAATGATAATCTAGGGCTTAAGGAATCTCTTAGATTCCCCCTAGATTCCTCAAATATTCCCTCCTCCGGGTCATCTGAAAATCTACTGCTCAGATCAGGAAACTGACTATGCCATCAGGTTTGTGCCACTGAGAGGTGCAAGATTGACATAAAATTTGTCCAATTTGGACACTGCAAAAATTTCACCCTCCTGAGAATTTCGCCCAATCATGGTTCTTCCTACCTCTTTCTAGGCTCATGATTCCACCTACAATAAATTAATTAAAAAAAATCACGCCTTTATTTATGTGCACGCTCTTGGCTCCTCCATGCTGCTGGGCACACAGACAAATGAGTTTATATATTATTTTGCTGGTGGATTCTTCAACGGAAGTCCCACTAGCGTGTTGCTAAAAAAAGGTTAATTTGTTGAGGGAGGTCGGGGAATGAAATCCCACCTCCCCGCAGAATCCTTACATGGATGACGTTTTTTTGGGCACGGTTTGTGTTAACCGTTGGACCCATTACCCATTGGACAGAGTTGTTTGTTTTGGGGTGTGCGTTAACTAAATGGAAGTGCTTTTGTTTGGTTCATTGGTTACGGTGGGTTGGTACATGGGGCTGCCCAGTGGTGGCCAGCCCACATGAGTTGGGTGGGTTGAATCCCTGCTATCCCCACATCAAGTGATCGTGTACATAGTGGTGCGGTTAGGGGGTGTGGGTCGAGTCCACCGGAGGTGGCCCGCTCACCCCATGTAATATTAAGTTTAATATGGTGCGGTGGAGGTTGGAGGGCTCGACGGGGTAATGGCTGTCGAGCCACATTTAAACTTAAATCATGTTATGTGGTTGTGGGAGGGCTGGCGGGGGTCATGGCCAATCGGCCCATAAAAAAATTGATTTTTAATGTAATTTTGGGTCCGACAGAGGCGGCGGAGGTCATGGCCCACCACCCAAATTATATTATTTTTTTATATTTTTTTTCTTATAAAACACATTTTCGAATTTGTCTAATATAGGGGATATTAGACAAATTAATGATCCAACAAATTCTCCCACTTTCAAGAGCTAGGTTTCATGCCCCGGGGTTGGTCAATTTGTAGGACAATTAAACTTGGCCCATAATCCAACTTTGACCAAAACTTTCACATGCTCGTTCTCCCTCATATGAACTCGGATTGGCAAACCGTTCACACTGCTATGATTAGGACTACAAGATCTACACTCTAGTCTTAGTTCGAAAGCATTCTGATCACTTTTATTTTCGAGCTTCCATAAGCCCTCTTTGTCCTGTGTGTGTCCTTGGAGCCACCTGGATCATGAAGAGAATTGTGCCTTAGCGATTAAGGAAAAGAAGGGGAAAGGGAAAGCTTCCCATTCCAAATTAGATTCTTATCATGGAGGTAAGAAAAAAGACATGACGAAATTTAAGTGCCTTCATTGTCACAAGCTGGACCATTTTGCTACAAAATGTCCACTCAAGAAGTCCAAGAAGAAGTCCTCGGGAGGAGTGGCGGGTGTTATAGACATTTTTGTGCCTTACAGCATGAAGCATGAAATGTCAATAATCTGAGGGATCCAAAGTCCCTAAACATGTTGTTCCTACCCCTAGAGGAACAAGGTCAGCAAACCACAGCACTGAAAATCAGTTCTCCACCTGAAAACACTCAAAAACAAGCTATTTCTGGATCATGTCAGCTGCTCCGCTGAGCATCTGCGCTGAATGTCAACTGCTCCACTCTGTACATGCACTGAATGTCAAAAGCAATGAAGGCTACCTGCGCTGGGCGAGATTGGCCAAGTGGCACAGTCATTCTGCAAGGTGTCAAATGCCCAGGAAGCTTCCAAAATGACAATTGGATCAGGGAATTCGCCTTGTGATGAGTAAGAGGATCTAGATCTCCAAGTGGAAGCAAGAAACTCCAAGTGGACTCAAGGACTGAAGTATAACTGAAGTGGGAGAGGACACTAGTCAGCTTCATGCCAAGCTCAAGCTGACTCATCCTTTCTCCAAAACTCCTATATATAGAGCTCTCTCATGAGGTCTAAGGGGGCGGGAATCTTGTGAATGTAAGGAAGTGTTGTTGGTTTGTGCATAGAACTATTGGGTGATTGCTTTGAAGGAGGTGAAGAGGAGATTTCTTTCAGCTGGGAGGTGTTGCTGGATTGGGCCTCTTATGGTTGTAACACTCTCAGAACTTTACTTCTTCCATTAATAAAGCATTTGAGGTTCTTCTATATGCATGTGTCTCTGTGGCGTATTGATGCTTGTATATTTGATTTATTCTAATCCTTGAATCAATTATGGATGTATGCTTCTTGTAGTTTCCCTTTCTTGTGCTTTTGCAGGATCTTCGTGTAGCTGGGCCAGTGAAAGAGCAAGGAGCTGGAGCAAGCAGCAAAGAGGGAAGATTGGATCAACCATTAGCGGAAGATAACGGTTAGTGGATCTCTTTCTCCTCTCTCTTACATCTCATAAAGAAGTAATCTTGAATAGCTTTGCATTCGGTTGTTGCTGAGGTACTATCACCCTTAGAGTGGGATAGGGTCATTCCGTATTGGATACTTTTCCCAACAACAGCGGGGGAGGCTTTGGCCTCTCAATTTGAATTAGACTTTTTCCTCATTGCATGCATGGTGCCACATTGATGGGAATTATATGATACTTAGACAATGGATCTTCATTCCACATGACTGACGACAAAGATTTATTCAGTGACCTAGAGGAGAAAGATCTTCAAATGCATATCGAGATGGGTGACGACGGGAAGTATAGTGTTACTGGATTGGGCAAGATTACTTTTCAGAGGGAGCATGGGGCTCCACTCACCTTGAAGAATGTTATATATGTGCCAGGGCTGAAGAAGAACTTGGCATTTGTTGCCATGCTTGAGGATAGAGGCTATGATGTGATCTTCTCGAAAGGAAAGGTGTTCCTTCGACACATAGCCACGAGTCAAGTAAAGAAGATAGGGATTCGAGTGAAGAATCTCTATAAGTTGGAGGTAGAGGAGTGTGTTGCTTTGAGCACAAAAGCAGAAAGGGTGTAAAGCTAAGACGTTGGTGAGTTGTGGCACAAGCAATTGGGCCACTTGCATCATGGGGATTTGAAGATATTACAGCAGATCTCTACCGGTATTCTCAAAGGTACGCTTGAGAAAGTTGATACATGCAAGGGGTGTACTTTGGGAAAATACGCCAATTCTTCCTTTCATGACAGAGACAATTGGGCAGAGGCTATTCTAGAGCGAGTACATTCAGATGTGTGTGAACAAATCTTGACAGCATCCACATCTAAACACAGGTATTATGTTATATTTTTTGATGACTATTCTCATAAATGTTGGATATTTTTCATGTAGAAAAAGGATCAAACTTTCATAAAGTTTTGTGAGTTTATAGAATTGGTGGAGAAAGAGTCGAGAAAGAATGTTAAATCTCTATGGAGTGATACGGTGGTGAGTATGTCTCAAACGAGTTTAATAACTTCTCTGCAATAGAAGAGATTAAATGGGAGTTGACGACACCCCATAACCCTCAACAGAATGGGGTGGCCGAGAGGAAGAATAGGAGCATAGTAGGGGTAGAAGGGCGATGTTTCATGATCAGGGCCTACCACTACACTTGTGGGATGAGGCATGCAACACAACAGTTTTATGTTAGAACTATAGCCCACATCGGATACTTGAGATGAAGACACTAGAGGAGTCTTATTCCGATAAGAGGCCAAATATTGGTCACTTCAGGATTTTTGGGTCATCGGTATATTGCCATGTCACAAAAGATGCATGGAAGAAGCTTGAGCTAAAAACAGAGTTGGGGATATTTGTGGGGTACACTGATGCACCTCACAACTAGCAAGTGTACTTTCTGACCAGCAGGATGACAGTGGTTCGCATGGATGTCAAATTCGATGAGGAGAAGGCTATCAAGTTTTCCTTGAGAGGGAGCTTGAGCTACATGTGGGAGAGGATATTTTAGCTCCTAAGGTTGAGGATCCTAAGATTGATATGGAATATCCACATGCAAAGGATCCGGGAGTGGAGACATCCACTCAGGCAAAGCCTTCTAGAGTGGGGATAAAGTGCACCAGAGAGGCTGACAGATTGTTGGATGATGCACGGGAGAATGTGGGAGCACCCACTTCTCAGCGCAGGTAGAGGAGCTCACCTGAGAGGTACACTCGATACATGGCTCTTATGGGTGAATGTGTTGTAACATAGTCATCTTCCTTTAAGGAAGCAGTGCAACAACCAATTTGGGTTGATGCCATAACTCTATAGTCTGTAACAATGTTTGGGATGTGGTCTCAAAACCAGAGGACAAGTCAGTGGTGAGCTCCAGTTGGCTTTGCAAGGTAAAGCAAGCTGCAAATGGTAGTGTGGAGAAGCATAAGGCTAGATTTGTGGCCCATGGCTTTTCATAAGTAGAGGGGATTGACTATGATGAGACATTCTCTCTTGTTGCAAGGTAATCATCGATTAGATCTATATTGGCACTATCAGCGATGGATGTGAATACAACCTTCCTTAATGGCATGATTGAGGAGGAGGTGTACATAGAGCAACCTGAAGGTTTTGAGACCTTTGACCATGAGTTGCATGTGTGCCGGCTCAAGAGAGTGTTGTATGGGTTGAAGCAATCACCCTGTGCTTGGTACACTAGGATAGATAGCTACTTCACCAGGTTGGGCTTCACGAAGAGTGAAGCGGATACGAACCTGTACCACATAATGGTGGAAGGTAAGTTGTTGATCATTGTACTTTATGTTGATGATCTCACACTGATAGGTGATGATCAACTGATCAATATTGCAAGGAGGACTTTGCAAGAGAGTTTGAGATGAAGGACATGGGGCTCATGCATTAATTTCTTAGCATGGAAGTATGGCAGGGAGATGGGGATTTGTTTGTGTCTTAGGGCAAGTATGCCAACGAGATACTCAGTAGATTCTGCATGAAGAGAAACAAACCCATGGAGACTCCTCTAGCAGGTAATTGGAGGAAGGAGGATGTTACTTCAAGGGAAGTAGTGGAAGCTACTATTTATAGGAAACTTGTGGGTTCACTCATGTACTTGGTGAACACACGACAATATATTTGCTATGCAATTAACCAACTTAGTCAAGCAATGGTTAGGCCTACCAAGTCCTATTGGAAGGCAACAAAGCATATGTTGAGATACCTCGGGGGCACTTCGCAGTATGGATTATGGTATAGATAGACAAAGGGAGTGAAGCTTCAAGGCTTCACTAATGCAGATTGAGCAGGGAGTCCATCTGACAGGTAGAGAACGTCAGGAGGGATCTTTAGTATTGGGTCAACGACAATTTCTTGGTACAACAGGAAACAATGATTTGTTGCACTCAATTCGGTAGAGGTAGAGTACATGGTTGCGGGTCAGGCAACATGTGAGGCCATCTGGATGAGGAAGATAATAGTTGGCTTGTTTGGTCAACAGATGGATCCAACTATGATTTACTGCGATAATAAGAATTGTATCAAATTCTCTGAAAATCCAGTTTTTCATGATCATTCCAAAAATATTGATAACTAATATCATCATCTCAAAGATTGTGTATTGAGGCATATTATGTTGTTAGAGTACATTACCACGGAGGAGAAAGATGTTGACATTTTGACAAAGGAATTGGCAATACATAAATTCAAGTTTCATAGAGATAGGATCGGGGTCACTGATAATCCCTTTCTTGTTGAGAGGGAGTGTTGAGAAATGGCAACAAGAAATTCCAGTTTAATTTGTCCTTGAATTAAACTGAGAATTAAAATCAAATTCTATTCTCATAGCAACTTGTAAATAGTTAATTAAGGTTAATTAACTTAATTAGCTCAGGAATTTAAAGTTGGAAGTCTTTCGGAGGTCATGTATATGTTCTTTGTTAGAAAATTATATATTATGGAGCAATGGAACACAGAAAACGCATAAAACAAGAGAGAAACATATATACGTGGTTCACCCATTTTGGGCTACGTCCACCCCGAACAACCAATCCTTCCTTTCTATCATTCAGCAAAATGAAGAGACACAACCTACAGTAGATCTGTTGTAATATCCTTTGTTTTCTCTCACAATCTCACCTCCCTTCTTCTCGCTTGGAGAATACACATCTATTACACAGCCTCAAATATAATGCCCTCATACAAAGAGAGGGGTTGCCCTCTAGGGCAAAAAACCCTAAACTAAACATAAGTTCTACCGTCAGATCATCCGCTTAATGAACGGCCCAGATTGACTAGAAATTACTATACTTTTACAAGGCAATTTTACATCTTTTTTAGCTTTGGGGGCGCTGCCCCCAAAACCCCCACCGGGGGACTGCTAGCCCCTGGACCCCCCAACTGGGGGGGATTGGCTAGCCCGAACCCCCACAAGGGGGATAAGGCCCCCCCGTACCCCCCCCCCCCCCCCCCCCCGCGTGGAGGGGTGTACAAACTTCCGGGGGTATACATCCGGCTGAAACAAAGACCTTTGAACAATCATGCTCCACACCCAACAATCTCCCACTTGGATAATAATTGTAGCAACTCCATCGCTGCTTCATTTGCTGGACAATGACTCCTCTTTGGACCTAGCTATTCCTCATCTTCATCGTCATCCTTGAAGACCAATTGAAACTGAGCATACTCTCAGTTTCTCCCTAGTTACAACTTTTGTTAGCATATCTGCAGGATTTTGGCTAGTGTGTATCTTTTCCAGCTTCAACTCTCCATCTTCCAACACTGATCATATGAAATGGTACTTGAGCTGTATGTGTTTAGTCCTGGAATGAAATGTTGAGTTCTTTGCAAGATGAATGGCACTTTGGCTATCACTGTATAACGTGCCCATATCATGCTCCTTACCCAATTCACCCATAAACCTTTGTAACCAAATAATTTCTTTACTAGCCTCTGTAGCAGCAACATACTCTACTTTTGTTGTTGAAAGTGCAACAACATTTTGGATTTTTGAAACCCAACTGACATCTATTCCACCTACAACAAATACATATCCTGTAGTGCTCCTCTTGTTATCTCTATCACCTACCATGTCTGCATCAACATATCCCTGTAGAGAAATGTTTGAACCACCAAAGAATAATGCTTGATTTGTGGTACCTTTCAAATATTTGAGAATCCATTTCACTGCCGTCCAATGTTCCTTTCCTGGATTGTTCATGTACCTTCTTAGAACTCCCACTACATGTGCAATATCAGGCCTTGTGCAGACCATTGCATACATTAAGCTTCCAACCACTGATGCATATGGAACTTTAGACATATAATCCATGTCTTCTTGGGTCTTTGGGCACATTTCCTTACTAAGTTTGAAATGGCTAGCAAAAGGTGTACTAACTGGTTTTTGCATTGTGCATATTAAATATTTTCAACACCTTTTGTATGTACTCATTCTGAGGCAATGTTAATTTGTGATTTTTCCTGTCTCTAGTTATTCTCATACCAAGGATTTATTTTGCAGCTCCCAAATCCTTCATTGCAAATGAATTTGCCAATTTTCTTTTGAGCACATTTATTTCCTGCATGTTAGACCCAACAACAAGCATGTCATCTACATACAATAACAATATAATATAGCTACAATCATTTTTATTTTTTAGATAAACACAATGATTAGAGTGACATCTAGTATAACCTTGTTCAGACATAAACTTGTCAAATTTTAGATACCACTGCCTTAGAGCCTGTTTTAAGCCATACAAGCTCTTCTACAACCTACACACTAGTTTCTCCTTCCCTTTTACCTCAAATCCGTGTGGTTGATACATATATATCTCTTCCTCCAAATCCCCATTATTAGAGAAAGGTTGTATTTACATCTAACTGCTCAAGATGCAAATATTCAACTACTACTAGACTTAAAATAGTTCTGATTGAAGTCATTTTAACAACAGGAGAAAATATTTCATTAAAATCAATACCTTTCTTCTGTGCAAACCCCTTCACCAAAATTCTAGCTTTGTACCTTTGTTTTCCTCCATCTTCTTCCTTCAGCTTGTAAACCCATTTATTCTTCAACGTAGTTTTTCCTGCAGGCAACTTGACTAAGTCCCAAGTCTGGTTATGCATTAAGGAGTCCATCTCTTCTTCCATGGCTACCTCCCACTTCTTCCTGCTTTCAACCTGCATTGCTTCTTCATAACATTCAGGTTCACCAGAATTAGTCAATAATAAATAATATAATGAAGGAGAGTATCGTTCAGGGCGTATACTTATCCTGGTAGATCTTCTAACACCACTTTCAGGTGTTTGGGGTGACTATTGTTGTTGTTGTGGTTGTTGATTATTATTATTTTCAGGCACCTTTACTTTTTCAGTGATTTCATCAAGAACTACGTATTCCTTGTTTTCTTTTTCCTGTTTCTTTTCCTGCAATTGATTCTTATACAAGACCTTTTCATTGAATATTACATCTTTGCTCCTAATGATTTTGTGATTTTCATAATCATATAAGTGATAACCAAAATCATTAACACCATATCCAATAAAGGTAAATTTATTTGACTTTGCCTCAAGCTTTGTTCTATTTTCTTTATTAATATGGAAAAAGGCCTCACAACCAAAAGGCTTTAAAAAAGAGTAGTTTACCTTTTTACCTGTCCATGCTTCCTCTGGAACACCACCATCCAAGGAACTTGAAGGCCCTCTGTTTATTAGATAAACAACAATATCTACAGCATCTGTCCAAAATTGTAAAGGCAATCCTGCATGCAATCTCATGCACCTTACACGCTCCATGATTGTTCTGTTCATCCTTTCAGACACACCATTTCTTGTGGTGTTCTTGGAACTGTCTTCTCTCTACAAATTTCATGCTCTGAATAGTACCTATCAATCTCTTTTCTACAATATTCACCTCCATTGTCTGATCTGAGACACTTAAATTTCTTTCCTGTCTCAATCTCAACCAAAGCTTTCCATTTCTTGAAAGTATCAAATACATCATTATTCTTAATACAATAAATCCAAGTCTTTCTAGTTGCATCATCAATAAAAGTAACATAATAACAAGAGCCACCAAGAGATGATACCTGAGCAGGTCCCCATACATCTGTATGCACAAGCTCTAATTTTTCGCTCTTATTTTCTTTCCCAACTCTGAGAAATCTGACTCTCTTTTGTTTTCCATAAATGCAATTCTCACAAAAGTCCAAATCAACATTATTCAAACCCGTCAACAAATTCCTTGAGTGAAGAATCTTCATCCCCTTTTCACTCATGTGTCCGAGCCTATGATGCCATAACGTTGCATCTGCTCCCTTGGAAGTTAAAGCATTAACAGAGTTAGAACTACCATTGCATAAATACAATGTACCAACCTTTTCACCTTTTGCTATTACCAGGGCTCCTTTGGTGACCTTCCAAGCTTTATTTTTGAAAGTTGTCACACAACCTTCACCGCCTAACTGCCCTGTTGAAATCATATTTTTCTTCAGATCTGGAACATGCCTTACCTCCTTTAGTAGCCATTGGTTTCCATTCTGCTGTTTTACAAGAACCTTACCCATTCCAACAATTTTGTAGGGTTTATCATCACCCAAACGACCTTGTCCAAAATATCCTTGGACATAGTCATGAAAATATTTCTTATCAGATGTGGCATGGAATGAGGCCCCTAAATCTACCACCCAGGAATCAATAATATTTTCGAAAGAAAGAATCAAAGCATCTTGTAACACCTCACCTATCACATTTGCTTCATGATTGTTTTCTTGTTGTGCATCTCCTTCTTTTCCCTTCTGAGATCTACAGTCTTTCTTTAGGTGTCCTTTCTTTCTGCATTCCAGCACACTATCCCCGATCTGGACTTGGATCTGCCTTTCCTTGATTTACTGCGATATCCTGAGCTCTTTCCTCTTTCCATTTTCTTCCCTTGGACTCTGCACTCAAAACATTACCTGATGTCTCACCAGAGCTTTTCCGTCACATTTCCTCGCTAAGGATAGCACCGACAACATCATCAAACTTTAAAGTGCTAGATCCAGAAACAGAGTTACTAATGGCCATTACTAAACCATTCCAACTTTCTAGCAATGACCACAAGAATAACAGAGCTCTAACTTCATCATCAAAGTTTACCCCTACATAACATAACTGACTTGTAATAGTGTTAAAATCATTTAAATGGTCTGCAACAGATCCACCTTCCGACATCTTCATATTAAATAATTGTTTCATAATAAATACCTTGTTTGAGGCTGAGGGTTTTTCATATAGTTTCTCCAACGCCTTAATCAAACCCTCTGTCATTGTTTCCTTCGAAATGTTGAAGGCGACCAATGCTACGAGGCACAATCGTAATGTTCTGAGTGCCTTTCTATCGAGAAGGCTCCATTCTTCATCTGTCATACCCATCAGCATCTTTGTTTCTCCGCCCAATGGTATGTACAAATCTTTCTGATACAGATAATCTTCCATCTGCATCTTCCACAGCGAGAAGTTTTGGCCGTTAAATTTCTCGACCCTAAATTTACCATCTTCCACCATTGTTCCCACTCGAATGAGGAACCCTTCTTTCCTGCGAGTTTATCAGCCAAATAGACCTTCCGCTCTGATACCAGTTGTTAGAAAATTATATATTACGGAGCAATGGAACACATAAAATATTGCATAAATATAAACACAGAAACATAAAACAAGAGAGACACAGATATACGTGGCTCACCCAGTTTGGGCTACGTCCACCCCAAACAGCCAGTCCTTCCTTTCTATTATCCAGCAAAATGAAGAGACACAACCTATAGTAGATCCGCTATAATATCCTTTGTTATCTCTCACAGTCTCACCTCCCTTCTTCTCACTCAGAGAATACACATCTATTACACAGCCTCAAATACAATGCCCTCATACAAAGAGAGGGGTTGCCTTCTAGGGAAAAAACCCTAAACTAAACATAAGTTCTATCGTCAGATCATCCGACTAATGAATGGCCCAAATTGACTAGAAATTACTATACTTTTACAAGGAAATTTTTCATCTGTTTTTAGTTTCCAAGGCGTTGCCCCCAAAACCCCCGCCGGGGGACCGCTGGCCCCCGAACCCCTAAACCGGAGGGGATTGGCCCCCCCAAACCCCCGTGAGGGGGACAAGTCCCCCCCCCCCGCGTGGAGGGGTGTACAAACTTCCTGGGGTATACATCTGGCTGAAACAAAGACCTCTGAACAATCATGCTCCACACCCAACATTCTCCCTAAGTTTTAAGGGCCCAGTATGAGTTTAAATTTAGTTAGAAATTAGATCACTCAATTTACTGTGATAAGTTCAGTTAAATTAGTTCCATACTGTTTGAGGAACTAATATAGAGTTAACAATCAGTTGGTGCGCTAGTGCATCCACAAATGTCACTATAGTTAATCGAAGATTCCCTCATTAGAAACTCATGCATGTTAATTTCGAGAAAGACCTAGTTGAGACTAGAGTGTAGGGACAATGTACTATTAGTTGTATTATTTACTGCAATGTAAATATCATGCATGCATCAAAGATTGATCCTATGTTTGGATTGCGCAATTTTGGAAGCATGAATTCCCTTTAAATACGGGCTATTCATCTTAAAAATTACGCAAGAGATTAGGGGCATGGAGAGCTGCAGATTTGGATAAGTGTTGGCCAAGAGCTAGCTTGTGAGCTGAGAGAATTGAGCATACTTGTGCGGAATTGTTCTAGTGAGAACAAGCTTTGTATCTTCACTCATATTTCTGATATACACCATACATATAGCAGGTTTTTGAGCAGTGGCTTTCCCTAGATACATATTGTGTTATGTACCATTGATTTGTCTTCTTCCTGTTCGTATTATTATCATCGATCTATTGGTTTCCGCTGGTTGAAAGTAAACGTAGATTCTTGTCTTTTTCTTTAATACATTGCATGAGCTTATGAATCTATAGGATTTTCTACAAATAACAGTAGCCAGTATTGCAACTGGGGGTCAGCTAAGGCAGTCTACAACATGATTGGTGTTGCCCTCTTTGTATGTAATGTTCAAGTCGAATTGTTATAGATAGGTAGACCACTTTTGATGGCGATTGTTCTGCAACTTCCTGTAACAACCCTTGTGAAAATTCCATGTAAAAATATATAAATACAACGAATATTGGGACATGTATTCCAAGCTGAATGGTGGGAAAGACATTGTAGGGGGTGTTCATTTGGTTGTTTATGGTTAAGGAAATTAACAAAGACAATGGCTAAGGAATTAAATAGGAAAAAAGGTATTTTGTCACATTTATTTATGAAAATAATGGAAATTAGGAGAAAAGGAAGGTGAAAGGTGATTGGTTTCATGTGAGGATGAAATTGAAGGAAAATAATGGAAAATGAAGAAAATAGAGGCCTCATTAATAAAAAGGATTATGAGGATCAGTTGGTAGGCTTCTTCCTTTCAGTCTAAACCTTTTTTCAGTTTAGTTTTAGAGCTCTCTCATTATTCTCTCTCTCTCTCGTACTCTTGGATACTTAGAATTTTCTAGGAGCACTCTTAGAGGGTGTGGCATACTTGGATTCTTGGAGTAAGAAGGCAAAGGAAGAGTAGTAAAGCGCAATAAGGCATCAACATCAATAGCTACATTAAATTTACATGCAGGTACCAAGTTTCATGTATGATTTCTTCACTATTTTTGGCATGCATCGCACATGCATGTGGTTCTTGGTTGTGATCTGTCATTGGCATGGATGTTTGCCTGGATCAACAGTGGATTGCCTAGCCTTGCCATTTCCTAGATAGCCATGGTGATTGTGGATTTACTTTCCTTGCTTTGTTTTGGTTGGTTCTCATGTTTCCTTAGCTTCGGTTAAGTTATTAGTCCAGGAAGCCCTGGTTGAAAAAACACTCTGGAAGCCCTGTAACAGCTTAGGTTGAGTTACTAGTCCTAGAAGCCCTGGTTGGAAAAATGATCTAGAAGCCCTCTACCAGCTTGGGTTGAGTTACTAGTTTTGGAAGCCCTGGCTGGAAAAATTATTTGGAAGCCCTTGGTGGGTTGAGTTACTAGTCCTAGAAGCCTTGGTTGGACAAGAACTTTGGAAGCCTTGTATAAGTTGTGGGTTGAGTTACTAGTTCTGGAAGCCTTGGTTGGACAAACGCTCTAGAAGCCCTGTATAATTTGTGGGTTGAGTTACTAGTTATGGAAGCCTTGGTTGGACAAACACTATAGAAGCCCTGTAAGGCTTGGATGGAGACCAATCTGATGATGGATTTTGGTGATGTCCAACCGTGAGGTGGAATCACTTTTTGATGGGTTGAGGTGGGTGGCCTCTGGAAGCCCTAGATGTGTTTTGATTGATGTGTACTCCAAGATCCCACATTCATGATTGGAATATGGCACGAGGGTGATCGACTGAAGAGAGACTTGGCTCAACCAATCTATGGTAGGGTGGAATGTGGTAGTCCCATCACCGGTTGGTTCATTTCATTTATTAATGAAAAAATTCATTCCCTTGATTTTCATGTGCAAATGTATTGATGTATATATATAGAGTTTGATGGCTGATAGGTTTATTATATTTTTGTTCCTATTATGTTGTTTATATGCACAATTTCCCTGGAGGGTGTTATAGAGTGGTATCAGAGCTTCCAGGTTCAAACACTTGGACTAGATGGGCTCATAGGTGAAATGAAAAATAAAGGTTAAATTTTAGACCTTTCTGTCATATCTCTTATAGCGTTTCTTCTATGGCATATTAGAAGTTGAAAATTTGTCCATATTAAAGGTAAATCCCACTGATAATGTGGTAAAATTTTCAGATATTGGTTCACAATACTTTAGGAATTTTGATCTAAGGAAGATGAACCTTCTTGAATACACCTTTAAACAAGTCATGTTGGAATTTCTGCAATAACTAATCTTATGTAGGCTTTCAGAAGCTAAGGGGACATACCACTGATTATGTGGTAGAAATCATAGATATTGGGCGGCAATATTTTAGGAGATATGAGTAGAGGGAGTCGAGCCTTCTGAATGCTCCTAAAATCAGGCCTCAAACAAGTCACATTGATGTTTTTGTTATAAATTTCCTTTTGGGCACTCTGAGGAGCTAAAAAAAATTTCACAGTGAGGGGAATCCCATTGATATTGTGATAAAAAATTCAGACATTTATTCGCTATATTTTAGGAGATATGACCAGTGGAAGTCGAGCTCTCTGGATACTCCTAGAATTGTGCACCAAATATGATTGTGTTGGTATTTGTGTTATAACTTTTCCTCTATGAAATATTAAAAATTGAAACTTGAACCATAGTGAGGGAAAATACCACTGATCATATGGTTCAGTTTCCATAACTTGTACTACTACAGTTTAGGATATATGCATTGAATCACTCGCTATATTAGTTTGCATGCAAATTGTTTGATGAAACGCTTAAATGGTTCAATGATTAATTGCATACAAATTGTTTGATAAAATACCCCAATCAGTATGTTATTTTTGGTTGGGGATATGTTGTGGTCACCAACAACCCCCCCTCTTTGCTCGATATTAGCAATAACATCAAGCAAAGGGGGGGACCCTGAAAGAAAAATCCCAAAAATATTTTTCTAAATTTTTGTATTTTCTCCCTAAGGCTTAAATCGCATCGCAAGGGAAGGCTGAAACATTACCCAAGCGCGAAAAACAAAACTGCGAAAGAGCGATGCGAAATTCATCGCATCGCATGCATCCCAAGCACCCTCTAAAAAGAAGACCTTCAAAAATGCCGATCGCCGATATGCGACATCGCACATCGCAAACGTCGCACTAGGCAGCATAAACCATTGAATAAAATCTGCGATCTGCGATCTGCGATGACTGCGATCTGCGATCAGCGATATCGGCGAACTGCGATCTGCGATAGGAAAAGACTCATCGCACGAATTCTCCGACATACCCGATAAACCCGAGTTTAAGCGCGCGCCTTAAAGGAAATTAATGACCGCATGCTTGAGTATCTAGGAATGATTGCATCGCATTTTTCGAAGAGTCAAGTCATGATGAATGTCAGGATTATGCATTCATTAGAGTTTAATGCTTTCATGTCAATCTTTTCATTTCCCTTCTTCTTTGCGTAGACTGCAAGACACGCAACTAATATAAATCTATATGCAGGAAATATCTAAAGGAAAAGGGAAAGCGCCAATCAAACAGCAGAGAGAAGATGCCTCCGCAAATGGATGCCGCATGCAGCAGGACTGCGGATTCCAGACTATAAGCCAACCGGCACTGATGAAATTAGACTATCCAGGACTCAGAGTCAAAAGCGCACAAAAGCAGCGTGTTCACAAAAGATCCTGAAGCTCAGACTTGGTAAAGCAGAGAAAGAAGCGCATGAGAAGGAAGACGCTCCAGAAAAGCCTGGAACAAAGAACGGAAGAAATTCTCGACACAGGGAGTTGCCCATACAGCACGACTCCTAACTCACTCAGTCATTCGCACGACCGGAAACCAGAATAGCAACAGCAAAATCAGTTCGAGAAGAACCTGGGTTGTGATAATTATACACGCGGCGAATACACCCAGCTAGAGAAAGGTCTTCGAAAATATCTTCTGGTCTGTCAGAAGGAAGTGCCAGCTCTTGTTATTTCCACTTTTATCTCCCGAGCGAAAGAAGAAGGCGGCCAGCCGACTGTTCTCAGGAAAACATTGCGCTGTTGACAGCACTAAAGAGAATATACAGAAACGGTCAGAAATTAGATTTAAAGTTTTAGAAATAAATTTGCTTTTAGTAAAGGGCGGTCATTTGAAGCCGATTCCCTAATTTCGTGTAAATAAGATTGATTAGTTAGTAGTATTTAACCCTTCTCATGGCATTTAGAGAAGGGTCCGGAAATCTGTCAAAAAACTTGTCCTCAGAACATGCACTTATGCACCCTCAAAGGAGGTTTTTGATGAATGGATGGATCGAGATTTATTTATGTTTGCATTTTAATGTCTGTTACTGATGTTGCACTTCTGTACTCTTAGCAGATATTAGAACAAGTAGAAATAAATCATTATTGCTTGAAGTTTATTAGTGAAATCAGTCATAAATGGTACTTTTATCTCTTGACTAAATTCTGCTAGTATTCCTAAAGTGATATGCAGCTGAGTTCTTTATATGTTACTGTATGAATGTCTGTATTACCATTTGGCACTTCTGTACGGTGGGGTCATTTATTTATGCTTGACATATAGAAAACTGTTTATGTGATATGATTTTCACAACTACTCTGCCTAACTTCTTATGCAGAATGGTTTATCTTTATTGATTTATATTCTGATAACAGTTGAATGATCTTTATTACCAGCTGTTGTTTGAAATCTTTCTAGATCGCATAACAAAAGAAAACACCCCAGGTTAGCGTAGACTAGATGTATTGTTTCTCTTCATTAGATTACATTAGCATAGAGTTAGTTTAGCAGTTAAAATTAAGACTAGCTTAGAGAAACCTTTATATTAATACCATCAAACTCTACACACACACGCATACCCTTCACATTGGGAAACCGGTCCCATTACCCCCAGTCGGACCCGCTACTCCAAACGGGCAAGGAGCCGCCAACCAGGTTCCGGACCGGGTGGGTATCCCCCTTGTTGTTGACCCGACTTCGGGGCCCTCAACAGGATAGTATTGATGTGTAATAGTATTTATGTAGTTGATAAATGCTTACTTGTATGCAAATAGTTTGCTATATTAGTTTGCATGTAAAGTGTTTGAAGAAATGCTTACATTCAAATGTAATAGTATAGTAGTTGTTTGAAGAAAATGTAAAAATATGGTAATTGTATGAACAAAATTTTATTTTTTTTATGGGACAGTAGTGTAGTATGATAATATGGATGTAGTTGATCTATGCCTATTTTCATGTAAAGAATTTGAAGAGTTGCATGTAGGGAATTTGAAAGGTTGCATGCAAGGAATTTGAAAAGTTGCATGTAAGGAAATGGAAAAGTGGCATGTTTTTAGTTATTATGTTACAAGTGGAATAAGTGCAATGTTTTTGACTTAGTCCCATACAAATGTATGAGAAATAAAAATAAATTTATTTTCAAGTGTGGTTAAATTTAGTAAAGATTTGGAGATCCCATTTCCATAATTGGACATTGGAGATTAGGCCATTATAGTAGCTTCCTCCTTCTACCTTGGTGTGGACCATGGATAGTAAGGGGGTATGCTTATAGGTTGTTAGTATTGGTGAATGCTATTTCAAATTAATAAACATGATGCCTTGATTTTTGGAACATGTGACTCACTTTGTATGAATTATATGCCTCTTACATGTTGATTTCATGATACCTACTTACATCGTTGTATGTTATGTTACATTTTTGAATATTTTGATTACATGTATCAGTCTTGTAGGTTGATTACAATAATTGATCGCTTATGTTCGACTACATACATTTATGCGTAGGTGTAGTTGATTTGGCATTGCTTATGCATATTGTTGGTTGCATGTGGCAATGTGTACACTGGAGTAATCATTGTTGTCATGCATGAGTTCATGGTTTGTGTACTTGATATGGTCATGCATTGATAACTGGACTCTAGCCAGAATGATGCGTATATGGTTTTGTACTCACTTGTTATTTGTGTATATGTAGTTGTTATGCATGTATGGTTGTGGCTATGATTATGCATGTATAGTAGGTCAAACATGCATTGTCAAGTCATTGTATGCAATTTAGGTCATCATGATGCTATTGGTTGTTATGATGCTAATGAGCTAGTTGAGATAGAGGAACAGATGCAAATCATCATAATGAGGTTGCAACATTAGACTTTGGGATAAGAGCAGACCGTCATACAAGTAATGTATGTTTGGCATGCAGGTACGTAAGTTAAGGATTATTATATGCATTAGGGTTATATACATTAGGTTTATGAACATGTATTTGATGTTATGCTTACATTCATGATAGATGCTAGATGATTAGTGTGGTTATATGCACATGTGTCAGAAAGTCAAGAATGATAGTAACTTGTAGTTGTATGCATTGCTATTGTTGTTTTATGTTACATAACCTGATGATTATGATGTATCTTGTTGATGAGTACGGTATATAGCTTATTGTTGTTATATGCTATTAACTTGATAATTAGGGTCATTTCCATGAGATATTGATGTTATAATTTTGATTGGTCAAATGCGTGATGGTTATGTTCATTTCCTTGAAGATCTTGATGTTATATGTATTGTGTTAACCTGGTTTGACCTATGCAAATGGTTATGGTTGCGCTATTCAGGTATGCCAATATATTTGTGAGATGGTTTCATACTAATCTAGATTGACTTTGCATATGTGTATGAGTTTACGATGTGAACATATTAGTTAGTTACTGTTATGGATATCATGATTTATGTTTGAAATGATATGTTGTGAAGTTATATCATGCTAACTAGCTTGATTGTGTAGATGAGATAGCCTCCCCTGAGATACATTAAGGTGTGAGCTTGATTATGCCATATATTTGGTGCTTAACTGTTGATTATGTCATCTAGTTGATTTATTTAACATGGTATGAATGTTTTATGAATTTCATAATATGAGTATGTGTTCAAATGATCTTGTTAAAAGATGATTGTACTGAAATATATGTGTTGAGGCAGTTGATATGTACTTGAGTATAGTAGGTGATAGTTGTAGTATTATGACTGATGACTATGAGTTGACTATGGAATATGACATGATTGTTAGTCTTGGTAACGATTGATTTAAAATTAATAGATATGATTTTCTTGATATTTGGAACATGTGGTTTACATGTGTGAGCAGTTGCATGGTAACATGCTTGGCATTAGCATGGCAAGGTAATAGTTGATGTGTCTATATAACTAACAATTGGGTCATGTGACAACATATAGTAAGCCTCGATTCCAACAAGGTAAAAAGGTAAAAGAAAAGGAATTGGGCAAGAATTCCTTTGGCTATGTTTGGAAATCCTAATTTTGAACAAATGAGTGCTTTGCACACAGGAAGTATTCTTAACCTTGATTTTATCTGACATTATGTGGATATGTGCTATATTCATGAACATGCACTTGACAGTTATATTAGCTAGTCTTTTGATCCAGGTGGATATTGATGGCCACCTGCAAAGTCCACTTGGACCCCCACCATTGTTTCTTTCAGCTTTTCAGTTTCTTTAATTGTAGCACAGTTTACTATTTTTAGTAGTTTTTTGGGTCCTAAACTTCTGGAGTCGTTTTGAGGCCCTAAACGAATTTTTTGGGAAATTTGAGGGCAACATGGGTCCATGGAATGTTTCCTATCCCAAACTTGTAGTGCTCGGATAGATATTTCTAATGAGCTATTGTACGCATCAAACGGAGATCGTATACCAAAGTTACGACCCCAGGAAATTGATGCACCAATTTACCCAAACGGGGCCCACAATTTGGCGTTTCACCTTCTAGGGTTATATTTCGGGATGTGAAGTGTTTTCCATTATTTCTCAACAATAAATAGGCCTTCGAGCCTCATTGTAACACAATTCAGAGGCATGTAGCCATCACATCTCTTCGCAAAGATAAGCTACCATCGCCCTAGCTGTTTATTTTCATTTTCTGTTTCTAAGCATATCTCAGTATTTTACATTAATGAAATGAAGTATTATTTCCACTGCATATTTTGTTTATGGTTATCTCTGTAATTTGTTGCGTTCCTGTTTAAATCCGGATCAATGGTATCAGAGTGGTCTGCTTTTTCTCTGTTTTTCTTTACATGCCCCAACGAGGTCAGGATATAAGGAGTTAGGGCTTGAACTAGTCGAAGCTTTGTAAGACCAGCCTCGCAAATCCTGACGGCCTCCCATGGCGGATGAGAAGAAAGATGAGAGGGCAGGAGGTCCTATCAAAATATTGCTCGAAGAAGCCCTCGAGCGACAAAGTAACGTGATGATGGATAACTTTGTGCAGATCCTTCAGCGGCTACCCAGATGCGACACGTCGGCTTCCAACAGCTACTCTGGAGACGCCACATCATTTAAGGTACAAGTTAATTTTGAAATCCCCATCTTCGAGGGTCAAATAGACGTAGATGTTGTAGATAAATGGTTAAATTTGATAGATGGGTATTTTTCTGTTCATGAATTTTTGAGTCGGGAAAAGATTGTTTTTTGCTCTTCTCAAAGCAGCCCCCCACGTTAAGGACTGGTGGGAAACCTACTTCTAGCAGAAGGATGAAATCACGGGCTCACTATTTCAGCTGCACCCACTTGAGATTCATTTTGGGATGCCATCAAGGAGCAGTACTACCCTGTCAAAAGCTATGAGGACAAATACATAAAGTGGACCACGCTACGACAGGGAAGGGACCAAGATGTGCCAGATTTCACCAACATTTTTCATACCCTTCGCACACAGTTGGGTATCAAATATTCTAATCTACATCTGGTACTCAAGTACCACGGCTGCCTACACAGATACATCCAAGAAGAGATAGAGTTCCTGAACATCTCCTCGCTTGGCATGGCGTACTGATACGCTGTCAAAATCGAGCAAAAGTTCAAACAGAAGAAGTGAGACTTTTGATCTACAAATTCGAAGCCCAAAGGACAAAGCCAAGGCAGGGTGACCCAAGACAACTGGTCGAAGCTGCAAGAAAAGAACAACACCACGAAGCTGAAGAAGGACACAAGAAAGTGGTGTGAGTTCCACAATATCCCCACTCACAACACAAGTGAGTGTCAGACCAAGCAGTCGTTGGTGGCCGAGTTGAAGGCTTCCGAATAAAATGCATGTTCCAACCCTGAGCCAAAACCAGACAAGGGGAGTGGCAAAGGGAATTAGATCAT
Organism: Pinus tabuliformis; assembly: GCA_031772625.1. NCBI lineage: Eukaryota > Viridiplantae > Streptophyta > Pinopsida > Pinales > Pinaceae > Pinus > Pinus tabuliformis. The sequence continues at coordinate 1,042,219,501 of CM062819.1, forward strand.
TGATGCAGATCCTAGCACCACTGTTTCCATCGCCAAGATCCAGAAAAATGAGCCAGAAAATCTAGACAAGGGGGAGTGTCTTTTCCACTCAAAGATTTGGGTGAAGTGTTCGCCACTGCAATTCATTGTCGACAGTGGTAGCCAAAAGAACCTCATTTTAGCAGAGTTCATGAAGCGGTTAGGCTTATCGACTACACCATACCCGCAACCGTACAATATCAGGTGGCTTCATGAAGGATGAGATCTCAAAGTTCACCAGCAGTGTCGCCTTCCCTACAGCATCAAGCCCTTCACAGATGAGGTATTGTGTGATGTTACACCTTTGGATGTTTGTGATGTACTATTAGGCCAGCCATACTTGTGGAGGCGACATGTTGTGTATGAGTCAAGGCCTCGCATTGTCATTATTTCTTTGGGTGATTCATTATACAGGATACTAGAGGTAGCCCCACCTACCACCACCTCTTTGATCACTGCTAAGAAAGGTAGCAAGCTCATCTCCCAAACTAGGAAATTCATCTGTCTGGTTTGCTCCCAAAGGGAAAGATTGTTGCTACGTCCATGACCCCCACAAAGGGTTCCTCCAAGCAGTAGCACAACAAAGGGATACACTCATGATAGAACACATGAACAACTTCTCCTCACCCATAGGGGTTCACAGAATTTTCAGGTGGGTGACAAAGTCTGGTTGCATCTGCAGAAAGAACACCTTACAAGAGCCCATCAGAAGTTTCGACCACTCCGACATGGTCCTTACAGCATTACCAAGGCCATGGGAAACAATGCTTTGGAGCACATAATTCCTCCATTCCTTCACCTGCACCAAGTTTTCAATGTGTACGGCCCTAGACCATGCTTCCCACCATTACTAGACACATACGAGATTGTAGAACAGCTCACCACGGGCCAAGTTCAGCAGAAGTTTCCTCATCTCATGGAGGAACTCAACGCAATGGGGACCATTTCTTCCTAAGGGAGGAGGAATGATCCAGGTAGATATTGGTGGCCACCTACCAAGTCCACTTGGTCCCCCACCATTGTTTCTTTCAGCTTTTCAGTTTCCTTAATTGTAGCACAGTTTACTATTTTTAGAAATTTTTTGGGTCCTAAACTTCCAGAGCCGTTTTGAGGCCCTAAACGACATTTTTTGGGAAATCTGGGGGCAACATGGGTCCATTGCTCGGATAGATCTTTCTAACAAGCTATTTCACGTGTCAAATGGAGATCGTATGCCAATGTTATGACCCCCAGAAATTGATGTACCAATTTACCCAAATGGGGCCCACAATTTGGCGTTTCATCTTCTAGGGTTAGGTTTCAGGATTTGAAGGGTTTTCCATTGTTTCTCAACAATAAATAGGCCTTCGAGCCTCATTGTAACACAGTTCATAGGCATGCAGCCACCACATCCCTTCTTAGAGATAAGCTACCATCGCCCTAGCTATTTATTTCCATTTTTTGTTTGTAAGCATATCTCAGTATTTTACATTAATGAAATGAAGCATTATTTCGTTGCATCTTTGTGTTTATGGTTATCTCTGTAATTTGTTGCGTTCCTGTTTAAATCTGGATCATCTATAGCTACAGGTGGATCTGTTAAAGGATTGGAGTCCCTTGAGAGATGGCGTGGATGTGTTCAGTTGCAAGCAGCATGCTTCGCACAATTAGATGAGGTAACTAGTGTATTATTATGCTTAATTATACATTGACAATTATGTGTTTATGGCAGCAGGATGCAGGGAGTTGCATGGAAGGACTGGTTGCCATGAAATCTTGAAAATGGTTCAGGTTGAGCTTTCCTTGGGAACCATGGGGATTGAGTTATCCTGCCAGTCTTGTGCTTTTGGTATTTTGGGATTGATTTGCAGTTTTTTTTTTTTTTGGTGCAAGGCCTTGCCACTTTGTTGTAGTGTCATATCATTATGGGCTTTCGTAGTATTCTTCTTGGTTTTTTCTTGTCTTCTCTTTTATTGTTTGGAGTCTTGCGAATTGGTTGGGAAAGAGGAAAGTTGATGGAGCTCGGGGAGAGATGTGTGGTACCGGAAAGGTAATGTAAGATTCAGATGAAGCTCGGTGCATGAGTAAGTGCAACAGAAGGTAAGGCTATGATAGTCAGTTAGACTGGCTGGGTCCATTGTGGTAAATGGATGGTAGCAGTATAGTCATGAGAAAGGTAGCAGGAAAATGTAAAGTAAATGTATTTGAGGTGTCATATGCCTTGGCAATGTTGGGGATTGTTATTCTCAATGTTGCACATGTGTTATATGAATAAAGGAATTTCTCTTAACCTATAGCTTATGTTATCTTGTAATTATGTTATGATCATGATTATGTTGATGTTTATATATGTATACATGAATGTACATATGTCATTTTCTGACAAGGTGATGATTGTTTTATGATAACGATTATATATGTATGTATCTATGTATCTATGTATCTATGTCATTGTCTGATAGGGATATTCAGGGATCATTCTTATGAAGGAATAATTGCTTACGCAACTGAATGGCATGAAGAGGTTCCTGGTTCATGAGGAATCAAGTGGGAAGAGTAGTCATGACAAATATACGAGGTGAGTATCATATGGCTATGAGTTGATATTATGTGATTATATTATGTCTATGTTGTGGATAGGTTATACCCAAGGATACACCAGCAGAATGAAAGTTTAGTGGTCTGCGGCGTGCTAAGACAAGCATGGATAAGTGTTATAGACATTTTTGTGCCTTGCAACTCCAAGCATGAAATTTCCATAAACCAAGGGCTCCTAAGTCCCTAAAAGTGTTGTTCTAAACCCTAAAGGAACAAGGTCAACAGATTACATCTTCTCCCAGAAGTTCTCCACCAGAAACTGCTCAGAATAAGTCAAAACAGGATCATTTCAGCTGCTCCACTCGCTAGGTGCGTTGCATTGCACCTAAATACACTGGCTAGGTGCATTTCAACGCACCTAAATGCACTATGAGGGTGCGTTGGGCGATAAATGACAAATGGCGGTGTCATTCCGCGAGGTGGAGAGACAATGGAAGCTTCCAGAATCTTCTCCTATGACACTTGCCTCACTGAATTCGACCAAGGATGAGTAAGAGGCCTTCAGTCTCCAAGTGGAAGCAAGAACTGACAGAGAGAAGACACTAATCAAATCACAAGCTGACTCATCCTCCTTACACATATCTATATATGGATCCCTCATCCCAGAGATCCAGGAGGCTGGAATTTTGCACATTGTAAGGAATTGTTGTTGGTTTTGAGAAAAACATCAGAGTATTGGGTGATGTATGCTTTGTTGGAGGTGAAGAGGGGTTTCTTTGCTGGGAGGTTGATGCTGGGTCAGGAACCATCAGTTCTAACTCCTCCTGGATCTTTTCTTGTTTATCAATAAAAACTATTTGAGTTTTTCCTCCATGCTTTTGTATCATTGATGCTTGTTACATTTGTATGGTTAACTTAAATCTGATCCTAAGTTGTTTATGAATATAGATCTATGTCTTTGTATAGTGTTCCTCTTCTGTGATCTTACAGGTACTTGGTGAATCTGGGCAAGTAAGGGAGAAGGTAGCTGGAGACTGTCAAAGAAGAGAGGGATTGGGTCAAAGGATTAGCGCAAGACGCAGACTGGTTCTTTCTATTCCTCTCTATCTATAGTTCATAAAGGAAATACAAAAGTAGTTTTTCTCTGTTTGTTTCTAAGGCAGCTGTCACACCTTAGTGGGATAGAGCAGTTCTAAATAGACACTTTTCCCAGTAACAAAATGGCGACTCCACTGGGGACAATGTCTAATTAGTTTGTTTGTGTATCATTCTTTGTTGTTTGTTTCATAAACTTATAAGTGGCATTCGAACTGCATTTTCCATAACAAATGCAAAGTAAACGTCTACTGCTTCAAACCATTCACTGGATCTGTTTATGATTTGAACAGCTGATTCACAAACTATCTGATTGCCCTTGTGATAGCTCTTAGACCCTCCTTAGATCTACCCTTGATTGTGCATTACTGATTGCTTTTACTCGGCCAAAAAACCAAAGACTGAACTGCAAACTGTGACCCAAAACCCGGACAGATTCTCGTTTCTGGCCCAGCGCAGGTACTGTTAAGAGATCCTGAATTTCAGCGCACTTCCCGAAAGGGAAACCTACGCTGCAATGTAGTTTCTCTGTGTTACAGGTGCGCTGATCAGACTAGCCCTGTGCAGCTGAGGTTCTTGTGCTTCATTCTCTCCAGTTCTATCTCTGAATTTTGCTGCCTGTGATCAGTATATGTCTGTTTAAAACCCCTTTTCCTTGTTGTTATTCCGCCTCCTTTGTACAAAAGAACTGTAGATGTTTTTGTGTGTTTGTTGAGTCATTTACAGTTTTCCATTGCAAAAGTAGAATAGTCGTTTTGTCGTCCTTTGATTTAGATCTGTCGCAAGTGTCGATTTCGATCATAGGAGAAAGTTTGATTGTTGTTGATGGTCGATTATGCTTTTACTATTGCCTTTGGTCTGAGTTTGTGATTTTCTAGTGTCAAGTACAAGCGTTCATTTCAAAATCGCAAGGTGTCGTAATCATCTCTATCTTTCGATTTCGAAAATAAGCTTGTTTGTGTTTGTCGCTTGAAAGCAAATTCAGATTTGTACATCAACTTTCTTTTTAGCATCAATACTAAGAAATTCGAAAAAAAATACATGCATGTGCATTTGCATATAAACAGCCTGTTTGGCTTGATTTAGGAAAGTGCATTTACAGTGTGCTCTTTGCTCTTTGTGAAAATATTGTGTCTTTCTTTTCCTCTAGTAGCTAGGATTTTCATTGCACAAAAGAGATAAAAGTTTGTTTATCATCTTTAGATTACATTTTAGGAATTACATCTACATCTCGTGGTGAACCCAAAAGGCAAACTTCATAAGCAAGATCAACTTAAAATAAATTCAATGAATCTAACAACGCTTTGGAACTTAACGCACAACATTTAGAGGTCTAGGCTAGAGACGTATTCCGGCGTCGTAAAGCCTGGTAACTGTTGTCCTCACTGATGGTTGGGTGATTCCTCCACTTTGAGACGATAAGTGCCAGTACGGACTTGTGCTCCCACGTACCTTCAGGTATATTTTGGGAGACCCCTATAGGGTTAAATCCTTTATCCATAGGAAGTCGTGTCTGCCGCCCTATCGATCGCAATGCACTGAACACAGCATTCGGGAAGATTGACTGCCATACCGTAAAAAGTATTCTGCAGTTTTTCGATTGGTTTGGTACTCCCTCTACCTAGACCTCCAGAGCAGTCCCTTTCGTTCCTTTTCAGACTCCTTAACGGAAAAGGTCCATCTGAGCACTTGTCACTTCAGGCTCATTAAAAATCGAAGGAGACTAGAGTCATCTTTTGTTTTTTCTCGACTCTTAAAAACTGAAAAAACAAGTTGTGTCAAAGCGTCTAAAATTCATTTAATTCGGAAACATACCTTCCCTTTATTTTAGTTGATCGAGTAATCCGCAATCGTGGAAGAAAGTCAATTGAAACCCCGTCGTTCACGGAGGCTTACAAGTCAACCGTCTTTGTCTCCGGAATCGAAACCAGTACGGACAAAGCGAACTCGTTTAACCGGTTCCAAATCTCCTATCAAAGTTAGAACAAGTGTTCCAACGACATGTTGAGGGCCCCGAAATCGGGTCAACAACAAGGGGGATACCCACCCAGTCCGGAACCTAGTTGGCGGCTCCTTGCCCGTTTGATGTAGCGGGTCCGACTGGGGGTAACAGGACCAGCTTCCCGATGCATGGGAAGTGTGTGTGTGTAGAGTTTGATTATGTTGATTCTGGAAGCATTCTAAAACTAATTTAAATCTAACTCGCAAACTAATTCTAAGCTACAGTAATCTAATGAAAACAACATATGTAATCTACACTAACCCGGGATATATCTTTTCCATTATGCGATTTAGAAAGATTTCTCATAATAACTGGTAATAAAGATCATTCAGCTATCACAAGAATATAAACCTTTTAAGATGAACCATTCTGCATAAGAAGTTAAACAAAACAGTTGTGAACAACATATCGCATAAATAAATCATTCATATGTCAAGCATAAATAAATGAGTCCACCGTACAAAAGTGCCAAATGATAACCCATATGCTCATACATTAACATATAAACAATATCAGCTGCATATCACTCTAAGAATATAAGCAGAAATTCGTCAAGAGATAAAAGTACCATTTATGACTGATTTTTACTCACAGACTTCAAGCAATAACGATTTATCTCTACTTGTTATAATATCTACTAAGAGTACAGTAGTGCAACATCAGTAGCAGACATTAAAATGCAAACATAAATAAATCTCGATCCTTCCATTCATCAAAACCTCCTCTGAGGGTGTAGAAGTGCATGTTCCAAGGACAAGTTTTTGACAAATTTCTGGACCCTTCTCCAATGCAATGAGAAGGATTAAAATACTACTTCCTAATTCTAATAATAGTATTATTACAAAATTGAGGATACGGTTCTCAAATGACCACCCTTTTTCTAATTTAGTTAAAAAGGAAAAAACAACATTCTAAATGAAATTACTTGTGAACTTGGTCTTTGAAGTTGCAGCTGTCAAGCATAGGCTTGAGAAGAGTAGGTTGGCTGATTTATGCGCTTAGCTGGGCTGCGAAAATGGCATCCATAAGAGCTGGCGCTACCTTCTCGGCTGCGTTCATGATGCATCTCACTGTCATGCATTGGCTGTGCGGTTTAACTAAGTATGTCCAGTAACTTTCCCAATTTAGTCTAGCCAATGCCTGGATTGTTTTCCCGTTTGCCTGTGTTTTCTGCTTCCATTCTGTCTCCAGTTGCAACTTGCTCGGTAGGTATCCCGGGGTGGTCTCTGAAATCAAATTGGCTCTGTGTAAATTTTCATTTACACAATCGATAAGGATGCTCGCTTGTGTCGCCCCTGTCTCTGCTGCTTGCTCTACCTATGTGATTTGTTCGTCCCATTTATTAAAGAGCAGCTCCTTGTGATTTTCATTAATTTTGGGTGCCCCTGCTCTTTTCCCTTCCTCATCATTTTGCCAAGTCAAATATTCTGTTACTCTTTTGTTGTTCTGATCATAGCCGTTCCGCAATTCCACCACCTGGCTGGTGATCCTGTCGCTTAGTTCACAAAAGTGTCTCCACTATGATATTCTATGTACCATATCTTCATGTTGTTGTGATAGTTGCTCGTTCAAGCCGATGGACTCTGAAATAAACTATGCCAGCTTAGGTTCATCTTTATGCATTTCTTGCACCATCTGCAGTTTCTTTTCTTTTTCTTCAAGACTTCTTTGATAGCTTACCTGCATCTGGCGAAAGTCTTCCTGTAGCTTTTCGAGCTGTCTGGAAGCTTCAGTGTTTGCGCTGGCTTGTTGCAACTGTTTTTGTAGCAGTTGTATTTGATTTTCATGTTCTTTTAGGAGTTGCTGAACTTCAGAGGCCTTGTCAATAGTTGCAGAAGCATATGCTCCTGCAATCTGAGACAGCTTCGTGAGATTCTCAGTTGGATTATTATTTGGGTCTTTCCACAAGACGTCTAGATGTTCAGCATCTTGAGACAGTGCATTCTCAAGCTTTCTCTTCTTTCTTTGTCTCCTTACAAATGCTTTGTGCTGGGGACTGTAGAATACGTCCAGTGGAGGAATTTCTTCTACGTTGATTAGAAGTTCTGAGGATGGAGCGATAGGATGGTGTTCTGCTTCTGCGGCGCTACTGACTATGGTCGAGACGACCTCTTGCACCACCTGTGTATTGCCCACAGGTGTCTTCGGGACTTGCCCTTCAAGATTAATTAATTCATTGAAGGTTTACCACTCTTTATCCAACTCTGTTGTGACAAGAGGTGTTTCAATGACAGGAGGGGGAACGTTTCTTGGTGGTGAGGCGATAACTTGCTGCTAAGCCATCGAAATTGATTGAGCTGTGTCTTTGGTTGTTCCTTCGTTCTTTTCTTTGCCGTGCACAGACTCTCCGGGATGTTCAGATATTTCTCTTGCGGCGCTGGACTTAGATCTGGAAGTGCTGGAGTTTTCACTGAGGCTGATGCTCGGCGTTGGTTCTCTAGTAGCTACTCGCAACCCTTCTAGTGGAATACTAGCCAGCCTTCTCTCTCCATATAACGTGAATTTCCGGAGGTCGTCTGGAGACAACCTTGACTGAGCTTCTTGCAAAATCTATTTGAGCGAGCTTTTACTCTGAAAAAGATCATCAAACAGATCTTTCTTCCCAGAGAACACTCTTATCTTGACGTTGGTTGTAAATTCCTGGGCCACATTATTTGGGTCGAATGGTCTTGATGAGAACTTAAATAATTGAAGACACGTCACATTCTCCACCTCGTCAAAAGCGTGTCCCACATCAAACAAAGAGAAGGCCCCACAAGTGACGGGAAATTGAGGCCAAATGGCCTTCTTTTTGTCCTTTAGGTCCTTGGTTAAGCCGCCTTCAGAACAAGTTTGATAGGCGATTTCCCGGGCCAACAGTTTATCAGGGACATACAAGGGTAGGACATGTGGAGGTACAGTGCTTCCAAAAACTCGAATGTAGGTAAACCATTCTTCCCCAAACCATCTCCCGATGGGGCTGATGTAAATTTGGGCCTCGGGAGAGCACCTTGGAGGGTCCTTATCATATATCATTCTATGTATGGGCAATATGAGCCCATGGCAAATCTGGTAAAAATGAGGGGCAAACTGGGAATCCCATAAGACTTTATGATAAACATGGATGGGCAATGGGTCTTGGGTAGTCCATTTCCAACCCATGGTAGGAAAATTTGATACAAGACAGACATAGTCCATTATATAGGCAGACAAATAAAAAGGAGGATAGACCCTTTGGGAGAAGGATCTCCTAGAACGGTAATTGACAATCGCCGTGTATAGACTATCAGAAAGGATTTTGGCCCAATCTACTATCTCGGAGTTAGTTGCGGTGTCAACTAATGGTAGCCATTCAGATGAAAACTTATTGATATCGGGCATACCAAATAATCTACAGAGCATGGCTGCAGCAAAACAATATGGAGAGGTAAGGGAACCAGTGTTGTACATGCCATTTTTATCCTTTTTCAACGGCTCATCTCTTCTTGACCATTCTTTAGTGGTGTCTGATAGATCCGGATTTTCTACTGCGAACTTCTTAACAAACTGTGCATTATAGGTCGCTTGCGGTTCAGGAAGATGATACATGAGCTTCAGGTCTTGGGCAGCAAACGATCCCACAAGCCCATGTCCCTGGACTTTGAATTGCCTATTTTCCAATTCCGCATCATCTAGAATCCACTTGATCATGTCTGTATATGGTATGATCTTCGGCCTTGCCGCTATTTTATGGAGGAAAGAACACGCTAGGTCTTCCAGGGATGCCTCCAAAGGACGTGATGCACCCGCGACAGCAGCAGTTACCTTCATTATTCTAGGGTTCTCTTCTTCTAACAGCCTGTACATGCCTTCCCATGTTGAGATACCTACATCTCTGTTGCAGGTTGTATCTGTGTACAGGGGCGCCATCTCCTTGGTTTTTTCTCTTGTTTCGGAGCTTCGAGCTTTGTTCTTCTTTCCCATTTCGTTTTACGCTTCTATCTAATTTGCCTTCGCACTTTGCTCCTGCAGGTTACGAGTGAAATGGAAAGACTGATCAGAAAGGTGATGGGAGAGTTTTTAAATGCAAGAGATAATCAGATATGCCACCTTACATGAAGCAAATCCGCATCAAGGCACGCATCTTTATTCCACTTAATAACTGACAACTAATTCATTACTATCATTAAAAGCGCATAATTTCAAGTCAGGTTATAGTAAGTGGCTTTTCTTTAGGTGACGCACCCGAAGGATTCATACTAAGGTGCTTTATGATTTGCCAACGTACCCTTGCATGTCGCGCAATCACAAATCGCAGCGATCGCAATATCACAGATCGCAATAATTCAATGTTTGCCAAACTTCGCCTGCCTCATTTCTGCGATATGCAATCGCGCGATCGCGATATCGCATATCGGCGGATTTGTAAGCTTTTCTTTATGGATGCTAGTATGTTGCGATGCGATGTTGTTATTAATACTGGGGCGGCGCGCATATTGGTCTTTAGAAGGGAAATGAAGGTGTTTCTTATCCTTATGTGGTGCGACCTTAAAGATTTGCTTTTATGAACATAGGCTTAGGCTTAAGACATTCAAGAAACCTTTTCTAAGCGTATGGTTGTAACTTCAAAAAGAAATCCTTGCTTTTCCTAAAAATTAACTAAGGGTCCCCATTCATTCAGTATCGTGGCTGATACTAGATTGAACGAGGGGGGTTGTTGCTGGCCACAACACGACATCAGAGACTCTGGTTACTCCAAACATTTCTGGAATCCCTGCCTCTACAGAAGAAGTTCAACAGCCACGGAAGGACAGTGATACTGATCCTAGTTTGAGAATAAACTTTTGTGTTACCGAACCAGTTCCACCTACAACCGGTTCGGAGAGTCTTACTCTTCAAACATCTGTCGCTGCCGATTTCACACCTTCTTCAGCACCAGAAATATTTTACGGACCTGACGGTCTTCCCCTTCCACCTGGTCTGATTGCAATAGAAGAAATTGTAGAAGATCCTCAAACAAGTACTCCAACGCACTTTGGAGTCGGGATCACTCTATATCCTTCTTCATCAGAAGTTAGTCTACCACCAGCGGAAGCTCCTGTAGAATCGCTAGGTAATATTTTGGATAGACTACAAATGTCTGAACAACCGTCAACATCTAGGACTGTGTCATCTAACACAGCGACGGCAGAACTCCCTGCTATCACTCCGACAATGTTCGCCGGTATACCATCTGTCCCGACTAGCTCTCAACTGCTAGAAGGAGCCCACTCAGGGGTCGACAGTATGGTCCGTTCCTGTTTGTTCATCCGGAATAACATCCGGAAACTCTTATGTTGAGTCTCAACAAATTGATCCATTTGGAGGTCAATTTGGGTAGTCCGGTCCCCAAGGGCAAACAATTCCCTTGAGTTCCGGATTACCACCGTATGGGGGGCAGTACACCCTTTCATTATCCCCTACGGGAGGATATCCATACGGGAGTTCACAACAACATTCAGGTTATACTGGAATTACCTCAAGTGGTTGGGTACCTATACTACCTCAACAACCAAGAGTTGTGTATTCAATGCAACAATGCGTACCTATGTCAAACATCCCGACTACGCCAGCTATTGTGACGGTGTCGAAAGTTCAAACGCTGCCTGTTGTATGCCAACCTCAGGTTTCTCATGTTGTAATGCAACAGCCCCTTAACCCTGCGACTCAACCACAATCGTCGACTAGTGGAGCGACACAGGTCCAGACGGGTACAATTACCCCTCACCTTGGTCAAACGGTTAGTATCACGCAACAGCACATGCCTGGTGCAATACCAACAACCGCAATTCCAACAAGTATACCAAGGTTCTGAGCAGCAAATTTTTGCGAACAGTGGACAGCCGTACATTCAAAACGGTCAAAATCAACCATTTTACAATGGTCATGTCCACCAACCTTACCAAACATACCAGCATCAAATGCATTATGCTGGTATGCAAAGACCAACTGCTCAGGCAATCCCATCTTATCCTGGGTATGCTTCACCTAACCTGAATCAACAGTTACCCTTTGTGGAAACCTTAGAGTTACCTGATTTAAATCGGTTAACAAACGATCCAATTGCTTACGCCCCTTGGTGGCCAGCGATTCCGCATAAACTTCCATCAGATATTCCTAAATTTAATGGAAATCCGGGTGAAGATCCATCGAATCACGTGATGACCTTTCATCTATGGTGTTCATCAAACAACCTAAATGATGATTCGATAAGACTTCGCCACTTTCAGAGGACGTTAACGGGTCCGGCGGCAAAATGGTACATTGAATTGCCTAGAGCTTCATTCGACAACTTCAGTGCCTTAGCCACAACCTTTTTAACCCATTTTCAATTACCAATAAGGTATGAAATGGGAACAGAACTTCTTACCAACTTCAAACAGACAACGGCCACTCACATATCTGATCATATACATGAGTGGCGACGTCGTCGTAGGATGGTAAAACCGTACGTCCCCGATCAGCTCTTAGCTGAATGGTTTATCAAGTCATTACTGCCTTCCATCACGGAAGATGTGGAAAAGGGGGGAGTCGTAACAAAAGAGCAAGTTATTGCTAGTGCAGAATATCTGGACTTGATTTACACTCAGTCCGGCACGCTCTACGACAAAATACCTGACGCCCCTAGACCGGAATTCTCAATTCCTCCTCCTCCTAAATCAAACAATGACTCTCATGCCGGCGATGGCGTGATTGGCACGACAGACACGAAATCGACAAAGGCTACATCCAAAAAGGCCTGTAAGATTTCAAGTCAAAATGCAAAAGACGAGCTTTTTGCTTCGGAAGTAAATGCCGTATCGACAGACAAAGGCAAAGAAACCAAACAACCAGGAAGTAAGAAGAAAGGCAAAGGGAAGAAGAAGAAACAGGAGGAATCATCACCTGAAAAATCTTCTTCAAACCATCCTGGAAATAGGAAACCAAAAAATCCATGCTTTATATGCGATGAGGATCATCGAACCACAGATTGTCCACACAAAGCTGAGGTTAAAAAATTCTTTAAGAATTCGAAAACCTCAGCAGTGTTAACTGATCTATTTCCAAATCTAGGAACAAATCTGGTTGAGAGTGGAAATGCTTCCTCGTCTCAAGTGCTAATGTTGTCGGTTTCAAAACAGCAAAATGATGCTTTGATATCGACAAGGAACAAAGATTATGGGAATCCACAGCTGTCGAACAACAAGGATAAAGATCAACCAAGTAGTTCGACAACAACTTCGACTGAAGTTGTGCCACCCACCATTCCTGAATTGACGATAAAACCGCCAAAGGGAGCAGTACACAAGTCGACATTTAATCCCCGCGCTAGAGCGGCACAACATTATAACATAGTGGAAGATTTGGCCCAATCGCCATCCGCTATGTCAACTCTTGAAGTACTACAAATTTGCCCATCCCAAAGGCAGGCTTTATTATCGGCCATTGGTGGGATTGACCCAAGGGATTCCAATCTTGTATCCTTCGATCATAAAGGATACGATCCTCAATTACCAGCTCAACTAGCTTTCCTTGTTCAAGTGAAAGCCCTCAACAAAACTGTTCATCGAACAATTATTGATGAGGGAGCATCTACATGCATTATGTCGATGAGTTGCTGGAAAACTTTAGGATCTCCAACCTTGTCGCGATCTTCGACGACATTAAAAGCATTCGACGGAAGGTCATATACCCCATATGGTATCCTAAATAACTTGAAAGTTGAACTAGGAGGGAAAACGGTAGAAATAGATGTTGAAGTCATCGATGGAAATCTTGATTACAACATCCTACTAGGAAGACCATGGATATATGCCATGGCAGCTGTTGTGTCGACCTATTTTAGAAAGATTGCATTTCCCTTTCAAGGAGGGATTACAATCGTCGATCAACAAAACTTCCTCCCCAATGGTTCTCAAGTTACTGGAAGCATTCCCATGATCGATGGAAGCCCCCATTCGCTTCAGAATATCGGAGTAGGCCTACTAAAAGATCCTATACTAATGGTAACTTTCGCTCTTCCACCTCCAATCAATCTGGCGGAAGTAGCGTCGATAGGAACCTGCAACATGATATCTTCTACAAAGATCTCAGAAAACGATATCGACATGGATCATGCAGTGGTTTTGCCCCCAAGCCCAACGGAAATATTATAGCAATCAATGTTCCTAGCATGGGAGGCAAACCCAAATCAACGCTCATCAAGCATTTGGATAGATAGGTCTAGAGAATATGGTACTCCTTCAGATCCTTGGTCGCGAGTGCATGTCACCAACGAAGGAATTGTCCAATCTATGGTAATTGAAGGAGCACCATGGAATGATTCCCACCATCATTCTCTTCTTCCGGATTGTGGAGAAGATACTCAAAATGACCTTTATCATCCTTCAGTCTTTGATTTTCTATCAAATACTGTAAATACGGTGAATTTCGAGGACGGTTCTTATCCTGTGTCGACCTCGTTAAAAAATGAAACATGGAGTCATGAGGATAGTTCTTTTACTGTGTCAACCTCATTAATAAATGAAACAAATCCCCTTTCCAAATCTCAAAGGTAAACCTTCATTCCAACCACCGAGTTGAATGCAATGAAGCTTGGGGGGCATGCACCTCGATTTGCGTTATTATGCTGGGGGCATGCAAAATTATCACGAGATCGATTTGCGTTATTATGCTGGGGGCATGCAAAATTATCACGAGCAGTGTTACTGCAGGGTTCAAGCTCGTTAAAAAATAAACCCGCCTCGAGCAGTGTTACCGCAAGGTTCAAGCTCGTTAAAAAATAAACCCGCATCGAGCAGTGTTACCACAAGGTTCAAGCTCGTTAAAAAATAAACCCGCATCGAGCAAATGTTTCCACCCACGTTTAAGCTCATTAAAAAATGAACTATTCCCCGGTAAATAACCACCGTCAATGAAGTACTTCAGCCATTAAAGCCTTGGTCGTGTTTGCACCATCACCTCAACTTTTTCATTGGCCGATCATTCACCTCCATTTGATTGTTTACCCATTTTGAGGAACAACTGCAAAGAGTGATTTCACTAGCCATCCTTGTGACACTGCCATGATTGGAAAATTCCAAACCTTACCTGGAATCAGCTGCTACCTGTTTTATCACTCGTTCCTCAAAAGACGAGTCTTCTTTAAGCTCTTTTCAACTGACTCGTAAAATATTAAAAGATTGCCGAGTCCTTGGCCTTCCAACTCGTTAAAGGGACAGGAAGTGCTATCCCTCCTCTAGATTTTAATCTTTTTGGACCTGAGGGATTATTGCACAAAACGATCGAGCGCTTGTTTTGTTCGGCTCGTTAAAACTATCGAAAATTCATCCCTTCTGTATTGTTTTATACTTTTTCGGACTTAAGGGATTAGATGACGAAAAAGGAATTTTGGAGTTACCTTTACGTACCTTTTCAGACTCTCTAAAATTGAAAAGGACCGAGTTATCTTTCTCGTTAAACTCGTTAAAAATATTAATAGCGACAAACTTGTCTTTAGACAAGAACGAGTTTCACTATCGCTAGGCTCGTTAAAACATAGTGATGGGTTTGCCCGAAGGGAAAATTATAGAACAAGCATATGTTATCCTCCTCAAGCTTGACAAAAGTAAAGAGGTACTGGTCAGCAATGACTGGGGAAAAATTGGGAAGAAAACTCAAAGAATCTTTATTGGTAGAAAGTCGCTCTTGAACATGACACTTCCACTCCGTGTCTGAGTCGGGTTGGGTTGTTTCATTCACCGGTCACATCGCCATGGTCACACCATACCATCCACATTTGGGGTTAATGCTACCAGTCCATCACATCAGTGTCGCCGACATGTTCAAGAGAAGTCATCCAGAGAAGCCACCTGTGTCTCACCCACTACCATACATTATACTCCATTCTTTCATGACCGCCACCCTGAACCGTATATCATCAGATCGTTTTCACCTCCATCAAAATCATTTGCTCCGTTCCGTGTCATTGATGTGGGATTCATTAAGGCCCTCCTGTGACGGATCACTTCTTGTCGACATCAGCTCATTATCCAAGAAGTTGGTCTAGGAACACCCCATTCAGTACTTTGAAGCTTGCATGCCTCAATGGCAAGTTTCTCACTTCCGGCGACAGGTTTACATCAATGACCTTCGACCGAAAGATTTTGCATGGTGTTCGACACCAAGTCCTTTATTCACACCACGTGAATTGTACTGCAGTACCTTGAGGATCATTATCATTATCGGTGATTCCTCTCGAGCTTGTTAACAGTTTACATCATTGACTGGTAATCAAGCGATGTATTTTCATGTTCGACTTCAGAACATTTCTCACATGGATCGACTTGTAATTCGAGTGAAGATCAGACGAGATTGAAGACCCAGGATCTAGTTTCATCCATCCGGGCTACGATATATACCAGGGAAATAAAGACATTAAATGTACAGTATTGCAGCACAGATAATCATCCTACCAAAAGGATGATGGCTCTATCAGAATCATCAGTCTACAATCATACGATTGTCTGTCCTATGTACATGAAAATGAATTTATAAAGTTGAGCATGGGAATGCCCGCCTCAGCTAGATCATGAAAAACAGTATGAAGATAATGTATTGTATTGTATCTTATTACAGGTCTCCTCCCAGCATTGAAAGAACTTCGGATCCTCATAATAAAGCATTTCACCCGATACCAAAAGGTTAACGGCCTCATACTTTAGGGGGCAACTGTTATAGACATTTTTGTTCCTTGCAACTCCAAGCATGAAATGTCCATAAACCAAGGGCTCCTAAGTCCCTAAAAGTGTTTTTCTAACCCCTAAAGGAACAAGGTCAACAGATTATAGCTTCTCCCAGAAGTTCTCCACCAGAAACTGCTCATAATAAGTCAAAACAGGATCATTTCAGCTGCTCCACTGGCTAGGTGCGTTGCATTGCACCTAAATACACTGGCTAGGTGTGTTGCAATGCACCTAAATGCACTATGAGGGTGCGTTGGATGAGAAATGACAAATGGCAGTGTCATTCCGCGAGGTGGAGAGACAATGGAAGCTTCCAGAATCTTCTCTTATGACACTTGCCTCACTGAATTCGACCAAGGATGAGTAAGAGGCCTTCAGTCTCCAAGTGGAAGCAAGAACTGACAGAGAGGAGACACTAATCAAATCACAAGCTAACTCATCCTCCTTACACATATCTATATATGGATCCCTCGTCCCAGAGATCCAGGAGGCTGGAATTTTGCACATTGTAAGGAATTGTTGTTGGTTTTGAGACAAACATCAGAGTATTGGGTGATCTATGCTTTGTTGGAGGTGAAGAGGGGCTTCTTTGCTGGGAGGTTGATGCTGGGTCAGGAACCATCAGTTGTAACTCCTCCTGGATCTTTTCTTGTTTATCAATAAAAACTATTTGAGTTTTTCCTCCATGCTTTTGTATCATTGATGCTTGTTACATTTGTATGGTTAACTTAAATCTGATCCTAAGTTGTTTATGAATATAGATCTATGTCTTTGTATAGTGTTCCTCTTCTGTGATCTTACAGGTACTTGGTGAAGCTGGGCAAGTAAGGGAGCAGGTAGCTGGAGACTGTCAAAGAAGAGAGGGATTGGATCAAAGGATTAGCGCAAGACACAGGTTGGTTCTTTCTATTCCTCTCTATCTATAGTTCATAAAGGAAATACAAAAGTAGTTTTTCTCTGTTTGTTTCTAAGGCAGCTGTCACACCTTAGTGGGATAGAGAAGTTCTAAATAGACACTTTTCCCAGTAACAATAAGACATCGGAAGTAGGGTTGCTTGGTAGAGTGAGTGTGGTTCTGGATGTGTGGTACTACTGTTATGCATATGTTGTACATGTTGCATGGAAACGTCCCTAGTTTTCGGCACCGATCAATAAGTAGCGTTTCAGACACCCATGTCGTTTTATTTTCCTCAAATTAGAACACCCCTGAAAAGATAATTGTTGGAGTGTATTCAGCAACGTTCCAACTTTGACGAGATCATCGCAGTATGATACGCTAAGAATTTCAAGATTGGGGCAAACCCCTTCAGTGAACCTTATCTCTGATATTTTTTGTCCTTCCTAGTGATCATCCATCTTCAATTTTCTAGAAATTGTATTGTTTTGAGTAACCTAGAAGGTGCAGGTTGTGGAGATCTGAAAACCAATTTGGAAAATTTTCTTCTAAATTATTATATGCCACAGAAAATGCGAAATTTTTTGTTGATTTGAACCCATCTTCATAAATATGTGCATCAGAATTACATACTGATAACATTTCCAGCTTGCGAGAGGTCATTTTGTTGCTTGTCGCTAGAGCCGAGGGCACTAAGACCTGTGTGGCACAGAAGCCACAATCTACAAGGTTCTACAGTTGAAGAGATACCAAAGGGAGAAGTTTCCCACCTGCGTGGTAACGAGGTTGTTGGAGCTCGTTAGAGGACCATGTGGAGTCGAGAAGGAATCTCGAAGCGAGATAAGCTGGACTTTAACAACATGTCTATATTTTTAGATATTTTTTATTCTGATGATGATGATTTTCTCATGTTGGCATTTGTAATTAACATGGGTAGCATGTTCAAGTCAGAAGAAATTTCAGAAAAATGTGGTTTTGTTGATGACCACCAGAATCAAGAGGCACAATCTGTTGTGCAAAATCATGAGATTTAAGACACACGTGTTGATCTTCAGGAAGGGTGTGAAGAGGAACAAAGTGTTGAAGATCAATTGGACGAGCCACATGAAGCTGATTGCAAAGACGTGGCAAAAGAAGACAAAGCTGGAGGAAATTTAAATTTATATTGTGATGATCTCATTAATATTTTTGTGTGTGCAGTTGATCCAGGTTATCTTTTGTTTATAGATGCATGAAAAGAATTACATAAACAGTTTGTAGCTTAACCAAAGTGAAACTTAAATGTGAAAATGTGAGAAGAAGAAGAAGAAACACATAAGCATGACAATAAGACAAGAAGCTTGATAACAAAGTTCGTCCTTTCTGGACTACGTCTCTGGGCCCTGCTCGATCAATGGGGAGGCCTTCATTCATTAAAAATGGCATCAAAAGAAGTTACATTCATCAATTTACAAAATGGAGCATTATACTTCCATACTGAAAAGTGCCCGAAAATAGAAGAGCTTTGTTGCAAAAACTGACTTCACCATTGGATTCCCGTTGCCTACAAAATCGATATAAAACTTGCCCAATTCTGAGACTGGACCAAAATCACCCTCTTCAAAAATTCTGCTTTCCTTGCCTTGAAAAACGTGCCTGCTGATCTCTCTCCCTGCTCTAGATAAAACACTGAGTTTATATAATTTTCTGGGTGGATTCCCCAAGTAATTAGTTTGGTGTAATGGTAAAATTTAGGAATTGGTTGAGGGAGGTTAGGAGGTCAAATCCTACCCCCACCAATTTTACCATATTTGTTTTCATAAACCCGACTTTTACTATGTAAAAACCTTTATGGTATAACCATGTACATAAATAACTTGAAAACAATCCAAACCGTATCATATATTTAAAACTTCATTGGGGGTGGGCCCGTACTTCACGGGACCCGCACCCATCCCCATCCCAACCACCACATTAACTGTTTGGCCGGCGTTTATTTTGGCAAAGGTTTTTCTTATACATGATATATATAATATGCCCCCATATCATGCGCTTCCATCCATTGGTTAATTTGCTTGGTTTTAACTGTATATACCCATACCATATGTGTTTAATAATCGTCCGTTGTTATATGATTTTTATGGCTATAAACCATGTTATATATTCACCCTAACCCCCTTCCACATGAATGTCACATTGGAATTTTGTTATAATATTTTAATATAACAAAAATGATTTATATAGTTTTCATTATATATATATATATATATATATATATATATATATATATATATATATATATATATATATATATATATATATAGATATATATAGATATAGATATAGATTAACCAACTTTAGTTAATATATAGTTCTTTTGTTATTGTTAGGTTCCTATACCAATAGGTGTCATATTTCATGATTGACTGCTAAAATGCCAAATATGATCATCCTTTCCATGCTGCAAAGGTTCCATATTTCTAAAAAAATCAAAAGTTTAAAAAATGAAAAGAGGGTATGCCCTAAGAGAAACATCAAAGGGCAAGAAGAATGAATTTGTCAAAAAAGAGAAAATGAACCCCAAAGAAAAGACCAGGAAAGTGTGCTAGTCCAAAATGCCACTACTATCCTAATTTTTGCTAATAATTCCAAAATGTGCAATTAGTGACTTCCTTGACAGCTGATGGATGGCCAAATAGCTTAATCTTGTCCAGTCCTTGTTTGAATTGCTGGTTTTAGAAGTAGAGAGTGAATTCTGTCCAAACAGTTCAAGCTTGGCAAATCAGTAGTTAGGTAGAGAAGCAAGGGTGCTCAATAGTGAAATATGAGCCCCTGGAAGGGATAAGGGCATACTTAGATGGGAGGGCAGCTAAAAGAAAACAAGAGAGTAAGGGTTGGCTAGTTCAAATGCACCCAATCAAAAAGAAGAAAAAATGTTAGGATTTAATAGGTTGGGTATGCAGTTTGAGGTTGCAGAAACAAGTTTATAAGCAGTATGTCCTTTTGAATATGATCCATCTCATGGGTATCACAACTACCATGGCAAGGTGGCTGCAGAACAATGGAAGCGTGACTAATTTCCCCTCTCTTTTCTCCAAGAACACTTACTAACATCCCCTCAAGGACATTGGGATCTTCTCAGTGGTCCTAGTCCATTTCATTTTATGAAAAAGACTAAGAAGAACTTTGGTTTTACTTAAGATAATTAAGCCACATTTCTTGTCTAAAATATTTGTTTTCTCCTAAGCCTAAGCTATCTGACTTCCCTATTGAATAACCATTTTCATTTCCCTAAGCCTAAGTTCCTAACTCTACAACTTAGTGCTTCCCTTCAAAACCCATATTAACATACTAATCCTATTATAATAAATCCCTAACAAAACCCCTTTCTCGTATTATGTAAATACATAAATCCCTAAATTTCTAAAGTATCCCTCCCTCAGCTAAAGTTATGGCCATATTTTAATTTTTCCGGGAGTTATTGGTCCACCCAGGGCCAATAAAAACCCTCCACGCGCTCCATCGGGATTTAATTAACGTTTGTTTAATTGAATAACCAACCCGCCCAAACCCAAAGTCTGAATACATTGCAAAACCCCGCAAAACATTATGAAATATTAAATATATCGTGCGGGCCCCGTGGCATAACCTTCCGCCTATTTCATATGCCGCTAACCGTCGGATCCGATCCCCCAGATCGGACAGCCCACAAGGATATCGGAAGCCCCCCGATCACCAAATGATAGAGTCCGAGGGATGGGCGGTATTTCCGCCGTACAAGGGACGCGTGTCAGCTTCTCGGCGTGATCGGAGCCCCCCCCTCCAATACCACCCTGGCCCCAAAGGCGGTGCGGGGAAATACAGCTTACCACCCCCGTACCCCTATGACGTCATCACTACGTCATGCTACGTCATGACCATGTCACCTGCCACCGCACCTCCGCATCATCCGCCATGCCCGCCACGTCACTGCCAAGTCATCTTCCGTACCCTCGCAACGCGACAAAATCATTGCGTCATGCTGACGTCACCCGACCTAAGCATGCCAAACCCCGCCAAAACCAAACTTTTTGATAAAAAGGCTTACAAACGTCATTTTCGTTTACTTTGTTTGTTTTATCTATGTAAACATCTGCATGTGATTTATGTTCACCGACAAGCACTCGACCATACAGCGCTCTCTCAAGCCGAAATTACTCCACACTCAGTCCTCCAGCTTGGTCCACCACCTCCATTTCGCATTGGCCGCCCATTAAAACAGGTATTTACCTACAGTCGTGCCCAAACCCTATGTTTTTAGTTTCCTCTGCTAAATTTCTTAAGAACGCCAAAATTTAAGTTAAAACCCATCAAAACACCTGCAAAAAGTGCACCATAACCGCAATTTTTCCAGTTTTTCACCAAGAAATCCTGTAAAAACAGTCTCCCTCTACAAAATTTCTCCCATGGACTCGAACTTGAGTTCACTCCGTTCTGTGAACGCCGAAGGAAAAAGCCCGGAGTTATCCATATCCAGTTTCCGCTAAAGAGAACTCTGCAAACTATCTTTTTCACTATCATTTTCACCCCATGAGTTCATTCAGCCGAATTTAATCTATAATTTCCACAGAAAGATGCCCAAAGCTGTTGTTCTACTTATTTTTCCCACACAGACCTCAGTTTCCAAATTCACACTCATAGAATTGAGCTATGGAGACCCCAGTGGCACTAAATGTCACCCCTTTAAATGCACCCCACAAAGAACAAGAATGGATGCCTTTAGCTGATAGAGACTTTCAAATCCAGGACTTGGTTGGGTACAAAATTCATCTACAAACATTCTGTGAGCTCAGAAACAGTTACCTGAACAAAGAGGATGTCTATGGGATATGGGAGTCAAATTTACCTATGTACTACCTCCCATATGTCAATGTTTTCCCTGAGATAATTCGCCTTTGCTGTGATAACTATGAACCAGCCGAAAGGGCAGTCAAAAGTCCATTTGGAACTATTCTCTTCCACATAACCCATGACTCCATAAATCAAATGCTGAACTTCAAACCAACTCAGCCTCTGGCTCCTCTTTCTATGAAATTCTTGCTTGATGAAGGCCCCAAATTGCCCAGTTCAGAGGTAGCTCGCATTGCTCAAACATTTATGAAACCAGACTGCCAGCCCACTGGGCCACCTCCTTTTCACCATGCATGGTTCAATGAAGTGGGTAGATTACTTGTTGATATGATATCTTATATTCTGGGGTTCAAGACAAGTGAATTTGTTGATGAGACTGTGTTAGTTTTATTGTCCATATTCACTCCAGGGCAGCCCCCTGCTGTCAAATACAACTATGCTAAATTCATTGCCAACAAGATCCATGACCAACTCTTGAATCTAGACAGGGAAGGAGTCTTCAAGTATACCTCTTATATGTACCATCTGCTCCTATATTATCAACCAAACAGTTTCCAATTTGCCATCAGAAAATTAGATTGCAAAGGAGAAAAGAGGTCTGTAATTTTTTGGACCCCTGTCTTTCATGAAGTCAATGACTCTCCTTACTCTTACTGTCAGTTTATTGACATGTTTATATATCCAGCCTCTTCTCTATTAATGAGAACTCCTCCTCCTAGACTCTCCATTGAAATGCAGAAAATATTACAGCTGTCTAAAAACTACAAGATAGGTGACTGGTACTTTTACCAAAACCACACTCAGATCAGGATATATGGCTGTGAATTATGCCCTTACAAGCTGCCAAGATATGTGCCAATGAGACTGTTTGCCTTGGAATATTTCAGGAAATTAATCAATTCAGGTTTGACTCATTTTCATAGTGCCAAGAAAAAGGCTCGATTGAAATTGAGAGACCAGTTAGGCCCCTACATCATGAAAAAAAAGGAAGGATGGCAAGATGCTGACAAAATTTTGGATGAAAAACTCAGATTAAAAAGAAGGTTTTGGTGGGTACCCTATGACCCAAATGGATTCATTTTTGAGAGAAAATTAAAGTATAAGCTATCAACCTATCTTCACTATAAGATCCCTGACATAGAACAATTTGCCAATCAAGATGATTGGGTGGAAGGCACATTGATTGAACAAATCACTGAGGAGGAAAAAATGGAAAGAACTATGAAAAATCTTGAAAAGACTCTTGACCTAGATTCTTTTGGGCAGGTGTCATTCAAAGTGCCACACCAAACTAGGGCAGGCACATCAACTGCTGGAACTTCACAGAAACCGTCTCAAGAAAGCACAACACCAACTGCAAGGTCATCAAAGGGTAAAGAGGTACTCGATTCAGAGCAGCATACAATGGCAGAACCACCAACAACACCAGAGGCACCAGCATTACAAACTCCTCTTAATGAGGAAAGGGGCAAAAAGAGGGACAGAGAAGAAATCACACCCGCGAGTGGATCAGCAGAGCAAGAACAGGCCAAGAGGCAAAGAATTGATCCGCTATCTGAAGAGGGGAGTGTTGAAGAAATAACAGAAAGTCCAAGAGAGGAGAGGGAAACCAGCCAACAGACATCCACCAGCTCTCACAGGCAAGAAAGGGAGTGGCAGCAGGGCATGAAAGTTTCCTCTTCAAAGCTGCAAAGTAGACAACGCTCTGATATTAAAAGAACATTCATGGACATCAAGGCCCAGAATGAGCCATTGATACTGCAGTTGTATGATCAATTTCTCAAAATGACACCCTCCAATCAGCAAAGACTAATATGACATTAAGGAAGAAAAGATGATCTTAAGTCATTTTAAGCCCAGAGTTCAGCAACCACAGATAGCAGCTAACTATATAAGAACAAATTTAGAGGTCCTTACCAAAAATATACACCCAATGGACCAGATTGAACTGCACAAACAAACTGGTAAGATGGTTTATTCTACATTTGCAGACAAGACAATGCTGGCCTACAAATTTCAAGATTCATTAAGCAATACAACTGCCCAATTAGATTTTGAAAAGGTATCTTCTTTGGCTAAGGACAACAGAATAAAAACCTTGGAGGAAATAATTATTGAGCTAGGACATAATCCTAAGGATACCAAGGGTATTAAAACACTGATAAAGAAAAAGGAGGAAGATATTGCTGCACTAAGAAAGCAATTAAAGCTGCTTGTTACCACGCACCCGCAAACTACAGAACTTGCACAGGAAAAGGCAAAAGAAGACATGATGGATTTGTTGATAAATATGAATCTAAGGCTAACTGAAACTGAGCAAGAATTGGAGAAAGCATTGCAAGCCAAGCAGGGAGAGTCAACCTCCCAGCCATCTCAAACAGTGCCAACAGTTGCAGCAGCAGTCCCTCCGACAGTTGCAGCAGCAGTCCCTCCCACTGATCCAGCATCAACAGCAGGCACCTCAGCTTCATCAAGAACTACAGCAGCATGCAGCAGCAATACCACAGGTATAGAGCAGCTAATAAAGGAAATGGAAGAGCTAAAACTACAGGTGTCTGAATTAAAAGATGCCAAAGAAAAATTTGCCAAGCTAGAGGTAAATTATGATAAGTCCAAAATAACTATAGCAGAGAGAACAAGAGAGGTAAAGGCCCTGGAAAATAAAATAAAATCCTTAGAAAAGGATCTCACTCTTCATAAACCTCTATCAAAGATCAGAACAATTTTGTGGACTAAAATTGGCAAATCTATCACTGATCAATGGCAATCAATTCAAACAATCCATGAGCAAATTGATCTGATAGAAATGGCCCAAATAGAGATTCAAAAGGCTAAAGCATTATTAGGAAACATGCCTGAACAAGCAAGTAGACTAATTCATTTTCTGAACACCCACACCAAGGAACAACTAGAAGCTTTGGAGATCAGGGACAGAACAGGTACAATTTTGACTGTGAAAAGGGTGCTCACTATGAGGAATTTTGTACAAAATTTAGAAAGAAAGTGCCAAGAAATGCATAAAGAAATAAATGCCTTTACAGAGAAGTTTACAGTCTTCCAGCAAAAGGGTCTACCTAGTTTATTAAGCCAGCAATCAGAGACTGTTGACACATGAACAATATGCTCACAGGGTGAACACATTTGCTGCAAATCAAATCACAGCATCATCAAGCACTGCACAAGACACAGCACCCCCCTCTGGACAGAGCTTATATGACAAATTGGAGAATCTGTTCTATATCGAACATGAAATAAGACATCTTTTTGCAGTCGAGCCCAACTTCTACAGGTATACTGAAGCTGATGAAACATTAATAAAACTGCAAAGACACCAGTTGCCAACAGATCAATGGTGGCAGAGCATGTTGGAGGTCTTGCCAATGTAGTGTTAATTTTCCTTTATCATCTGCATTTAATCAAATGTCCAAACACGTGGCACATACCATAAAGATGAAAACAGCAGAGGGGTGAAATCAAGTTAGAACTGTAGTTCATTAACGCAGATAAAGTCGCGCAGGGCAGCAGTCAATTAAAGCGCAGAAAAAAGCACCCGACAAAGCAATGCCAACAGCACGGGATTTCATTAAAGCATCCATCGACCGACTTACTGAGCAAGTAATCAATGCATCTCACCAGCAAAAAGCTAGCGCATCATTTTCTTACTTCTGCATTTATTTCTCTCTGTTCCCAAGAGCATTTACTCCTTCTGTAAAGTAGATGGATGAAGTTATTGCAGGATATTTTCTCCACAAAGATATTTTGTAACTCTTTTTGTATAAATACCTCCCCAAGAGATGTATTCGGGGTTGGTGAATATCATTCTGGAACTATGATGTAAATTTGAGAACTCTTCTGAAATAAAGATTGCTGGAATGCTTTGCTGATGAACTTTCTGGTTATGGGATTGATGGCAGAAGAACATGTTGCAGAATTCTTGAATTATCTCATGGAACAATAAGTATTTTTAACTCTTGTTTTACTGTTTTTTATGTTTTATATATCATTTACCTATCATAATCTTAAATTAGATATCATTTTTGGGATTCAACTGCGTTAAGTAAGTCATTCATGTATGACCATTTCCATGAGAGGTAGTCGTAACTGACTAATTTCTCATGATTTTTGAGTAGTTCACTTAGCACTCATTGCATTGGGTGATGCTCACAGGGGTGAAGAAGTGGGATTGAAACTAGTGAAATGAATCACATAGCATCAATCATCACTTCCGGGGCTTGCACCCGGTAACCAGGACTTCCCAGGAGGTCACCCATCCCAGAACTCCTCTGGCTCAAGCGCGCTTAACTGTGGAGTTTTCCTCACAATCAAGCCCACTTAGCTTGCTACCCCATTTGCAAAACCTTAGCAAGTATTGTGCCTCATGAACCATTCAAGTAGAGATCCCTTGACTCTTTTTGAATTTAAGTATGGGGGTTTACGCAATGCACTATATTAGATATCATTTTTGGGATTCAACTGCGTTAAGTAAGTCATTCATGTATGACCATTTCCATGAGAGGTAGTCGTAACTGACTAATTTCTCATGATTTTTGAGTAGTTCACTTAGCACTCATTGCATCGGGTGATGCTCACAGGGGTGAAGAAGTGGGATTGAAACTAGTGAAATGAATCACATAGCATCAATCATCACTTCCGGGGCTTGCACCCGATAACCAGGACTTCCCAGGAGGTCACCCATCCTAGAACTCCTCTGGCTCAAGCGCGCTTAACTGTGGAGTTTTCCTCACAATCAAGCCCACTTAGCTTGCTACCCCATTTGCAAAACCTTAGCAAGTATTGTGCCTCATGAACCATTCAAGTAGAGATCCCTTGACTCTTTTTGAATTTAAGTATGGGGCTTTACGCAGTGCACTATATTAGATATCATTTTTGGGATTCAACTGCGTTAAGTAAGTCATTCATGTATGACCATTTCCATGAGAGGTAGTCGTAACTGACTAATTTCTCATGATTTTTGAGTAGTTCACTTAGCACTCATTGCATCGGGTGATGCTCACAGGGGTGAAGAAGTGGGATTGAAACTAGTGAAATGAATCACATAGCATCAATCATCACTTCCGGGGCTTGCACGCGGTAACCAGGACTTCCCAGGAGGTCACCCATCCCAGAACTCCTCTGGCTCAAGCGCACTTAACTGTGGAGTTTTCCTCACAATCAAGCCCACCTAGCTTGCTACCCCATTTGCAAAACCTTAGCAAGTATTGTGCCTCATGAACCATTCAAGTAGAGATCCCTTGACTCTTTTTGAATTTAAGTATGGGGGTTTACGCAGTGCACTATATTAGATATCATTTTTGGGATTCAACTGCGTTAAGTAAGTCATTCATGTATGACCATTTCCATGAGAGGTAGTCGTAACTGACTAATTTCTCATGATTTTTGAGTAGTTCACTTAGCACTCATTACATTGGGTGATGCTCACAGGGGTGAAGAAGTGGGATTGAAACTAGTGAAATGAATCACATAGCATCAATCATCACTTCCGGGGCTTGCACCCGGTAACCAGGACTTCCCAGGAGGTCACCCTTCCCAGAACTCCTCTGGCTCAAGCGCGCTTAACTGTGGAGTTTTCCTCACAATCAAGCCCACTTAGCTTGCTACCCCATTTGCAAAACCTTAGCAAGTATTGTGCCTCATGAAGTGATGATTGATGCTATGTGATTCATTTCACTAGTTTCAATCCCACTTCTTCACCCCTGTGAGCATCACCCGATGCAATGAGTGCTAAGTGAACTACTCAAAAATCATGAGAAATTAGTCAGTTACGACTACCTCTCATGGAAATGGTCATACATGAATGACTTACTTAACGCAGTTGAATCCCAAAAATGATATCTAGTATAGTGCACTGCGTAGACCCCCATACTTAAAATCTTAAATTGCAGGAAAAAGGAATAGCTCAGAATTTACTTGGCTGTACTTTGTGCTCAATTCCTGTCATTTCTTATGTTTTCTTTAAGACTAGCATAGGCAGGAATTCTTGACTGCTCCTGTCTCTCTGGTTTTTACACTTTGGATATAATCAAGGAATTCTTAATTGCTCCCTGGTAATATTCATACACCTTCCCTCTATCACCATAATGGAAGATTCTTAATTTCCTTTCATTCCTTGACTCCATTTCACCTTATTTTAGCATGAAAGTTGTTCCATGAGTAGTTATCTTGCTCCGTAGTTCCTTCTTTTTCCAAAGAAACCATACCCAGAGTTTATTTTCATTGACTCCATTAACCCAATGGTCTGAAGTTTTCATATTTTCACCCCTGTTCTATTGAATGACACCATCCAAAAATCAAACAAATACTTTCACTTCATAACTAGCCTAACATACAACAAAACAAAGCTAAATTATAAAGAGAGAACCCTCTCTGGCTGCAGATTGGCTAGAATCTGCATCCAAAAGATTGGTTTGTGGTTACCTCGGCCGTATTCCCTTTGTAGGAGCTTAGGGAACAACCTGAGTGATAACATCATTGGCGAATCCGCTGGAGAAACTTGAATAAATGTTTATTACTGCTGTCTATTTTCTAAAAACTATAAATGGAGCCTGAAGTTAGCCAGGCAGCTTTTGAAACTGTTTTTGCCATGCAATTACAGGAGTAAATAAACACTACTTCGGTCAATCTCCAGCCTAGTTTTAGGCTTTAAAATAGCTGCCTCAAAGACTTGATCAATTTCCTTGTTTCAAATATATTTGAAGGAAATTCAAGCTCCTATATCTCATTAGCTTCCTTCAAAGCATTGTAAACAATTGTGTTTTTTAAATACTTCCAGAAAATACTTACAATAAATTTAGAAGCTGGCTCCAAAGAAGAAAACCTGTTACACTAGATCTAATCTAGATCCAAATCCTCCAGCCATCTTCGAAAATCCTAACTTGATACCAAAGGAGCTTAGAAGCCGAGAAAATCAAGAAAATTCTACTAATTTAAACCTTGAAAGAGTTCAGCGGAACCATATCCAAACTTAGCTTATTACTGTTAAAATATCAGTTCTTTCTGCTACTACTGCTGCTTCTCCTAGTTCTTCATCCACACCTCAAAGCATCTTCTCCACTCCTCCATCCACTGCACATATATCCACTGTTGTCCCTATTGTTCCAGCTGTCCTATTCCTTCCTGCTGTCCCATCTATCTTTGTAAATATGGCAAACAGATATGCTCCCTTGCAATTACCTGCAAATCCAGGGGCTATGCCTCAAGACTACCAAAGCAAAATGACCTATTTTGATGGTAGTGGCACCTATACAACTCAATAGAATACAAATAAAATGCAAGATTATTTTGAAAATTATGAAATTGATGATGATGATGATGTAAGAATGAAAATCTTTGTCCAAAGTCTAACTGGTGATGTATGGACTTGGTTTAGAGCACTTGTTGCAAACACCATTGCTGACCCAGATGCCCTTTACCAAACCTTTTTGAATAGATGGGAAAAGAAGAAGGACCCATTACATATCCTATCAGAATATGAAAGCCTGAAAAGAGGCCCGCAAGAAACTATCCAAGACTATTGTGCTAGATTCAATAATGTGTACAATGCCATTCCTCAAAACCTTAGACCTCCACCTGGCTTAGCCTTGATCAAATTCTCGGATGGATTTGATTCTGACATGACATATCAATTAAGGGAAAGAGCTCCTCCAAGCTTAGAAGACATGCAAAGCATAGCTGTTAGTGTAGAGGCAAATCTGATATCTAAACGGAATCGGGCAAGAATTGAAAGGAGAACAACCTTCAAAGAAGAGCCTTTTGCATTTGAGCAAAAACTAGATGCAATCATCAAAGGAATGGATAGATTAGGTGATAGAGTGGAAACCATTGAAAGGAAGTCTTCTTGGGAAGGCCAACCAAGTAACACCACTAGAAATCCAAACTTTAGGAAAAATCCAAATCCTAATACCGGGAAGGCTGGCCCTGACCAGAATATCAGACCTCCATTTCAAGAAAATTTTTCCGAAGCCTCAACCTCTAGCGAACCAACAGAGGATCCTCACATCAACTTAATGGGTTTAAACAGTGAACAACAAATCTTTTTAACCCAAGAAAACCAAGAAGCTCACGACTTTAATCAATTTCAGACTAAATCCGGAGAATCATTTGATTTTAGAGAAGGTTATGATGCAGCTGTCTATGAGGTTCATAAACAATACAAATTAAGAAGAAGAATAATAGATGTGCCTGAACCCAATAAGCAGAAAGACATCAAGTAGCCTAAAAAAGCAAAGGATAAAACTGTACTGACAGAACTCCCTGCTAAAACAGACCTCAACCCAAGAGAACCTATGGTTGAGGACATATCAGACTTGCAGCCATCAAGTGATCAGCCATCCACCTCCTTTCCTCCAAAAGAAAATGCAAAGAGATCTCCTGAAAATAATTTCAAAACAGATTTAGTTCATAATAGCACTCTGGATAGAGAACAAATCACTAAAAACGCAGCAGAAAAATAAAAGCTTGTTGTCCACAATACAAAAATTCAAGTGGAAAAACCGTTCAACCTAGAAACAGAAATAGGCAAGTTAAAAATAGCCATTCCACTTTCCGAATTGGCTAAACATGAGATTTATAGGGAACAAATCAGCAGGTCACTTCAAATATCAGAAAACAGAGATGAAGTGAACGTTTTAGATGACCAGCCAGAACTGATTTTTGGCCCGGAAGTAAATGGTAAATCAGTAAATGGAGGAGTCCCTCCATTCTATGTCAGTCTAAATATTCATGACAAGGTCCTCCACAATGCAATGTTTGACTCGGGAGCTTCCCATAATCTAATGCCTAAGTCTGTGATGGAAAAGCTAGATCTAGACATCATAAGGCCATACAAAGACTTGTTTTCTTTTGATTCTAGCCAGGTCAGGTGTCTAGGCCTAATCAAAGACCTTTGTGTATCTCTAGTCCAGTACCCAGCCAAAACAATTTTAATGGATGTGGTGGTAGCTGATATCCCACCCAAGTATGGAATGATTTTGTCCAGATCTTGGGGTGCAAAGCTCCAAGGATCTTTGCAGCTAGATATGTCTTATGCCACCATCTCGGTCTTTGGCTAGCCAAAGAGGTTATATAGAGAAACATTAATGAAATATGTGTTCAGCAGTCAAGAGAAACCTAAGAACTTTCTTATCTATTCCATCCATTCTGATATGGACTCCTTCATCTTATTCAATGCTGATATGTGTTCTCCAACTGATGATAAAGCTTTGTCCTTGGAGCAAAAAATTTGCATAAATGAGGAATTTGTCCCTCAAAATCTAGAAATTGTTGAAATAGTTGATATGACAGACACACAAGGCAAACTACAGGAAACAGAAGTTTTCAAAACTCGTAGTGCCAACTACAATCAAGAAATCCTATCGTATCTAGAATTTGATGGGTCGGTGAATAAACTAGGAGCAGGGCAAGGATTTGGATACATAACATGCAAAATGATCATGCTGAAGGACATGCATACAGACTGAATTTTAGATGCACAAACAACATGGTTGAATATTAAGCCCTCCTACTAGGACTCAGATTGATAAAAAGACTAGGAGCAGTGAGAATATCAATCTTGGGAGATTCTGATTTGATTATCCAACAAATGAAAGGCAACTTTGTCACAAATGATCTCAAGTTGCGAGCTTATAGAGGGGCAGCAGCTGAAATACTCAACACCTTCCTAGAATCACAGCTTACCAAAATTCCTAGGAATCACAATCTACATGCTCATAGTTTGGCAACGTTTTCCAGTACTTGCAAACTGCTGTTTGAACCCAATCACCACTTTACTGCTAAAACTAAACACAGACCTGTTATCCCAAACAATCTAAAAATTGGCAAGTGTTTGAAAATGACAGTGAAATCAATAATTTCCTAACTTTGAAGGAGGAATTTTTCAGCAGCAATATAGACACGGATCCTAGCTGTGAAGATGATCAAATAAACAGATTTGAAACACACATTTCAGCTGAAACAACAAATCAGATTTTGCATCCAACAAAGTTTAGCAGCAAGCAATTACAAGAGCTGAAACAAATAGACCTTGATGAAAATGCCGAAGGAGAATCGGAAGTAATTGAGTTGAAAGATAATTTTTTACCCACAGGCTTGACTCCATTGGAGGATATTTTCGACTCAAATGATATTCCAAGAAAGCCAAAAATGCAGCCATTAAATTCAGAGATTGAGGACTGTAATATAGGCACTGAACAAAACCCCAAAATGATAAAATTATCTAAGACATTGCCACCTGACCAGAAGCTAAAATATATTGAGTTGTTTAAGGAATTTCAGGATGTGTTTGCTTGGAGTTATGAGGATCTTAAGTCTTATGATACTTCTATCATCCAACATACAATACCTTTAAAAGAAAATCAAAAACCTTTTAAACAAAAGCTTAGAAGGGTGAATCATGTCCTCCTCCCCCTTATTGAAAAGGAAGTTAAAAGAATGTACCAAGCTGGAATAATTGCACCCATTAGATTCTCTAAATGGGTCTCAAACTTGGTGCCCACTAGAAAGAAAACAGGTGAGACTAGACTATGTGTTGATCTGAGAAATTTGAATATAGTCTCATTAAAAGACCACTACCCCTTACCCAAGATGGATCACATTTTGCAAAGGTAGTGGGAACTTCTAGGATTTCGTTGTTAGATGGATTCTCAGGCTTCAATCAGATCCTAGTTCACCCTGATGACCAAGACAAAACAGCTTTTACAACACCCTGGGGAACTTTCAAGTATGTGAAAATGCCTTTCGGTCTTAAGAATGCAGGAGCAACATTTCAGCGAGCCATGGACATAGCCTTTGCAAAAGAAATTCATGATTTCTTGGTCATATATCTAGATGACCTACTGCATTTTCTAAATCTGATCAAGAACATTTAGAACATCTCAGACAAGTGTTTTTAATTTGCAGAAAATATGGCATATCATTGAACCCAAAGAAATCATTATTTGGCCTAGAAGAAGGCAAGATCTTAGGTCACATAATTTCAAAATATGGCATTAGAATTGATCCAGACAGAATACAGGCTATTCTACAAGTTCCTCACCCTAGAAACATCAAAGAATTACAAGCCTTTCTAGGGAAAATTAATTTTCTAAGAAGATTCATACCCAACTTGGTTGAACTAATAAGATTGCTTAATAATATGCTGAAGAAAGTTTCCAAAGTGAAATGGACAATAGAAGCCAAACAAGCCTTTGAAGAAATCAAAATATCTTTAACTAAAACACCTGTCCTCACAAGCCCAAAATTTGACAGAGACTTTATGATCTTTTCCTTTTCATCTAAACATATTATTGTTGTTGTCCTATTACAAAAAGATGACTAGGGATGTGAAAAACCCATTGCTTTTTTCAGCAAAGCACTTAGAGATGCCCCTTTAAAATATGAAATCATGGAAGAACAAGCTTATGCTTTGGTAAAGGCCATCAAGGATTTCAGAGTTTACATCTTATACTCTCATGTGATTGCTTATGTGCCCAACACTATTGTCAAAGACATCCTGACCCAAGAGGGGATTGAAGGCAAAAGAGACAAATGGATAGCTAACATTTTGGAATATGACATTGAAATCAAACCAACAAAGCTGAAAAAAGGACAAGGTTTAGCTAAATTGATGATTGAAACTTATTTTCAAGCCCTTGACATCAATGAACTAGATAAGGAGCAGGAGATGGCGACTCCACAGATCAATCAAACCTTTTTACAATCACCTTGGTATGCTGATATAATTTATGTATTGTTAAACCTGCAAGCTCCTCCAGGGTTATCCAAAACTAAAAGAGATTCTTAAAAATGAAAGCTTCAAAGTTTTGTATTCTAGATAATGTTTTATTTTCGAAAAATCATGAAGGCATTTTATTGAATTGTTTAACAAAAGAGGAAACTGACAAAGTACTTAAAGAATTTCATGCAAGGGATTGTATTGGACATTTGTATTGGAAATCAACTACTGATAAGATCCTAAAGGCAAGATTTTATTGGCCCACCCTGTTTGCTGATGTTAGAAAGTTTGTAACTTCTTGCCATAAATGTCAAATATTTGAAGGAAAGAGAAAGCTTCTACCCCTACCCCTCAAGGTAATGGTTTAGCTGAATCATCCAACAAGAGCTTGATCAATATCATCAAGAAAGTCTTGGAGGAGAATAAGAAAAATTGGCATAAAAAACTGGTCAATGCACTTTGGGCAGACAGGTTGACTACAAAAATATCTATTGGAACAAGCCCATATGAGTTGGTTTATGGCATGGAAGTTGTGTTCCCTTCCTCTTTGGGAATCCCTGTGATTAAATTGCTGCAAGAAATACAGGCAGAACCCAATGACATTCAAAGGAGAATCAATCAAACAATTCACTTACAGCAGGCTAGAGAGGAAGTCTATCAAAGAGCTCAAGTTTTACAAGAGAAGCTTAAAAAAATCTTTGATAAAAGGACTAAAGTAGAGGATTTTTATATTGGAGACAAAATTTTAAAATGGGATTCCAAAAGAGAAGATAAAGGTAAACATGGAAAGTTTGATTTTCTATGGAAGGGACCTTATGTCATTCAGGTTGTACAAGGAAATAATACCTACTTTTTGAGAAGCCTGGATGCTACAGAAGATGAAGATGGGTCTGTCAATGGTCGGATGCTTAAACATTATTTTGATCCACTGTGTTAAGATGTCAGAGCTCTAAAAACATGTACATAAGAGTGTTTATTTCTGCAGTTTAGTACAGAAATTAGGTAGAAGGAATATGCAGCAAATTTTGAGAAAAGGGCAAGGAACTGTGTTACCTTTTGGTATTAGATTTTTTAGTTCATCACAAGATTTTAAGAAAGAGACTTGGGGGCTGAAAACATTCAGACTGAATATCAAAAAACAGAGTTGTAATTTTTTCAATCAGCTTATGAAAAGCATATATGTTCCAGAAGTACAGTTTGCCCATTTATAGCAAAGACAATTTTCAGATTGTAACAAGAGTTGAATATAAGGCCATCTGACCTGTTGTTCTTGGCTTTTCATCTGAAAAAGCCATCCCCAAGTGGAGCCACTGTTAGGTTCCTATACCAATAGGTGTCATATTTCATGATTGACTGTTAAAATGCCAAATATGATCATCCTTTCCATGCTGCAAAGGTTCCATATTTCTAAAAAAATCAAAAGTTTTAAAAATGAAAAGAGGGTATGCCCTAAGAGAAACATCAAAGGGAAAGAAGAATGAATTGGTCAAAAAAGAGAAAATTAACCCCAAAGAAAAGACCAAGAAAGTGTGCTAGTCCAAAATGCCACTACTATCCTAATTTTTGCAAAGAATTCCAAAATGTGCAATTAGTGACTTCCTTGACAGCTAATGGATGGCCAAACAGCTTAATCTTGGCCAGTGCTTGTTTGAATTGCTGGTTTTAGAAGTAGAGAGTGAATTTTGTCCAAACAGTTCAAGCTTGACAGATCAGTAGTTAGGTAGAGAAGCAAGGTGCTCAACAGTGAAATCTGAGCCCCTGGAAGGGATAAGGGCAGACTTAGATAGGAGGGCGGCTAAAAGGAAACAAGAAAGTAAGGGTTGGCTAGTTCAAATGCACCCAATCAAAAAGAAGAAAAAATGTTAGGATTTAATAGGCTGGGTAGGAAGTTTGAGGTTGCAGAAACAAGTTTATAAGCAGTATGTCCTTTTGAATATGATCTATCTCATGGGTATCACAACTACCATGGCAAGGTGGCTGCGGAACAGTGGAAGCATGACTAATTTCCCCTCTCTTTTCTCCAAGAACAATTACTAACATCCCCTCAAGGACATTGGGATCTGCTCAGTGGTCCTAGTCCATTTCATTTTATGAAAAAGACTAAGTAGAACTTTGGTTTTACTTAAGATAATTAAGCCACATTTCTTGTGTAAAATATTTGTTTTCTCCTAAGCCTAAGCTATCTGACTTCCCTACTAAATAACCATTTTCATTTCCCTAAGCATAAGTTCCTAACTCTACAACTTAGCGCTTCCCTTCAAAACCCATATTAACATACTAATCCTATTATAATAAATCCCCAACAAAACCCCTTTCCCGTATTATGTAAATACATAAATCCCTAAGTTTCTAAAGTATCCCTCCCTCAGCTAAAGTTATGGCCATATTTTAATTTTTTCGGGAGTTATTGGTCCACCCGGGGCCAATAACAACCCTCCACGCGCTCCATCGAGATTTAATTAATGTTTGGTTAATTGAATAACCAACCCGCCAAAACCCAAAGTCTGAATACATTGCAAAAACCCGCAAAACCTTATGAAATTTAAATATATCGTGCGGGCCCCGTGGCATAACCTTCCACCTATTTCATATGCCGCCAACCGTCGGATCCGATCCCCCAGATCGGACGGCCCACAGGGATATCGGAAGCCCCCCGATCACCGAACGATAGCATTCGGGGGATGGGCGGTATTTCCATCGTACAAGGGACGTGTGTCAACTTCTTTGAATGATCAGATCCCCCCCCTCCAATACCACCCTGGCCCCAAAGGTAGTGCAGGGAAATACCGCTTACCACCCCCGTACCCCTATGATGTCATCACCACATCATGCCAAGTCACCTGCCACCGCACCTCCGCATCATCCGCCATGTATGCCACGTCACTGCCAAGTCATCTCCCGTACCCTCGCAACGCGACAAAACCATTGCGTCCTGCTGATGTCACCCGACCTAAGCGCGCCAAACCCCGCCAAAACCAAACCTTTTGATAAAAAGGCTTACAAACGTCGTTTTTGTTTTCTTTGTTTGTTTTCTCTGTGTAAACATCGACCATACAACGCTCTCTCAAGCTGAAATTACTCCACACTCAGTCCTCCAGCTTGGTCCGCCACCTCCATTTCGCACTGGCCGCCCATTAAAACAGGTATTTACCTGCAGTCATGCCCAAACCCTGTGTTTTTAGTTTCCTCTATTAAATTTCTTAAGAGCGCCGAAATTTAAGTTAAAACCCATCAAAACA
This sequence comes from Pinus tabuliformis, assembly GCA_031772625.1. NCBI lineage: Eukaryota > Viridiplantae > Streptophyta > Pinopsida > Pinales > Pinaceae > Pinus > Pinus tabuliformis. The sequence goes on from CM062819.1 coordinate 1,042,256,564, forward strand.
CCTGTAAAAAGTGCACCATAACTGCAATTTTTCCAATGTTTCACCAAGAAATCTTGTAAAAACAGTCTCCCTCTCCAAAATTTCTCCCGTGGACTCGAACTCGAGTTCACTCCGTTCTGTGAACGCCGAAGGAAAAGGCCCGAAGTTGTCCATATCCAGTTTCCGCTAAAGAGAACTCTGCAGACTATATTTTTCACTATCATTTTCACCCCATGAGTTCATTCAGCCGAATTTAATCTATAATTTCCGCAGAAAGAGGCCCAAAGCTGTTGTTCTACTTATTTTGCCCACACAAACCTCAGTTTCCAAATTCACACTTATAGAATTGAGCTATGGAGACCCCAGTGGCACTAAATGTCACCCCTTTGAAAGCACCCCACAAAGAACAAGAATGGCTGCCTTTAGCTGATAAAGACTTTCAAATCCAGGACTTGGTTGGGTACAAAAATCATCTACAAGCATTATGTGAGCTCAGAAACAATTACCTAAACAAAGAGGATGTCTATGGGATATGGGAGTCAAATTTACCTATGTACTACCTCCCATATGTCAATGTTTTCCCTGAGATAATTCGCCTCTGCTGTGATAACTATGAACCGGCCCAAAGGGCAGTCAAAAGTCCATTTGGAACTATTCTCTTCCACATAACCCCTGACTCCATAAATCAAATGCTGAACTTCAAACCAACTCAACATCTGGCCCCCCTTACTATGAAGTTTTTGCTTGATGAAGGCCCCAAGTTGCCCAGTTCGGAGGTAGCCCGTATTGCTCAAACATTTATGAAACCAGATTGCCAGCCCACTGGGCCACCTCCTTTTCACCATGCATGGTTCAATGAAGCGGGTAGACTACTTCTTGATATGATATCTTATATTCTAGGGTTCAAGACAAGTGAATTTGTTGATGGGACCATGTTAGATTTACTATCCATGTTCACTCCAGGACAGCCCCTGCTGTCAAATACAACTATGCTTCATTCATTGCCAACAAAATCCATGAGCAACTCTTGAGCCTAGACAGGGAAGGAGTCTTCAAGTATACCTATTATATGTACCATCTGCACCTATATTATCAGCCAGACAGATTCCAATTTTCCATCAGAAAATTAGATTCCAAAGGAGAAAAGAGGTCTATAATTTTTTGGACCCCTGTCTTTCATGAAGTTAATAACTCTCCTTGCTCTTATTGTGAGTTTATTGACATGTTTATATATCCAGCCTCTTCTCTATTAATGAGAACTCCTCCTCCTAGACTCTCCATTGAAATGCAGAAAAATATTACAGCTGTCTAAAAACTACAAGATAGGTGACTGGTACTTTTACCAGAATCACACTGAGATTAGGATATATGGTTGTGAATTATGCCCTTACAAGCTGCCAAGATATGTGCCAATGAGATTGTTTTCCTTGGAATATTTTAGGAAATTAATCAATTCAGATTTGACTCATTGTCATAGTGCCAAGAAAAAGGCTCGATTGAAATTGAGAGACCAGTTAGGCCCCTACATAATGAACAAAAAGGAAGGATGGCAAGATGCTGACAAAATTTTGGGTGAAAAACTCAGATTAAAAAGAAGCTTTTGGTGGGTACCCTATGACCCAAATGGATTCATTTGTGAGAGAAAATTAAAGTATAAGCTATCAGCCTATCTTCATTGTAAGATCCCTGACATAGAACAATTTTCCAATCAAGATGATTGGGTGGAAGGCACATTGATTGACCAAATCACTGAGGAGGATAAAATGGAAAGAACTATGAAAAATCTTGAAAAGACTCTTGACCTAGATTCTTTTGGGCAGGTGTCATTCAAAGTGCCACAGCAAACCGGGGCAGGCACATCAACTGCTGGAACTTCACAGCAACCGGATCAAGAAATCACAACACCAACTGCAAGGTCATCAAAGGGTAAAGAGGTATTGGATTCAGAGTAGCATACAATGGCAGATCCACCAACAACAGTAGAGTAACAGGGCGAGGGACAAAATCCTCCTGACCAGACCCAAGCACCAGAGGCACCAGCATTATAGACTCCTCTTAATGAGGAAAGGGGCATAAAGAGGGAAAGAGAAGAAATCACACCCACGAGTGGATCAGCAGAGCAAGAAGAGACCAAGAGGCAAAGAATTGATCCTCTATCTGAAGAGGGAAGTGTTGAAGAAATAATAGAAAGTCCAAGAGAGGAGAGGGAAACCAGCCAACAGACATCCACTAGCTCTCACAGGCAAGAAAGGGATGGACAGCAGGGCATGGAAGTTTCCTCCTCAAGGCGGCAAAGTAGACAACGCTCTGATATTAAAGGAACATTCATGGACATCAAGGCCCAGAATGAGCCATTGAGACTGCAGCAGTATGATCAATTTCTCAAAATGACACCCTCAAATCAGCGAAGACTAATGTCTGCATATGACATTAAGGAAGAAAAGATGATCTTAAGTCATTTTAAGCCCAGAGTTCAGCAACCATAGACAGCAACTGACTATATAAGAACAAATTTTGAGGTCCTTGCCAAAGATATACACCTAATGGACCAGATTGAACTACACAAACAAACTGGTGGGATGGTTTATTCTACATTGGCAGACAAGACAATGCTGGCCTACAAATTGCAAGATTCATTAAGCAATACATCTGCCCAATTAGAATTTGAAAAGATATCTTCTTTGGCTAAGGACAACAGAATAAAAACCTTAGAGGAAATAATTATTGAGCTGGGACATAATCCTAAGGATACCAAGGGTATTAAATCACTGATAAAGAAAAAGGAGGAAGATATTGCTACACTAAGGAAGCAATTAAAGTTGCTTGTTACCACGCACCCGCAAACTACAGAACTTGCACAGGAAAAGGCAGAAGAAGACATGATGGATTTTTTGATAAAGATGAATCTAAGGCTAACTGAAACTAAGCAAGAATTGGAGAAAGCATTGCAAGCCAAGCAGGGAGAGTCGACCTCCCAGCCATCTCAAACAGCTCCAACAGTTACCACAGCTCCTCCCATAGTTGCAGCAGCAGTCCCTCCCACTGATCCAGCATCAACAGCAGGTACCTCAGCTTCATCAACAACTACAGTAGCAGGCAACAGCAGTACCACAGGTACAGAGCAGCTAATAAAGGAAATGGAAGAGCTAAAACTACAGGTGTCCGAATTAAAAGATGCCAAAGAAAAATTGGCCAAGCTAGAGGTAAATTATGATAAGTCCAAAATAACTATAGCAGAGAGAACAAGAGAGGTAAAGGCCCTGGAAAATAAAATAAAATCCTTAGAAAAGGATCTCACTCTTCATAAACCTCTATCAGAGATCAAAACAATTTTGTGGACTAAAATTGGCAAATCTATCACTGATCAATGGCAATCAATTCAAACAATCCATGAGCAAATTGATCTGATAGAAATGGCCCAAATAGAGATTCAGAAGGCCAAAGCATTATTAGGAAACATGCCTGAACATGCTAGTAGACTAATTCATTTTCTGAACACCCACGCCAAGGAACAACTAGCAGCTTTGGAGATTAGGGACAGAATAGGTACAATTTTGACTGTGAAAAGGGTGTTGACTATGAGGAATTTTGTACAAAATTTAGAAAGAAAGTCCCAAGAAATGCAGACAGAAATAAATGCCTTTACAGAGAAGTTTACAGTCTTGCAGCAAAAGGGTCTACCCAGTTTATTAACCAGAAATCAAAGACTGTTGACACATGAGCAATATGCTCACAGGGTGAACACATTTGCTGAAAATCAAATCACAGCATCATCAAGCACTACACAAGACACAACACCCTCCTCTGGACAAAATCTATATGACAAATTGGAGAATTTGTCCTATATCGAAAATGAAATAAGACATATTTTTGCAGTCGAGCCCAACTTCTACAGGTATATTGAAGCTGATGAAACATGAATAAAACTGCAAAGACACCAGTTGCCAGGAGATCAATGGTGGCAGAGGATGTTGGAGGTCTTGCCAATGTAGTGTTAATTTTATCTTTATCATCTGCATTTAATCAAATGTCCAAATACGTGGCACATACCATAAAGATGAAAACAGCAGAGGGGGGAAATCAAGTTAGAACTGTAGTTCATTAACGCAGATAAGTCGCGCAGGGCAGCAGTCAATTAAAGCGCAGAAAAAAGCACCCGACAAAGCAATGCCAATAGCACGGGATTTCATTAAAGCATCCATCGACCGACTTACTGAGCAAGTAATCAATGCGTCTCACCAGAGAAAAGCCAGCGCAGCATTTTCTTACTTCTGCATTTATTTCTCTATGTTCCCAAGAGCATTTACTCCTTTTGTAAAGTAGATGGATGATGTTATTGTAGGATATTTTCTCCACAAAGATATTTTGTAACTCTTTCTGTATAAATACCTCCCCAAGAGATGTATTCGGGGTTGGTGAATATCATTCTAGAACTGCGCTGTAAATTTGAGAACTCTTCTTAAATAAAGATTGTTGGAATGCTTTGCTGATGAACTTTCTGGTTATGGGATTGATGGCAGAAGAACATGTTGCAGAATTCTTGAATTATCTCATGGAACAATAAGTCTTTTTAACTCTTGTTTTACTGTTTTTTATGTTTTATATATCATTTACCTATCATAATCTTAAATTGCAGGAAAAAGGAATAGCTCAGAATTTACTTGGCTGTACTCTGTGCTCAATTCCTGTCATTTCTTATGTTTTCTTCAAGACTAGCATAGGCAGGAATTCTTGACTGCTCCTGTCTCCCTGGTTTTTACACTTTGGATATAATCAAGGAATTCTTAATTGCTCCTTGGTAATATTCATACACCTTCCCTCTATCACCATAATGAAATATTCTTAATTGCCTTTCATTCCTTGACTCCATTTCACCTGATTTCAACCTGAAAGTTGTTCCATGAGTAGTTATCTTGCTCCGTAGTTCCTTCTTTTGCCAAAGAAACCATACCCAGAGTTTATTTTCATTGATTAACCCAATGGTCTAAACTTTTCATATTTTCACCCCTGTTCTATTGAATGACACCATCCAAAAATCAAACAAATACTTTCACTTCATAACTAGCCTAACATACAACAAAATAAAGCTAAATTATAAAGAGAGAGCCCTCTTTGGCTGCAGATTGACTAGAATATGCATCCAAAAGATTGGTTTGTGGTTACCTCAGCCGTATTCCCTTTGTAGGAGCTTAGGGAACAACCTGAGTGATAAGAGTTGGGATTTATGATTTTTGGTTTAATTGTTTATATAGTTATTTTAATAACTATATTAAGTCAATTTTTTGTTATATGGTCTTTTAACCCAAAATGATTTTTGTTGCTTTTGCAGGTTTAGGAGGCCAATGATGGGATGCTAAGTGTCAAGCTGTCATGTGGGTCCCACGTGCTAACTGGGACGCCATGTGGCACACCGTGGGCCTCATTTTTCCCCTGCCATACTAAACTTTGAAGAGCTTTATCTTTTGCATACAAGCTCAGATTGACGAACCGTTCACGCCACCATGATCAGGAAGACGAGCCCTCTCAACTGATGCCACAAAATTCTCCTTTCTGCCATTTTGGATTTCGAGTCTTATTCATCCCCTTAGTGTCTCGAGATCCTCCTGGATCAGCAGTCATTACATCAATGAATGATGAAGACAACATAGCTGACTTTCAGATGGTTGACACCAGAAAAAGTGAAAGGGAAAATTCTCCTATCCAGCCTGTCATAATCTTGAGAAGGGCAAGAATAAGAATTAAAGCTTTCATTCACTGGGGAAGATATGAGGTGAAGACACATCGCTACCTCATGACGAGGAAAGTGAAGATGAAGCCTCGACTCAAGATGAACAAGTATGGGCTCTGCTGCAAGAAGACAAAAATGAAAACCTCTGTTACCAAGTTGTTTCATGTTTTAATTGTATGCATAGTTGAGACTAGACCAACAAGCGTATGTTATTATTCAGTGCCCTTTCTCCATTAAGCGGGAGTGTTTCAATTAATGGAGAAAGCTAAAGTTATATTATTGTTATGATGATGATAGGATTGAGACTCTAATCTTAGATCTCATATCCTACTATCTAGGAGTGGTTGAAACCACCTTGATTGTGTGAGAGCCTATATGTACTAGGTTCTCCTGATTGGGTGTGTATTGTGTGTAGTGCTTGGGAACTCTCCAGGTATCTCACCTGGAGAGCCAATTAACTAATAGAATATTCGATTTTTATCAAAAGACTTTGGAAAGACAAGAGGCATTAATTGGAATTTTCTTTATGAAAATAATAGAAATTAGGATAAAATGAAGGTGAAAGGTCACAAGTTTCATGTGAGGAGGAAAATGAAGGAAAATAATGGAAAATGAAGAAAATAGAGAACCCACTAATAAAAACGATTATGAGGATTAGTTGGTACCCTTTTCCAATTCATTGTTGGAGCTCTCTCTCTATTCTTTCTTTCACGCACTCTTGGACACTTAGAGTTTTCTTGGAGCATTTTGGTATTGGATCAAGAAAAGAAAAAAAAGGCAAAGAAAAACAAGGATCAAGCAAGGAAGAGTAGGATCAAGCAGCTATAACGAGAATATTTGTTGGTATCGATTTGCATGTGTGATTTCCTTGCTAGTCTTGGCATGCATGGTTATGCATATGAGTTCTTGGTTCTCTTGATGCCATGGGCATGGGTTTCTCCAAGTGTGACAGTGTTTTGAAGCCTAGCCTTGTCATTTTCGGATAACCATGGTGTGATGGGGTTCTCATGTTTTCATTGTGTTGGACTTCCAAATGGTTTTGAAACTCAGTGAGGTAAAGAAAGAACACATGGCCTAGTGATCCCTAAACCAGACTATGGATTGTGATAAAGCCTTGGCCTAGTAACCCCTGAACCAGACTGTGGATTGTGGTAAAGCCGAATTTTATGTTGCCTAGGTGGGCCTAGGAATCCTCAACCGGTGAATGGCAGGATATACAGTAAAGCCTAGAGGTGGGTGCCCCTGATCAAGCCTAGGAATCCTTGGCTACTGAATGGTAAGATACACGGTAAATCCTAGAGCATGGAGTCTCGATTATGGCCTAGTGATCCCTGAATCAAATTGTGGATTGCTGTAAATCCTAGACTATGAGACGGTAAAATTCCTCACAGTATAGGTGGAGATATCTGGTGGCATCCATGCTTGTTTAGGGCCTAGTGATCTGGTGAGGATTTTGGTAAAGCCTAGTTCTATTAATGAGGGTGAGGTGGTTTAGCCTCGCGAAGCCCTGGTTGATTTTTTTGTTATGAGTCTCACATTCATGCTTGGAATATGACATGGGGGTGACTGGCTAAAAGAAATATTTGGTTCAGCCAATCTATGGTCGAGTGGTTCATGGAAGTCCCAAACCTGGTTGGATTTTTCATTCATTAATAAGAGTTCATTTTCCTTGGTATTTCATGTATAAATGTACTAGTTTATATGTGGATTCTATGGTTGTTGTATCCTTATTATTATTATTTGTTTATATGTTGGGTATGAGTATATTTTATGACAATGATGATGTATGGTTATCATCATGTTTTGAATTGTAAATGAATGAAAGGTGAATATATGACATAATATATGATAATGCAACAAATGTGATAAGGCATCAATGCTTCTTAGCGATTCTCAGATAAGTATGAGACCCCTATGCTCAAATTTGTTGTTATGACCTGTAGAATGCATATTTGTGACATGCTGACGAAATGTTTGTCATGGCTAGTAAGGTTCAAGTCAAATGTTTGTTCTAGTATTTGCATTTGTATCATTGTTTCGATGTTACTTTTCATTTCTGGAAGTTTCATGGAGTTATGGGCAGTGGCCTGAGTCCTGGCTCTGAAAACATGGCACAGAATCTAGGGTCACAAGCTCAGAACTAACTGAAAAAACATCAGTCACTTGCAATCCCTTGCTATTAGAGCGACTTGAGGGTCCCAGTGGCTTGCATGCCCTTGTTGTGAGAGCGATTGGAGGGTCCTAGTCACATGCATTCCCATGTCATGGGAGTGACTGAGGCTCTAGGTCAATAAGATGTTGAGTTGTCTCAAGGGTTGGTCACCTAGAAAGGTTGATTGGCTCCTAGAGGTTTTGTAATATGTGTAGAAATTCAATTTGGTTTTGTTTTTCTAATTCCACTTCCTTAACTGTACATGGACAGTGGAATCAGATCATAGTAGCCTATTGTCACATATTTACCCCAGTGCACTAGTTTACTTGGGTAAATGTGGGAGGAGGGTGTTACAGAGTGGTATCAAAGCATCGTTCACCCCTTGGACTGAATGGGCGGTGTGTTGGTCATGCATTAATGTATGTTGCATATGTGTTCTCTATGCTTGTGGTCTATGTACTTGTTGTGTACGCATCGTGGTAGCCATGATTGTAGTGGTGTCACCATGTGAAATTTGATGGTGTTGATGTTAGATGTGTTTATCACGAGTATAGGTCGGTTATGCACTGGTTATGCATGTCATTGTTTATATGTATCGTGTATACGTATATGTCGTACATATGTTGATTATGCATACATTGACATGGTTGTAGTTTTCATGCATGAGGTCATGATGTGTGGGTTATATAGTCATGCATTTATCACTGGACCATGGTTATGATGACATATATGCGTTGTTATGATTATGTTTATACATATTTTGTGCTAATCTAGTTGATCTTGCAGATGAGATATCCTCCCCGAACTATACTGGGGTATGTTGATTATGTTTATATTTTGGTTTAGCTGAGATAATATACCTTGCAAGAAGAAAAACACAAAGATGACTAGCAAGATGGTAGACTACAGTTCCCAAGACTCTCCATGTGGATCAAATGAGCAGCGTGGTGTTGGGCATTCTTCTAACTTAGCAGACACATTAAGAAGCTTGAAGGAATAATTAAGGAGTTGCAAGGTAGATAATGACATAATCATGCAGGCACAGGAGAAACAAGCAAAAGTCAATGAGGTAATCTTTCAGAGTTTGTCAGAGTTACAGAGGCATGAGAAGTGACAGGGGATATTTTTCAGATGAGTTTAATAAAGTTAAGCCACCTACTTTTGATGGATATTTGAAGAAGTCGGAGGATGCAAAGGCTTGGTTACTTGGGATGAATAAGTTATTTGAACCACATGAGTACACAGAGAATATGAAGGCCAAGGTAGCTATCTTCAGTCTTAAAGGAAAAGCAAACCTCTTGTGGGAAGATCTAAAACAGGTCAGAGATATCAGGACAAAAGACTTGAATTGGAATGAATTCAAGAGACTCTTCAAGAAGAACTACTTGTCAAAAAGGTACTACGACAGCAAAGCCAAGGTATTCTATGAGCCCAAAATGGGACAGAAGACAGATGAGTATACGACTAATTTCCTGGAGCTATTGAGATATGTATCATATCTTAAGGGTGAAAGGGAAAAGTTCATATATTTGTCAGTAGATTGTCATTAACATTTGGAGATTGGATCGAGTATGATGAGCCTCGGTTACTTGAGGAAATTATTAGGAAATTGAAGCATTGTTATGAACAATCAAAGTGTAAAACAGAATCTTAGCAAGGATGGAAGGGGAAAGACAAAGGTAAAGGTAAATGGAAGTCGAAAAGAACAAGGCCTCAGAATGCAGAAGAGAAAGAGAATGTTGCACCATACAAGAAGTTCAAGATAGCTAGATGGGTACATGGGTCACAACAGCAGAATAAAAGTGATGGTACAGGACGGTTGCAGTGTTGTACATGTGGTAAGGAGCATCTTAGAAGGGATTGTGCGCAGAATCAGGGTGGTAGGCCTCCAATCTATAATGCACAGGAGGCACAAACTGTTGGGGGTGTTGGGAAGAGCATTCCTCGTATCTATGCAACACTGGATAACATGGAAGCAAATGATCATGCATTTATCATTGAGATGGACAGTAAGCTTTGTAATCAATATGTTTCTATTTTGATTGACCCTAGATCTAATTGTAGTTATGTTAACCTTGACTTGGTGGATAAGTGTGGTTTGAATAAAAAAGTGCATGCGGAATCTTGGTCAGTGTAGGCTACAATGACAAAGAGGATAATTCATCATTGAGTAAGAGTTTGTGCTTTTGAGTTGAATTCTATGCCTATATCAGCACATTTGAATATATTGTCATTAGGATCATATAGTATGCTATTGGGTATGGACTCGCTATATCTTCATAGGATCAAGGTAGATTGTTATGACAAAGCCACTGAGTGCTTGGATGACAATGAAAAACAAAGAATATTGCAGGATAAGAAGAAGCAACATCAGTTAGGATGGTGACAGTTATGCAGGCAAAGCACAGTCGCAGAAAATGGTGTGTTTTATTTGCAGTGCATATTTCTAATGATAAAGGTAAAGATGTTGAGGATGTGTAGGTATTGAGCAAGTACCTAATCTTACAGCAGTTTCAGGATGTATTTCCTGCAGATATTTTAGAGTTGCCACCTCATAGAGAACTAGACTTTTCTATTGAGTTGGTACCAAGAGCAGCACCAGCATCAAAGGCACCATATAGAATGAGCACACCAGAGTTAGTAGAGCTGAAGTTTCAAATTAAGGAAATGCTTGACAAGGGATACATTAGGCCAAGTGTATCACCTTGGGGTGCACCAGTATTGTTTATGAAGAAGAAGGATGGTACACTTAAGCTATGCATTGATTACAAAAAGTTGAACAAAGTGAGCATCAAGAACAAGTATTTGTTGCCAAGGATTGATGACTTGTTCAATCAGTTGAAGGGAGCAACAATGTTCTCAAATATTGATCTGAGATCATGATATCATCAAGTACACATTAAGGAAGAGGACATACAAAACAACTTTCCAGACTAGGTACGAGCATTATAAGTTTGTTGTAGTTCCATTTGGTTTGGCTAATGCTCTGGCTACCTTTATGTGTTTGATGAAGTGTGTTGTGTCCTTATCTAGACAAGTTTGTCATTGTATTCATTGATAACATCTTGATATCTTCTAGGAATGAGAAAGAACATGTCTAGCATTTAGCAGCAGTGTTGAGATTGCTAAGACAGCCTCGGTTGTATGCCAAGCTTAGCAAATGTGGTTTCTTTCAGACGGAGGTACATTACTTGAGATACATTTTTTCCAAAGAAAGTATAGTAATGGATCTAAAGAAGATAAGAGCTATCATGGGAAGCTCCTAGAAATGTGGATACGTAAGATCATTCATGGGGTTAGCAAATTAATATAGGAGGTTCATCAAGAACTTTTCTCGCATTGCATATCTTATTACTTCATTGCAAATGAAATGTAATAAATTTGAAATGACAAGAATGTGTAGCAAGTTTTGAGCAATTGAAATAGTTGTTGACAAATTCTCCAATGTTAAAGATTGCATATCCAGATGAAGAATTTGTGGTATACGTAGATGTTTGCAAGAGAGCACTTGGTAAATTTATGATGCAAGAAAGACAAGTAGTGCGCTATGAGTCACAGAAATTGAATGAGCATGCGCAGAATTATCGGACACGTGATCTTGAGTTGGAAAAGATCGTCCATGCATTGAAGATGTGGAGGAAATATCTTCTTGGCAGGAGGTTTGTATTGATGAGTGATCATAGTGGGTTGAGATACTTGTTCGATCAGAGAAACTTGAATGCCAGGAAAGCTAGATGGTTGGTCACGATCAGTGAGTTCGACTTTGAGATCAGGTACATCAAGGGTAAAGAGAAAAAGGTTGCAGATGCTCTTAGCAGGGGGGTACAGGTGAACCATATAGCAGTTATGAATTCTTATGGGACAAACCGACAGGATCAGATCATACATGTTGTTGGGAAAAGTATCTACTCAGAACGCCCCTATCCCACTCTAAGGTGTGACAGTGCCTTAGCAACAAACAAGGAAAACTACTTTCGTATTCTTCTTTATGAAATGTAAACGAAGAGGAAGGATGAACTAACCTGTGTCTTGCGCTAGTTTGTTGATCCAATCGCTCTCCTCTTTGTTTGCTTCCGTTACCTGCTCCCTTACTTGCCCAGCTTCACCAAGTTCCTGCAAGATCACAAAAGAGGAAAACTACACAAAGACATAGATTTACATTCATAAATAGCTTAGGATCATATTTAAGCTAAACATGCAAATATAACAAAACATCATTGATACACAAGCATGTAGGAGAAACTCAAATAGTTTTATTGATATAATAAGAAAATCCAAGAGGAGATACAACCAAGTTAGTCTCGATCCAGCATCTACCTCCCAGCAAAGGAATCCCTTCTTCACCTCCAACAAAGCATAAATCACCCAATGCACTAATCTCAATCTCAAAACCAACAGCAATTCTCTGCAAAGTACAAAATTCCAGCCTCTGGATCTTTGGGATGAGGGATCCATATATAGATGTATGCAAAGAGGATGAGTCAGCTTATGTTTTGACTTGTGGCTTCTCTCTGTCAGTTCTTGCTTCCACTTGGAGACTGAGAGCCTCTTACTCATCCTTGGTCGAACTCAGTGAGGCAAGTGTCATTGGGGAAGATTCTGGAAGCTTCCATTGTTTGTCCACCTCGCGGAATGACACTGCCATTTGTCATTTCCCACTCATTGCACCCTGGTAGTGCATTTAGGTGCGTTGCAACGCACCTAGCTAGTGTACTGGGGTGCTATGCAATGCAGGTAGCTAGTGGAGCAGCTGAAATGATCCTGATTTGACTGATTCTGAGTAGTTTCTGGTGGAAAACTTCTGGGAGAAGCTGTAATTGGTTGACCTTGTTCCTCTAGGGGTAGGAACAACACTTTTAGGGACTTTGGATCCCTTGGATTATGGACATTTCATGCTTAAATCTGTAAGGCACAAAAATGTCTATAACAGTTGCCCCTTAAAGTATGAGGTCGTTTATCGGGTGAAATGCTTTATGAGGAGGATCCGAAGTTCTTTCAATGCTCGGAGGAGACCTGTAATAAGATACAATAGAATACATCATCTTCATACTATTTTCATGATCTATCTGAGGCGGCCATTCCCATGCTCAGCTTTATAAATTCATTTTTATGTACATAGGACAGACAATCGTCTGATGGTAGACTGATGATTCTGATGAAGTCATCATCCTTTTGGTAGGATGATTATTTGTGCTGCAATGTTGTACATGTCAATGTTTTTATTTTTCCCTGAATATATATCGCAGCCCGGATGGATGAAACTAAATCCGGGGTCTTCAATCTCGTCCAATCTTCACTCGAAGTACAAGTCGATCCATGTGAGAAATTTTTTGAAGTCGAACATGGAAAGACATCGCTTGATTACCAGTCGATGATGTAAACTATTAACAAGCGCGAGAGGAACCACCGATAAGGATGATGACCCTCAAGGTACTGCAGTACAATTCACGTGGTGTGAATAAAGGACTTGGCGTTGAACACCACGCAAAATCTTTCGATATAAGGTCATTGATGTATACCTGTCGCCGGAAGCGAGAAACTTGCCATTGAGGCATGCAAGCTTCAAAGTACTGAAGGGGTGTTCCTAGATCAACTTCTCAGATAATGAGCTGATGTCGACAAGAAGTGACCCGTCAAAGGAGGGCCTTGATGTATCCCACATCAATGACACGGAACGGAGCAAATGATTTTGATGGAGGTGAAAACGATCTGATGATATATGGTTCAGGGTGGCGGTCATGAAAGAATGAAGTATAATGTATGGTAGTGGATGGGACATGGGTGACTTCTCTGGATGACTTCTCTTGAACATGTCGGCGACACTTATATGATGGATTGGTAGCATTTACCCCAAAAGTGGATGGTATGGCGAGACCATGGTGATGTGACCGGTGAATGAAACAACCCAACCCGACTCAGGCACGGAGTGGAAGTGTCATGTTCAAGAGCGACTTGCTACCAATAAAGATTCTTTGAGTTTCTTCCCAATTTTTCCCTAGTCATCGCTAACCAGTACTTCTTTATTTTTGTCAAGCTTGAGGAGGATAACATATGCTTGTTCTATAATTTTCCCTTCGGGCAAACCCATCGCTATGTTTTAACGAGCCTAGCGATAGTGAAACTCGTTCTCGTCTAAAGACAAGTTTGTCGCTATTAATGTTTTTAACGAGTTTAATGACAAAGATAACTCGGTCCTTTTCATTTTTAGAGAGTCTGAAAAGGAACGTAAAGGTAACTCCGGAATTCCTTTTTCGTCATCTAATCCCTTAAGTCCGAAAAAGTATAAAACAATACAGAAAGGATGAATTTTCGATAGTTTTAATGAGCCGAACAAAACAAGCGCTCGATCTTTTTGTGCAATAATCCCTCAGCTCCAAAAAGATCAAAATCTAGAGGAGGGATAGCACTTCCTGTCGCTTTAACGAGCTGGAAGGCCAAAACTCGGCAATCTTTTCATATTTTACGAGTCCGATGAAAAGAGCTTAAAGGAGACTCGTCTTTTGAGGAACGAGTGATAAAACAGGTAGCAACTGATTCCAGGTAAGGTTTGGAATTTTCCAAGCACAGCAGTGTCACAAGGATGGCTAGTGAAATCACTCTTCGCAGCTGTTCCTCAAAATGGGTAAACATTCAAATGGAGGTGAATGATCGGCCAATGGAAAAGTGGAGGTGACGGTGCAAACACGGCCAAGGCTTAAATGGCTGATAATGTTACATTCACGGTGGTTATTTACCGGAGGATAGTTCATTTTTTAACGAGCTTAAACGCGGATTGAAACACTTGCTTGGTCTTATGTTTATTTTTTAACGAGCATGAACTATGTGCTAAAACTGCTCGATCTTATGTTTATTTTTTAACGAGCTTGAACTATGTGCTAAAACTGCTCGATAACATGGTCTAATTTTGATTCTTTACCATAAATAGCTTCGTCCTTTCAAAGATAGTGCTGTACTTTCAATTGCTTCATCAAACTAGTTAGAAATGAACAACATTTGCTTGGAAATGAGATTAAAACGCTAATATTTTACTTTGAACTACGTAAAAAGCAATTAAAAAGTGTTTTTACCTCTCATTTTACCATTTCATTTGCACTTGGTTTGTTGGAGCTTTGGAGGTGCCTATTCCCCCTTGATTTTCATCAGCTGATTTCGGGAGATTCTGTGGATGATTCTCGGCGCCGTCTGGACCAGGTAGGAGCTAAACCTGAGCTCTTTCATTTCATGGTTTCCTTTCTGCATTCTGTGCTTCATTCTCTGCTTTTCTAAGCCCCTGGGGTTTGATGGGTTCATTCTGCCATCAACGCACCCTGGGCATATCGAAACCTGTGGTGAATGTTGACCAGTATGAAGGCAGTTTGACATTCAACGCAGGTGGAACACTGTGCAGGTGCGTTGGGCGCAGAAAAGGAATTTGTTGCACAATTTTTGATGAAAATTTTTGCCTATTTCTCATCAAAATCAGGATCTAACTACTCTCTTGTTTGTTTTTCAGAGATCTCGGAGCAAAATGACCCTTACATGGCGAGAATGAGAACATGAAGAAGAGGACATGATTGCCCTACATGATCCGGTTACAGTGAACGTGCTGCAGAACTATGGCATGCTGAAGTTCTTCCGTATCTCTAGCATGAGACAGCAGATCAACCTACTGCAGTATTTGCTCGATGCTTGGGATCCTATCAATCAAGTTTTCCAGATTAGGGGCAAATCTATCCCCTTGACTACAATAGACATTTACTTCTTTACTGGCTTGTCGAGGCGGGGTGCCCCCATCTCTTTGTCAGGTTCGGCCCGAGGGAGTGACTCTGTGAGAGATTATGTTCGCCAGTATTGCAGGGAAGGATCTCAGCCGAGTAAAGACGGCAAGATCATCATCCGTGATGTCACTGACAGGTCCCTTAGGTCTATCCTGTTTACTTTTGGTAGGATGGCCGGTAGTGCGTCTCTTCATGTAGCCAACAGATCCTATATGCAGCATGCCTTGGAATGCCTCCAACCGAAAATATTCAACTGGTGTGATGCAGTACTTCTTGTGATGAAAAATCAGTTGACCAAGATAAAGGACGGGAGGTTGAAGAACTTTGGGTTCGGTTCTATTTTGACCGCCTTTGCCTTGGAGAAGATACCACTGATGCAGCCACAGTACATTGCACTCGACTTACCTTCTCCTACTGAACCACGTATGCAGAGATGGGTTGACCATATGTCTAGGCATGCTGGCCAGTCTCAGATTTCGTTTTCTGATACCTTCTTCAGGTGGTTTGATCGTCAGGAGATGACTTATGCCGAGTATCCATATGTTGGCATGGACTTCCGGGGTGATCCGGATTTAGTACTGCCGGATGGTGAGCAGTGGGGTGCTATTGGTAAAATCTTTGACCATATCATTGTTTACTATTTTTATTTATAATGTCCTTGTGCTTTATTCTATCAAGACTTTAATCAAACTCATGTGTGCATGCAGATGTTGGTCCTGTTCGTCCAGTAGTTCGCTTGAGAGTGCCAACCTTTGCCCCAGCAGGAGAGGCCGCCGAGAGGGTTATCCTTCGTGACCTTGATGTGGACGAGACTCTCACAGCTGTGCAGGAGTAGGTTGAGAGCCTTACTCTCGGTATTCCAGATGTGAGGATCGACGAGCTACCTTTGCAGTTACAGCGGCATACTACTGGTGTGCCTAGACGATGGACTCGTCTCTTACGCATGATCGCGCAGGCTGTGACTTGCTATCACGAGCATCACTAGACTAGGGTGCCCCCTAGCATTTTGAGTTTTTGGGTCATGTGACCGATTTTGTCTTGGTTACAGAACATTATATGTAAACCATAAACAGCTATATATATATATATTTTGATTTTCGGGGTTTTATTCTGGTTGAGCTATATGATCCACATGTAAAACATTGATGATGTGTTTCTTTTTATAAATGTTGCAAATGTCTATCTAACACATAGTTTTCTAATGAGTCGGTTAATGTGTTTAAGTTTCTTGAAATATGTTGGTATTGAATCAAATCAAATTGTCTTTCCAAAATCTTAACCCTTAGGAACATGCGATAAATGGCTGGGTTTCGGACGGAATATATACCATTGAGTTGTAGTATTACGAGTTGTGAGTCTAGCCTGACGATTAGTCGGCGTATACCATGGGTGATGGCATCAGAGAGAAGTTCTATCAACGTGCTATATTCAGCGATGTTATTCGTTGATTGACCAATACATACACCTCTGAAACTTACTAACTCGCCGCTTGGATCAAAAATGGCCCAGGCTGCGGAGGACAGGTTCCGCGAACTACGACTCGCTCCGTCGGCATATCCAACACATGTCTCCAAAAGGTTTGACATCTGCAATAAATGTAAAAAGGTGGATTACTCTACCAAAATGAACACTTTAGCGAAAACAAAATACAACAAAATCATATTGGTCACTATTTAAGCATAGTAACGCTTGAGGTACAACCCATTACGAGGTTGCGCCAGTGGAATTCCGTCATAATCCATTAACTCGTAGGCCCCTTTTGCTAACACCCGTTTAACAATATAGGGGCCCATCCATAAAGACTTAAATTTACCTGCTCCCAATTTATCGGATTCTTGGTCGTAAAGCAAGACCAAGTCACCTTCTGAGAAGAAACGGGGTTTGAAATTTTTGTCGAACTGCGCCTTGACTCGTTTCTTATGGGCTTCGTTAGCCAAAGCGGCATCACGACGGGTTTCATCCAATTGGATTAATTCCAAGAAACGGGCCTCTTCTTCTAAAGTTCCGGGGAGGAGATCGATTGCGAGTTTAAGAGACGAGATTTCGCACTGGACTGGTAAGACTGCTTCCAGGCCATATACCAGTTGGAAGGGTGTGAACCCGGTTGCATTCCTTACCGATGTTCGGTAAGCCCACAAGGCTAAGTACAGGATTAGGTGCCACCTTCTTTTGTGAACTCTGATCATCCTTTGCAACATACGCTTCAGGACCTTGTTGATCGCTTCAACTTGTCCGTTGGCTTGCGGATAATACGGAGTAGAGCTGTCGTGAGACAATCCTAGTTTGGCAGCTAATTCAAGCATCATGTGATTGCGAAAATGCGATCCATGATCTGTGACTATAGCTTGTGGTACGTCGAATCTGGCGACTACATGATTGAAAAAGAAAAGGGCAGCTGTTTCACCAGTGTTATCTAATGTAGGCATCGCCTCGGCCCATTTGGTAAAATAGTCAACTGCGACTATGATATACCCATGCCCCCCGGTCGAGGTGGGGTTACATGTCATGAAATTGATGCCCCATTTGGTGAATGGCCCAACAACAATTATTGGTTGTAGAGGTACGGGTGGTCTTCTGGTTTTGCTATCAAAAATTTGACAAGCATGGCAACTTCTGACTGCGGTTATGCAATCTTTGAACATTGTTGGCCAGAAGTATCCTGCTCATAAGATTTTTTGTGTTGTAGCATATCCAGATTGATGCCCCCCACAGGCCCTGAATGACACTCATTCAGGGCTTTTTCGGCCTCCTCATGGGTGAGGCACCTTCTCAGAACTGTATCGATACCACGACGTTAAAGTGTATCACCGACGATCATGTAGTCTTTTGCTTGGTATCGTATACGTTTCTGTTCAGAGTGAGAGGTATTTGGCCTGAATTTTTGGGTCTGGAGATAAATGATTATATCTCCATACCACTCATTGCTTGCTGATATCAGAACAAATTTTCATCCACGATTGATTCTTCGGATGTTTCATCGTTGGACGACGATGGGAGATCGCATAATAACTCTGCGAAAACTAGAGCCTTCTTTGACTTGGATTTTACAAATTCCAGATCAAACTCTTGAAGGATTGCTATCCATTTTGAATATTTGCCCCCCAGCAACTGTCGCGACAATATATAAGTCATGGGGTTGCAATTCGACAGAATGGTAGTTTTCCGGAAGAGGACATAGTGTCGAAATCTTTGTATCACTTGAACAGCTGCAAGCGCTAGTTTTTCAACATAAGAATATTTGCTTTCTGTATCATTTAAGTTTTTACTTAAATAATATATAGGGTGTTCAATTCCATCGACTTCTTGAACTAAAACCATTGCGATGGTTGTATCTGCTGCAGCCAGATACAGGTTAAAATCTCTTTGATAATCGGGGGCGTACATTAATGATGCTTTTTTTAAGGAATCTTTTAAAGCATCAAAGGAAGCTTGCGCAACCTGATCCTAGACAAAGGGTACCTCCTTTTTCAAAAGACGTGTATAACCTTTAGCAAGTTCGGCGTAATTTGGAATGAACCTCCTCAGAAAGTTTGCTTTCCCTTGGAGTTTCTGAATCTGAAGAAAATTTGAAGGTGGAGGCAAATTTATGATTGCCTGGGCCTTGCACGAGTCGAGACAAATCCCATCCTTGGAGACTACAAAGCCAAGTAAACGACCAGAACCGACGCAAAATACACATTTGTGCGGATTGAGTCGTATCTTGTAGTGTCGGCAACGTAGAAATATCGCTCTTAAATGCTGCGGATGATCGGTCCGCTTTCGCGAATGAGCCAGAAGGTCGTCGAGGTATGGTTGAACGATGTTTTTGATGTCGTGGAAGGCATAATTCATTGCCCTCTGAAATGTCGCCCCTGCGTTCTTCAAACCAAAGGGTAATTTTCGATATGCGAATGTGCCCCACGGACAAATGAATGCAGTCTTTGACTGGTCCTGTGGGTGGATATTTATTTGATTATACCCCGAAAATCCATCCATGAATGAAAAGATTTCGCATCCGGCGCATTCATCAATTATCTGGTCGATGAAGGGTGTAGGGTAGTTGTCTTTCGGACAAGCTTGATTTACATCCCTATAATCGACACACACTCTAATTGTCCCCTATTTCTTCATAACAGGGACAATATTCGATACCCAATCGGTTAGAGGAACCAGGTAGATGAAACCAGCATGGAGAAGTTTTTCAACTTCTGCCTTAATGGCAGCGGCTTTCTTGGGGTGCACCTGCCTGAGCCGTTGTCGTAACGGTTTGACATCTGGATACATCTTAATTTCGTGTTCAACGATACTCGAGTCAATGCCTGGCATTTCATCATATGACCAAGCAAAGACATCTCTGAATTCGCGAAACAGAGCGTTGTATATTTCCAGTTCTGAAGGAGAACAGCATTTGCCGACATAAATATTTTATACAACATCCGTTTTAGTCGAGATATTTATGGCTATAGTCTCTTCAATGTTGGATAAGTTTCGCTCGGAATCCACCGTATATACAGTATTTGATAGGAATTCAAAAACTGAAGGATGATAAAGGTCATCTTGAGTATCTTCTTCATAATCCGGAAGAAGGGAACGATGGTGGCAATCACTCCATGGGGCTCCTTCAGTCAACATTGATTGTACAATTCCTTTGTCGGTTCCATGCACTCGCAACCAAGGATCTGAAGGGGTACCATATTCTCTAGACCTATCTACCCAAACGCTTGATGAGCGTTGATTCGGGTTTGCTTCCCATGCTAGAAACATTGATTGCTATAGTATTTCTATTGGGCTTGGGGGAAAAACTATTGCATGATCCATGTTGATATCGTTTTCTGAGATCTTGGTGGAAGATATCATATTGCAGGTTCCTATCGACGCAACTTCCACCAGATTGATTGGAGGTGGAAGAGCGAAAGTTCCCATTAGTATAGGATCTTTTAGTAGGCCTACTCCGATATTCTGAAGCGAATGGGGGCTTCCATGGATCATGGGAATGCTTCCTGTAACTTGTGAACCATTGGGGAGGAAGTTTTGTTGGTCGACGATTGTAATCCCTCCTTGAAATGGAAATGCAATCTTTCTAAAATAGGTCGACACAACAACTGCCATGTCATATATCCATGGTCTTCCTAGTAGGATGTTGTAATCAAGATTCCCATCGATGACTTCAACATCTATTTCTATTGTTTTTCCCCCTAGTTCAACTTTCAAGTTATTTAGGATACCATATGGGGTATATGTCCTTCCGTCAAATTCTTTTAACGTCGTCGAAGATCGCGACAAGGTTTGAGATCCTAAAGTTTTCCAGCAACTCATCGACATAATACATGTAGATTCCCCCTCATCAATAATTGTTCGATGAATAGTTTTGTTGAGGGCTTTCACTTGAACAAGGAAAGCTAGTTGAGCTGGTAACTGAGGATCGTATCCTTTGTGGTCGAAGGATACAAGATTGGAATCCTTAGGATCTATCCCACCAATGGCTGATAACAAAGCCTGCCTTTGGGATGGGCAATTTTGTAGTACTTCAAGAGTCGACATAGCAGATGGCGATTGGGCCAAATCTTCCACTATGTTATAATGCTGCGCCACTCTAGCGTGGGGATTAAATGTCGACTTGTGTACTACTCCCTTCAGCGGTTTTATTGTTAATTCAGGAATGATGGGTGGTACAACTTCTGTCGAAGTTGTTGTCTAACTACTTGGTTGATCTTTATCCTTGTTGTTCAACAGTTGAGGATTCCCATAATCTTTGTTCCTTGTCGAGATCAAAGCATCATTTTGTTGCTTCGAAATTGACAACATTAGCACTTGAGAAGGGGAAGCATTTCCACTTTCAACCATATTTGTTCCTGGATTCGGAAACGGACCGGTTAACACTGCTGAGGTTTTCGAACTTTTAAAGAATCTCTTAAGCTCAGCTTTGTATGGACATTGTGAGGTCCAGTGATCCTCATCACATATGTGACATCCTGTAGGGGGTTTCCTATTTCCGGGAGGGTTTGAAGAAGGTTTTTCAGGAGATGCCTCATCCTGTTTCTTCTTCTTCCCTTTGCCTTGTTTCTTCTTGCTTCCTGGTTGTTTGGCTTCTTTGCCCTTATCTGTCGATACGGAATTTACTTCCGAAGCAAGAAGTTTGTCTTTTGCATTTTGATCTGAAATCTTACGGGCCTTCTTAGATGTAGCCTTTGTCGATTTTGTGTCTGTTTTGCCAATCACGCCATTGCCAACGTGAGAGTCATTGTTCGATTTAGGAGGAGGGGGAATTGAGAATTCCGGTCTAGGGGCGTCGGGTATTTTGTCGTAGAGCGTGCCGGACTGAGTATAGATTAAGTCCAGATATTGCGCACGAGCTATAACTTGCTCTTCCGTTACGACTCCCCCCTTTGCCACATCTTCCATGATGGAAGGTAATAACGACTTGATAAACCATTCAGCTAATAGCTGATCGGGAATGTACGTTTTTACCATCCTACGACGACGTCGCCACTCATGTATATGATCAGATATGTGAGTGGTCGTTGTCTGTTTGAAGTTGGTAAGGAGTTCTGTTCTCGTTTCATACCTTATTGGTAATTGAAAATGGGTTAAAAAAGTCGTGGCTAAGGTACTGAAGTTGTCGAACGAAGCTCTAGGCAATTCAATATACCATTTTTCCGTTGGACCCATCAACGTCCTCTGAAAAAGGTGAAGCCTTATCGAATCATCGTTTAGGGTGTTTGATGAACACCATAGATGAAATGTCATCACGTGATTCGATGGATCTTCACCCGGATTTCCATTAAATTTAGGAATATCTGATGGAAGTTTATGTGGAATCGCTGGCCACCAAGGGGCGTAAGCAATTGGATCGTTTGTTAACCGGTGTAAATCAGGTAACTCTAAAGTTGCCACGAACAGTAACTGTTGATTCAGGTTAGGTGAAGCATACCCAGGATACGATGGAATCGCCTGAGCAGTTGGCCTTTGCATACCAGCATAATGTAGTTGATGCTGGTATGACTGATACGGTTGGTGGACATGACCATTGTAAAATGGTTGATTTTGACCGTTCTAAATGTACGGCTGTCCACTGTTTTCAAAGATCTGCTACTCAGAACCTTGGTATGCTTGTTGGAATTGTGGTTGTTGGTATTGCACCAGCTACGGTTGTGAAGCCATGTGTTGTTGCGCTATACTAACCATTGGACCAAGGTGTGGGGTAATTGTACCCGTCTGGACCTGTGTCGCCCCACTAGTGTGTGATTGTGGTTGAGTCACAGGGTCAAGGGGCTGTTGCATTACAACCTGAGAAATATGAGGTTGGCATACAACAGGCAGCGTTTGAACCTGTGACACCGTCACAATAGCTGGTGTAGTCGGGATGTTCGACATAGGTACACATTGTTGCATTGAATACACAACTCTTGGTTGTTGAGGTAGCATAGGTATCCAACCACTTGAGGTGATTCCAGTGCAACCTGAATATTGTTGTGAACTCTCGTATGGATATCCTCCCGGAGGGGGTAATGAAAGGGCATACTGCCCCCCATACGGTGGTAATCCGGAATTCAAGGGGATTGGCTGCCCTTGGGGACTGGATTGCCCAAATTGACCTCCAAATGGATCAATTTGTTGAGACTCAACATAAGAGTTGCCGGATATTATTCTGGAGGAACAAACAGGAACGGACCATACTGTCGAAATAGCCCCTGAGGCGGCTCTTTCTAGCGGTTGAGAGCTAGTTGGGACAGATGGTATGCCGGCGAACATTGTCGGAGTGACGGCAGGGATTTCTGCTGTCGCTATGTCAGTCGACACAGTCCTAGATGTTGACGGTTGTTCAGACATTTGGAGTCTATCCAAAAGATTACCTAGCGATTCTACAGGAACTTCCACTGGTGGTAGACTCACTTTTGATGAAGAAGGGAATAGAGTGACCCCGACTCCAAAGTGCGTTGGAGTACTTGTTTGAGGATCTTCTACAATTTCTTCAATCGCAATCAAACCAGGTGGAAGGGGAAGACCGTCAGGTCCGTAAAATATTTCTGGTGCCAAAGAAGGGGTTGAATCGACAGCGATAGATGTTTGAAGAGCAAGACTCTCTGAACCGGTTGTGGATGGAACTGGTTCAGTAACACAAGTGTTTACTCTCAGACTAGGATAAGTATCACTATCCCTCTTGGCTGTTGAACTTCCTCTGTAGAGGCAGGGTTTCCAGAAATGTTCGGAGTAACCGAAATCTCGGATGTTGTTGGAACACTTGTTCTAACTTTAATAGGATATTTGGAACCGGTTAAACGAGTTCGCTTTGTCCGTACTGGTTTTGATTTTGGAGACAAAGACGGTTGACTCGTAAGCCTCCGCGAACGACGGGGTTTCAATTGACTTTCTTCCATGATTGCGGATTACTCGATCAACTAAAATACAAAAGGGGAAATATGTTTCCGAATTAAATGAATTTTACACGCTTTAGACACAACTTGTTTTTTCAGTTTTAAAGAGTCGAGAAAAAACAAAAGATGACTCTAGTCTCCTTCGATTTTTAATGAGCCTGAAGTGCTCAGATGGACCTTTTCTGTTAAGGAGTCTGAAAAGGAACGAAAGGGACTGCTCTGGAGATCTAGGTAGAGGGTGTGCCAAACCAATCGCAAAACCGCAGAATACTTTTTAGGGTACGGGCGGTCAATCTTCCCGAATGCTGTGTTCAGTGCATTGCGATCAGTAGGGCAGCCGACACGGTTTCCTATGGATAAAGGTTTTATGCCTATAGGGGTCTCCCAATATATACTTGACGGTACGTGGGAGCACAATCCGTACTGGCACTTATCGTCTCACAGTGGAGGAATCACCCAACCATCAGTGAGGACAACAGTTACCAGGCTTTACGACGCCGGAACATGTCTCTAGCCTAGACCTCTAGATGTTGTGCGTTAAGTTACAAAGCGTTGTTAAGTTCATTGAATTTATTTTAGGTTGATCTTTCTTAGAAGTTTGCCTTTTTGGATCACCACGAGATGTAGATGTAATTCCTAAATGCAATCTAAAGATGATAAGCAAGCTTTTATCTCTTTTCAACAATGAAAATCCTAGCTACAAGGGGAAAAGAAAGACACAATCTTTTCTCAAAGAGCAAAGAGCACACTGTAAATGCACTTTTCCTAAATCAAGCCATACAAACTGTCAAAATACAAATGCACTTGTGCATGTATTTTTTTTTAACTTTCTTAATATTGATGCCTAAAAAGAAAGTTGTACAAATTTGAATTCGATTTCAAGTGAAAAAACACAAACAAGCTTCTTTTCGAAATCAAAAAGTAGAGACGATTACGACACTTTATGATTTTGAAGTAAACACTTGTTTCGACACTAGAAATTCACAAATTCAAACCAAAGACAAAAGTAAAAGCGTAATCAACTGTCAACAGCAAACAAACTTTCTCCTAAGATCAAAACGACACTTATGACAGATCTAGATCTAAGGGCGACAGTATGACCAGTTTACTTTTGCAATGGGAAACTGTAAATGACGTAACAAATACACAAAAACAAATACAGTTTCTTTTATACAACTGAGGCGGAATTAAGGCAAAGAAAAGGGGTTTTCAGATAGGTACACACACTGATAACAGGCTGCAAAAATCAGAGATAAAACTGAACAAAATGAAGCAAAGAACCTCAGCTGCACAATGCAAAGCTTGATCAGCGCACCTGTTGCACAGAGAAACTGAATTGCAGCGCAGGTAGCCCTCTCGGGACCTGCGTTGAAATGTAGAACCTCTTCACAGAGCCTGCACTGGGGCAGAAACGAGACTTCTATCCGGGTTCTGGGTCACGGTTTGCAGTTTAATCTATGGTTTTTGGCCAAGTAAAAGCAATCAGTAAGGTACAATCAGAGGGATGATTTAAAGGAGGACTAAGAGCTATCACAAAGGGCAATTAGAGAATTTGTGGATCAACTGTTCAAATCATAAACAAATCCTAGTGAGTGGATTGAAGTAGCAGCTACTTTGCATTTGATAATGGCAAATGCAGTTCGATTGCTACTTCTGTGTTTATGAAACAAACAACAAGAGAAACACAAACAAACTAACTAGACACGATCCCCAGCGGAGTCTCCATTTTGTTGTTGGGAAAAGTATCTACTCAGAACACCCCTATCCCACTCTAAGGTGTGACAGTGCCTTAGCAACAAACAAGGAAAACTACTTTCGTATTCTTCTTTATGAAATGTAAACGAAGAGGAAGGATGAACTAACCTGTGTCTTGCGCTAGTTCGTTGATCCAATCGCTCTCCTCTTTGTTTGCTTCCCGTTACCTGCTCCCTTACTTGCCCAGCTTCACCAAGTTCCTGCAAGATCATAGAAAAGGAAAACTACACAAAGACATAGATTTACATTCATAAATAGCTTAGGATCAGATTTAAGCTAAACATGCAAATATAACAAAACATCATTGATACACAAGCATGTAGGAGAAACTCAAATAGTTTTATTGATATAATAAGAAAATCCAGGAGGAGATACAACCAAGTGAGTCCCGATCCAGCATCTACCTCCCAGCAAACGAATCCCTTCTTCACCTCCAACAAAGCATAAATCACCCAATGCACTAATCTCAATCTCAAAACCAACAGCAATTCTCTGCAAAGTACAAAATTCCAGCCTCTGGATCTCTGGGATGAGGGATCCATATATAGATGTATGCAAAGAGGATGAGTCAGCTTATGTTTTGACTTGTGGCTTCTCTCTGTCAGTTCTTGCTTCCACTTGGAGACTGAGAGCCTCTTACTCATCCTTGGTCGAACTCAGTGAGGCAAGTGTCATTGGGGAAGATTTTGGAAGCTTCCATTGTCTATCCACCTCGCGGAATGACACTGCCATTTGTCATTTCCCGCTCAGCGCACCCTGGTAGTGCATTTAGGTGCGTTGCAACGCACCTAGCTAGTGTACCGGGGTGCTATGCAATGCAGGTAGCTAGTGGAGCAGCTGAAATGATCCTGATTTGACTGATTCTGAGTAGTTTCTGGTGGAAAACTTCTGGGAGAAGCTGTAATTGGTTGACCTTGTTCCTCTAGGGGTAGGAACAACACTTTTAGGGACTTTGGATCCCTTGGATTATGGACATTTCATGCTTAAAGCTGTAAGGCACAAAAATCTCTATAACAATACAGACAGGAGCTCAAGATGACAGATACACGGAGCTTATGCACATATTACAATAGGGTACAAGTGATCATGTTGTGGACTATCGTCTTACAACATATGGCTTAATCAGATTTAGGGACAGGATGTGTATCAAGCGGTAGTGACCTCAAGGAAACTCTTGAGAGAGTTTCACATGAAACTGTATTCAGGTCACCCAGGGTATCAAAATACATTGACAACAGTGAAGAAGTTTTATTATTAGTTGAATCTGAAAAGGGACATGGCAAAGTTTGTAGCTAGATGTTTGGACGGTCAGCAGGTGAAGGCAGAATGTAAGCATCCAAGTGGCCTACTATAGCCGATTGTGATTCCATAGTGGAAATGATAGGTCATTTCCATGGATTTCATCACAAATTTGTCGAGGACTTCTAGACAACATGATTCCATCATGATTATGGTGCACAGGTTGACAAAGGTAGCGCACTTCATTCCAGTGAAGACTACTTATTCAGCTAGTGATATAGCACAAGTCTTCATCAGAAATGTAGTGAGCTTGCATGGTGTTCCGAAAAAGATTGTGTCATACATGGATGCTAAACTCACTTCCAAGTTTTGGAATGAGTTGTTTGCAGGTTTAGGGACAAAGTTGGCCTTCAATACAACTTATCATCTACAGACAGATGGACAGAAAAAGAGGGTCAACAGGATATTAGAGGATATGTTGAGGATGTATGTGATGCATCAATGACAGAAGCGGGAAGAATATCTTCCACTGATTGAGTTTGCTTACAACAATGGGTATCAGGAATCTTTGAGGATGAGTTCGTTCGAAACATTGTATGGGCAGAGTTGTAATACTCCCATCAGTTGGAGTGATCCAATGAATAGGGTGTTGACTGGACCGGATATGTTGACAGAGATTGAAAAACAAATGCAGATTATCAAGAATAATCTGAAGGCAACACAGGACAGGTAGAAAAACTATGCAAATCAGAACAAATTGTATAAGGAGTTTCAGGTTGGGGAGCAGGTGTATTTGCGCATCAAGTCGAAGAAGAGCTCATTGTGGATTGGATCGTGTGCCAAGTTGACACCTCGATTTTGTGGACCTTTCAAGGTTCTTGAAGGATTGGACCATTAGCCTATCAACTTGCACTGCCTCCAACACTGAAATTCCATGATGTTTTCCACGTGTCATTGCTTAAGAAATATATTAAAGAAGTTGATCATGTGATTGATTGGTTCGTATTGCAGGTGGAGTCAGATGGAGAATTCCATTTAGAACCTCCGTGTATACTACAAAAAAAGATGATCATGCTATGGAACCAAGCAATCAAGCAAGTTAAAGTGCAGTAGAAACACTTTGGGCCTGATAAAGCTACATAGGAGATGGTGGATCAAATGTGGGCTATGTATCATTCTCTATTCACTAGTTGAGAAAAAAAAATTGGTATATGTTTTGGTGTGATGTTTTTTATATATGTACATATGTATATGGATGTAAATACCATTATGAGTTGTGTTATAAAGCTTCAATAAGTTGTATGGGTGTCATATCATTATGGTTGTCATGTGGTTATATTATGTTGGTTCGCTTTTAAGCAGGTTGATCATTGCAAACACTACATCGAACTAAGTTATAAAGCTCCATAGGCAGTATGTTTTGCTTACAGCAATCTTTATTGGTTGTAGATGTGATTGAACACCGAGGACGGTGTTTCCCCACAAGGGAGGGTTCTGTAACAACCCTGGTAAAAATTCCATATAAATAAAATTAATAAAGGCAAAATAATAACCACGGTTATGGGACACTTGTTCAAAGTTAGATGTTGGGAAAAACATCATATTGTGGATATGCAATTGGTTTACTCTAGCTAAAGAAATTAGCGAATGCTTTGGAAAAGCATGAAGCATTAATTGGCATTTTATTTATGAAAATAATGGAAATTAGGAGAAAATGAAAGTGAAAGGTCACAAGTTGCAAGTGAGGCAGAAAATGAAGGAAAATAATGAAAAATGAATAAAATAAAGGCTTCATTAATATAAAAAAAAGTGTCTAAGGATCAATTCGTACATTTTATCAGTTCAATTTTTGAGCTCTCTATCTATTCTCTCTCTCTCTCACTCTTAGACACTTAGAGTTTATTAGAGCTCTTCAACATTGGCTCAAGAAAAGCAAAGGAAAGCAAGCATCAAGCAAGGAAGAGCACGATCAGGCAACTACAGCGGAATTATTTGCAGGTATCGATTTGCATGTGTGATTTCCTTGCTAGTTTTGGCATGCATGGTTATGCATGTGTTGGTTCTCTCGTTGTTATGGGCATAGTTTTTGCCAAGTGTGACAATGTTTTTCAACCTAACGTTGCCATTTTTGGATAGCCATGGTGTGATGGGGTTCTCATGTTTTGGTTGAGCTAAATTGTCCGATGAATTCGAAACTGAGTGAGGTGGATCTCTGAAAGAAAGAACACATGCCCTAGGGATCCCTAAATCAAACTGCGGATTGTGGTAAAGCCTTATCTTAGTAACCCCTGAACTGAATTATGGGTTGTGGTAAAGCCGAATTTTGTGTTGCCTCGGTGGGCCTAGGAATCCTTGACCAGTGAATAGCGAGATATACAGTAATGCCTAGAGGTGGGTGCCCTTGATTAGGGCTAGGAATCATTAGACGGTGAATGGAAGGATATACGATAAAACCTAGAATGTGAATTCTCAATTATGGCCTAGTGATCCTTAAATCGGATTGTGGATTGCAGTCAATCCTAGAGACTAAGAGATAGTAAATTTCTCACAATGTAGGTGGAGAAATCCAATGACATCCATGGTTGTTTAGAGTCTAGTGATCTGGCAAGGAATGCAGTAAAGTATAGTTCTATTGATGAGGGTGAGGTGGTTCTTTTGATGAGGGTGAGGTGATTGATTGGTTTGTATTGCAGATGGAACCAGATGGAGAATTCCAACAACAACCTCAGTGTATATTGCAAAGAAAGATGATCATACTACGGAACCAAGCAATCAAACAAATTAAAGTGCAATGGAAACGCTTTGGGTCTGATGACGCTACATGAAAACTAGTCGATCAAATGCGGGCTATGTATCCTTCTCTATTCTTTGGTTGAGCGAATGTTTTTGGTATGTGTTTTGGTGTGATGTTTTTGATATATGTACATATGTTTATGGATATAAAAACCACCATAAGTTGTTATAAAGCTCCAAAGTATTCTATTGTAAAAGTACATCACTCTGTAACACAAAAATAATAGCGCGTTTGATAGGATAAAGGTCATCTAAATGATACCTTAATATGGATCCATAATTTTTTCACGTGATACTTTAATATAAATTAATAATTCTTCCACACGAATTAAGAATTGAGAATAGAGACTTCTTAAATCAACACATGCCCCCAAAAAAATTATTCAAACAAAATCTAAAATGTGAACATATTTCAAATCAAAAGTATTTTCTAAATTGGGTAATTGACATATTTCAAAACAGCAACTCTTTCCAGTAGGCTTTTGGCAGATGACCAAAAGCATAAAACAATTCCATTCTACCATTAATCAAAATTAAATTTCTATATAAAAATATTTCAAACAGAAAACATTCTTAAGATTTTAGATTAACATATTCCAAGAAAACACTCTCCCTTTAGATAGCCATCTAACAGATTTATTCGAACATTTGGGTGCGAAGGGCAGAAATGTCATAGTAGATGTGTAAATTTCAAAACATTGAAAAAAAAAAAGAAATTTAATTTCTCCATCTTAAAAAAAAACTATTATTTTCTCGTTAAAAACCAATAGAAAGACCTTTCTCGGTAAAGGAAAATAGTGCATGTAGTTCAACTAACACATGAAATTTTCAGATAACAGATAATCCTTCTGATGTTGTCCTTAAACTACCCATCAAACAATATTACAATCAGTGTCTACATAGAAAGCACACTTGCTTAGTACGTTTTCACATCTACTTAGTGCAAATTTGACCCCGAAAACTAGTAAACATATTATCTATGGGAATCTCCTTTAAAAAATCACATAGCTAAAACACATCCCGTAGGAATTTATAATTTTATGTTATGGTCATGGGAATCTCCTTTAAAAATTCACAGTTAAAAGTTAAAACACATCCTTAGGAATTTATAATTTTAAATTATCATACTTCTTATTATTTAAGATGTCAAAGCTAAAATTATTTAACAAGAAGTTTAGGAATCTAGAGAACAAGTTAAGGGATAGCTAAATATTAGAATAGCTCAAGATATAGAGAACATGTCACGTCTTTCACCCCAGCCCACCGTATCAGAATAACGACCAATGCAAAGTAGCTCACTCGAAGAAATGTGACAATAGAGAAATTGACACATCACTTCCATCTCTCGCTGTAATAGTAGCCCGCTTGATGAAATGTGACATCAGAGAACACGTCACAACATATCCATCTATGGAAGTAGAATAGATCGCTTGAGCAACGTTTACCTTTATAATCATAGCGACCTCCATAACAAGTAATGACTTTCCAGATGTGAGAATGCCAGCGATGAATAAGCAATCAAAATCATCATCTTTCCTCACAAGAATTTGGCCTCTTCTAGTCAAATGAGTTTATTTTTTAGATACGATATGACATCATTTTATTTTTATTTCAATAGCAATCTAGGTAATCACAGCTCACAAACCATTCTATTTTAACATCAAACCCTCCAACATCACACTTTTCATCCAATGTAAACTCGCGTGGCACTAAAAGATATGTAAAGCATAACACCCCCAAGACAAAACCATTGTGTCTACCCCAGGACCATATCAAATACCAACATCCAAAGCAACATAGCCAATAGAAATTGTATCGTGTTATACGTTCGAGAATTCGAGATATTATCATAACAATCCAACACATATATCCAAAATCGTTCTCAACATATTATCGTAAAAATCTAACATGTCCAAAATCATACAGGTCTCTTGCACCATACCCATGCACACCCAAATAAATTGGTTCCTAGCCATGAATTAGTCGTTTAACATAACGACAAGGGATAAATATAGTCCCCTGCAGTACAATGAAGCAAGGAAAGTTTATAAATTGTGCTACACAGGCATATTTAGCTGGCTGATACACCAGGGTGGTATGTCGCTTTGTATGGGCTCTATAACATCGATGTAACATGTTATACAATAAAGATGGCAATAACATTCCTATAATATTCCTATTTCTACTTAAGGTGGTATTTAAGGGAGCATTTGTTGATTTTAAATTTTTAGGGATTTTGAAAGCATATTTAATTTTAGAAAAGCTGCCTTATATTCTTTACTTCTGGTTTTTTATCTTTCATCTTTTTATCCAACTCTAAGATTATTAAGTCGTAAGAATATTTTTGTTACAATAATTTTTTGTTATATATTTATATATCTTTCGTCTTTTTATCCCACTCTAAAATTATTAAGTCATAATAATATTTTTGTTACAATAATTTTTTTGTTATATATTTATATAGATACAAATCAAACCTACTATATCAATCACATTAATATTTGTATTTATATTTGTATTTTTAAAGTGGTTGTACTGATATAACCTAACAGAGACATGAAATGACACCCTCAACCTGTGGTCCATATAACAATATGGATCATCAATATTTGTATTCTTAATACCCATACATGAAATGACACCCTCAACCTGTGGCCCGTATAACAATATCAATCATTAATATTTGTATTCTTAATGTGGCCCAATAACAATATCAATAGAATTAATATTTGTATTCTTAATGTGGCCTATATAGCTATATCACAGGTATTTAAGGAAGCATTTGTTGACTTTATTTTAACTAATTTTTTTTAGAGATTCTCAAAGCATATTTAATTTTAGAAAAACTGATTTATATTCTTTACTTCTGTTTTTTATCTTTTGTCTTTTTATCCAACCCTAATATTATCAAGTCATAAGAATATTTTTGTTACAATATTTTTTTTGTTATATATTTATATAGATACAAATCAAACCTACTATATCAATCACATTAATATTTATATTTGTACTTTTAATTTGTATTTTTAATGTGGTTGTACTGGTATAACTTGACCCATACATGAAATGACACAGGTTGAGGGTGTAATGACACATGTTGAGACCCATACATGAAATGACACAGGGCCCATATAACAATATCAATTATTAATATTTGTATTCTTAATGTGGCCCATATAATATTTGTATTCTTAATGTGGCCCATATAGCTATATCAATCTTGTGGCCCATATAACGTATTCTTAATGTGGCCGATATAGCTGTATCAATCCTGTGGGCCATACACCTTCCCTCTGTCACCATAATGAAAGATTCTTAATTTCCTTTCATTCCTTGACTCCATTTCACCTGATTTCAGCCTGAAAGTTGTTCCATGAGTAGTTATCTTGCTCCGTAGTTCCTTCTTTTGCCAAAGAAACCATACCCAAAGTTTATTTTCATTGACTCCATTAACCCAATGGTCTAAACTTTTCATATTTTCACCCATGTTCTATTGAATGACACCATCCAAAAATCAAACAAATACTTTCACTTCATAACTAGCCTAACATACAACAAAACAAAGCTAAATTATAAAGAGAGAGCCCTCTTTGGCTGCAGATTGACTAGAATATGCATCCAAAAGATTGGTTTGTGGTTACCTCGGCCTTATTCCCTTTGTAGGAGCTTAGGGAACAACCTGAGTGATAACAGTTGGGATTTATGTTTTTTGGTTTAATTGTTTATATAGTTATTTTAATAACTATATTAAGACAATTTTTTGTTATATGGTCTTTTAACCCAAAATGATTTTTGTTGCTTGTGCAGGTTTAGGAGGCCAATTATGGGCTGCCAAGTGTCAAGCTGTCATGTGGGTCCCACGTGCTAACTGGGACGCCATGTGGCGCACCGTGGGCCTCATTTTTCCCCTGCCATACTAAACTTTGAGGAGCTTTATCTTTTGCATACGAGCTCAGATTGACGAACCACTCACACCACCATGATCAGGAAGACGAGCCCTCTCAACTGATGCCACAAAATTCTCCTTTCTGCCATTTTGGATTTCGAGTCTTATTCATCCCCTTAGTGTCTCGAGATCCTCCTGGATCAGCAGTCATTACATCAATGAATGATGAAGACAACATAACTGACTTTCAGATGGTTGACACTAGAAAAAGTGAAAGGGAAAATTCTCCTATCCTGCCTGTCATAATCTTGAGAAGGGCGAGAATAAGAATTAAAGCTTTCATTCACTGGGGAAGATATGAGGTGAAGACACATCGCTACCTCATGACGAGGAAAGTGAAGATGAAGCCTCGACTCAAGATGAACAAGTATGGGCTCTGTTGCAAGAAGACAAAAATGAAAACCTCTGTTACCAAGTTGTTTCATGTTTTAATTGTAAGCATAGTTGAGACTAGACCAACAGGTGTATGTTATTATTCAGTGCCCTTTCTCCATTAAGCGGGAGTGTTGCAATTAATGGAGAAAGCTAAAGTTATATTATTGTTATGATGATGATAGGATTGAGACTCTAATCTTAGATCTCATATCCTACTATCTAGGGAGTGGTTGAAACCACCCTGATTGTGTGAGAGCCTATATGTACTAGGTTCTCCTGATTGGGTGTGTATTGTGTGTAGTGCTTGGGCACTCTCCAGGTATCTCACCTGGAGAGCCAATTAACTAATAGAATATTCGATTTTTATCAAAAGATTTTGGAAAGACATGAGGCATTAATTGGAATTTTATTTATGAAAATAATAGAAATTAGGATAAAATAAAGGTGAAAGGTCACAAGTTTCATGTGAGGAGGAAAATGAAGGAAAATAATGGAAAATGAAGAAAATAGAGAACTCACTAATAAAAAGGATTATGAGGATTAGTTGGTACCTTTTTCCAGTTCATTGTTGGAGCTCTCTCTCTATTCTTTCTTTCATGCACTCTTGGACACTTAGAGTTTTCTTGGAGCACTTTAGTATTGGATCAAGAAAAGAAAAAAAGGCAAAGAAAAACAAGGATCAAGCAAGGAAGAGTAGGATCAAGCAGCTATAACGAGAATATTTGTTGGTATCGATTTGCATGTGTGATTTCCTTGCTAGTCTTGGCATGCATGGTTATGCATATGAGTTCTTGGTTCTCTTGATGTCATGGGCATGGGTTTCTCCAAGTGTGACAGTGTTTTG
This sequence comes from Pinus tabuliformis, assembly GCA_031772625.1. Classification (NCBI taxonomy): domain Eukaryota; kingdom Viridiplantae; phylum Streptophyta; class Pinopsida; order Pinales; family Pinaceae; genus Pinus; species Pinus tabuliformis. Next base: position 1,042,291,486 of record CM062819.1, read on the forward strand.
AAGCCTAGCCTTGTCATTTTCGGATAACCATGGTGTGATGGGGTTCTCATGTTTTCATTGTGTTGGACTTTCAAATGGTTTTGAAACTCAGTGAGGTAAAGAAAGAACACATGGCCTAGTGATCCCTAAACCAGATATGGATTGTGATAAAGCCTTGGCCTAGTAACCCCTGAACCAGACTGTGGATTGTGGTAAAGCCGAATTTTATGTTGCCTATGTGGGCCTAGGAATCCTCAACCGGTGAATGGCGGGATATACGGTAAAGCCTAGATGTGGGTGCCCTTGATCAAGCCTAGGAATCCTTGGCTAGTGAATGGTAAGATATACGGTAAATCCTAGAGCGTGGAGTCTCGATTATGGCCTAGTGATCCCTGAATCAAACTGTGGATTGCTGTAAATCCTAGACTATGAGACGGTAAAATTCCTCACAGTATAGGTGGAGATATCTGGTGGCATCCATGCTTGTTTAGGGCCTAGTGATCTGGTGAGGATTTTGGTAAAGCCTAGTTCTATTAATGAGGGTGAGGTGGTTTAGCCTCACGAAGCCCTGGTTGATTTTTTTGTTATGAGTCTCACATTCATGCTTGGAATATGACATGGGAGTGACTGGCTAAAAGAAATATTTGGTTCAGCCAATCTATGGTCGAGTGGTTCATGGAAGTCCCAAACCTGGTTGGCTTTTTCATTCATTAATAAGAGTTCATTTTCCTTGGTATTTCATGTATAAATGTACTAGTTTATATGTGGATTCTATGGTTGTTGTATCCTTATTATTATTATTTGTTTATATGTTGGGTATGAGTATATTTTATGACAATGATGATGTATGGTTATCATCATGTTTTGAATTGTAAATGAATGAAAGGTGAATATATGACATAATAGATGATAATGCAACAAATGTGATAAGGCATCAATGCTTCTTAGCAATTCTCAGATAAGTATGAGACCCCTATGCTCAAATTTGTTGTTATGACCTGTAGAATGCATATTTGTGACATGCTGACGAAATTTTTGTCATGGCTAGTAAGGTTCAAGTCAAATGTTTGTTCTAGTATTTGAATTTGTATCATTGTTTCGATGTTACTTTTCATTTCTAGAAGTTTCATGGAGTTATGGGCAGTGGCCTGAGTCCTGGCTCTGAAAACATGGCACAGAATCTAGGGTCGCAAGCTCAGAACTAATTGAAAAAACATCAGTCACTTGCAAGCCCTTGCTATTAGAGTGACTTGAAGGTCCCAGTGGCTTGCATGCCCTTGTTGTGAGAGCGATTGGAGGGTCCTAGTCACATGCATTCCCATGTCATGGGAGTGACTGAGGCTCTAGGTCAATAAGATGTTGAGTTGTCTCAAGGGTTGGTCACCTAGAAAGGTTGATTGGCTCCTATAGGTTCTGTAATATGTGTAGAAATTCAGTTTGGTTTTGTTTTTTCAATTCCACTTCCTTAACTGTACATGGACAGTGGAACCAGATCATAGTATCCTATCGTCACATGTTTACCCCAGTGCACTAGTTAACTTGGGTAAATGTGGGAGGAGGGTGTTACAGAGTGGTATCAAAGCATGGTTCACCCCTTGGACTGAATGGGCGGTGTGTTGGTCATGCATTAATGTATGTTGCATATGTGTTCTCTATGCTTGTGGTCTATGTACTTGTTGTGTACGCATGGTGGTAGCCATGATTGTAGTGGTGTCACCATGTGAAATTTGATGGTGTTGATGTTAGATGTGTTTATCACGAGTATAGGTCGGTTATGCACTGGTTATGCATGTCATTGTTTATATGTATCGTGTATGCGTATATGTCATACATATGTTGATTATGCATAAATTGACATGGTTGTAGTTTTCATGCATGAGGTCATGATTTGTGGTTGATATAGTCATGCATTTATCACTGGACCATGGTTATGATGACATCTATGCGTTGTTATGATTATGTTTATACATATTTTGCGCTAATCTGGTTGATCTTGCAGATGAGATATCCTCCCCGAACTATACTGGGGTATGTTGATTATGTTTATATTTTGGTTTAGCTGAGATAATATACCTTGCAAGAAGAAAAACACAAAGATGACTAGCAAGATGGTAGACTACAGTTCCCAAGACTCTCCCTGTGGATCAAATGAGCAGCGTGGTGTTGGGCATTCTTCTAACTTAGCAGACACATTAAGAAGCTTGAAGGAATAATTAAGGAGTTGCAAGGTAGATAATGACATAATCATGCAGGCACAGGAGAAACAAGCAAAAGTCAATGAGGTAATCTTTCAGAGTTTGTCAGAGTTGTAGAGGCATGAGAAGTGATAGGGGATATTTTTCAGATGAGTTTAGTAAAGTTAAGCCACCTACTTTTGATGGATATTTGAAGAAGTCGGAGGATGCATAGGCTTGGTTACTTGGGATGAATAAGTTATTTGAACCACATGAATACACAGGGAATATGAAGGCCAAGGTAGCTATCTTCAGTCTCAAAGGAAAAGCAAACCTCTTGTGGGAAGATCTAAAACAGGTCAGAGATATCAGGACAAAAGACTTGAGTTGGCATGAATTCAAGAGACTCTTCAAGAAGAACTACTTGTCAGGAAGGTACTACGATAGCAAAGCCAAGGTAGTCTATGAGCTCAAAATGGGATAGAAGACAGATGAGTATACGACTAATTTCCTAGAGCTATTGAGATATGTACCATATCTTAAGGGTGAAAAGGGCAAAGTTCATATATTTTTCAGTAGATTGTCATTAACATTTGGAGATTGGATCGAGTATGATGAGCCTTGGTTACTTGAGGAAATTATTAGGAAATTGAAGCATTGTTATGAACAGTCAAAGTGTAAAGCAGAATCTTAGCAAGGATGGAAGGGGAAAGACAAAGGTAAAGGTAAATGGAAGCCAAAAAGAACAAGGCCTCAGAATGCAGAAGAGAAAGAGAATGTTGCACCATACAAGAAGTTCAAGATAGCTAGATGGGTACATGGGTCACAACAGCAGAATAAAAGTTATGGTACAAGACGGTTGCAGTGTTGTACATGTGGTAAGGAGCATCTTAGAAGGGATTGTGCGCAGAATCAGGGTGGCAGGCCTCCAATCTATAATGCACAGGAGGCACAAATTGTTGGGGGTGTTGGGCAGAGCATTCCTCGTATCTATGCAACACTGGATAACATGGAAGAAAATGATCATGCATTTATCATTGAGATGGACAGTAAGCTTTGTAATCAATATGTTTCTATTTTGATTGACCCTGGATCTAATTGTAGTTATGTTAACCTTGACTTGGTGGGTAAGTGTGGTTTGAATAAAAAAGTGCATGCGGAATCCTGGTTAGTGTAGTTGGCTACAATGACAAAGAGGATAATTCATCATTGAGTAAGAGTTTGTGCTTTTGAGTTGAATTCTATGCCTATATCAGCACATTTGAATGTATTGTCATTGGGATCATATAGTATGCTATTAGGTATGGACTCGCTATATCTTCATAGGATCAAGGTAGATTGTTATGACAAAGCCACTGAGTGCTTGGATGACAATGAAAAACAAAGAATATTGCAGGATAAGAAGAAGCAACATCAGTTAGGATGGTGACAGTTATGCAGGCAAAGCACAGTCGCAGAAAATGGTGTGTTTTATTTGCAGTGCATATTTCTAATGATAAAGGTAAAGATGTTGAGGATGTGTAGGTATTGAACAAGTACCTGATCTTACAGCAGTTTCAGGATGTATTTCCTGCAGATATTTCAGAGTTGCCACCTCATAGAGAACTAGACTTTTCTATTGAGTTGGTACCAGGAGCAGCACCAGCATCAAAGGCACCATATAGAATGAGCACACCAGAGTTAGAAGAGCTGAAGTTTCAAATTAAGGAAATGCTTGACAAGGGATACATTAGGCCAAGTGTATCACCTTGGGGTGCACCAGTATTGTTTATGAAGAAGAAGGATGGTACACTTAAGCTATGCATTGATTACAAAAAGTTGAACAAAGTGAGCATCAAGAACAAGTATTTTTTGCCAAGGATTGATGACTTGTTCAATCAGTTGAAGGGAGCAACAGTGTTCTCAAATATTGATCTGATATCATGATATCATCAAGTACACATTAAGGAAGAGGACATACAAAACAACTTTCCAGACTAGGTACGAGCATTATAAGTTTGTTGTAGTTCCATTTGGTTTGGCTAATGCTCTAGCTACCTTTATGTGTTTGATGAAGTGTGTTGTGTCCTTATCTAGACAAGTTTGTCATTGTATTCATTGATAACATCTTGATATCTTCTAGGAATGAGAAAGAACATGTCTAGCATTTAGCAGCAGTGTTGAGATTGCTAAGACAACCTCGGTTGTATGCCAAGCTTAGCAAATGTGGTTTCTTTCAGACGGAGGTACATTACTTGAGATACATTTTTTCCAAAGAAAGTATAGTAATGGATCTAAAGAAGATAAGAGCTATCATGGGAAGCTCCTAGAAATGTGGATACGTAAGATCATTCATGGGGTTAGCAAATTAATATAGGAGGTTCATCAAGAACTTTTCTCGCATTGCATATCTTATTACTTCATTGCAAATGAAATGTAATAAATTTGAAATGACAAGAATGTGCAGCAAGTTTTGAGCAACTGAAACAGTTGTTGACAAATTCTCCAATGTTAAAGATTGCATATCCAGACGAAGAATTTGTGGTATATGTAGATGTTTGCAAGAGAGCACTTGGTAAATTTTTGATGCAAGAAAGACAAGAGTGCGTTATGAGTCATGGAAATTGAATGAGCATGCGCAGAATTATCGGACACGTGATCTTGAGTTGGAAAAGATCATCCATGCATTGAAGATGTGGAGGCAATATCTTCTTGGCAGGAGGTTTGTATTGATGAGTGATCATAGTGGGTTGAGATACTTGTTCGATCAAAGAAACTTGAATGCCAGGAAAGCTAGATGGTTGGTCACGATCAGTGAGTTCGACTTTGAGATCAGGTACATCAAGGGTAAAGAGAAAAAGTTTGCAGATGCTCTTAGCAGGGGGGTACAGGTGAACCATATAGCAGTTATGAATTCTTATGAGACAAACCGACAGGATCGGATCATACAGACAGGAGCTCAGGATGACAGATACACAGAGCTTATGCACATATTACAATAGGGTACAAGTGATCAGGATGTGGACTATCGTCTTACAACATATGGCTTAATTAGATTTAGGGACAGGATGTGTGTCAAGCGGTAGTGATCTCAAGGAAACTCTTGAGAGAGTTTCACATGAAACCGTATTCAGGTCACCCAGGGTATCAAAAGACATTGACAACAGCGAAGAAGTTTTATTATTAGTTGAATCTGAAAAGGGACGTGGCAAAGTTTGTAGCTAGATGTTTGGACGGTCAGCAGGTGAAGGCAGAATGTAAGCATCCAAGTGGCCTACTATAGCCGATTGTGATTCCATAGTGGAAATGGTAGGTCATTTCCATGGATTTCATCACAAATTTGTCGAGGACTTCTAGACAACATGATTCCATCATGATTATGGTGCACAGGTTGACAAAGGTAGCGCACTTTATTCCAGTGAAGACTACTTATTCAGTTAGTGATATAGCACAAGTCTTCATAAGAAATGTAGTGAGGTTGCATGGTGTTCCAAAAAAGATTGTGTCATACATGGATGCTAAACTCACTTCCAAGTTTTGGAATGAGTTGTTTGCAGGTTTAGGGACAAAGTTGGCCTTTAATACAGCTTACCATCTGCAGACGGATGGACAGAAAAAGAGGGTCAACAGGATATTAGAGGACATGTTGAGGATGTATGTGATGCATCAACGGCAGAAGTGGGAAGAATATCTTCCACTGATTGAGTTTGCTTACAGCAATGGGTATCAGGAATCTTTGAGGATGAGTTCGTTCGAAACATTGTATGGGCAGAGTTGTAATACTCCCATCAGTTGGAGTGATCCAGTGAATAGGGTGTTGATTGGACCGGATATGTTGACAGAGATTGAACAGCAAATGCAGATTATCAAGAAGAATCTGAAGGCAACACAGGACAGGTAGAAAAACTATGCAAATCAGAACAAATTGTATAAGGAGTTTCGGGTTGGGGAGCAGGTGTATTTGCGCATCAAGTCGAAGAAGAGCTCATTGTGGATTGGATCGTGTGCCAAGTTGACACCTCGATTTTGTGGACCTTTCAAGGTTCTTGAAGGATTGGACCATTAGCCTATCAACTTGCACTGCCTCCAACAGTGAAATTCCATGATGTTTTCCACATGTCATTGCTTAAGAAATATATTAAAGAAGTTGATCATGTGATTGATTGGTTCGTATTGCAGGTGGAGTCAGATGGAGAATTCCAATCGGAACCTCCGTGTATACTGCAGAAAAAGATGATCATGCTATGGAACCAAGCAATCAAGCAAGTTAAAGTGCAGTAGAAACACTTTGGGCCCAATAAAGCTACATAGGAGATGGTGGATCAAATGTGGGCTATGTATCATTCTCTATTCGCTGGTTGAGAAAAAAAAGTTGGTATATGTTTTGGTGTGATGTTTTTTATATATGTACATATGTATATGGATGTAAATATTGTTATGAGTTGTGTTATAAAGCTTCAATAAGCTGTATGGGTGTCATATCATTATGGTTGTCATGTGGTTATATTATGTTGGTTCGCTTTTAAGCAGGTTGATCATTGCAAACACTACATCGAACTAAGTTATAAAGCTCCATAGGCAGTATGTTTTGCTTACAGCAATCTTTATTGGTTGTAGATGTGATTGAACACTGAGGACGGTGTTTCCCCACAAGGGAGGGTTTTGTAACAACCCTGGTAAAAATTCCATATAAATAAAATTAATAAAGGCAAAATAATAACCACGGTTATGGGACACTTGTTCAAAGTTAGATGTTGGGAAAAACATCATATTGTGGATATGCAATTGGTTTACTCTAGCTAAAGAAATTGGCGAATGCTTTGGAAAAGCATGAAGCATTAATTGGAATTTTATTTATGAAAATAATGGAAATTAGGAGAAAATGAAAGTGAAAGGTCACAAGTGTCATGTGAGGCGGAAAATGAAGGAAAATAATGAAAAATGAATAAAATAAAGGCTTCATTAATAATAATAAAAGTGTCTAAGGATCAATTGGTACATTTTATCAATTCAATTTTTGAGCTCTCTATCTATTCTCTCTCTCTCTCACTCTTGGACACTTAGAGTTTTATTAGAGCACTTCAACATTGGCTCAAGAAAAGCAAAGGAAAGCAAGCATCAAGCAAGGAAGAGCAGGATCAGGCAACTACAGCAGAATTATTTGCAGGTATCGATTTGCATGTGTGATTTCCTTGCTAGTTTTGGCATGCATGGTTATGCATGTGTTGGTTCTCTCGTTGTTATGGGCATAGGTTTTGCCAAGTGTGACAATGTTTTTCAACCTAACGTTGCCATTTTTGGATAGCCATGGTGTGATGGGGTTCTCATGTTTTGGTTGAGCTAAATTGTCCGATGAATTCGAAACTGAGTGAGGTGGATCTCTGAAAGAAAGAACACATGCCCTAGGGATCCCTAAACCAAACTACGGATTGTGGTAAAGCCTTGTCTTAGTAACCCCTGAACCGAATTATGGGTTGTGGTAAAGCCAAATTTTGTGTTGACTCGGTGGGCCTAGGAATCCTTGACCAGTGAATAGCGAGATATACAGTAACGCCTAGAGGTGGGTGCCCTTGATTAGGGCTAGGAATCATTAGACGGTGAATGGAAGGATATACGATAAAACCTAGAATGTGAATTCTCAATTATGGCCTAGTGATCCTTAAATCGGATTGTGGATTGCAATCAATCCTAGAGACTAAGAGATAGTAAATTTCTCACAGTGTAGGTGGAGAAATCCAGTGACATCCATGGTTGTTTAGAGTCTATTGATCTGGCAAGGATTGCAGTAAAGTATAGTTCTATTGATGAGGGTGAGGTGGTTCTTTTGATGAGGGTGAGGTGATTGATTGGTTTGTATTGCAGATGGAACCAGATGGAGAATTCCAACACCAACCTCAGTGTATATTGCAAAGAAAGTTGATCATACTCCGAAACCAAGCAATCAAACAAATTAAAGTGCAGTGGAAACGCTTTGGGTATGATGACGCTACATGAAAACTAGCGGATCAAATGTGGGCTATGTATCCTTCTCTATTCTTTGGTTGAGCGAATGTTTTTGGTATGTGTTTTGGTGTGATGTTTTTGATATATGTACATATGTTTATGGATGTAAAAACCACCATAAGTTGTTATAAAGCTCAAAAGTATTCTATTGTAAAATTACATCACTCTGTAACACAAAAATAATAGCGCGTTGGATAGGATAAAAGTCATCTAAATGATACCTTAATATGGATCCATAATTTTTTCATGTGATACTTTAATATAAATTAATCATTCTTCCACACGAATTAAGAATTGAGAATAGAGACTTCTTAAATCAACACATGCCCCCAAAAAAATGATTCAAACAAAATCTAAAATGTGAACATATTTCAAATCAAAAGTATTTTCTAAATTGGGTAATTGACATATTTCAAAACAGCAACACTTTCCAGTAGGCTTTTGGCAGATGACCAAAAGCATAAAACAATTCCATTCTACCATTAATCAAAATTAAATTTATATATAAAAATATTTCAAACAGAAAACATTCTTAAGATTTTAGATTAACATATTCCAAGGAAACACTCTCCCTTTAGATAGCCATCTAACAGATTTATTCGAACATTTGGGTGCGAAGGGCAGAAATGTCATAGTAGATGTGTAAATTTCAAAACATTGAAAAAAAAAGAAATTTAATTTCTCCATCTTAAAAAAAAAAAACTATTATTTTCTCGTTAAAAACCAATAGAAAGACCTTTCTCGGTAAAAGAAAATAGTGCATGTAGTTCAACTAACACATGAAATTTTCAGATAACAGATAATCCTTGTGATGTTGTCCTTCAACTACCCTTCAAACATTATTACAATCAGTGTCTACATAGAAAGCACACTTGCTTAGTACGTTTTCACATCTACTTAGTGCAAATTTGACCACGAAAACTAGTAAGCATATTATCTATGGGAATCTCCTTTAAAAAATCACACAGCTAAAACACATCCCGTAGGAATTTATAATTTTATGTTATGGTCATGGGAATCTCCTTTAAAAATTCACAGTTAAAAGTTAACACACATCCTTAGGAATTTATAATTTTAAATTATCATACTTCTTATTATTTAAGATGTCAAAGCTAAAATTATTTAACAAGAAGTTCAGGAATCTAGAGAACAAGTTAAGGGATAACTAAATATTAGAATAGCTCAAGATACAGAGAACATGTCACGTCTTTCACCCCAACCCACCGTATCAGAATAACGACCAATGCAAAGTAGCTCACTCGAAGAAATGTGACAATAGAGAAATTGACACATCACTTCCATCTCTCGCTGTAATAGTAGCCCGCTTAATGAAATGTGACATCAGAGAACACGTCACAACATATCCATCTCTAGAAGTAGAATAGATCGCTTGAGCAACATTTACCTTTATAATCATAACGGCCTCCATAACAAGTAATGACTTTCCAGATGTGAGAATGCCAGCGATGAATAAGCAATCAAAATCATCATCTTTCCTCACAAGAATTTGGCCTCTTCTAGTCAAATGAGTTTATTTTTTAGATACGATATGACATCATTTTATTTTTATTTCAATAGCAATCCAGGTAATCACAGCTCACAAACCATTCTATTTTAACATCGAACCCTCCAACATCACACTTTTCATCCAATGTAAACTCGTGTGGCACTAAAAGATATGTAAAGCATAACACCCCCAAGATAAAACCATTGTGTCTACCCCAGGACCATATCAAATACCAACATCCAAAGCACCATAGCCAATAGAAATTGTACCGTGTTATACGTTCGAGAATTCGAGATATTATCATAACAATCCAACACATATATCCAAAATCGTTCTCAACATATTATCTTAAAAATCTAACACGTCCAAAATCATACAAGTCTCTTGCACCATACCCATGCACACCCAAATAAATTGGTTCCTAGCCATGAATTAGTCGTTTAACATAACGACAAGGGATAAATATAGTCCCCTGCAACACAATGAAGCAAGGAAAGTTTATAAATTGTGCTACACAGGCATATTTAGCTGGCTGATACACCAGGGTGGTATCTCGCTTTGTATGGGCCCTATAACATCAATGTAACCTGTTATACAATAAAGATGGCAATAACATTCCTATAATATTCCTATTTCTACTTAAGGTGGTATTTAAGGGAGCATTTGTTGATTTTAAATTTTTAGGGATTTTCAAAGCATATTTAATTTAGAAAAGCTGTCTTATATTCTTTACATATGGTTTTTTATCTTTCGTCTTTTTATCCAACTCTAAGATTATTAAGTCGTAAGAATATTTTTGTTACAATAATTTTTTGTTATATATTTATATATCTTTCGTCTTTTTATCCCACTTTAAAATTATTAAGTCATAAGAATATTTTTGTTACAATAATTTTTTTGTTATATATTTATATAGATACAAATCAAACCTACTATATCAATCACATTAATATTTGTATTTATATTTGTATTTTTAAAGTGGTTGTACTGATATAACCTGACCCAGACATGAAATGACACCCTCAACCTGTGGTCCATATAACAATATGGATCATCAATATTTGTATTCTTAATACCCATACATGAAATGACACCCTCAACCTGTGGCCCATATAACAATATCAATCATTAATATTTGTATTCTTAATGTGGCCCAATAACAATATCAATAGAATTAATATTTGTATTCTTAATGTGGCCTATATAGCTATATCACAGGTATTTAAGGAAGCATTTGTTGACTTTATTTTAACTAATTTTTTTTAGAGATTCTCAATGCATATTTAATTTTAGAAAAACTGCTTTATATTCTTCACTTCTGTTTTTTTATCTTTTGTCTTTTTATCCAACCCTAATATTATCAAGTCATAAGAATATTTTTGTTACAATATTTTTTTTGTTATATATTTATATAGATACAAATCAAACCTGCTATATCAATCACATTAATATTTATATTTGTATTTTTAATGTGGTTGTACTGGTATAACTTGACCCGTACATGAAATGAAACAGGTTGAGGGTGTAATGACACATGTTGAGACCCATACATGAAATGACACAGGGCCCATATAACAATATCAATTATTAATATTTGTATTCTTAATGTGGCCCATATAATATTTGTATTCTTAATGTGGCCCATATAGCTATATCAATCTTGTGGCCCATATAACGTATTCTTAATGTGGCCGATATAGCTATATCAATCCTGTGGGCCATATAACAATATCAAACGCATTAATATTTGTATTCTTAATGTGGCCCATATAGCTATATCAATCCTGTGGCCCATATAACAATATCAAGCATTAATATTTGTATTCTTAATGTGACCCATATAGGTATATCAATCGCTTAATATTTTATATTAATTTTAATATGTTTATTCTTAATGTGGTTAATGTGGTTGTACTAATATAACCTGACCCAACCCATACATACATGTGAAGACACCCTCCAACTTGTGGCCCATACAGACAGGGTTATCTGCTCTAAAATTCCACACATTGATAGACTAATTTATCCCAAGTTCACACCACACTTTCAGTTCTAACAGTGTATTTTTTTGAAATTCACTTTTAATACATACTAGCATGATATGTCACACTTTCAGTTCTAACAGTGTATTTTTTTCAAATTCACTTTTAGTACATACTAGCATGATATGTGAGAATAATGCGCATCCAACCTAAGCCTTTTCTGTATAACAATGCTAACATAGAAATAGGATATGGTAATGTAAAACGCAAAAATAGACAAGTGCACTCAAATGCCACAAGCTAAGCATCTTCTATTTCATTCCTCAAAGTAGCAACCTGACTAAGAATGTCGATAAAATCATCAACATTGCATTAGCAAGCAGACAATGCTCTACCTCACGTGCTTCTATAGCATCATGTCTATCATCCTGTTTCCTCAGGGCTGCTACCATGGTTAGAACTTCCCCTAGACAGTGCATTCCTTATCCCGCATAATATTGTCATCACATCCTTTGCAGAAATTACAAAACAGAAACTTAGCACCTCCCGTGTACTACAGATTCCAAATGTTTCCCAAAACCTCACAAGTTTTCCACTATTTCTCTGGAACCGATTCTTTCTGCCAGTCTACCACACATCCAGATGTCCCATGAATATATTCTGATGAGTCAACTTGTTTTCCGCCATGCTGGGCTTCGTTGTGTTGTGACAATACAGATTCTGTTGCAAAGTTCCTGTTAAATACAACGGTTAGGCCGCCTCATCCAGAGTATCAAACACGTGAAATGTTAAATACAAAATAAATCATGGTATTCAAACACGTAAAATCTTAAATACAAAATAAATCGAAAATAAGGAGAACAATTTAGAAACGTAGTAGTCGGGTGCAAGTCGTGTAAAAACTAGAAAGTATAGATATTCAAATTCTTTACATTTTCTACCTGTCTATTCTCTGCCACATAATAGATCTCACAAAAAATACAGCTTACCAAACTTACAATGTCAATATCGCAGGGGAAAATATAGCTTACCAAACTTACAATGTCAATATTGAATGGGTTTGTTCCAGATGCAAGACAAACACCATATAAAACAAAGCGGCCTCATAACACAAAGTGGACTACTACATAATTAAATTAAAACTAAAAATTAAAGACCTTTGAAACGAGAAGGGTCGTGAGCAAGGTGTGGAAGATCTCTCAAAAAACAAAGTGGCCTTCTGCATAATAAAAATAAAACTATAACATAAAAGACCATTAAAACGAGGAGTGCCCCTATATAACTAACTATTTATAAAGCCTAGAATGTTGGCTTAAACAGGTGGTCATGAACAAGGTGTAATATCTGTGGTCATGAACCAGGTGTAAGTCTTTCCCCCAGAGTTTGGAACGTCATGAACCAGATGTCAGATCTCTCCCATTTAAAACGAGAAGTTCCCCTATATAACTAACTACTTTTGAAGCCTAGACGTTTAGCTTAAACAGGTGGTCATGAACCAGGGTGTAAGATCTTTCCCCAGAGTTGGGAACGTCATGAATTAGACATCAGATCTCTCACCAACTTTTACCCTAAAATTGGGGAGGTCAAGAACCAGACATCAAATCTCTTCGGAAAAGTCATGAATCAGACACCAAACATAAGATCTCTCCCCCAAAATTGGGGAGGTCAGAGATTAGGCTCCACATACAAGAGCCAATGGTCCAAGGGTTACACTCCATTTATAGGAGCCAATGGTCCAAAGGTTACGCTCCATATACAGGGCCAAAGGTTTACCCATTTACGGTCCATGAATCACAAATTAGGGTTCATGATGAGGGAAAATGGATTAACCATTTACAATCCATGAATCACAGCAAATGAGGATAATGGTTTTACCCATTTACCATCCATGAATCAGAGGTAAATAATATTTACCGTCCATGAATGGTGGGTAAGTACTCCGTTTACCATCCATAGATCGTGGGTATGGATCGTTTTCGCCACAGGGCATTTTCAATGTTCATAAATTCAGAATGGACTCTATGTTACAACTACACTCTGCATAGATTACCTAGTTGTTTCATTAAACAGCCCGACCATGAAGAAGCACAGAATCTTGATGAATGGATTTTGCTTATCATCATATAACGCATCTCAGATTACCGAGAAAGCTCTTCATCGCTCTTCTACATTGGTATATAATGTCTCTTGTGAATGCTCTTGATTTATCCTCGAAATGAATCCCGGAGTGACGAGAAATCCCATTATAGCTCCTCTGCATTTAACTATAATTTCTCGCATCGACAAGAAAGCTCATCATAAAACCTTACACCCATCATTTATTTGTTACGGATATATATTGAACTCCTTTCAATGATGAACACTGCATTCCGCATAATAGAGTGAATTAATTGTTTCATCAAAACTACATTCTACGTTAAAACTGCATTCCACAAAGGAAGACAGTTATATTAAAGTGTCCAACCATGAAGGAGCTCAGAAACTTGAAACGAATGGATTTTATGTATCCTCGTAGAGTTGATCTCGACTTAACGAGAAAGCTCATCATATCTCCTCTGCATTGGTCAATAATTATTAATTTCTCAATAAACTAAACTCAATTCTATTTAAAAACTGCAATCTGCATAGACCAACCTAGTGCTTTCATTAAAACCATATTCTGCATTAAAGCTACATTTTACATAGATTTGACTGTCTTATTCTTTCATTAAATAGTTCAAACATGAATGAATTTTGTTTATCCTCATAAAACGCATTTCAGATTAACGAGAAAGCTCATCATCGCTCTTCTTCACTGGTTTATAATTTCTCTCAACAGGAAAGCTCATCATAGCAGTTTACACAACCATAAAATATTATTCCCACCCAAATGAATATAATAAACCGGATTATGTTACAAAACCACATCCATTTAATATCACTCCCACTCAAATGAATATATCAAACCACATTCTATGTCACAAATCACAATCTGCATAGAGTTACCAAGATGTTTCATTAGACAGTTCAACCATGAAGGAGCTCAGAAACTTGATAAATGGATTTTGTTTATCCTCATAAAATCTCAGATTAACGAGAAGACTCATCATAGCTCCTCTGCGTTGGTCTATATTATTCTTACTCTCAAAACGTGAACAAACAAAGATTCACACAAACGAATATTAAACGAGTCCAAAGAGTGGACATTATGCAATAACACCGAATATAATGACTGGTTTCTAACTTCCCAAACAGAAGGCCTTTGACAGACAGGAATTTAAAATTTTAGCCCGTCACTTCCAGTACATGTCAGAGTATGTGTTATCAGGAAACTCACAGCTGCAACATCTTACACCAAAATCGTCATGCAGTGACGGGTGTGAACACATACCAGCATAATTTTACAACCCAAACAAGAAATGACTCAATTTAACCACAGAAAAGATCAATGTGTCAAGGGCTATTGAATAAATTTTATGATACTCAAAAACTGCAGACAATTAACAAACTTTCCTCCCACAACACCGTATATATCACCTTTACTTCATAAGGGTGAAACACAAATAATCATGAACACCTATAGAACTCTAAAAAAAAATGCATATACAGAAATTAAAATGAAAAAGAACCAAAATAAATAAATTTGATTAAGATTTAAGCCATTCTGCACTTGTGACTCTTCTACATACAGTAAATCAAATAATAAAACCCACCTCAAGCAGGTATTGCAAACATGCTGGCCAATTTTCTTTCCTGGTCCAGCTGTAGTACTGGGCTTCGGTGACTGCATAAAATGCTGATCCATAAATATCACATCCCGGAGACAATCTAATAATTGTATAGCTGTTAATTATTCCAAGGGGAAAGCAGCAGAAATACCTCTTTGGCAGCAACTGCTCCTTTAGCTTTAGGAGTCTGCCCTTTGTTGCTAGGAATTTGCTCCTTGGACACAAGTGTTTTAGGTCCTCCACCCTTTTTGATAAATTCAAAAAGGCAACTTCAATATGATAAATTCAGAAGTAGAGCCAAATATCAATACAAAGCATTGTTGTTGTTAGCTATCAAACGCAACATTATAAAATCTATTGTACAGAACAAATACTTCTAATATTCAACTCAAAACCAACATCATCAATCTCACCAAAAACATTATTATTCCTACAACTATTTCAAACATATTTAAAAATAGAGTCACTATCTTAATTTTACTTTCCACAAAAGATCATATTGTCTAAAGCCCCAATAGAACTCTCAAAACATGTTCACACCATCCACAGTGAAGTAGTCAAAAGATTCCACATCACCAATAAAAAATAAAAATAAAAAAAAATCAATCACGTATTTAAGCGTTGACCTGGATTTGGTGCTCCACCTAGTGTCAATTTTGCTTCTTATCAGTGCCAGGAGACTTAGTAGAGCAATCTGGTAAAGGTCTTTTCTTCCCAGAGGACTCAACCTTTTTTCAAAAAGATAAAGAATTAGCTATAAAGCAGAATAGATTTTGATATAAACAGTAGCTGATTCAGCTTTATTATCACTCATACCTTGGGTGTCTTTTGGTTCTTATCCTCGTCACTTTCATCTTCGAAATTACCCTCTTCCTCATCAGATTCATCCTCATCGTCACTTGATCCTTCCATATTTTGCCGTTGAAACAATTAGAAAGTTCACACTTCAAACTTCCAAGCCTGAAAAGGTACGCCTCCCATAGCAAATTACATTACACAAGGAAATGGTGCATACTTTTTGGCAGTAACAAAAAATATATATTAATTACTGGCTGTAAACATTGTACTTAAAAAGATAGGAAAATTCAAAATCTAATTTTACCATAAAAATCATAAAACTTCTTGAAAAAAAGTCATTAGAATTTAAACTTCTGGCAGTAATAACAAGATAAAATGGGCTCCCAAGGAAGGTCAAATAAGACTGCTCCAGAAAGATAACAGTAGATCAGAAACGCTCTTATTGGGCAAATAATAGAAAAAATGCAGGGGAGAATGAATATCCTTAAGGCAGATACCATTTGCCAGGTTCCCTTCCCACAGAACTTTACCCAGAACCTTAAGGTAGATATGGGGGTGTTGCACTTGCATATCACCACTGCCAAGCACAAATGCCCCCAGATAATGCAGTTCACCAAAGTCTTCCCCACAGTGTGTTGCTGTGTTAACTCTTACTGGGCAAATAATAGAAAAAAGTGCAGGGGAGAATGAATATCCTTAAGGCAGATACCATTTGCCAGGTTCCCTTCCCACAGAACTTTACCCAGAACCTTAAGGTAGATATGGGGGTGTTGCACTTGCATATCACCACTGCCAAGCACAAATGCCCCCAGATAATGCAGTTAACCAAAGTCTTCCCCACAGTGTGTTGCTGTGTTAATGCAGTAAGCACCGGTTCTGTAATAAAGCATGGTTTTTATTAATAATGGAGTTGCTTTCAATAGTGGAGTTTTACCCAGAACCTTAAGGTAGATATGGGGGTGTTGCACTTACATATCACCACTACCAAGCACAAATGCCCCCAGATAATGCAGTTCACCAAAGTCTTCCCACACTGTTTTGCTGTGTTAATGCAGTAAGCACCGGTTCTGTAATAAAGCATGGTTTTTATTAATAATGGAGTTGCCTTCAATAGTGGTCATGTGGTTATACAGTCATTCAGGTATCTTGTAATATCTCAGGCTTAGCTGACCCTAGGTGGCTGGAGCTAGGGAAATGATTAAGTCAGGTGCATTCTTCAAGTCAATTTGAAGATAGATACCAAAAGGGAGTATTTTAGCAACCAAAATTTCACATCAAAGAAGGATCAAATAAAAATACACAGACAAAATGTTGCATGGTGTTTACTTTTTAAAATAGTCTAAACATGCTACAATTTGAACCTTTTCTGGCTATATTAAACTTTTGTCTGAAAACCATATAAAAATTTAGAAATGTTTAAATCACAGATATCAATTATTGAGATTGCACAATCAAGATGTAACAGGAGTTTTATAGGACATTGAATCCATTTATACAGTCAAAAAATGCAATTCAAGCAATGCAAAATTGCAACTGGGCAACAATAATAGTCAAATTCCCATTATGCTTTCTAAAAAAGTCCAAATTATATAACATTTACACTTTCATTTTTCAATGTTTGTTATGTTATCTTAATTTTATTTGGAATTGTTTTGAGTGGGGCAGTGATCAAATGACTAAAAACACTGCCCTCGCTGTTATTGATTAAAAGCAAATTTTCCTGCCAAATTTATAGTTGAGGATCTGACCTTTGACTAAGAAGGGAGCCTGGCACTCGTGGAAGCATGAAGCCTCGTTAATTTCAATGAGAAAAAGCTAAATACGAGAAAAGGTTGTGCCTTGTAAACATCTAAAAGACATTTAAGTAACTGCCACCACACATACCAAATTGACATCTAGAGCAAATTCTCTGCATCCATAAATAATTAAGAGCTACTGAGAATATTAAAATAGGAATTTGGTACTAACCTCATCATCGTCCTCATCATCCACACCATCACCATCATCTCCATCATCAGTGGATTCTTCTTTTTCCACCGGTTTCTTGCCAGAAGTGATTTTCTTTCTCCGGCTTAGCCTTTGCAGCTGCTTTATCAATTATCACAGGTTCAGGCTTCACTTGTTTCGCACCATCTTTCATTAACTCAGGCTTGGCAAGCCTGGTTTCTCTTTGGCCTGTCATTAATCATCAAAACAAGTCAAGCCCAACATCCTAATAAACCATCACAATTCTTCTGACTTGAGCAACATAATTAAAACAAGTCATAACATTGCACATTTAATGTAAACCCAAACATAAATCATAATTTACCATTTTCCTTAACACGATGCATCAGAGCCTGAGCTTGTCGATCATCATCAGAATCAGAGCCTGGAGTTTGCCGTAACAAAAATAAATAATATGAAAAATGGGTTAAACAGGGCACCTATTAAATAATACAAAAAAAGATAAAAACTAGTCTAATATTATATACAAACACAGACAATACGCAAGTACGCTCTCCTAAGATTCTCACCTAAGTCATCATATCCTCCCATTCCAGTGACAATGACGTCAAGACAATTTTGCAGTAACAAAAACATTATATTCCCCCATGAAATTTAATGAACATCAAAAATTCTGTAAGTAAGGCTTGATTAATGTAAAGGATATCCATCTGTTTCTTCTACAACTGTGGTATAACAAAAACATTCTATTCCCCATGAAATTTAATGAACATCAAAAATTCTGTAAGTAAGGCTTGATTAATGTAAAGGATATTCATTTGTTTCTTCTACAACTGTGGTATAACCAATGAAGAAGACGCTTCTTGTGGTGCAACTGTGTGAAAGCTTGAACGGTTTAGAAAACATAATACCCAACTAAAATTGGTCGCATTTCCCATATGTAAGTGCACCAAGCACAACTTTCTTGTTATCAACATGAACATTGAGGAGAGCTCTCTCACTTTCCTTTGCATTTTGAATCTCGGCCAACTCTCACTTTCCTTTGCATTTTGAATCTCACCCAGGGCTGCCTGCACAGTTTAATTAGCACTTCTAACATCTCAAAAACTAATAGTAAATATCATTAACTAAAACAACAACAAAACTTAGAAATAAGAACAGTAGTTTTAAAATAAGAAAAAATAGAAATTGGTAAAGATACTTGCCTACGATAAGTGGAGATATTTACCATCTCCAGGATCACAGCTCTGAACCTCCCCAGGTTTTACCTCCACACCTGATTCATCAAAATAATAGTATACAAGGTTATTTTATAGAAGAGTCCAAGAAGAAATAATCTCATGCCTTTTTTAGAACACTGACACAAGAATTAGCAATAGAGCAAACTTTATGACCAACTTCACTGGTTGTGGATTACAAGCTGCAACTACTTGCACCCAAAAGTAAAGAAAACCACCCAAATATCTTCCAACAAAGAGCCTTGCTAACATCTTCTGAGAATCAGAAAATTAATGAATCATCTTGGAGGAAACCACACATATAACCGTAAGTCCAATAATTCCATTCCTTGAGTTCTTCAAGTTCAAAGAATTAGATATTTACTCAGTTGAATTGGTGGCTGAGTTTCTCTTTCTCATTATCCGATATAAGATTTCAACTCAGGAAGTTAATAACCAAAACATGCTTATACATCAAAATTTGTTTTTCATTTTCATAAAATGTAATACTGAATAAACTTAATCCATTAAAATATATAAGAATTCAAGTCCATACGTTAAATCACCAAAACGGACTTATACCCTGATCAAAACACTGTCTGAATATAAGCCATGCATCCTGGCTCGAAAACATAGAGAGGTAGAACAATATACTCGACAACCCCCGTACTCATGAATTTTTATACAATGGACTTCATCAAAATTGAAAATCAATTAATTTCAAACAACAACTAAAATGGTGTGGCCCACGGGGTTTGTGTGTCGTTAAGGCCTCCTTGATGTTTTTGATGTTTTTGTGAAATTAATCACCAAAACGCACGGGGATTTGTGTTGTTAAGGCCTCCTTGATGTTTTTGTGAAGTTAATCCAAAACACACGGGGATTGTGTTGTTAAGGCTTTTGATGTTTTTGTGAAGTTAATCACCAAAACACATGCTTTATACATCACACTGTGTGCTTCATTTCATAAAATGATTTACCACCATTCAATTGCATAGGAATTCATGTCCAAACGTTAATCACTAAAACAGGTTTATACCCTGATCAAAATATTGTCTGAATGTAAACCATGCATCTTGGCTACGAAACACAGAAAGACAGATCAATGTATTTGACAACCCCCATACTCGTGAATTTTTATATATTAATATACATCAGAATTGAAAATCCACCTAAATCTCAAATGAATAGACAATGACTGGGTGTGTTGTTAAGGCCTCCTTAATATTAAGGTCACCGATTCAAAACCGGTGGGTAGCCCCACCTCCCTAACCAACAAAAACGAAAACAAGAAAACGAAAACAAGGAAACAAGAAAATACAGCAAATGGTGTAACTATTAGATTTACATTCACATTGAGTTTTCGTTCTCACGCAACAAATGTTGTGACTATTAGATTTAACATTCACACTGAGTTTTCATTCTCACATAATAAATGTAATTCACACAATTTTATACGTTATTGTTTTAACCAGACTTATTTTAAGTAAATTTATTAGACCTAAAAATATTATAATCCTCTACACATCGTTAATGGAAAGGCCATTGCATCCACCTACAGCTAGAAAAATCAGCTCAAATAGACCAAGCCCACAATTTCAAGTTTTAACTTCTCGATATCCTTGTAGGGGAAACATAAGCCAACCGGTTATGTCAGAACAATTACAATTGAAATGGGGATATAAACATTACCAACACCAGCTATCTAAGATTCCAACTAATCATATCACCAAGAAAAGAATATCATAACACAGACTCCCAAATACTGATAACATAAACCTCCTAGACAAAGCTGCTCCCAAAACCGTACATGGAGAAATCAAAACGTATCTGAATTGTTTAACAAAAGAGGAAACTGACAAAGTACTTAAAGAATTTCATGCAGGGGATTGTAGTGGACATTTGTATTGGAAATCAACTACTGATAAGATCCTAAGGGCAAGATTTTATTGGCCCACCCTGTTTGCTGATGTTAGAAAGTTTGTAACTTCTTGCCATAAATGTCAAATATTTGAAGGAAAGAGAAAGCTTCTACCCCTACCCCTCAAACCAGTTTCAATTGAAATATCATTTCAACAATGGGGTTTAGATTTCATTGGGGAAATTCACCCTCCCTCTTCTGGCCAGCATAGATGGACTTTGACATCCACAGACTACTTTACCAAGTGGATAGAAGCCATCCCTTGTAGGCAAGCCAATGACTCGGTAATCATGCAATTCCTTGAAACCAACATCCTATCTAGGTTTGGTTATCCGGAGAAAATTATCACTGACAATGTTGTTGCTTTCAAATCCAAAAGAATGATAAATTTTTGTCGCAAATACCACATTACCTTAGGCCATTCCACAACCTACTACCCTCAAGGTAATGGTTTAGCTGAATCATCCAACAAGAGTTTGATCAATATCATCAAGAAAGTCTTGGAGGAGAATAAGAAAAATTGGCATAAAAAACTGGTCAATGCACTTTGGGTAGACAGGTTGACTACAAAAATATCTATTGGAACAAGCCCATATGAGTTGGTTTATGGGAATCCCTGTGATTAAATTGCTGCAAGAAATACATGCAGAACCCAATGACATTCAAAGGAGAATCAATCAAACAATTCACTTACAGCAGACTAGAGAGGAAGTTTATCAAAGAGCTCAAGTATTACAAGAGAAGCTTAAAAAAATCTTTGATAAAAGGAATAAAGCAGAGGATTTTTATATTGGAGACAAAGTTTTAAAATGGGATTCCAAAAGAGAAGATAAAGGTAAACATGGAAAGTTTGATTTTCTATGGAAGGGACCTTATGTCATTCAGGTTGTACAAGGAAACAACACCTACTTTTTGAGAAGCCTGGATGCTACAGAAGCTGAAGATGGGCCTGTCAATGGTCGGATGCTTAAACATTATTTTGATCCACTATGTTAAGATGTCAGAACTCTAAAAACATGTACATAAGAGTGTTTATTTTAGGCATTTTAGTACAGCAATCAGGTAGAAGGGATATGCAGCAAATTTTGAGAAAAGGGCAAGGAACTGTGTTACCTTTTGGTATTAGATTTTTTAGTTCATCACAAGATTTGAAGAAAGAGTCTTGGGGGCTGAAAACATTCAGACTGAATATCAAAAAACAGAGCTGTAATTTTTTCAATCAGCTTATGAAAAGCATATATGTTCCAGAAGTACAGTTTGCCCATTTATAGCGAAGACAATTTTCAGATTGTAACAAGAGTCGAATATAAGGCCATCTGACCTGTTGTTCTTGGCTTTTCATCTGAAAAAGTCATCCCCAAGTGGAGCCACTGTTAGGTTCCTATACCAATAGGTGTCATATTTCATGATTGACTGTTAAAATGCCAAATATGATCATCCTTTCCATGCTGCAAAGGTTCCATATTTATAAAAAAATCAAAAGTTTAAAAAATGAAAAGAGGGTATGCCCTAAGAGAAACATCAAAGGGCAAGAAGAATGAATTGGTCAAAAAAGAGAAAATTAACCCCAAAGAAAAGACCAGGAAAGTGTGCTAGTACAAAATGCCACTACTATCCTAATTTTTGCAAAGAATTCCAAAATGTGCAATTAGTGACTTCCTTGACAGCTAATGGATGGCCAAACAGCTTAATCTTGGCCAGTGCTTGTTTGAATTGCTGGTTTTAGAAGTAGAGAGTGAATTTTGTCCAAACAGTTCAAGCTTGGCAGATCAGTAGTTAGGTAGAGAAGCAAGGGTGCTCAACAGTGAAATCTGAGCCCCTGGAAGGAATAAGGGCAAACTTAGATAGGAGGGCAGCTAAAAGAAAACAAGAAAGTAAGGGTTGGCTAGTTCAAATGCACCCAATCAAAAAGAAGAAAAAGTGTTAGGATTTAATAGGTTGGGTAGGCAGTTTGAGGTTGCAGAAACAAGTTTATAAGCAGTATGTCCTTTTGAATATGATCTATCTCATGGGTATCACAACTACCATGGCAAGGTGGCTACAGAACAGTGGAAGCATGACTAATTTCCTCTCTCTTTTCTCCAAGAACACTTACTAAAATCCCCTAAAGGACATTGGGATCTGCTCAGTGGTCCTAGTCCATTTCATTTTATGAAAAAGACTAAGTAGAACTTTGGTTTTACTTAAGATAATTAAGCCACATTTCTTGTGTAAAATATTTGTTTTCTCCTAAGCCTAAGCTATCTGACTTCCCTACTGAATAACCATTTTCATTTCCCTAAGCATAAGTTCCTAACTCTACAACTTAGCGCTTCCCTTCAAAACCCATATTAACATACTAATCCTATTATAATAAATCCCTAACAAAACCCCTTTCCCGTATTATGTAAATACATAAATCCCTAAGTTTCTAAAGTATCCCTCCCTCAGCTAAAGTTACGACCATATTTTAATTTTTTCAGGAGTTACTGGTCCACCCGGGGCCAATAACAACCCTCCACGCGCTCCATCGAGATTTAATTAACGTTTGGTTAATTGAATAACCAACCCGCCAAAACCCAAAGTCTGAATAATTGCAAAAACCCGCAAAACCTTATGAAATATTAAATCTATCGTGCGGGCCCCGTGGCATAACCTTCCGCCTATTTCATATGCCGCCAACCGTCGGATCCGATCCCCCAGATCGGACGGCCCACAGGGATATCGGAAGCCCCCAGATCACCAAACGATAACGTCCGGGGGATGGGTGGTATTTCCATCGTAGAAGGGACGCATGTCAACTTCTCGGCATGATCAGATCCCCCCCCCCTCCAATACCACCCTGGCCCCAAAGGCGGTGCAGGGAAATACCGCTTACCACCCCCGTACCCTTATGACGTCATCACCACGTCATGCCAAGTCACCCGCCACCGCACCTCCGCATCGTCCGCCATGTCTGCCACGTCACTGCCAAGTCATCTTCCGTACCCCCGCAATGCGACAAAAGCATTGCGTCATGCTGACGTCACCCGACCTAAGCGCGCCAAACCCCGCCAAAACCAAACTTTTTGATAAAAAGGCTTACAAACGTCATTTTCGTTTTCTTGTTTGTTTTCTCTGTGTAAACATCTGCATGCGATTTACGTTCACTGGCAAGCACTCGACCATACAGCGCTCTCTCAAGCCGAAATTACTCCACACTCAGTCCTCCAGCTTGGTCCGCCACCTCCATTTCGCACTGGCCGCCCATTAAAACAGCTATTTACCTGTAGTCATGCCCAAACCCTGTGTTTTTAGTTTCCTCTGCTAAATTTCTTAAGAGCGCCGAAATTTAAGTTAAAACCCATCAAAGCACCTACAAAAAGTGCACCATGACCGCAATTTTTCCAATGTTTCACCAAGAAATCTTGTAAAAACAGTCTCCCTCTGCAAAATTTCTCCCGTGGACTCGAACTCGAGTTCACTCTGTTCTGTGAACGCCAAAGGAAAAAGCCCGGAGTTGTCCATATCCAGTTTCCGCTAAAGAGAACTCTGCAGACTATCTTTTTCACTATCATTTTCACCCCATGAGTTCATTCAGCCGAATTTAATCTATAATTTCCGCAGAAAGAGGCCCAAAGCTGTTGTTCTACTTATTTTGCCCACGCAGACCTAAGTTTCCAAATTCACACTCATAGAATCGAGCTATGGAGACCCCAGTGGCACTAAATGTCACCCCTTTGAATGCACCCCACAAAGAACAAGAATGGTTGCCTTTAGCTGATAAAGACTTTCAAATCTAGGACTTGGTTGGGTACAAAAATTATCTACAAGCATTCTGTGAGCTCAGAAACAGTTACCTAAACAAAGAGGATGTCTATGGGATATGGGAGTCAAATTTACCTATGTACTACCTCCCATATGTCAATGTTTTCCCTAAGATAATTCGCCTCTGCTGTGATAACTATGAACCGGCCCAAAGGGCAGTCAAAAGTCCATTTGGAACTATTCTCTTCCACATAACCCCTGACTCCATAAATCAAATGTTGAACTTCAAACCAACTCAACCTCTGGCCCCCCTTATTATGAA
The DNA here is from genome assembly GCA_031772625.1 of Pinus tabuliformis. Classification (NCBI taxonomy): domain Eukaryota; kingdom Viridiplantae; phylum Streptophyta; class Pinopsida; order Pinales; family Pinaceae; genus Pinus; species Pinus tabuliformis. The sequence goes on from CM062819.1 coordinate 1,042,316,748, forward strand.
GTTTTTGCTTGATGAAGGCCCCAAGTTGCCCAGTTCGGAGGTAGCCCGCATTGCTCAAACATTTATGAAACCATACTGCCAGCCCACTGGGCCACCTCCTTTTCACCATGCATGGTTCAATGAAGTGGGTAGACTACTTCTTGATATGATATCTTATATTCTGGGGTTCAAGACAAGTGAATTTGTTGATGGGACCATGTTAGATTTACTATCCATGCTCACTCCAGGACAGCCCCCTGCTGTCAAATACAACTATGCTTCATTCATTGCCAACAAAATCCATGAGCAACTCTTGAGCCTAGACAGGGAAGGAGTCTTCAAGTATACCTCTTATATGTACCATATGCTCCTATATTATCAGCCAGACAATTTCCAATTTGCCATCAGAAAATTAGATTCCAAAGGAGAAAAGAGGTCTATAATTTTTTGGACCCCTGTCTTTCATGAAGTCAATAACTCTCCTTGCTCTTACTGTGAGTTTATTGACATGTTTATATATCGAGCCTCTTCTCTATTAATGAGAACTCCTCCTCCTAGACTCTCCATTGAAATGCAGAAAATATTACAGTTGTCTAAAAACTACAAGATAGGTGACTGGTACTTTTACCAGAATCACACTGAGATCAGGATATATGGCTGTGAATTATGCCCTTACAAGCTGCCAAGATATGTGCCAATGAGATTGTTTTCCTTGGAATATTTTAGGCAATTAATCAATTCAGATTTGACTCATTGTCATAGTGCCAAGAAAAAGGCTCGATTGAAATTGAGAGACCAGTTAGGCCCCTACATCATGAACAAAAAGGAAGGATGGCAAGATGCTGACAAAATTTTGGGTGAAAAACTTAGATTAAAAAGAAGCTTTTGGTGGGTACCCTATGACCCAAATGGATTCATTTGTGAGAGAAATTAAAGTATAAGCTATCAGCCTATCTTCACTGTAAGATCCCTGACATAGAACAATTTTCCAATCAAGATGATTGGGTGGAAGGCACATTGATTGAACAAATCACTGAGGAGGATAAAATGGAAAGAACTATGAAAAATATTGAAAAGACTCTTGACCTAGATTCTTTTGGGCAGGTGTCATTCAAAGTGCCACAGCAAACCGGGGCAGGCACATCAACTGCTGGAACTTCACAGCAACCGGATCAAGAAATCACAACACCAACTGCAAGGTCATCAAAGGGTAAAGAGGTACTGGATTCAGAGTAGCATACAATGGCAGATCCACCAACAACAGCAGAGGAATAGGGCGAGGGACAAAATCCTCCTGACCAGACCCAAGCACCAGAGGCACCAGCATTATAGACTCCTCTTAATGAGGAAAGGGGCATAAAGAGGGAAAGAGAAGAAATCACACCCACGAGTGGATCAACAGAGCAAGAAGAGACCAAGAGGCAAAGAATTGATCCTCTATCTGAAGAGGGGAGTGTTGAAGAAATAACAGAAAGTCCAAGAGAGGAGAGGGAAACCAGCCAACAGACATCCACCAACTCTCACAGGCAAGAAAGGGAGGGACAGCAGGGCATGGAAGTTTCCTCCTCAAGGTTGCAAAGTAGACAACGCTCTGATATTAAAGGAACATTCATGGACATCAAGGCCCAGAATGAGCCATTGAGACTGCAGCGGTATGATCAATTTCTCAAAATGACACCCTCCAATTAGCGAAGACTAATGTCTGCTTATGACATTAAGGAAGAAAAGATGATCTTAAGTCATTTTAAGCCCAGAGTTCAGCAACCACAGACAGCAATTGACTATATAAGAACAAATTTAGAGGTCCTTGCCAAAGATATACACCCAATGGACCAGATTGAATTGCACAAACAAAATGGTGAGATGGTTTATTCTACATTGGCAGACAAGACAATGTTGGCCTACAAATTGCAAGATTCATTAAGCAATACATCTACCCAATTAGATTTTGAAAAGATATCTTCTTTGGCTAAGGACAACAGAATAAAAACCTTAGAGGAAATAATTATTGAGCTGGGACATAATCCTAAGGATACCAAGGGTATTAAAACACTGATAAAGAAAAAGGAGGAAGATATTGCTGCACTAAGGAAGCAATTAAAGTTGCCTGTTACCACGCACCCGCAAACTACAGAACTTGCACAGGAAAAGGCAGAAGAAGACATGATGGATTTGTTGATAAAGATGAATCTAAGGCTAACTGAAACTAAGCAAGAATTGGAGAAAGCATTGCAAGCCAAGCAGGGAGAGTCGACCTCCCAGCCATCTCAAATAGCTCCAACAGTTACCACAGCTCCTCCCACAGTTGCAGCAGCAGTCCCTCCCACTGATCCAGCATCAGCAGCAGGTACCTCAGCTTCATCAAGAACTACAACAGCAGGAAGCAGCAGTACCACAGGTACATAGTAGCTAATAAAGGAAATGGAAGAGCTAAAATTACAGGTGACTGAATTAAAAGATGCCAAAGAAAAATTGGCCAAGCTAGAGGTAAATTATGATAAGTCCAAAATAACTATAGCAAAGAGAACAAGAGAGGTAAAGGCCCTAGAAAATAAAATAAAATCCTTAGAAAAGGATCTCACTCTTCATAAACCTCTATCAGAGATCAGAACAATTTTGTGGACTAAAATTGGCAAATCTATCACTGATCAATGGCAATCAATTCAAACAATCCATGAGCAAATTGATCTGATAGAAATGGCCCAAATAGAGATTCAGAAGGCCAAAGCATTATTAGGAAACATGCCTGAACAGGCTAGTAGACTAATTCATCTTCTGAACACCCATGCCAAGGAACAACTAGCAGCTTTGGAGATCAGGGACAGAATAGGTACAATTTTGACTGTGAAAAGGGTGCTGACTATGAGGAATTTTGTACAAAATTTAGAAAGAAAGTGCCAAGAAATGTAGACAGAAATAAATGCCTTTACAGAGAAGTTTACAGTCTTGCAGCAAAAGGGTCTACCCAGTTTATTAACCAGCAATCAGAGACTGTTGACACATGAACAATATGCTCACAGGGTGAACACATTTGCTGCAAATCAAATCACAGCATCATCAAGCACTTCACAAGACACAGCACCCCCCTCTGGATAGAGCTTATATGACAAATTGGAGAATCTGTTCTATATCGAACATGAAATAAGACATATTTTTGCAGTCGAGCCCAACTTCTACAGGTATACTGAAGCTGATGAAACATTAATAAAACTACAAAGACACCAGTTGCCAAGAGATCAATGGTGGCAGAGCATGTTGGAGGTTTTTCCAATGTAGTGTTAATTTTCCTTTATCATCTGCATTTAATCAAATGTCAAAACACGTGGCACATACCATAAAGATGAAAACAGCAGAGGGGGGAAATCAAGTTAGAACTGTAGTTCATTAACGCAGATAAAGTCGCGCAGGGCAGCAGTCAATTAAAGCGCAGAAAAAAGCACCCGGCAAAGCAATGCCAACAGCACGGGATTTCATTAAAGCATCCATCGGCCGACTTACTGAGCAAGTAATCAATGCATCTCACCAGAAAAAAGCCAGCGCAGCATTTTCTTACTTCTGCATTTATTTCTCTATGTTCCCAAGAGCATTTACTCCTTCTGTAAAGTAGATGGATGATGTTATTGTAGGATATTTTCTCCACAAAGATATTTTGTAACTCTTTTTGTATAAATACCTCCCCAAGAGATGTATTCGGGGTTGGTGAATATCATTCTGGAACTGCGCTGTAAATTTGAGAACTCTTCTGAAATAAAGATTGTTGGAATGCTTTGCTGATAAACTTTCTGGTTATGGGATTGATGGCAGAAGAACATGTTGCAGAATTCTTGAATTATCTCATGGAACAATAAGTCTTTTTAACTCTTGTTTTACTGTTTTTTATGTTTATATATCATTTACCTATCATAATCTTAAATTGCAGGATAAAGGAATAGCTCAGAATTTACTTGGTTGTACTCTGTGCTCAATTCCTGTCATTTCTTATGTTTTCTTCAAGACTAGCATAGGCAGGAATTCTTGACTGCTCCTGTCTCCCTGGTTTTTACACTTTGGATATAATCAAGGAATTCTTAATTGCTCCTTGGTAATATTCATACACCTTCCCTCTATCACCATAATGAAAGATTCTTAATTTCCTTTCATTCCTTGACTCCATTTCACCTGATTTCAGCCTGAAAGTTGTTCCATGAGTAGTTATCTTGCTCCGTAGTTCCTTCTTTTTCCAAAGAAACCATACCAGAGTTTATTTTCATTGACTCCATTAACCCAATGGTCTAAACTTTTCATATTTTCGCCCCTGTTCTATTGAATGACACCATCCAAAAATCAAACAAATACTTTCACTTCACAACTCCCTAGTATGGTCACCAAATTGTTGTGGAGGTAAATCCTCTCTGCGGACAGAGACGATCCCTACTAGCCCAGACTAGGTCTAGCAACAATCACACAGTTCTATCACGCAAGTTCCTAATTGCAAATAAAAAGTGGATGGTGAGAACCTACTTGGATTCCAACGCTAGTGTTCGTAGAAGAGATGTCGCCCTCGTTCCTTTGCCTTGGCCGGTCACGATCCCCACGATCTCCGTGATTGGACACCTGCACATGCAAAGAACAACACGAAAACAAGCATAAAATCTAGTAGATGCAATTATATATCAGTCAGAAAAGATATAACTCAACATCAAACATAAGACAATGAGAGTGGAACCATAATGATAGTCATCTATTATTAATAAATAACAAAGAAGAATACAACCATTGTTCTGACGGAAAATCCTCCTTTGGCTGGGTAGTCAGCTACACAAGTCTCGCAAAGCTTGTTGGGATGAGGAACAAGCCTCTCTCTCTTTGGGTAACAAGAATCTCCTTACTTAGATTTGGCCTTATGAGTGCAAAGAAGGCTCTTGCAGCTTCAAAACTCTCTATCACTATGCTGGAACTAGAACTACTGTAACTAGCTTGCTCAAGGCATAGAGGCAAGCTTTTATAGATAGAGAAGAAAGAGATAGGATCAACCACATTATTCATGGGATTTTCTTTATCACTTGGAAACTTCCATGAAAGGTGGCAAACCACTTTCCCTTCTATGGAGATTCGAAGCCAAACCATCCTAGCTCAACATAGATTCAGTTGGTGAATGGGTTGAAGAGAACCTTCGGAAGCTTGTTGGTTAAAAGCTTTACTCAATTTGGTTGGCGCGAGTGTGACTCTGAGACAAAGCGCCAATGGCATGCCCTTTTTAGAGGATTTCCCTCATTAGCGCGGGCAGTGAACTATGGACCCGCGCTAATGCAAAAAGAGCTGCTTTCATGAGTATTTTGTAGGAGATGTCTTCAGGGCAAATGAAGCTCATACTTAGAGGAATATGGTGCAAGTGGTTTCAGGTCATGTCACTTCTCACAGGTCTCGGAATGAATCCTTCAGTGTGCGGGTGAGGGGTAATAGGGACGGTGACAAACGGTGACAAATTGTTGTGTAACACTCCTGTCTCCCTGGTTTTTACACTTCAGATATAATCAAGGAATTCTTAATTGTTGCTTGGTAATATTCATACACCTTCCCTCTATCACCATAATGAAAGATTCTTAATTTCCTTTCATTCCTTGACTCCATTTCACCTGATTTCAGCCTGAAAGTTGTTCCATGAGTAGTTATCTTGCTCCGTAGTTCCTTCTTTTGCCAAAGAAACCATACCCAGAGTTTATTTTCATTGACTCCATTAACCCAATGGTCTAAACTTTTCATATTTTCACCCTTGTTCTATTGAATGACACCATCCAAAAATCAAACAAATACTTTCACTTCACAACTAGCCTAACATACAACAAAACAAAGCTAAATTATAAAGAGAGAGCCATCTTTGGCTGCATATTGACTAGAATATGCATCCAAAAGATTGGTTTGTGGTTACCTCGGCCGTATTCCCTTTGTAGGAGCTTAGGGAACAACCTGAGTGATAACAGTTGGGATTTATGATTTTTGGTTTAATTGTTTAATAGTTATTTTAATAACTATATTAAGACAATTTTTTGTTATATGGTCTTTTAACCCAAAATGATTTTTGTTGCTTGTGCAGGTTTAGGAGGCCAATGATGGGATGCCAAGTGTCAAGCTGTCATGTGGGTCCCATGTGCTAACTGGGACACCATGTGGTGCACTGTGGGCCTCATTTTCCCCTGCCATACTAAACTTTGAAGAGCTTTATCTTTTGCATACGATCTCAGATTGACGAACCGTTCGCGCCACCATGATCAGGAAGACGAGCCCTCTCAACTGATGCCAAAATTTTCCTTTCTGCCATTTTGGATTTCGAGTCTTATTCATCCCCTTAGTGTCTCGAGATCCTCCTAGATCAGCAGTCATTACATCAATGAATGATGAAGACAACATAGCTGACTTTCATATGGTTGACACCAGAAAAAGTGAAAGGGAAAATTCTCCTATCCAGCCTGTCATAATCTTGAGAAGGGCGAGAATAAGAATTAAAGCTTTCATTCACTGGGGAAGATATGAGGAGATATGAGGTGAAGATGTTGGGTGGTCTATATAGCTCAGAGGAGCATAAGAGTAAAATCACATCCCTCTACTCAACCCGTGGTAAAATTCTCAAAGAGAGGGAAGACAAATGGAGATTGAGAAGTAGGGCTATCTGGATTCAGGAGGGGGATGATAATACAAAGTTTTATCAAAAGTTTGCCAATGGGAGGAAAGAAATAAACACCATCTGGCATATGCAAGATGAACAGGGAAGGACAACAAACACTTTCCCTCAGCTCGCTTCTCTGGCCAACTTTCACTTTAAAAAAGCCTACAGTGACCCCAGGGAAGCTAACTTGGCAAAAATTATCAGAGTGGCTCAACTTTTCCCCAGATTTGTGGAGCAAGAAGATGAAGACGAATTGATGTAAGAAGTAACATTAGAGGAGCTGGAGGCCACTTTGAAATGGTTTAACAAGGACAAAAGCCCAGGACCTGATGGTTGGTCCATCGAATTCTATTTGGCTTTTTTTTATTTGATTGGATCGGATCTACTTCGAGTAGTTGAGGAGTCTAGAGCTTCGGGTCATTTGGAAGCCGCCATAACCTCCACATTTATTGCTCTCATTCCGAAGTCAGATAATCCGACCACTTTTGATGAATTCCATCCCATTTCGCTTTGTAACTGCTTGTATAAGATTATAGCCAAAATTATAGCAAATAGATTGAAGCCAATCTTATCTAAGCACATCCTGCCTGAACAATTTGCTTTCCTTCAGGACAGGCAAATCCATGAGGCGATTGGGACAACACAGGAAGTATTACACTCGCTCCATAGCAAAAAAAGCAAAGGTATGATCATGAAGGTAGATTTATCTAAAGCATTTGACAGAGTGAATTGGTTATACTTACGAATGCTTTTAACTCATATTGGATTCCCTTTCAATTTTATAAAATGGATTATGGGATGCATCACCAACATCCCATTTAGTGTCCTGGTCAATGGGAGTGCATCTCCATTCTTTATTTCGGCTCGAGGACTGCGGCAGGGGTGTCCCCTCTCACCACTCTTGTTTCTTCTAATCATGGAAGGGCTCAGTCGGATAATAAAAGAAGAACACAGGAGAGGAAGATTAAAGGGTATAAAGATAACTGAAGATTGCACTCTCACCCACCTACTATTTGTGGATGACGTGCTGGTATTTCTCAATGGAAGCATTGGAGATCTGACTATCATCAGAGATATATTTTCTTTATTTCAGATAGCCACGGGGATGATAATTAATGATGGAAAATCTACTTTGACGGCCACTGCCTGCTCACAGCATGAAATTCATTATGCTCTCCACCGATTCCACTTTGCACAAATTGGTCTGGAGGAGGGACTAAAATATTTGGGTTATAAGTTAAAGCCCATTGGATACTAGATAGCGGATTGGACTTGGCTCATTGCCAAGTTGGAAAAGAGACTCAGCATATGGTACCTTAGATTTTTATCTCGGGTTGGCCGACTCACACTCATCAAGAGTGTCCTGGAAGCAACCCCATTCTATTGGATGTCCCTAGCCTGGATTCCTAGAGGCATTTTGACAAGGATTCAAACACTCTGCTGCAGATTCTTATGGAGGAGTAGTCAATCGGGAAGAATCTTTGCATGGGCCAAATGGGATTCCTTCACCTTCCATAAAAATGGGGAGGTTGGGGACTCAAAAAGCTTGATGATTTTTCCTCAGCCCTGGCAGCGAAGCTAGGATGGCAGTTGGTCACTTCAGAGAGTTTGTGGACGAGAGTGGCTTACTCGAAATACATTGCCCCTTTACAAATTTTGGATTGGATCAGGAGACTGGTTAGACTCAATGTTGGTATATCGATCATTTGGAAGGTTGTCCTGAAAGCGTTGGATCCCATCTGAACAGGCATTACTTGGAGAATCCATTCGGGGAGAAAGGTGCGTATTGGAATTGACCCGTGGATTAGATGTGGGAACATGCATAGATTAGCTCCAGATCTTCTATTGCACCTAGGAGAGCAAAATGTTACATACCTTGCTCATATAGCAGATAAGACAAACTCCTCTCTCCTCCATCAAGCTTGGAAATTAGGCCTATAGCTCAACATTCCTCCACTTTGGCAGTAGCTATGGAAGGACTATATACACGCTCTCTCGGAGGCTCATATTCGCATCATAGATGGAGATGATGAGATCATCTGGGCTTTGGCAAAATCAGGGAGATATACTCCAAAGGAAGGATACTTAGTTCTGGCGGAGCCGCGGAAGCCCCAGATCCTTCATACCTGGTGGAAACACCTCTGCAAGCTGAAGGCACCTCCCAGATCCAGATTATTAATGTGGTGCATTCTGAGAAATAAAATCCCCACAGGGGATAACCTCATGAAGCATTCCTACCATGGTCCTCACTGGTGTTATCTTTGTAACATTAATGGTGAATCTGCTTCTCACCTATTCTTGAATTTCCATGAAGCCCGTAAGTTATGGACCCTTGTGATAGCAGTTGTCCCCACATCTTGTAACTGGCAGGCGGACTCTCTGATAGAAGCCTAGAACCTATGGTACTCCTCAGTCATACCCCACAAATTGAGGAACCTCCCCTTGTTGTTCTGTTGGGCTGTCTGGATAGCCCGCAATCTTTATATCTTTCAAAATACCCCCCCTAGGTGGTCTATAATAGCCGCTAAGATCAAAGTAGATTATGATCTCATCCCTGATGACCGGCCTCCCCCTTGCACAAGGAACATCACACAGGAACTGTTTGACCCCCACATGCCCTCGGAATATTTTGATGGGGCTGCACAAGAAGATGGTTATGGAGGGGGTGCTATTCTTCACTTAACAGATAGACACTCTTTCAGCCTGATCATGGGATTGAGGAGGGGAACTAATAACTTTGCGGAACTTTCAACACCCTTACACATTATTCGTTTTTCTTTGGAGAAGAATTTCCATGCTTTACAATTGTTTGGGGACTCTAAAATTGTTTGCGACTTGTTGAATAAAAGTTCTTATTGTTGGTCATTCTCATTGAGACACATTCTAGATGAAGCATTAAGATTGATATCCAATTTTGACTATTTTACATGTAATCACATCTATAGGGAGCGGAACACAAATGTTGACCGTCTTTCCAAAGAAGGTGTGATCCGGGAGGCGAGCATCTGGTTGATCCGTGAACAGAATGAAGGAGTTCATTACCAGTACTATCACAGGCCATTTATGGACATTATGGACTAATTTCTGGACTCTGTTTTCATATTTTTGTACATATTTCTTTTTACTGATACTGATCTGATATGTGGCCATATATATGAATGGCACAGTTCATGGTTTTGAATATTATCTCCCTGCGTGGAATAAGATAGTATAAATCTATCTTGAACTGTTGTTTTATTTTGGATACTTTTCTCAGACTTTGTGTGGGCTACTACCTCCCTGCATGGATACAGGTATTTAGCTTTGATGCTTCTTCAGAAGATGACTTCTATTGATAGAAATATCAAAATATGCATATGCATCCACAAAATGTAATTTATTTTTCTTAATGAAATTACGAATTTTTCCATGGGAAAAAAAATAATTGTGGGATTCTATGTGGCACAATAACAACAATATGGGGACAATAGGGGCACAACAATAACAATAAGGGATACAATGACAATAGTAATGGGGGAATCACTGGTATTATAGGGACCTAACATGCCCCTCTCCTTCAGAAAAGTGTTTTCCTCAATGCTTGAGTAGTTTTGGATGCTTTTGTATAAAATTCTCATCCTCCCATGTCGAATCTTCAACGGGTAAGTTCTTCCACTCGATGAGATACTCGGAAATTGATCGATTTCGTAGTTTTCGATTTCTTATTTCTTTGACTGCTTCAGGTTCTAATATGATTTTTCCTTCCTCATCAAGTTCTGGAAATATTGTTTGAATTGGAACCTTGTGAACTATAACCTTCTTTAAGCATGAAACATAGAAAATTGGGTGCACTTGGGAAGCTGCAAGAAGCTCCAATTTTTATGCCATAGTACCTATCTTTTGCAACACCTTGTACGGGACATAATACTTTCGTGATAATTTATATCCTTCTTAGCTTGCTTGAGGGGTATTTTTTTATATGCTTGTAACCGTAAGAAGACCCAATCACCTACATCAAAACTTCTTTCACTGCGATGTTGATCTGCCTGTTGTTTCATTCTATTTTGCGCCAAGGTGAGGTTATCCTTTAAGAGTTGGAGAACTTGTTGTTGATGCTCATTGTGATCTTACATTGCTTAAACCTTAGAATTTTCTCTTAAATATGATGTGATGGATGGTGGATGATGTTCATAAAGTGCCATAAATGGGGTCATTTTTGTTGCAGTATGGAAGGAAGTGTTATACCACCATTCAGCCAGAGGCAACCATTTGACCCATTGTGTCTGTTTATCAGATACAAAGCAACGAAGATATCCTTCCAAACCATGAGGAGTGGTAATTCCAACCAATGCATTACAAGATATGGTCGGATTCATTTCTTCTTTTTCTAGGGTTTGTTCCTGGTGTATATCCTCTTCTTTTGACGTTTCTTGTTCCTTTTCTTCCTCCTATTCACAATCTATGTAAAATAATTTATTCTAAAAACACTTATGACCTTTAGTGTATTTTCTATCACAACTGTAACAAAGCCCTTTTGCTCTTTTTTCTTCCAATTGTTGTGGTGTCAACCTTGTAGGTTGTGGATGGCTAGGGGAAACAACACTTCCATCTTTATGACTGTGAGTGGTAGGCTTCCTTGTTGCCATAATTTTGCTTTCCATTTTTCTTGCCAACCTAAATTCCTTCTCCAATGAATTTGGTTTCCAAAGGCAAACCTCATGTTGGTTGTTATCTTTTAAAGTCCCTATGAACACATCAATCCTATGCTCCTCTGGAATATCTTTTACCCTTATATTAAATTTTTGGAAGTCCTTAATATGCTCCATCATTGAACCCTTTTGTTTGAGATTTATCAATTGGCTAAAAAAAGTGTTGCTTTTTGTATCCTCATAATGTGCTATCATTTCATCTGTAAAAATAGCCCAAGTGACAATTTGTTTACGAGAGCAAAGCCATCGATACAATACAAATTGATTTGGTTCCAAATATAAAGTTTCAATGCATGCCTTTTGTGTGTTTTGCATATTATGGAGATCGAAAAATTGCTCCATCTGTAGTATCCATGTTCCAGGATCCTTGCCATCAAACTTCCTCATATCGATCTTTGGAATATGGTGGTTCTTCAATCCAACATTAGAGTCTATGAAATCACAATTAACATTTATTTTGTTCTCTTCATGAGTTTCCTTTACTACCCTTTTGCCATTAGTAAGCATTTCTTTAGAAACTTTGTAAAATATGTCTCCAAATTTGTCTTTAAATATTCCATTTCTTTCTCTAAATAATCCATCTTAGCTTCCACGCCATCCATCTTAGCTACCACGCTGTCCATCTTAGCTTCCACATCATTCATCTTAGCTTCTACGCCTTTCTTTAAACCACCCATCTTAGCTTCCACGCCATACATCTTATCTTCTACGTATTTATTTAAACCATGCATCTTAGCTTCTACGTCTTTATTTAAACCATCCATCGTAGCTTCTGTTACTTTTTGTGTGAGTGAAATTTGTTGCACTTGGTCTCGTAATTTTGATATATCATGTTGCATTTTTTTTTCTTCTTCATGAGTCATGCTAGAGCTTTCAGGTTGCTTACTAGGTGTTTCCATTTTCTTTCTTCGTGACATCAATTACCAATAATAATGCTTCACTATGCCCTTTGAATTCTTTCAAACTAATTTTTCAAACCAAGCTTATGCAAAAAAAATTAAAAAACTACACACCTTTTTTCACTTTGTAGGAGCTTGATATTGAATCTGATGTATCTCTGTAATTGTGTATCTACAAGGTCTGAAATCTCTTACTGTGGTAACCCTTTGAGTAATCTTTCTAACCCTGCAAGTCTAATCAATATTGGATTTTCCAATGAAGAGTTATGCCAAATCTCCCACAATGACCTGAGTATAGACTGGTTCATTAGAGCGAACTTGTACGACGTCCCACGGGTTACTGTTTCAACCTTAGGGGGCTGAAAATAATACCCAAAAACAACTACAGTTTGTCCTCTTTCTGTAACTTCTGACTAAAATTCAATCTAATACTCAGAGCAGAAGTTATGATGATTTTCCCAAGTGTTGGCATTATGATAAGGTATGATACAGGTGTTGTCCTTGATGGCAACTCAATCAGATGGCAGATCATAGTGCAACATGTCAATAGCAAAGAATTAATGATCAGAGAGAGGTATACATAGGTTCAGCATGACAAAGTCACGTATACACGCGGATTATCAGACCAAAAGGAGCGCATGGAGTACACACGCACTTTCACAGAAGGAAAGGCGCGTACATGTTGGAAAACCAAGTTTTGGTATGTGGTATTTGGTCCATGGTATTTGGTCCAAGGTATTGACCCTAGGTATTGGTTCTACGTGGTTTTGGACCATGGTATTGAGAGAGGCCTAAACCTATATAAGAAGGAGAAGATCATTAGGCCAAGGTGTGCAAGTGGTGCATGTATTGAATATATGATGAAGAGTGAGATCCAGTATGTTGGTTATGGGTTTGTGATGCTTTGCTTGATCTGAACCAAGGATGCACCTATGTGGATGATGATGGACGATGGATCAGGATCTTAAGGCTTGGAATGTATTATGTGGTTTGATCATGGATATTCTAGATCTAAATTACTAATGCATATTTTATTGTATAAATGTTATGAACTGGGTATGTCTGATGTCTGGGGTAGCTGCAAAGTTATGAGTAAATATTTGCAGATCTATATGCGGGTTCTCTTTGGTAAAAGAGCGTATACACGCAGGTTCAGCTCATCAAAGTCGCGTATACAGTATGAAGTATGATATTTGATGTTGCAGTTAGATCTAGTTGTTGTTGCAGAGTTCTGGGTTCTGCTCTGTGTTCTGGTGACTGTGTGATTCAGTATCGGGTGATTCAGAGATTGAGGATGTAGGTGTAGTTGATGGTTATATTGTAGTGGTGATTGATTTTGTGCTCCAATGTTGTTGATGGGTCTAGTATGAAAATTGGACGAAATGTGGCCTACATATTAAGGTGTTGTGATCCAGGTGTTGGATGAGCACATTTTTCAATCTCAATACAAACCCCTTTGTTTTTTGAGATATCAAACTATATGACTATATATAGGTATCCTCAACCTTTTTTCTATAGGGAAAGATGAAAGATTGTTAGAAAAAATACATAATACACTTGGATTGTAGGATGTATATTCAATATTGAACTAAATCAAATTTTAAGGAGATGTGTGAGGGACAATGAAGTGCATGACCTGGTGAACTATATGGTGGAAAATATGCAACAAACTTTATAACTTACAAGATTTTCCAGGCTCGTTATTTTTGTTCTATCGTCTTTGGAGATGTGATGTTTTAGTGAAGGGAAATGATATTTGGGTAGCAAATCTGTTTCAGAGGCCAATTGCAAATGTCAAGCTTCGTTGAGATGTTGAAGGATGAGATTAGTGTTGCTGAAAACACTTTCCTTATAAAGATGGAGCGTTATCCATTTGGGTTACTCCAAACACATTTACACCATGTTTGAGGATATTTCATGTGATATAGGGTGCATGGTGTGTAAACTAACTTGACCGTATTATGGTGGAAATGCACATTAGAGATAGCTAACCCATGGATAACTATACCTTGACTTGATTCTTATGTGTTACACTTTTTTAGTTTAAGATCTATGTGTTTTCGTCAGATTTATTATGAAGCATACACACAAATACTTCATTGTTTTAAATGTTTATAGAATTTAACATTTAACGTAAACATTGTTAAATTAGAATTGAAGGTATTTTCCCTTATCTCCTAGAGAGTTCCCTGAACATCACAGCTAAAACAACAACAATTTTGAAAGAAAAAATCTTAGTGAATCATATGTTCATGATCCAATTACATCATCTAAAATTTGAAAGAATTGAGAAAGATGAGAAAAAATTTTAAACCAAAATTAATCCTTAGCCTTTCAAGTAATTGAAAAATTTGAGTTTAATGGTAAAGAAAAAAAACAAAAATGAAAAACCTCAAAATTAATGTTTTTAAACAATTTATTATCAAAATGTGAAAATATGGAAAATTAATAAACTTTTAAAATAAAGGAAAAACAATCTCAATAATGGATTATTACAATGTAAAAGTTTCAAAGATATAATATTTTTTTAAATGGAAAATAAGTGCAAGCCAAAATGATCTATAAATTATTACTTTTAATATTTTTATCTTTTTAATTTTCAAAATTAATTATATAAGCTTTTTGTTTTTGTTTGTCAAGTTGTCTGTGATCCTCGAGGCTTACTTGTGGCTTGAGGAGCCGCAACCCAAGGGCATCTAATCCCTCAAAGTCACCCGGGAATGGCACCCGGCCTGAGCCACACATACCCTTCATTGATGGGATTTTTTCATGTCTCCTCCCCCTAGCACAGGGCACAACCACCTCTCGTGAGGTTTGATCTTGGGTCGCCTCGCTGACAAGGCCCATCCTCAACCGGTTGTGTTAGTGAGACTTGACAATTATATAAGTTTGAAAAAAATAATCAAATTAAATATTTTTGAACTTTTATTAAAATTTAAAATATTATTTAATTATTTTTCATTAAATCAAATAACATTGATATAATTAGTTTTCCATTATCAAATTACTATGTTCATAAAAATAATTTAAAACTACAATACAATTCGTTTCTATATAGATATTGTAGCATGGAAATTTTTAGGGGTTTCAAATTTTTAGAATTTTTTGAATGCCAATTTGTTATTAGCAATAACCCCAAATTTATTATATATATATAAAAAAGGAATGGATTTTATATATATAAAAGAGGAATGGATGTTAGCCTAACCTTATTTTTAGGGAAAGGGAAAATAAATAAATTTACCTTCCAAAATTTGCAGCTACAACCATGTATTAACCCCAATTTTCACAAATGGGTACTTATGTTAGATATTTTGCCCTCCCTATTTGCTGTAAAACCAGACTAGGACCATCTTAACTCCAAATAGACCAAGCACACATAGAAATCAAATCTCCTTTCACTCTAAAAGTTGTTTACATCTTAAGGGATTTGATTCCTCTCGATGTTTGGTAGATCCCGAGTTCATATGGATCCAAGCTCATGATAGACCAAACACCCAGAGACATCAAATCTCTTTTCACTCTAAATGTTGTTTGCATCTCAAGGGATTTGATCCCTCTTGATGCTTGATAGATCTGAGTTCATATGGATCTAGGCTTATGATTAAAAAGATTAATGATTATATATACACAAACACATTAAAAATACATGTAAAAATATTCTTAATTATGGAGCTTTTTAATAAATAAATAGACTTTGTTAAAATACCATGCCTTATTAATACCACATTCTAAAAAACTATAACTATTTTGGAAATAAATCTCATCCTTTGATTTGTGTATACTAATAAAAATATCATGGATAAAGATTGAATTCTTGCTATTCACCTAATAATTATTGATAAATAAATTAAAATTAAAAATCTTACTTGAAAATAAACATAACTATCAACATAAATATAATATAATAAATAAATTTGAGATTCTTTTTCATCCCAAAAAAGAGGTTCATTCCATAAAAACATAAATGGTGGAGATCCACTATGTATATAGTTTATTTTTTCCCTAAAATTCAAAAATTGATTAAGCTTAACAGATTTAAAAGTTTATTTCATTCAATTAGGTTGACCGTAGGTTGGGTTAGAACACTTTTTTATTTTCACACGTGATGAGATTAAATCACATACGAATCAATTGATTTATATTGATGAGGATTATATTACATTTAGAGTACAGAAATTATAATAGAATGCAGGTATGGGGACATAGATAATTACACAATGAGAAACTGACAGGACGACGATATAAGAGCGTAATCGTTATCCTCGCTAACAATTCTGATTCAAAGTCATTGGGCTCTTCTTGTTCTACAACACTATATTGCTGTGTTAAATTTGTCCAAAACAGAGAAAATTAAAGATAAACACGGGATTTATGGTACATAGTTTACTGTTATTCAATTGTTGCTGTATTGTAAAACTAGACTATACATTGGTTTTATTCTGTACATGTATAAATTGGGCAAAATCTCATGTATGTGACAACAATAGGATTTGTTGCTAAATTAGTTTTATTTTGTTGGGAAAGAGTTAATGCATCCTATATTTGTTGTGAGAGGATTTATGAGTCAGTCGGATTCTCTTAGTTATAAAATTATATGCCCGTTCAGGATATTGGGTATGGTAGAGAGTGTGAGGAAATAATTATTTGTAATCTCCTGATTAATAATAAGATTGTCGATGCCTCTGTTTGGTGGACGTAGCCCAGATTGGTTGGGTGAACCACGTTAAATCATTGTGTCATTTGTGTATGTTTTTACACTGTATTTATCTTTTATTTTTCGCTGCACACTGTTATGCTCTAACAATTTTAACATGAAAAAAGAAACAGCAATGTTATCACTGTCACTTTTTGTCAGGAATCTCTGCTTGGAATTTGGCTAAATTGTTTTCAAGAATTTTGACTGTGAAAGTGTTATTGAAAATGAATTTAGTACTATCTAGAATTGCTGGAGTACTAAAATCTTGATGCTAGATTTTCAAATTCTCTCAAAAACATTAAAAAAAATGTATTATTTTTGGAGCAATATTGTTACAAGTTTACACTAAGTTGAATATGAACGAAATGTGTGGAGTCGGTATATTTCATGTGGCAAACCCTACCGTCTATCTTTCTGCATATATACCGCATGTCAGCAAACATTGAAAACCATACTCAGTCGCCCATCAGGTTATAAGAACAACTTAATCCGCCTTCAAAAGTCACCATGCCTACATTGATTTTGAGAGAAATGAACATCTTTTAAGGATCTGAAGAAATTTGAAGAGAACGTATCACTCGAGGAACCATTCAGATCTTGGCCTACAAAACTCCAAAATGACTGATTACCAAATATTTATTTGAAGAGTCAATAAGTTACTCTGGACAATTCAAAATCCAAAATAACGGCCCCCTAAATGCTTAGCATCTCAGAAGGCGAAACTAAAATAGCTGGTCAAAACACTTTGATTTCTTTTCCATTTCCCAATCAGCAAACAGCAACGCAGTCAAAGAGCCAGTCCTAGTATAGAAAGGCCAATAAAAGTAGTTTCATCACTCGAAATAATACTATTCGATAAAGCTTTCTTGCTACTTTTACACTATCGACATACTGTCGGAAGATCGATGCCTCTGTGAAGTCCATTTCCTGTGGTCCGCCTAAAAGGTCATGCATGTGCTCATTGACGAATCATCCAGGTTCTTTCCATTGTATTCTCCATAGAAATAGTAATAAATCCTCCTCTTCTACTATGATGGCGCTGCAGACACAAACCCGAAACTTTGGATGAAAGAGAGCATGTTGTCCGATAACAAGGCGCAACAAGATATTTCAAAACAAAGTGGGAAATCAAATTTGAAATTCAAATGGCCTTCCCGAGTGAGGAAGATAAATGGGAATCTGCAATAATAAATTAGACTTATTGTCATTGCGTGCAAACAATATCAAGACACGTCTCGTCAGCGTTTCCCGGTGGAGACTCGAGACCTTTCCCGGCCATAACGTTGTCACGTTATTACATGGCATGTATGTACACTGAAGCCGATATCGAGTGCATTAAAGGCCTGATAGCAGGCTGGTTAGCTCTTGCCAAATAACCCTGTTTGTATGGGCCATAGGTTGGAGGGTGTCTTCACATGTACGTATGAGTTGGGTCAGGTTATATTAGTACAACCACATTAACCACATTAAGAATAAACATATTAAAATTAATATAAAATATTAATGCGATTGATATACCTATATGGGCCAGATTAAGAATACAAATATTAATGCGATTGATATTGTTATATGGGCCACATTAAGAATACAAATATTAATGATTGAATTGTTATATGGGCCACATGATTGATATAGCTATATGGGCCACATTAATAATACAAATATTAATGTGTTTGATATTGTTATATAGCCCACAGGGTTGATATAGCTATATCGGCCACATTAAGAATATGTTATATGGGCCATAAGATTGATATAGCTATATGGGCCACATTAAGAATACAAATATTAATAATTGATATTGTTATATGGACCTGGTGTCATTTCATGTATGGGTCTCAACCTGTGTCATTACACCCTCAACCTGTGTCATTTCATGTATGGGTCAGGTTATACCAGTAAAACCACATTAAAAATACAAATATAAATATTAATGTGATTGATATAGCAAGTTTGATTTGTATCTATATAAATATATAACAAAAAAATTATTATAACAAAAATATTCTTAGGACTTGATAATCTTAGGGTTGGATAAAAAGACAAAAGATAAAAAAACAGAAGTAAAGAATATAAAGCAGTTTTTCTAAAATTAAATATGCTTTGAAAATCTCTAAAAAAAATTAGTTAAAATAAAGTCAACAAATGCTCCCTTAAATACCTGCGATATAGCTATACAAGCCACATTAAGAATACAAATATTAATGCTATTGATATTGTTATATGGGCCACATTAAGAATACAAATATTAATGATTGATATTGTTATATGGACCAAATATTAATGATTGATATTGTTATATGGGCCACAGGTTGAGGGTGTAATTTCATGTATGGGTATTAAGAATACAAATATTGATGATCCATATTGTTATATGGACCACAAGTTGAGGGTGTCATTTCATGTATGGGTCTCAACTTATGTCATTTCATGTACGGGTTAGGTTATACTAGTACAACCACTTTAAATATACAAATATAAATACAAATATTAATGTGATTGATATAGTAGGTTTGATTTGTATCTATATAAATATATAACAAAAAAATTATTGTAACAAAAATATTCTTATGACTTAATAATCTTAGAGTGCGATAAAAAGACGAAAGATATATAAATATATAACAAAAAATTATTGTAACAAAAATATTCTTACGACTTTATAATCTTAGAGTTGGATAAAAAGACGAAAGATAAAAAAAAAACAGAAGTAAAGAATATAAGGCAGTTTTTCTAAAATTAAATATGCTTGGAAAATCCCTAAAAATTTAAATTCAACAAATGCTCCCTTAAATACCACCTTAAGTAGAAATAGGAATATTATAGGAATGTTATTGCCATCTTTATTGTTATAACATGTTACATCGATAACCCCTAGGGTTAGCCCAACTGGTCAAGTCGTGCCTCGCCAAAACGGGAGGTCACAGGGTCGATTCTACCCGAAGCCCTTGGGGTCAGGTTTGTGATGGCCGAGGGGTTTCATCCTAGAGATCAGCCTTAGAATTTACGTGGACGTAGCCTGCACCCCCTGACCACAGATGTTTGTGAACCACCGGGAAAAAAAAAACATGTTACATCGATGTTATAGAGCCCATACAAAGCTACATCCCACCCTGGTGTGTCAGCCAGCTAAAGATGCCTGTGTAGCACAATGTATAAACTTTCCCTGCTTCATTGTATGGCAGCGGACTATATTTATCCCTTGTCGTTATGTTAAACGACTAATTCATGGCTACGAACCAATTTATTTGAGTGTGCATGGGTATGGCGCAAGAGACCTGTATGATTTTGGACGTGTTAGATTTTTAAGATAATATGTTGAGAACGATTTTGGATATATGTGTTGGAATGTTATGATAATATCTCAAATTCTCGAATGTATAACACGGTACAATTTCTATTGGTTATGTTGCTTTGGATGTTGGTATTTGATATGGTCCTGGGGTAGACACAATGGTTTTATCTTGGGGGTGTTATGCTTTACATATCTTTTAGCGCCACGCGAGTTTACATTGGATGAAAAGTGTGATGTTGGAGGGTTCGATGTTAAAATAGAATGGTCTGTGAGCTGTGATTACCTGGATTTCTATTGAAATAAAAATAAAATGATGTCATATCGTATCTAAAAAATAAACTCATTTGACCGGAAGAGGCCAAATTCTTGTGAGGAAAGATGATGATTTTGATTGCTTATTCATCGTTGGCATTCTCACATCTAGAAAGTCATTACTTGTTATGGAGGTCGCTATGATTATAAAGGTAAATGTTGCTCAAGCGATCTATTCTACTTCCAGAGATGGATATGATGTGATGTGTTCTCTGATGTCACGTTTCATCAAGCGGGCTACTATTACAGCGAGAGATGGAAGTGATGTGTCAATTTATCTATTGTCACATCTCTTCAAGTGAGCTACATTGCATTGGTCGTTATTCTGATACGGTGGGCTGGGGTGAAAGACGTGACATGTTCTCCGTATCTTGAGCTATTCTAATATTTAGCTATCCCTTAACCTATTCTCTAGATTCCTAAACTTTTTGTTAAATAATTTTAGCTTTGACATCTTAAATAATAAGAAGTACGATAATTTAACATTATAAATTCCTAAGGATGTGTTTTAACTTTTAACTGTGAATTTTTAAAGGAGATTCCCATGACCATAACATAAAATTATAAATTCCTACGGGATGTGTTTTAGCTGTGTGATTTTTTAAAGGAGATTCCCATAGATAAGTTGCTTACTAGTTTTCGGGGTCAAATTTGCACTAAGCATATGTGAAAACGTACTAAGCAAGTGTGCTTTCTATGTAGACATTGATTGTAATAATGTTTGATGGGTAGTTGAAGGACAGCATCACAAGGATTATCTGTTATCTAAAAATTTCATGTGTTAGTTGAACTACATGCACTATTTTCCTTTACTGAGAAAGGTCTTTTTTTTTTTCTTTTTTTTTAAGATGGAGAAATTAAATTTCATCTTTTTTTAATGTTTTCAAATTTACACATCTACTATGACATTTCTGCCCTTCCCACCCAAACATTCGAATAAATCGGTTAGATGGCTATCTGAAGGGAGAGTGTTTCCTTGGAATATGTTAATCTAAAATCTAAAGAATGCTTTTTGTTTGAAATATTTTTATACAAAAATTTAAATTTGATTAATGGTAGAATGGAATTGTTTTATGCTTTTGGTCATCTGCCAAAAGCCTACTGGAAAGTGTTGCTTTTCTGAAATATGTCAATTACCCAATTTAGAAAACACTTTTGATTTGAAATATGTTCACATTTTAGATTTTGTTTGAATTGTTTTTTTGGGGGCATGTGTTGATTTAGGAAGTCTCTATTCTCAATTCTTAATTCGTGTGGAAGAATTATTAATCGATATTAAAGTATCACGTGAAAAAATTATGGATCCATATTAAGGTATCATTTAGATGACTTTTATCGTATCCAATGCGCTTTATTTTTTTGTTACAGAGTGATGTACTTTTACAACATAATACTTTGGAGCTTTATAACAACTTGTGGTGGTTTTTACATCCGTAAACATTATGTACATATATCAAAAACATCACACCAAAACATATACCAAAAACATTCGCTCAACCAAAGAATAGAGAAGGATACATAGCCCACATTTGATCCGCCAGTTTTCATGTAGCATCATCAGACCCAAAGCATTTCCATTGCACTTTAATTTGTTTGATTGCTTGGTTCCAGATTATGATCATCTTTATTTGCAATATACACTGAGGTTCTTGTTGGAATTCTCCATCTGGTTCCATCTGCAATACAAACCAATCAATCCCCTCACCCTCATCAATAGAACTATACTTTACTGCAATCCTTGCCGAATCACTAGACTCTAAACAAGCATGTATGTCACTAGATTTCTCCACCTACATTGTGAGAAATTTACTATCTCTTAGTCTCTAAGATTGACCGCAATCCACAGTCCGATTCTGGGATCACTAGGCCATAATTGAGACTCCACTTTCTAGGTTTTATCGTATATCCTTCCATTCACCGTCTAATGATTCCTAGCCCTAATCAAGGGCACCCACCTCTAGGCATTACTTTATATCTCGCCATTCATTGGTCAAGGATTCCTAGGCCCACCGAGGCAACACAAAATTCGGTATTACCGCAACCCATAATTCGGTTCAGGGGTTACTAAGACAAGGCTTTACCACAATCCACATTTTGATTCAGGGATCACTAGGGCATGTGTTCTTTCTTTCAGAGATCCACCTCACTCAGTTTCGAATTCATCGGAAAATCTAGCTCAACCAAATCATGAGAACCCGGTCACACTTGGCAAAACCCACCCCCATAACAACAATAGAACCAACACATGCATAACCATGCATGCCAAAACTAGCAAGGAAATCACACACGCAAATCGGTACCTACAAATAATTCCATTGTAGCTGCTTGATCCTCCTCTTCCTTGCTTGATGCTTGCTTTCCTTTGCTTTTCTTGAGCCAATGCTAAAGTGCTCCAATAAAACTCTAAGTGTCCAAGAATGAGAGAGAGAGAATAGATAGAGAGCTCTAAAATTGAACTGACAAAATGTACCAATTAATCCTTAGACACTTTTTTTTAATTAGTGAAGCCTTTATATTATTCATTTTTCATTATTTTCCTTCATTTACCGCCTCACATGAAACTTGTGACCTTTCACTTTCATTTTCTCCTAATTTCCATTATTTTCATAAATAAAATGTCAATTAATGCTTCATGCTTTTCCAAAGCATTCGCCAATTACTTTAGCTAGAGTAAACCAAATGAATACCCACACTATGATGTTTTTCCCAACATCTAACTTTAACAATGTAAACTTTGAAACGGGAACTGATACTGTTACCCGTTTTGTAGAGGTGGCAAAAAAATGACCCGATTTTCAAAAGTGTTGATGCAGAATACACATGTTTTTTTAAGAACATGGTTTTTGGAACTTTAATTTTTTTCATGTGCATTAAGTGGGTGAGGCTCGGTGAATGGTAGTGATTTTCATCCTGATTTTAAAAAGTGAGTATTCTGCATCACACCCTTTTTTTAAAAGACCTATTTTTTGACTTTAAATTTTGTAGTGTGTGAAATGTAAAAAATTATTTTCTAAATTTGATAGTTTTTGAAGTCGTCATTGTATTCATATTTTCTTGTTCTCTATCTTAATTTATTTTTTTTTTAGTGGGGTTTTTATTGTTTTGCGTTTTTAAATTAGAAAGTCGATAATTTGAATTTTAGATAATCTACATGTTTAGACATCCTTAATTAGTTTTTCAATCCACATGAAATAATTGTTTCTAAAAAACAACATTTTTTAACAATGGACATAAAAAATAACCATTTTTAACATAAATATAACAAAAAAACTAAACGTTTTGATAATTTTTTGCTAGAATTAACATGTCAAAATCACAATTTTTATACAAAAATATTAACTAAAAATGGTCAAATAATAGTTTTTTTTATGAATTACATGTCAAAAAGATAATAATAACTATTGTTTTTTTCAAAAAATAATGATTAACTTAAAAATCAATGCAGAAATCACATATTACCAATATTGAACATATAACAACCCTAATTGAGTGTTTATTCTTCTCATAAAATGTCAAAGTCAAAACATTGCAAAGCTTGATTTACAAGCATAACTTAAATTTAATCAACAATGTCACGTAATCCAAATTCTTCGTCCTCTAGAGTTTCATCATTGTCCTCTTCCACAATATTTTATGTTTCATTTTGCTCATTTTCCTCTTCTAATGGGTCTTTGATGTCTGCAAATCTCCCAATATATGTCTTTCCAAACATTCCATGTAATGGTGGTTGGGGTTCCTTTGCCTTTTTTGCCACACGTGATTCACTAAAGTCCCCTTTGTTCAACCCAATTTCTTGCATTGCATCTCGAAGAAATTGAAGAGCATTAATTCTTTGCTGAATGAAATTGCATTGTAATGGATCTTTCTCAATTGCCGTTAGATCTAGCGAGGAGATTCGACGATTAAGGATATGTATGTAGGTCAAGCGATGTCTTCCTCCGCCGTTAGATCTAGCGAGGAGATTCGACGATTAAGGATATCTATGTAGGTCAAGGTGAGTGTTATCCTTTGAGTTTGTTGTGCTTCATGGTGGGAATCGGTGGATTTCGGGTGGACTACATGCTCGAGGGTTATCCCCCCGTTCAGACCCAAAATCCTTTTAGAATGGTCTGTATTTCCTCATTGGGTTCGATTCTAATTTTAACGTGGTTGCAGGTTCTCGCCCCGATATGAGCCTCATCCGTCAGATCTTTGAGGGGTGATCGAACGGTGTTGACTTATGTTTGTTTTTCGAGGGTTTTGTTGTTTTGTTTTGCCTTGATGCAAAGATCAACCAAGGAAAACATCAAATTGTCTGGAGGAGGTTGATTGGAGAATCAACTAAAGAAGGCATTCAAACAAGTACACAAGGGTCTCAATTTGAAAACCGGGCTAGAACAAAGCTTGGGAAGCAATGAAACAATCAAGTTTTTGTCATTGTAAACATTGCTAATTTCTACAAGATTGAAAGAAGCTTGACTAAGTGTGAAGGATACTTGAAAATATAAAGCCCTGAAAATAAGATTTGGTTTTAAATGTAGTAGACTAGTCAAGCACTTTGAACTCAAAAAGTGATCACAAGCTCAACAAAATGTTAACCGCATTAACAAGAAATATGAAATAAGCCCAACTCCCTCTTTAAAATCACTACATTTATAAAAACAACATAAATACCTACTATATTCATTAGAGTCATTAAAAAAGTCTAACAGCGTGAATATCCAACATATTTTTAAAAGTCTTTAGAAAGAACTCTACAAACCCCCTCCCCTCTCAATCAATTATTGTAAACTAACTTATTTTATTAAAAAATAATTTTCTCTCCTATAACTATATCTAAATTAATATCGCTTAAATTAATTGAATTTTTGAAACCTCTTTTATATTGATGAAAATTGATAATGCTTTTAATTTTCTAAAAGATGATTATTACAACTCACAATAATATAACTTATCCAAGTCATTATTGCTACCATGAATGAAGACCAAAATTATTCCTTTAACTTAGTTTAAAGCCATATCGATTGCACGATAATTGATAATAATTTTAATTAACAAAATCATTATTATTACGAAATTTGAGTCAATAATTTGAACTATCGAAGTCATTATTACACACATGGCGAACAAGTCGAAGTCGTTATTACACAGCAAGTTTATTAATAAAACTACAGTTACGACCATCAAAGCTCTCCAAACTTCACCATAAAACATGTTTAAGATTACCAGACACGATGCGCAGGCGGCGCCCGCGCAGCGCCACCCCCGGGCCGCCCCGCCCCGCCCGAGAGGCGGAGGGTCGATTCCCGGAATCGACGCTCCGCCCCTCGGGCGGGGCGGGGCCTTTAAACTTTATATGATTTTCATGTTAAATTTGTCACACCAAGCTTAACTTACTCCAATTACATATATAATATTCTGAACACTGAAAGTGTAAAAAAATTACCAAAGATCCGAGCCAAAATGTAGCTATCAAGTTGAAATTGACATTGGAGTATTTTTTATATGAATTTCATATTAAATTGGTCACAATGACATTAACTTTCTCCAATTACATAATATAAATCATGTCATTGAAATTGTAAAAAAATAACGTAGCATTGACTTATCTCTGCAAACATTTAAATACGATGCAGAGGTTTGCAATAAATTTAATTAATAAGGATTATAAACACTGTAAGTTCGGCACCGAACTTTGAATTTAATCACTGAATGACATTGAGATTATTTCATGCATGAAATTTGATATTATGATGGGAATTTATACATTTCTACCATGTAATGATATCTGTAATTTATATGAATTTTTAAATTTGTCACACCACCCTTGACTTACTCCAATACATTATAAAAATATAAAAGTCATTTCCTACATGAGATCCACTTAAACAAACTCCGTCGATTTCCTACATGAGATCTCTCCGTGTACTGGACGTCCACTTAAACCACGAAATAGAAGATGCACGATGTATGTGTTTATCTAGTCGTGTAGTCATTTTGTTGATTTGCAATCATGGGAGTGTGAAAGTTATTTGGATTGAACCCGAAAACAAAAAATGAAGTATCAAGCATTTTTATAAAAGCAATAAAGCAATTCTTTCTCCCTTGTAAGAGAGGATCATGCATGATTAACGAAATGTTCGATTCACATCGTGAAAAAATTAATTCGGAGGCCCAGCACAACCTTGGACTAGACCAGCAAGAACCATTGTGAAGAATGTATAAATTCTTATAGGCCTGGCTGTCGACCTGCAAGAAGATTTACATTATAAATTGACATATAATCTAGAGCATCGAGAGTAATCACCTCCAAAATTTTCTAATTCGGAGATACGAAGAGAGTATTTTCATTTTGCGAGTGTGTGTTCGGTGTTTCGCGAAATTCGTCACTGTTGTTTGCTCAATTTTTTCACGTCCATTTGAAATTCTTTGTTGTTGCGACCAGGAAACGTCAGAATCATCAATATGGCCATCATTCGATCCAAGAAAAACAAACAAAGGAATTTGTATCGACAGACATTTGTAAGTTTCTTGCTGAGCGTCGATTCCGGGAATCGACGCTAAACAAACAATACCAGAATCGTTTAGCGTCGATTCCCGGAATCGACGCTAAAACTAAGGCATAACCAATTAAAGTGCAAATAAAACTAAAATGAAAATATGTAAAAAATAAATTAAATTCACATGTGAATTTTGGAAATAGTTGTTTAAATTGTTTTGTCAACGGTTGATTAATTAATAATCGACGCATATCCAATGTGTTATACCTATATGCATTAGACAACGCATATCTAATGTGTTGCCCTTAAAATTCTACGTAAGGATGTGAATATTGTTGTCAATTTTTTTAAAGGATGTCAAACAGTGTTCTAACAATTTTTAGAAAACGCCTTAAGTGCGTGGAAGCATGCAATTGTTTGGGAGTTCATACAAATAGAATGTAGTTGTTTTTTTAACCGAAGAAATCATTGCTTGGAGTAGTTTTCAAGTGTATATAGTTTTTTAAGAATTGGATCACAATACTTAGGCAGACCAAACCTCTGCATCTCATTATTAGACTACATCCTCGAAACTCAAAACAGAATACAACTACTTAACCCAAAAAAAAAAAAAAAAGTATTAAACAATCTCCACAACTAAAATAGCTCTTCTGCTAAACAATCCTTACTCCTCTCTCCATTCTTGGATTCCAAAGAAAAGTTCAGTTCTGTAAATATCTGAGGACGACTGGGGACTGAAGCATCTTGGCAAAATCTCAAATAGTCCTGCAATTTATTAACGAAAAGGCTATTTTCATTTTTCATCATGGCAAAAATTGCTTTGCTTTGAATCTCCCGTCCTCATAGAGCTCCATGTACATAGGTTGAGAACTAATCAAACCCTCTTTGGATATAATATGTTCACGTGACAGGTACCTCAGCAGTTACTGGAGCTGGATACGAAATTTCAATTAATGAGCGCACATGTCTGAAAATCTTGAGTTCGTTATTTTTCAATACCAAACGAAAGAAATGCATTACTGTCTGTGAATTGGGCTTTCGATTAAAGTTTAAACATTTAATTTTCGAAAAACAGAATACATTACTTTACAATCTATCACATTATAGGCCTGGCTGTCGACCTGCAAGAAGATTTACATTATAAATTGACATATAATCTAGAGCATCGAGAGTAATCACCTCCAAAATTTTCTAATTCGGAGATACGAAGAGAGTATTTTCATTTTGCGAGTGTGTGTTCGGTGTTTCGCGAAATTCGTCACTGTTGTTTGCTCAATTTTTTCACGTCCATTTGAAATTCTTTGTTGTTGCGACCAGGAAACGTCAGAATCATCAATATGGCCATCATTCGATCCAAGAAAAACAAACAAAGGAATTTGTATCGACAGACATTTGTAAGTTTCCTGCTGAGCGTCGATTCCGGGAATCGACGCTAAACAAACAATACCAGAATCGTTTAGTCGATTCCCGGAATCGACGCTAAAACTAAGGCATAACCAATTAAAGTGCAAATAAAACTAAAATGAAAATATGTAAAAAATAAATTAAATTCACATGTGAATTTTGGAAATAGTTGTTTAAATTGTTTTGTCAATGGTTGATTAATTAATAATCGACGCATATCCAATGTGTTATACCTATATGCATTAGACAACGCATATCTAATGTGTTGCCCTTAAAATTCTACGTAAGGATGTGAATATTGTTGTCAATTTTTTTAAAGGATGTCAAACAGTGTTCTAACAATTTTTAGAAAACGCCTTAAGTGCGTGGAAGCATGCAATTGTTTGGGAGTTCATACAAATAGAATGTAGTTGTTTTTTTAATATGCGTTATACCTACCTGCCGCAGGATAATAATTTAATAAAATTCATTCGCAGGATAATAATTTAATAAAATTCATTCGAAATAGTTGTTTAAATTTTTTTGTCAACGTGTTATATCTATATGCATTATACAACGATAATCGACCTAAATGGCATATCCAAATATGTCATCCTCTTCACCTCTACTATCACAGCAAGCGACAACCTCACGCGTCACATCTCTTTGGATCTGAATCTCTGAGAGGATAGATAGATCTGATTGCTTAATCGCTGGTTGATTCAATTTGCTGGGTAGCGTGAAACCCCAAAACCAATCTCTATGGCCTGCATCCTCAAAGAATTCATGAGCAACACAGAGATGTTACCAATGTGTTTAATTGTATGGAAAGTGCAACACGGTGTTTCAGACACCAAGCAACCTCAAGAACCAGAAGCACATTTATTGTCTTCGGTGCAAACAATTATTGGTCGATTTCTGGTCACTATCAACAATGGGATGAAACTGGCACAAATGTATGAATGGTTGATCTGCACAGACTGTAAGGGCATAGAAATTCTTGTTTTCTTCTCTGCAGGTCCAGGCTTGTTTTCTGCTCGATATAATGTGTATAGACCCTGCGATGTCATGCTCAGGATCAAGTATATCAATCCTGCCACAAGATTTTCCACCCAACCATCTAGCCACAATGTTCATTTTGTTGATGTATGCAGAATCACTATTCTCAGGGGATTACTACCACGGAATGTGTTCATCGGCAACACTTCAATGGCCTCCTTAACCATATGGAGATTTATGCATGTATTATCATCCATATGAAGGTCACGTCAATTCCAAAAGTCGCAGTATAGCTTACTCCATTGTCTTTGCCCATCATGGCGTTCAACTATCATAATAGATTTCTCACGGGGAACCTCCAGAGGGGCGGGTCGATTTTAATGTGCATTCCTATGCTTCTTAAAACTTATTGACAATGGAGCCTCCAGAGGGGCGGGTCGATTCCCGGAATCGACCCGCCGCCGGGTCGGGCGGCGCCGCCTCGCAGCGCCACCCCGGGGGTGGCGCTGCGAGGCGGCGCCGCCCGACCCGGCGGCGGGTCGATTCCGGGAATCGACCCGCCCCTCTGGAGGCTCCATTGTCAACGAGGATGCAAGGAACCACCAATGAAGAAACCACTTGTAAAGTTAATTGGAAGATGCTAGAAAACCACTAGTTGAATGGCCAATTATAAAGTTAAAAAAAGATAGTAAGGCTATTATTAATTTCAATAATTTCCATCCATCTTTATAAGTCCTGTTGCATTTAAATTTAACCATGTTAACAAATATCTCCCCACATAATTTCAAACCTGTAACACAAAACTTTGTTATATTGCCACATGATACAATATGTACACTAATAAATTAATGAAATAAAATTTCTATAGCTCCCCAATCCGCACAAGGTTTTGATTATCTCTCACCATTGTATTGATTAGGACTCAGTTTACAAAAGCACGTTGTATTACTTAAAAAGCCACAATTTCAACTATGACACTATGATCCCTATTATTTGAGTACAAATTTGGTCATAGTGTATTACTTAAAAAGCCACAATTTCAACTGTGACACTATGATCCCTATAATTTGAGTACAAATTTGGTCATAATTCTAGGGACTACACTTGGCTTCTAAGTTTGATAATGTTAATTTAATTTTTCATAATCAAAATAAAAGGTAAGTTTGATAATGTTAATTTAATTTTTCATAATCAAAATAAAAGGTGTTTACCATTAAGATACTTCCACAATATTTTGAAAAAAAAACACAAAGCGTTGCTTTACGTGTTTCCTTCCTCCACGTGCTTCTGACCTAATTTAAATCAGTGAAATTAATGCAACAAATTCATTCTTAGGACCATTTGGGGAAGATAATAAAATATGCAATTCATGGTTTTGACTGTGAGAAGGAAGATTACTAAAATCCCACATTTGTAGAGGGAAGGAAGATTACTATAATCCCACATTTGTAGATCCATTTTTACTACCTTCTATATGCATGCATAGATCCGGGAAACCAGCGCCATCAATAGACGCCTTGGATGAATTTGGGGTGAGATATTATAATATGCAGTCTACAACATTCTAAATTCCATACGATGTAGCAAGAATCCCAGGAACCACTTGTGTGTTTGGTTGTGAGCTCTATAAAGTTAGTAACATGTTAAAACCACTACTTATGACAATAATAACGAACATATAAATATAGAACCACTTGAGAATGAAAGGGTTTAAATTTCTTGGTGATTTTTCTCAAATCACAATTCTAGTTTCAGTCTCATAAATATATGCTTGTGTGAATGTGTGGTTTATTGATTTTTCTTAGTTTATTGTGGTTTAAGTCGAAATTATATTTTTAGGATGCAAGATCCACTGCAATAAGAATAAGAATAGGTGTTGTGTATTTTAGTTAGTCTTTATTTCTATTTTTGTGTGTTCATTTTATTTCCTTTGCAGTTTGATTTCTTTTATAACTTTTGGAAAGTTAATTTTTCAATCTAGTTAATTCAATTATTTACAATTCTATTTTAGGCTGGGTGGATGCATGTTTCATATTATCTAATTAATTAACCATTTGTTTTGAAATGCATATCGTATACTGTATTTTATTTTGAAGCTATCTGTGTGAGCAACTGGTTGATGTACTATAAAGGAAGTTCTCTTCTCCACGTCCACGTCCAAAAAGGCAGTTTTACGTTTTAATGGGTGGATATCTTTTAAAGTAATTCATAAATAAAATATAAGAGTTGGAGTTAATTTTATACAAGTTTCATGAATATTTTCAGAATACGATGAATATAATCACAGGAACAAACAATAGCAAACCCAATTGTTTCACCTCCCTCTATTTCCCAAATATCAAAATATTCCTCAAATCTATAATAACATAAAAATGGGTGAACATAAACCATAAGGAATTAAGATGCAAGAATAAGAGTCATTAAAATTTATGAATTCTATTGATTCTGAAGCAAACAAAAACCAAAATCAACATTCAATCCTGGCCAACACTTTCTATGATAGAATAATCAAAGCAACAATGATAAGAATATCAATAGGACAATTTAGTATTTATATGGGCACTTTGCACTAAGTTAATGAAACTATAATTTCTGTGACACCAGAATATATCCGTCCGAGTGAGAATTGAGATCCTTCAAAACCCAAATCAATAATTTGGTTAAAACCATAACTGCAGTTCAAAAGAATTCTTCTCATCTTGAAGATCGCCTTCCTTTTCTTTCATACATTGTTGAGGCACAACTTTACTCAATCCACAAGATATCATCTCTCCCTCATCATCACCATCCCTCATCATCACCATCGTAATTTTTTTTTGCCCAGTAAGGCTTCTGGGATAGTTCCAATTGTGTTTGAACAAAATCCTGTGCATCTTGCTTGAAATAATTTATCAAATTAACTAGGTTCAGTGTTTCCACATTTTGCACTTAGTAGTCGTTGTCACCAGCTCTGTTGTTGCTGCTGCTGCAATCGACCTCCTTCCATTTGATTTTTTTCTTGAAACTAGACTGTGCTGATCATGATCTTTGGAGTTGATTTTTTTCTCCTTCTGATGGTCTTGACCATTAGCTTCATTATGGTTTTTGTAGTATTGTTTTCCTCCAAAAGTGAAGAGATTGTTGCAGGCTAGGAATTTATACCTTGGAGGAGTTGTCTTCAAAATATCTGAACTTTGTATTCTATGAACAAAAGGTTGAATAGATGGGCTTGGTTGGGGACTCTTTCAGAGCTCTTCTTAGCTCTCGATACACAACCATTTCTTTGAAGCAATATGACAGACGGATTTTGTAGGTGCCATCTCCTAATTCTATGATCTCTGCTTCTGGAACATGCTTCACAATAATTTGCAAGACTCTCTAGTCCATACTTCACTTTTTGGTGAACGTTGGAGTTGAATGGTGTGAGAAGTGTTGGTGAATTTATATGGTCCAATTTTTCATCCCCCGCCATTTAATGCTTTTCTGTGATTTTCTTGATGGGAAATCAATGGAAAGTTGAAATTTTTTTTTCGCTTGCACAAAAGTAAAAAGCAATTATTTATTGACTATGCATGGATGGATTAGAGGTGTAGTAAAAGGGTGCAGTGTTCCCATAACCCACAGTACAAGATTGAGACTAATCACTAGTAGACAATGGTGAAATTAGTGACTAGGTGATTTCTCTATCAAATGACCTATTCCTCTACCCATTGTTTTGACGTTGGTTCATGTTATATGATAAATACTTTGGGCATGTCTCTTGCATCTTGCATGATACACAAACTTGCATCTTGATTTCGGGAATCGACCCGCCGCCGGGTCGGGCGGGGCGGGGCGGCCCGGGGGTGGTGAGGGAGGGCGGGCTGGGCCGGGAGGGGGAGGGGGAGGGAGGGGGGTGGGGTGGCCCGGGCGGGGGGGGCCGGGGGGGGAGGGGGAGGGAGGGGGGTGGGGTGGCCGGGCAGGGGAGGGAGGGGGAGGAGGGTGGGGC
Organism: Pinus tabuliformis; assembly: GCA_031772625.1. Classification (NCBI taxonomy): domain Eukaryota; kingdom Viridiplantae; phylum Streptophyta; class Pinopsida; order Pinales; family Pinaceae; genus Pinus; species Pinus tabuliformis. The sequence continues at coordinate 1,042,350,091 of CM062819.1, forward strand.
GGCCCGGGCGGGGGGCTGCAGGGGGGAGGGGGCGACCCAAAATGATATTCTACCAGAAACATTAATGTGTTTTTTCCTTAAAATTTAACTTTGTTTGAGACATAAAAAATTGGTTTTATTAGCATTTTTTAAAAAGTATGAAAATTGACCCTAAAAAAAAAAATCATTATTCCAGTATCAACACTTTCGTTCTGAAGCTATATTTTGCAGGAAAATTTCGTAGAAAATTTCGTAGTCACTGCCATTTTTAAAATAGCCGCAAAATTGACACCTAAAAAAAAATCATTATTCCAGTATCAACACTTTCGTTCTGAAGCTATATTTTGCAGGAAAATTTCGTAGTCACTGCCATTTTTAAAATAGCCGCAAAATTGACACCTAAAAAAAAAAAACATCGTTCCAGTATACACACTTTTCGTTTTGAGCACTGTTTTTGTGGGTTTTTTGGGGTTTTTGGGCCAGAGTTCCCGTTTTGAGTTTATAGTTCCCGTTTCAAAGTTTACATTGTTCTTTGAACAAGTGTCCCATAATCGTGGTTATTATTTTTCCTTTATTAATTTTATTTCTATGGAATTTTTACCAGGGTTCTTACAGAACCCTCCCTCGTGGGGCAACATCGTCCTCGGTGTTCAATCACATCTACAACCAATAAAGATTGCTGTAAGCAAAACATACTGCCTATGGAGCTTTATAACTTAGTTCGATGTAATGTTTACAATGATCAACCTGTTGAAAATCAAACCAACATAACATAACCACATGACAACCATAATGATATGACACCCATACAGCTTATTGAAGCTTTATAACACAACTCATAACGATATTTACATCCATATACATATGTACATATATAAAAAACATCACACCAAAACATATACCAAAAACATCTGCTCAACTAGTGAATAGAGAATGATGCATAGCCCACATTTGATCCACCATCTCCTCTGTAGCTTTATCGAGCCCAAAGTGTTTCTACTGCACTTTAACTTACTTGATTGCTCGGTTCCAGAGCATGATCATCTTTCTCTGCAGTATACATGGAGGTTCCGATTAGAATTCTCCATCTGACTCCACCTGTAATACAAACCAATCAATCACATCATCAACTTCTTTAACATATTTCTTAAGCAATGACATGTGGAAAAAATCATGGAATTTCACTGTTGGAGGCAATGCAAGTTGATAGGCTAATGGTCCAATCCTTCAAGAACCTTGAAAGGTCCACAAAATCGAGGTGTCAACTTGGCACACAATCCAATCCACAATGATCTCTTCTTTGACTTGATGCGCAAATACACGTGCTCCCCAACCTGAAACTCCTTAAACAATTAGTTCTAATTTGCATAGTTTTTCTGCCTATCCTGTGTTTCCTTCAGATTCTTCTTGATAATCTCCATTTTTTGTTCCATCTCTATCAACATATCCGGTCCAATCAACACCCTGTTCACTGGATCACTCCAATTGATGGGATTATTACAACTTTGCCCATATAATGTTTTGAACGAACTCATCCTCAAAGATTCCTGATACCCATTGTTGTGAGCGAACTCAATCAGTGGAAGATATTCTTCCCACTTCTGTCGTTGATGCATCACATACATCCTCAACATGTCCTATAATATCATATTGACCCTCTTTGTCTGTCCATCTGTCTGCAGATGATAAGCTGTACTAAATGCCAACTCTGTCCCTAAACCTGCAAACAACTCATTCCAAAACTTGGAAATGAGTTTATCATCCATGTATGACACCATCTTTTTCAGAACACCATGCAAGCTCACTACATTTCTAATGAAGACTTGTGCTATATCACTAGTTGAATAAGTAGTCTTCACTGGAATGAAGTGCACTACCTTTGTCAACCTGTGCACCAAAATCATGATGGAATCATGTTTTCTAGAAGTCCTCGACAAATTTGTGATGAAATCCATGGAAATGACCTACCATTTCCACTATGGAATCATAATCGGCTATAGTAGGCCACTTGGATGCTTGCATTCTACCTTCACCTGCTGACCGTCCAAACATCTAGCTACAAACTTTGCCACGTCCTTTTTCAGATTCAACTAATAATAAAACTTCTTCACTGTTGTCAATGTCTTTTGATACCCTGGGTGACATGAATACAGTTTCACGTGAAACTCTCTCAAGATTTTTCTTGAGATCACTACCGCTTGACACACATCCTATCACTAAATCTGATTAAGCCATATGTTGTAAGACGATAGTCCACATCCTGATCACTTGTACCCTGTTGTAATATGTGCATAAGCTCCATGTATCTGTCATCATGCACTCCTGCCTGTATGATCGGATCCTATCAGTTTGTCCCATAAGAATTCATAACTGATGTATGGTTCACCTGTACCCCCCTGCTAAGAGCATCTGCAACCTTTTTCTCTTTACACTTGATGTACCTGATCTCAAATTCGAACTCACTAATTGTGACCAACCATCTAGCTTGCCTGGCATTCAAGTTTCTCTAATCGAACAAGTATCTCAACCCACTGTGATCACTCATCAATACAAACCTCCTGCCAAGAAGATATTGCCTCCACATCTTTAATGCATGGACGATCTTTGCCAACTCAAGATCACGTGTCTGATAATTCTGCGCATGCTCATTCAATTTCCGTGACTCATAGCGCACTCCTTGTCTTTCTTGCATAATAAATTTACCAAGTGCTCTCTTGCAAACATCTACGCATACCACAAATTCTTCGTCTGGATATGCAATCTTTAACATTGGAGCATTTGTCAACAACTGTTTCAATTGCTCAAAACTAGTTGCACATTCCTATCATTTCAAATTTATTACATTTCATTTGCAATGAATTAATAAGATATGCAATACGAGAAAATTTCTTGATGAACCTCCTATATTAATTTGCTAACCCCATGAAGGATCTTACCTATCCACATTTCTAGGAGCTTCCCATTCCATGATAGCTCTTATCTTCTTTAGATCCACTACTATACTTTCTTTGGAAACAATGTATCTCAAGTAATGTACCTCTGTCTGAAAGAAACCACATTTGCTAAGCTTGGCATACAACCGAGGCTCTCTTAGAAATCTCAACATTGTTGCTAAATGCTAGACATGTTCTTCCTCATTCCTAGAATATATCATGATGTTATCAATGAATACAATAACAAACTTGTCTAGATAAGGATACAACACACTTCATCAAACACATAAAGGTAGCCAGAGCATTAGTCAAACCAAATGGAACTACAACAAACTCATAATGCTCATACCTAGTCTCGAAAGTTGTCCTGTATGTCCTCTTCCTTAATGTGTACTTGATGATATCATAATCTCAAATCAATCTTGGAGAACACTATTGCTCCCTTCAACTGATTGAACAAGTCATCAATCCCTGGCAACAAATACTTGTTCTTGATGCTCACTTTGTTCAACTTTTTGTAATCAATGCATAGCTTAAGTTTACCATCCTTCTTCTTCACAAACAATACGGGTGCACCCCAAGGTGATACACTTGGCCTAATGTATTCCTTGTCAATCATTTCCTTAATTTGCAAATTCATCTCTACTAACTCTGGTGTGCTCATTCTATATGGTGCCTTTGATGTTGGTGTTGCTCCTGGTACCAACTCAATAGAAAATTCTAGTTCTGTATGAGGTGGCAACTCTGAAATATCTACGGGAAATACATCCTAAAACTGCTGTAAGATTAGGTACTTGCTCAATACCTACACATCCTCAACATATTTACCTTTATCATTAGAAATATGCACTGCAAATAAAACACACCATTTTCTATGACTGTGCTTTGCCTGCATAACTGTCACCATCCTAACTGATGTTGCTTTCTTCTTATCCTGCAATATTCTTTGTTTTTCATTGTCATCCAAGCACTCAATGGCTTTGTCATAACAATCTACCTTGATCCTATGAAGATATAGCGAGTCCATACCCAATAGCATACTATATGATCCCAATGACAATACATTCAAATGTGCTGAGGTAGGCATAGAATTCAACTCAAAAGCACAAACTCTTACTCGATGATGGATTATCCTCTTTGTCGTTGTAGCCAACTACATTAACCAAGATTTCACATGCACTTTTTTATTCAAACCACACTTATCCACCAAGTCAAGGTTAACATAACTATAATTAGATCCAGGGTCAATCAAAATAGAAACATCTTGATTACAAAGCTTACCGTCCATCTCAATGATAAATGCATGATCATTTGCTTCCATGTTATCCAGTGTTGCATAGATACGAGGAATGCTCTGCCCAGCACCCCAACAGTTTGTGCCTCCTATGCATTATAAATTTGAGGCCTACCACCCTGATTATGTGCACAATCCCTTCTAAGATGCTCCTTACCACGTGTCCAACACTGCAACAGTCTTGTACCATCACTTTTATTCTGCTGTTGTGACCCATGTACCCATCTAGCTACGTTGAACTTCTTGTATGGTGCAACATTCTCTTTCTCTTCTGCATTCTGAGGCCTTGTTCTTTTCAGCTTCCATTTACCTTTCCGTTTGTCTTTCCCCTTCCATCCTTGCTGAGATTCTGTTTTACACTTTGACTATTCATAACAATGCTTCAATTTCCCAATAATTTCCTCAAGTAACCGAGGCTCATCATACTCGATCCAATCTCCAAATGCTAATGACAATCTACTGACAAATATATGAACTTTTCCCTTTTCATCCTTAAGATATGGTACATATCTCAATAGCTCCAGGAAATTAGTCATATACTCATCTGTCTTTGATCACATTTTGAGCTCATAGACTTCCTTGGCTTTGATGTCGTAGTACCTTTCTGACAAGCAGTTCTTCTTGACTAGTCTCTTGAACTCATGCCAACTCAAGTCTTTTGTCGTGACATCTCTGACCCGTTTTAGATCGTCCCACAAGAGGTTTTCTTTCCCTTTGAGACTGAAGATTGCTACCCTAGCCTTCATATTCTCAGTGTACTCATGTGGTTCAAATAACTTCTTCATCCCAAGTAACAAGCCTCTACATCCTCCAACTTCTTCAAATATTCATCAAAAGTAGGTGGCTTAACTTTATTAAACTCATCCAACAAATATCCCCTCTCACTTCTCATGTCTCTGCAACTCTGACAAACTCTGAAAGATTACCTCATTGACTTTTGCTTGTTTCTCCTGTGCCTGCATGATTATGTCATTATCTGCCTTGCAACTCCTTAATTATTCCTTCAAGCTTCTTAATGTGTCTGCTAAGTCAGAAGAATGCCCAACACCATAATGCTCATCTGATCCATAGGGAGAGTCTCGGGAACTGTAGTCTACTATCTTCTAGTCATATTTGTGTTTTTCTTCCTGGAAGGTATATTATCTCAGCTATGCCAAAATATAAACATAATCGACAATACCCCAGTATAGTTCGGGGAGGATATCTCATCTGTAAGATCAACTAGATTAGTGCAAAATATGTATAAACATAATCATAACAGCATATAGATGTCATCATAACCATGGTCCAGTGATAAATGCATGACTATATCAACCACACATCATGACCTCATGCATGAAAACTACAACCATGTCAATGTATGCACAATCAACATATGTACGACATATATGCATACACGATACATATAAATAATGACATGCATAACTAGTGCATAACCGACCTATACTCGTGATAAAAACATCTAACATCAACACCATCAAATTTCACATGGCAACACCACTACAATCATGGCTACCACCATGCGTACACAACAAGTACACAGACCACAAGCATAGAGAACACATATGCAACATACATTAATGCATGACCAACACACCGCCCATTCAGTCCAAGGGGTGAACCATGCTTTGATACCACCATGTAACACCCTCCTCCCACATTTACCCAAGTTAACCAGTGCACTGGGGTAAACATGTGACGATAGGCTACTATGATCTGATTCAACTCTCCATGTACAGTTAAGGAAGTGGAATTGAAAAAACAAAACCAAACTGACTTTCTACACATATTACAGAACCTCTAGGAGCCAATCAACTTTTCCAGGTGACCAACCCTTGAGACAATTCAACATCTTATTGACCTAGAGCCTCAATCACTCCCATGACATGGGAATGCATGTGACTGGGACCCTCCAATCGCTCTCACAACAAGGGCATGCAAGCCACTGGGACCTTCCAGTCGCTCTAATAGCAAGGGCTTGCAAGTGACTGAGGTTTTTTCAGTTAGTTCTGAGCTTGCGACCCCAGATTCTGTGCCATGTTTTCAGAGCTAGGACTTAGGCCACTGCCCATAACTCCATGAAACTTCCAAAAATGAAAATTAACATCAAAACAATGATACAAATGCAAATAATAGAACAAACACTTGACTTGACCCTTACTAGCCATGACAAACATTTCATCAACATGTCACAAATATGCATTCTACAGGTCATAACAACAAATTTGAGCATAGGGATCTCATACTTATCAGAGAATCGCTAAGAAGCATTGATGCCTTATCACATTTGTTGCATTATCATCTATTATGTCATATATTCACCTTTCATTCATTTACAATTCAGAACATGATGATAAACATACATCATCATTATCATAAAATATACTCATACCCAACATATAAATAAAAAAAAAAATAAGGATACAACAACCATAGAATCCACATATAAACTAGTACATTTATACATGAAATACCAAGGAAAATGAACTCTTATTAATGAATGAAAAATCCAACCATGTTTGGGACTTCCATGAACCACTCGATCATAGATTGGCTAAACCAAATATTTCTTTTAGCCAGTCACCCCCATGTCATATTCCAAGCATGAATGTGAGACTCATAACAAAAAATCAACCAGGGCTTCGTGAGGCTAAACCACCTCACCCTCATCAACAGAGCTAGGCTTTACCGAAATCCTCACCAGATCACTAGACCCTAAACAAGCATGGATGCCACCAGATATTTTCACCTATGCCGTGAGGAATTTTACCATCTCATAGTCTCTAGGATTTACCGCAATCCACAGTTTGATTCAAGGATCACTAGGCCATAATCGAGACTCCACCCTCTAGGATTTACCGTATATCTTACCATTAATTAGCCAAGGATTCCTAGGCTTGATCAAGGGCACCCACCTCTAGGCTTTACCATAAATCCCGCCATTCACAGTCGAGGATTCCTAGGCCCACCCAGGCAACATAAAATTCGGCTTTACCACAACCCACAGTCTGGTTCAGGGGTTACTAGGCCAAGGCTTTATCACAATCCATAGTCTAGTTTAGGGATCACCAGGCCATGTGTTCTTTCTTTACCTCATTGAGTTTAAAACCATCTGGAAATCCAGCACAATGAAAACATGAGAACCCCATCGCACCATGGTTATCTCAAAATGACAAGGCTAGGCTGCAAAACACTGTCACACTTGGAAAAACCCATGCCCATGACATCAAGAGAACCAAGAACACATATGCATAACCATGCATGCCAAGACTAGCAAGGAAATCACACATGCAAATCGATACCAACAAATATTCTCATTATAGCTGCTTAATCCTACTCTTCCTTGCTTGATCCTTGTTTTTCTTTGCCTTTTTTTTTTGCTTGATCCAATGCTGAAGTGCTCCAAGAAAACTCTAAGTGTCCAAGAGTGCGTGAAAGAAAGAATAGAGAGAGAGATCCAACAATGAACTGGAAAAAGGTACCAAATAATCCTCATAATCCTTTTTATTAGTGAGGTCTCTATTTTCTTCATTTTCCATTATTTTCCTTCATTTTCCTCTTCACATGAGACTTGTGACCTTTCACCTTCATTTTCTCCTAATTTCTATTATTTTCATAAATAAAATGCCAATTAATGCCTCATGTCTTTCCAAAGTCTTTTGATAAAAATAAAATATTCTATTAGTTAATTGGCTCTCCAGGTGAGATACCTGGGGAGTGCCCAAGCACTACACACAATACACACCCAATCAGGAGAACCTAGTACATATAGGCTCTCACACAATCAGGGTGGTTTCAACCACTCCCTAGATAGTAGGATATGAGATCTAAGATTAGAGTTTCAATCCTATCATCATCATAACAATAATCTAAGTTTATCTTTCTCCATTAATTCCAACACTCCCGCTTAATGGAGAAAAGGCACTGAATAATAACATACGCTTGTTGGTCTAGTCTCAGCTAGGCTTACAATTAAAACATGAAACAACTTGGTAACAGAGGTTTTCATTTTTGTCTTCTTACAGTAGAACCCACACTTGTACATCTTGAGTCGAGGCTTCATCTTCACTTTCCTCACCATGAGGTAGTGATGTATCTTCACCTCATATCTTCCCCAGTGATGGAAAGCTTTAATTCTTATTCTCTACCTTCTCAAGATTAAGACAGACTGGATAGGAGAATTTTCCCTTTCACTTTATCTAGTGTCAACCATCTGAAAGTCAACTATGATGTCTTCATCATTCATTGATGTAACGACTGAACACACATAAATATTAATGAGATCATCACAATTTAAATTTAAATTTTCTCCAGCTTTGTCTTCTTCTGCCACGTCTTTGCAATCAGCTTCATGTGGCTCGTCCAATTGATCTTCAACACTTTGTTCCTCTTCACACCCTTCCTTAAGATCAACTCGTGTGTCTTCAATCTCAAGATTTTGCACAACAAATTGTGCCTCTTGATTCTGGTGGTCATCAACAAAACCACATTTTTCTGAAATTTCATCTAACTTGAACATACTACCCATGTTAATTCCAAATGCCAACATGAGAAAATCATCATCATCAGAATAAAAAATATCTAAAAATATAGACATGTTGTCAAATTCCATCTTATCTCGCTTCGAGATTCCTTTTCGAATCCACACAGTCCCCTAATGAGCTCTAACAACCTCGTTACCACGCAGGTAGGAAACTTCTCCCTTTGGTAGCTCTTCAACTGTAGAACCTTGTAGACTGTGGCTTCTGTGTCGCATAGGTCTTAGTGCCCTCAGCTTTGGCGACAAGCAACAAAACGACCTCTCACAAGCTGGAAACGTTATCAGTATGTAATTCTGATGCACATATTTATGAAGATGGGTTCAAATCAGCAAAAAAAATTGCATTTTCTGTGGCATATAATAATTTAGAAGAAAATTTTCCAAATTGGTTTTCAAATATCCACAACCTACACCTTCTAGGTTACTAAAAACAATAAAATTTCCAGACAATTGAAAGTGGATGATCACTAGGAAGGACAAAAAATATCAAAGATAAGGTTCGCTGAAGGGGTTTGCCCCAATCTTGAAATTCTTAGCGTATCATACTGCGATGATCTCATCAAATTTGGAACATTGTTGAATACACTCCAACAATTATCTTTTCAGAGGTGTTCTAATTTGAGGAAAATAAAACAGCATGGGTGTCTGAAAGGCTACTTATTGATCAGTGCCCAAAACTGGAGACGTTTCCACGCATGGAAATATTTGTCTGGATCACTCATACACACACACAATCTATCTTCAACCTGTGTATGTCTCTACTCGTCCCTTTTTCTGGAACAATTATGGACAATCGCAAGCTCCTCTGCAACCAGATACAACTGTTGCTTACCTCCGCTTCACTAACTGTTGTGCACATCCACCAAATGGCTATTTTTATCAGATGCATTAGCAACGAAGTCACATATGCCGGATTGTATGTAGGCAATCGATTCTCCCTTCCTATAGATGACAGCTGACGAGAAGGAAAACCGGCCAGATCTACCGATATTTCAAAAAGGTGAAATACTCTCTCGCAGACTTTTTTGCAGCGGTATGTGGTATTTTTATCATTCATCCATTCAACAGAGGCCACCCTCATTTTCTCACAGCATACAACACAGAGCAGTTTCATTTTGGCTAGCGAAGCTTCCAAGAAAAAGAATTAAAAACTGCCAGAGAGTCATGATTATCCTTCTTTTTTTGTAAATCGGCTTCTCCACCAGCAATGCTGAAGAATTTTCTTACATGATCGTCTATTGACTTTGAAAACTGTTTAAAGAATTAAGAAGCCGAAGCCTTCATATGCTTCGTGGACATTACAGCGAGGGCTATTTTATTGCTTCTTCTAGAAGCAAAGATGACTCTTCTCCCATTAGCAGTCGATAGCAGATTACGTAGTAGATGGAAAATTTCTTGATCGATCTATTTTAGAGATCGTTGGCAGAGATACTTTGACACCGAGAATGCCGCACTTCAAATATGTTGTCAAAAGAAAACACAGTTTTTGTTTAAAACAGGTTCGACGTGAATATACACCACGCATTCGTGAATATCTTCACGCCAGTACACATTATATTTGCGACGGCTAACAAAATGCTTCATGCATTGAGTTTGATAGTGGGATCGACGCGTTTATGAACCTAACACTTGCGACAATTTCGCCTTAATCGCGCCTTTCAAATCAGCGTACAGGTCCCTTCGTCCTGTAGCTTTGATACCATGATAAAAATCGAATATTATATTAGTTAATTGGCTCTCCAGGTGAGATACTTGGAGAGTGCTCAAGCACTACACGCAATACACATTCAATCAGGAGAACCTAGTACATATAGGCTCTCACACAATCAGGGTAGTTTCAACCACTCCCTAGATAGTAGGATATGAGATCTAAGATTAGAGTCTCAATCCTATCATCATCATAATAGTAATCTAAGTTTAGCTTTCTCCATTAATTCCAACATCTTTTCCATTTCTTTTGTCATTGGCTTTGCCAATTTCCTTAGCCATAATAAACCAAATGAACACCCACACTATGATGTTTTTCCCAACATTCAACTTGGAATAAGCGTCCCATTACCACAATTATTATTTTGTCTTTATTAACTTAATTTACATGGAATTTTTACCAAAGATGTTACAGTCCTATAAACATAACAATACCAATGTGTAAAGAGTTTGACATGTTGTTCTATAACGATTAGAGATTACTCAAATATTTGTTTTATAAGAGATATTGTGATGCTTCCATCTTGTCTCAGTGATGTTAAGAATGCCTCTAGAATGTCCATTGCTTTCTTTTACGAACCATTTACGAATCCATTCAACTTTGTAAAATATGGTTGCAAGAGGAAATGCCAACCTTGAGAAGTTGGGCCTTGCTTTGATCTATGCAATGTGTTTTTTGTTTGTTTTTCAAGTTGTTTGTGTCCTCCAAAGATGACAATAGGTTTAACCTATGGCTTGAGAAACTGCGACCTAGGGGCATCTAAGTCGTCAAAATAACTCGGGGTTCTCACTCGGCATGGGCCACACTATCCCTTAACATGATTGGATTTTTTCCCATGGAGTTTTGAACCAGTGACCTTCACATCATAGAGTAACTTAATAGTACATCCCATCTCCATCTATTCTATGTCCCGTGGGCAATATATGAAACTTGCTATCTCAATGTTGTGGTCTCTGTAACAGCGTCAGGTTAAAAATCCATGTAATAAAGTTAATAAAGGAAAAATAATAACCAAGGTCTTAAAACACTTATTCCAAGCTGAATGGTGGATAAAACGTCCTAGTATGTGTTCATTTCAGTTTATTATGGATAAAGAAATTGGAAAAGGCAAAAAGACATTAATTGACATTTTATTTATGGAAATAAAGGAAATTGGCATAGGCAAAGAGACATTTATTGACATTTTATTTATGGAAATAAAGGAAATTAGGAGAAAAGGGAGATGAAAGGTCACAAATTTGCATGAGGAAGAAATTGAAAGAAAAATAGAGGAAAATGGAGAAAGTAGAGGCCTCAATGATAAAAAGGCTTATGAGGATCAATTCACAAGATTTTGTTAGTGTTAGTCTTTTGACAGTTTTATCTTGGAGCTTTCTCTCGTCTCTCTAGTCTCTCATACTCTTGCACACTTAGAGTATTCTTGGAGCACTCTGGCATTGGAGAAAGGAAGGCAAAGGAAGGAAAAGAAAGTAGAGAGAAGCAAAGATCAAGCAAGGAAGAGTTGGATCTAGCGGCTATAGCGAGATTACTTGCAGGTATCGAGTTGCATGTATGATTTCCTTGCTAGCTTTGACATGCATGGTACATGCATGTGTCTTGTTGTCATTGGCGTTGGTTTTTCCAGGTGTGACAACAATTTTCAGCCTTACCTTGCTATTTTCGGATAACCATGGTGTGATGGGGTTTCTCTTACTTGGTTGAGCTGAATTACCAAATGGTTTCAAAACTGAGTGGGGTGGCCTCACGAGGAAACACAAGGCCTAGGAATCCCTGGACCAGTGAAGGTGGGATTTCGGTAAAGCTTGATTGTGTATACACTCATTGGGCCTACGAATCCTCGACCAGTAAATGGCGGGATTCCTCATGGTAAATGTTTGCATAGAGGGTGGAGACGAACAAATTCCTCATGGTTTAGGTGGAGAGATCTAGAGGCATCCATGCTTGTATAGGCCTAGTGATCCTTAGATTGGTATGTGGTGGGATTGTGGTAAAGCCTGGTAGTGTATGTTTCTTGTTTGGGCCTAGGAATCCCTTGGCGGGATTACAGTAAATCCTGGTTGTATAAATGAAGGCTTGGGTCTAAGAATCCTTTGGTGGATTACGGTAAAGATTGAGGAAGCCTTGGTTGTTCTGTTTTAAGTCCCATATTCATGTTTGGAATATGACACGAGGGTGATTGGTTGAAAGAAGGATTTGGTTCAGCCTAATCTATGGTCGAGTGGTATGTGGAAGTCCCTGACTTGGTTGGATTTTGCATATTCTAATAAGAGTTGTTTTCCTCTTATTTTCCATGTGTAAATATCCTTGTTAATATGTGGTTCTAATGGTTGTTCTATCATTGATATTCTGCTGGTTATATGTTGGCTATAAGCATGGTTTTATGACAAACTTGAGTTATGGCTCTCATCATTTTTTGACTAGTACATGAAATGTTAATGAATACATGACCTAATATCTGACCTTGCAACTATTATGAGGAGGCATCGAATATTCTTGATGATTCTCAGATAATTATAAGACCCCTATGTTCAGATGTGTATTTATGACTTGTACATTACATGTTCATGATGTGTTTGATGAAATTCTTGTCATGGTCGTTAGGGGTCAGATCAAGTTCTTGTTCAATTTTTTATATTAGTAGCCTTGTCTCAATGTTATTTATCATTTTGAAAAGTTTCATCAAGTTCTGGACAGTGACATGGAGTCTAGCCCCAAAAAGGTGGCACAAATTTCGTGGTCTCAGGCACATAACTGCTTGAAAAAGGCCATAGTTGCATGTAGGCCTTATTTTGGGAGCGATTGGAGGGTCTCAGTTGCATGGAAGGCTTTTCATGGAAGCGGTTGGGGGTCTAATTCAATCAATAAGCAAGTTCTCTCAGGGGTTAGACACCTAGAGGGGTTAGTTGATTCTTGAAGGTTCTGTAGTTCCCGAGGGAGGTCTTTAAAGTGTTGGTCTGTTGGTTCCACTTCCTTAAGGTGATCTAGGAAGTCGAATCATATCATAGTAACTCTTCATGTTAGGTCCCTATAATACTAGTGTATCCCCCTTATTGTTATTGTTGTGCCCATGTAGTCCCCATATTGTTATTGTTGTGTCCCATAGAAGCCCACTATTTTTTTGTTTTTCCCTTACATTATTATTGTTATGTAGGCTCTAATTATAATGTGACCCCTTAGACTCCTATATATACAAAGGAGGTCATATCATTTGTATCATCCAATAATTGTTCATTTATGTAATATAAAAGAGGTTTTTCCCTCAATGAGGAAAAAATTTAAGTCGTTGATCTACATTTTTTTTCTCTTCTTTGAGCTGGTTGCATAAAATTTGTTATCAGAGCTTTGGATTCTAGGGTTTCAGTTCTTCAAATAGGTCATCCTGTAATTTTCGCTATAACATTTTTTCTACAAGGCTTCAGAATATGAAATTTCGACCACATGGAACTAAAATATTTGTGAACTTCGTGTACAAATTGCATATCTGTTTTCACTATATTTTCTAAGATATGATCTGGGGAAGTGTTGTTGCGACTACAACCACCCTCCAAAATTTTGTCTTAGCTTCAGTTTGGAGCCTCCCTACCAACCTTTTATAGTAGCATGTCTTGCCTTGTCAAGTACACAAGCTTCAATGATTTTCTAATAGATTTCCAACCTGTGCATTAGAGCTTGTTGCATCCCCCTCACATGTTGTTTCTCTAGACTTGGTCCAGTTGCAGGCTAAGCAGATCCCTCAAGAAGTTGCGCAATTTTGGAGGGGAACTAACCTTCCCTCAAGAAATTTCGCAATTCTGGAGGGGAACCAGCCTTCCCTCTAGAAATTGTGCAATTCTGTCTGGCAGCCTGCTGGGCTCAAAAATTGTTCAAATATGCCTATCACTTCACTGGAAAAATTGCGCAATTCCTCCCAGTAGGACTGCTCAGCTCAGAAATTGTGCAATTTTGGGCAGCAGTTAGCTGCTTTGCCAAGAAATTGCACAATCCATTTGGGCAGCCAACCATCTCCCTCCCAAAAATGTGCATCCCCCCCAAGCCAAGCAGACTGTTGCATGTGCAGTTGGGTTGACCAATTCCCTCCTGGACCGAGAAAAACATATTTGCATGCATGGGCTAATTCTCCCAAGGCAGCATGCAAAGGCATCCCTCGATTCAGGGATCGATTTTTAGCAGCTAGAGGTTACATGTAAGGATCATTCCAGAAAGCTCCCACCAAGTGTCACTTTTCCTAGATTTGTGGCATGTGTGTCAGAACCTCGATTAAACTCATCAACTAGACGCTGCAAAGCTCATTCCTCACATCGACCTTGCAGCTCTGACATCCCACATTGCATCTAGGAGTCATCGACACATTCAACTTAGTTGTTTTGGGGTAAGCCCATCTTTCATGTTTTGTGTTGCATTTATGTCGCTTCTTGTGTTTCACTTTGTGTGATTGTTGTCTCCTTGATTTCAGTGAGCGCTCACTGTCGTTTTGATGTATGTTAGCTTGTAGAAGCACCGTTTCAGTTTTCATTTACATCTCACTACTGTCACATGCATGACACTGTTTTTCAAGGACAGCCGTCATTGCAGCGACTCGCTTCACACACATGCATGCTTTCCTATTTTTTGAACCCTGCACTTGTTGTTTGCATGAATGATCATTCACTCTTGTTTGCACTCATCTCATCATGAATTCACACTTCTCATGTTTTCAATCACCCGTCGGCTGGACTGGGTTGCCTTGGCCTAGACCGTGCCTTGCTCAACTAGCATTGTGCATTTCTGGAAGCGAAGGATCTGCCTTCCCTCCAAAAATTTCTCAAGTCTAGCCAGGTACTAACCTCTAGGCTTGCATTGCACAATTCTTGCAGGCAGTGTCATGTTGGCCCTAGAAACTGTGCAATGTAGTTTGTTGGTTGCATGTCACTGCTAAATGAAATTGCGCATTGCGTAGTTTCAGTCCTCAACAGGCCAAGATGGACTATGCATTGCATAATTCCAACAATCAGTTGGCCTCCTGATAGCCCAGACTATGCCTTACACAGTTTTGGCAATCAGTCTCCCGACCTCCCGACAGAAATCGCGCAACCTTCATGATCAGTCACGCGTGTATGTTGCAAGTCAGTTCTCAAGTTCATTTTGGTTTTAGACTGACAGATTGCTTGCCATGAGTGTTGCCATGTCTCCAGGTATCGCAGGTGTTCATTTGCCTCTCAATAGCACAGGTACAATGGTTTCTAGGAGAGCAGAGTTGAAGACACAGTTCATAGCACACTTGGGGATGAAGTCAATCAAGTGTCTATGAACTTGCCTACCCACGAAGACATCAAGTTATTCATAGACAAGGACGTCACGATATTACGGCAGAAACATCACAACAAGAAGCACCATCAACAACAGATGAAGGGAGCATATCAGATGCAACGAACGCAAGAAGAAGGTTGTTGACAACACAAAGGCAGAACAAAGTTGCAAGCTCAAGCAGATCCACTTGTGATGAAAGCAACTTTGGAGACTCAGGCTATGAGGTGACGGTGCAACATGAAGATTGCGCGAAGGTAGAGAACGGAACAAAGAAGGAGTTGCATGTGTTGAAGCAACAACTCAAGGAAGAACAAAAGTTGCATAGACGAGAGAATGAGTTGTAGCAGGAACAGGTATAGCAGGGCACGCAACATGTTGTCATGGATGAAGTTGCACCCATACAAGTTATAGATCCATCCTAGCAGCTGGCACAGAGCAAACAAGGTGAGCAATGTTGTTGATTGCATGCAAGGGAATACAGCAGCATGCATGTCATTGTGCGCACACATGCGATCCCACCTATTCGGCACACTCACCAAGGCGAAGACAAGAAGCAAGTCCGATTGGAGCTAAACATGTACTTCAACAAGTTGATGCACATGGCCACCGACACATGTTTGGATATCAGTTCATACACTAAGCATGAACATGTTGTCGGTCCAGTCACACCTAGGACGACAATCTGCATGCTATCAGACGAGTTGGACATAGGAGCCATATCAGTGCACCTAGATGCAATGAAGGCAAAAGTTCGCTTCAACAATATGTCACCATTGAGCGCATAGACACCATCACGGTCAACCAAGCTTGGCATCAACTCTCCACCTTCGACCATCACAAGCATGTCAAAGAGTTGGTCTCACCACAATGGTCCAAGTGACAGTGATGTCTTGCATGGCTTGATCAAGCCATTTTTTCTCACACGGGCACATGTGCATTGTAATGTAATGTCTAGTCAAGTGGAAGTTCAAGTGTTGATAGTTGGATGTACAGTCTTAGAGCAGATGAAGAGTCACGAGGGTAGATGAACTGCCACAAAGGGGAATGTCAAGGGAAACCCCACCCTTTGCTATAAATAGTCCCTCATAACTCTTTGTAAAGGCTTTTGGTCAGCCAAGCTTTGATAGGAGTATCTAAGAGAAAGCTTGGACAATATTGTAATGAGCCTTGGCTTCTCCACTACGCAGAGCTAGTATATCTCTTTGGAGGAGCAGGCAGTTGTGGTTGTGACATTCCGCTATTAGGGCTAGCAGGTGTACATGGATGTATTGTATGATTGGAACTTACACTTCTTAATATAACAGAGCCAACACGTTTTCATGCACACATTGTTCTTCTAGTTAGACTATTCTGGTTGCTTTACCAATGTATTTTATTTAACTTACACATTTGTGTATGAACTATTTTGTATGCAATTATATGAATCTTGTTGTGGACGTGTTATTAGTTTAACCATCACTTTGGATTGCTCACTATCTTGCTTTCCATCTTGTGATTCATCTTTGCTCGTGTGTTCCCTTCCAAGCCAAGTAATATTACAGGTTTCTAAGAGGCGCACTCACCCCCCTTTCCGTGTGTTTGAACCGTTCATGCACAATCCTTGACTCACTGCAGTTGTCACACCCTTGCTACCCACAGGGACATCTTACTTACCTATGTGTGAAATCGCAGTCAAGGCATTATCGTACAACCCACTACTGGGACTCCTACACCAAACTGTCTGAGGTCTAATTGGGACTTCTTACCAGGGAGATCCCCTGACATGTTGGCGGGTCAAACACCATCAATAGGAAGTTAGGGTTTTTGTAGGGTCCATATTTCAGTCTCAAAAGGGTGACCTAGGGAAAATTTTCATAACTTTCATTTCAAGAGTCAGATTTGAATTATGTAAAAAGTAGTTGAAAGTGCTCAAAATGTACTTTTTCGTGTAGCAATTTCAAGGTTGAAGGTTGAAACAATGACGTGGCATCTCGTGCAACATTTCTCAACTGAACCAGTTCATAATCAGAGCATTGTGGGATATTTGACATAACTCTTTCTTGAAGAATCCAATCTTAGTTTGACTTGTGGGGTTGGAAGGAAGACTCAGAGGGATACGACAGGAAGAAATTTCATGACTTGGAGATCCAAAATTACGGAGTTATAACTATTTCAAGATCAAGCTCCTAAAAGCAAGAAAAATATGTATATTTTTTTTAAATTGCATAACTTTTATTTGAAAAATCAGTTTGAAGTGATTCCAAGGGCATATTGAAGCTGTTATACTCCTATAGTTATAGGTGTCATATTTCATGATTGACTAGTTGAGCTCTGTAATATGTTCATCCTTTCCTTGCTGTAAAGGTTTTCATATTATCAAAAAATCAAAAAAATTAAAAAATGTAAAGAGGGTATACCCTAAAAGAAAAATCAAAGGGTGAAAAAATAAATGGTCAAAAGAAAAAATGAAAAGAAACGAACCCCAAATAAAAAAAGACCAAGAAAGTGTGCAAGTCCCAATGCCACTACTATTTCATTTCCTGTAAATAAACCATCATGTACAGCTTATCACTTTATGCCACAATTGATGAATGGCCAAACAGCTTAACCTTGGCCAGTTCATGTCTGAATCTCATGTTTTAGAAATAGAGAATAAAATCTGTCCAAACTGTTTAAACTTGGCAGATAAGTAGATAGGTAGAGAAGCAAAGGAGCTCAACTGTTTAATTTGAGCCCTTGGAAGAAATAAGTGCAGACTTAGGTAGGCATACAACAAAAAGAAAAGAAGATTGAAAAGGTTTTGCTAGTCCAAGTGCACTCAAAGCAAGAAAGAAGAAAAAAAGTTAGGAAAAATAGGCAGGGTAGGCAGTTTTGGTGTTGCAGAATGAGACTTATGATTGATTTTGTCTCTCAAAATGTTAATCTTACCTCTATCACAGGTACCATGGCAGTTTTATATTTTGATGCAGCTCAAGCAAGGCATGACTAACTACCCTTCATGTCCTTTCCCCAAATCATTTACTAATTTCCCCCAGAGGTACTAATATCTGCTTAATATCACTAAATCCACTCATTTCATTACATAAACATTGCCTAAGTACAACCGTGTTTTGCTCAGGACTATGGCCATCTTTCTTGTATAAACCTTGTTCCCATTTTTTTAGCGTAAGTCTAAAAATACACCTGTTTTCATACTTAGCGCACATTCATTTTTCATAAAGTCATATTAACTTTAATTCTTATTATATAAATCCCATGTAAATCATTCCCCTTCCCGTATTATATTTATATTGTAAAAACCCCTATATTCTAATATCCCGCCCCTCATTAAACTATAACCATAGCACTGTATAAATGAGGGATTAATAGTTCATCAGGAGCTGATTAATAACCTTTCTCCCCGCGCCATTCAAAGGATTAATTAACATTTGGTTAATTAATAACTTAACCAAGCCCCCGAAATAATAACATTGTGCCTGAAACAATTATAAAACGTGATTCATTCATCTGGCCCGCCGTGATTAATCGTCTGCCATCTCCGCAGAGCGCTGACCGTGCGATCAACGGCTCCACATCCAATGGTCTATAATCATATCGCGACCCCCTCCATTGCCGAACATTAACCCGTGGGGAACCGACGGTTTTGCCACCGTACGCCCGCCACGTGTCGATCGCTCAGCTTGTTCGCTACCCCTCCACCCGAAATCGCCCTAGCCCGAAAGCGGTGCGGGAAAAACAGCTTACCGCCCTCCCGCTGACCCTTCGTTGATGTCATCTTACCACATCGCCCCTCACTGACATCACCTGCCATGTCACCGTCTGTACTGCCACATCACCGCCACGTCATCCATCCCTTACCCCCCACTGACGTCATCCGTCCTTGAAATCAAATTTTCCTGCCAAAAATTCTTTTTTTCAAAAAAGGGTGAAAATATCATTTTTGTTATGTTTTCCTGCATTTTTGCGCTCCGGGTATAAAAGCGACCGACTTCTCAGTTTGGGTTTTTGACCACCTCCGACCAGGAAAAAGCTCCATCAATGAGCTCGCGGCCTCCCCCAATCGGCCATTTTGCAGTTTTCATCCTCTTAGAACAGTTTAAATCAAACCAAGGGACTTTTGAGCTCACAGAAGAAAAAAATATAGATTTACAAGATATTTGTTACTCCGGCCAGCTGAAACCTGCAGAAACATGATTTACCAAAGAAAAGTGGTGAGAAGACACCTTAGTAGACAGTGGTGGGCAGAAATCAAATCAGAATTGAAGAATATCATATTAAAGTCAAAGAGTATCAGAGGAGCGTTAAAGTGTATCAGTGCAAAATTAAAGGCAAGTCAAATCAGAATTAAAGAGTATCAGGAGCCGACAAAGAAAAGTAGATTAGAAGTTAAGAGCAGTTAATGCAAACAGTCGGCACAGAGCTACAAAGGACACATACAAGCTCACCCCTAAGGAGCCAGCCTCCAGCACAACATCAGATATCTTTTCTGATCCGTTTCTATCTTCTCTTGTAAAGTATTTAAGGTTAAACTTAGATATTATCTCATAGCTCTGACGAGATATTCTGTTGTACATATTTTTGTTGTATAAATACCCCCTTCATCAGAGTTTTGAAGAGGTTGGGTCTATGTAGATTTCTTAGACTTTGCTGTAACTCTGAACTTTGGAATAAAAAGTTGTTGGGATCAAACTAGTGACTGGCCTACTAGATGAAGAATCGATGCAGAAGACCTGTCACATAATTCTTGAATCAACCCATGGATCAATGAGTACTTTCTACCTTGTGTTTTACAGTTTCTTGTCTGTTATATCATCTATGTTTCATGATCTGAATGGTAAAGAAAATAATTAACTCAGAATTTGCTTAACTGCACTTTGTTTTCAGTCTTTATTATTCTCTGTGTTTTCTTCAGAATTAGTATAAACAGTGAATTCTTAATCGCTCCTGTTTCCTGATTCTCTCATGTTGAATATTTGCTAAGGAATTCTTAATTGCTCCTTAACAGTAATCATTCACTTTCCCTCTTTCAATATGTTGAAGGATTCTTAATTTCCCTTCATCCATTTGAGTCCATTCCATCTGATTCCAGCCTTTAATTATTCCTTGTTTGACTACCTTGCTCTATGATGCCATCCTCTGTTAGAAACCAAATCCAGGAAACCATCCTTCTTTGACTCCATCATGCCCAATGGACTAAACTCTTTAGTTTTACATCTCTATTCTATTGAATCTAATCACCCAAACTCAAAAAAATCCCTTGTACTTCATAACTAGCCTAATATCATTCAAAACAAAGATAAATCATAAAAAGAAAGCCCTCTCTGGATGCAGATTGGCTAGAATCTGTATCTAAAATATTGGTCTGTGGTTACCTCGGCCGTATTCCCTTTCTTACAACTTTTGGGAACAACTTGAGTGATAACATCATTGGCGACTCCACTAGGGACCAGAATAATTGTTTGTTACTATTGTTTATTTCATAAGCTACAGATGGAGCCTGAAGTTAGCCAGGTAGCCTTTGAAACTGCTTTTGCTTTGCAATTGCGGAAGTAAATAAATGCTACTTCAGTCTATCTCTGGTCTAGTTTATGTTTTGAACAGTTGGTTGCAAATACTTGATCAGTTCCTCTTGTCAAATAAAGTCTTTAAGAAATTTTAACTCTCATATCTAAAGCCTCTTAAAGAAACCATACAAGTTGTTTTGAAAAAATCATAAAAAATCGAAATAATCATAAAAATCTCAAAAAAATTGTTTCCTAAAGAAATTGAACCTTTTCTTCAGAATTATTTTACAGGTTTAGATCTAATCTGTGATTGTGGACAAGGATCAGACACATAAAGGTTAAAATCATCCACCTGGCGACTCCATATCAATTTCACAATGAAGACTCCACTGGAGAAATGAACCTGAAAGAACTATACGAAAAGATCAGGCTTTTGATTTGGATTGTTATCCAAGACATTATGGTCTTTCTCATTGATAAGATTTTTCAATGTATATTGTATTTTAGAGATGACTTTAGATTAAATTTTTATTATTTTCCTTCCAAAAATGTAGATGAAAAGTCTCCTTACACATTTGAACAGCAGTCTTCTGATTCTTATGAAGATCGTTTTTTAATTAAGGAGATCCAAAAATCAAGACCAATCATCCAATCCCTGAACATATTCCAGTACCTCATAAAATTCCTGATAGATATAAACCACTCATTTTGCCTCCTACACTCCATGCTTTCCCTAACGATTATCCCAAGTATCTCCCAAGATTTGATGGAGAGAATGGTGTCACTGCCCAAAAACATATCCAAGTTTTTGAAGATTATCTTAACTTATTTGAAGTGGATGAAGATGATGTTAATATTAGGCTATTCGCTCTTTCTTTGCAAGGAAAAGTCAGGAGTTGGTTCAAAACTCTACCTGAGGCAACCATCTCAAGTCTTGAGCAATTTCTAAAACTCTTCCTTGATAGATGGATAGTCAAATTCAATCTCCTCATGATCCTAGAAGAATATAATCGGTTAAAAAGACATCCAGATGAAACAGTACAACAATTTTCAGACAGATTCAATCAAATCTATCATTTGATACCATTAAATGTAAGACTTCCCCCTGGTTCAGCTCTACTGCATTACCCAAGAGCATTTGATTCAGAGACAGAATTTCATCTTAGAGAAAGAAACCCCTCCACTATGGTACAGATGCAGAACATGGCAGTGGATGTAGAGGTTAATCTAAAAATTAGAAAAGAGAAGCTGAAAACAGAGAAAGAGGAAAAACTTGACATTTTGATAAAAAAAAAAAAAAAAAGCAGAGGAAATGATGTAGAAGATCACAATGAAAGTTGAATGTTTGATTCAGAATCATCATGACACATTTGTTTCACAAGAAGAAAGGGTTGATATTCATGAACAAATTCCTACCAACTCGATCTACCGTAGATCAGAAGACAGATTCATAGAGCAATATGTGGAGGAGCAATCTTCTGATATGATGTGTGTATTTGATAACATGGGTTCTTTCAATGATTCACCCAAATATGATCAATATGATGATGATTATGTTCCTCAAAACCAAATTAACCTTGTAGAGGAATCAGAAGTTAATTTGGGGAATAAGGAAATTCAGGTTCAACAGATTGAAAGAAGTAATCAGCTTGTTCATTGCAGCAATGAGAACGAGGAGGAAAGTGTAGAAAAGTTTGAAATCAGTGAAGGAACTTTACCATTTTGTTTTGATTCATTTCAATTTATCAGAGATAACTATCATGCAATTAGAAATCAAATGTCAACAAGTCTTGATATTAACCATATAGAGGGCAATCAAATCTTTGTTCAAAACTTATCATATCTAGATTTGCAGTCCCAAAATGCCATTGAATTTCATATTGCAAAAGAAAACCTGGAACTAGAATCATATGATCAAAAAATCCAAGTTGATTATTTGCCCCTTTGTTTTGAATCATCTGAATTATTTAAAGAAAAAGAAGAGCAGCTTGTAGAAATCCATGTAGTTCCATTTGAACCTATATGTAATGAGATGCAAGAATCCTTCCAAGTTCTTTATGATCCATCAGCTGACAGGTTGAATGATGAAAGAAATCAGAATTTTCCCCATTAACAGACTATAAGGTTCAAAATAAACATGATAATGGTTTTACAAGACAGACATTACAATCAGTAAAAATATCACCATAAAGGGCAGTTGAAAGCATACATGGTGATAAAGACAAAAGTGATTTCTCAATTCCAATGCATGAAAGCTATCCAGGACATTTGTACAGTTGTTGTTTGAATAAGCTCAAGAATAGTGTATATCTTTTGCAGGATCCTTTTGTACAGTTTCTAGATTCAACAAAGGAGATCAGGAATTTCCTTATCTTCTCAAAGTTTAACAAAGCCAAATTTGATTGCAAGATCTCAATTTTAAACACCATCAACACAAGCAACAAAGGTCACTAATGTATATAATTCTCAAGTGGTGGCATTGGTTGTTTCATTTTACCTAACCAGCAGTCAAAAAGTTGTTTAGAGTAAGTAGCACTTTTTGTTTCAGGTTAGATCTCAAGTTGTGCAGGAAAAAGTTGAGAAGATTTTGATGAAAATACCAAGGTTGCAAGTTCCTACCCAAGTGACAAGGTGCTCAAGTAGGATTCAAGGAGGAAGAAAAAATGAAAAAAAGTGTTTAAATGTGGATTGGATAGTAACTTGTTGCAGTTGAAGCCTGAAGAGAAGGCCCTAAGATCCACAAGTGTGCTGTCATATATACAATAAAGCAACCAGCAAAAGGAAAATTTCAGAGCACAATAAAAGGTATTCATAAGGCCATCTGACCTGTTGTTCTTGACTTTCCACGAGGGAAAGCCATCCCCAAGTGGAGCCAGTGTTATACTCCTATAGTTATAGGTGTCATATTTCATGATTCACTGGTTGAGCTCTATAATATGTTCATCCTTTCCTTGTTGTAAAGGTTTCCATATTATCAAAAAATCAAAAAAATTAAAAAATGTAAAGAGGGTATACCCTAAAAGAAAAATCAAAGGGTGAAAAAATAAATGGTCAAAAGAAAAAATGAAAAGAAATTAACCCCAAATAAAAAAGACCAGGAAAGTGTGCAAGTCCAAATGCCACTACTATTTCATTTTCTGTAAATAAAGCATCATGTACATCTTGTCACTTTATGCCACAATTGATGAATGGCCAAACAGCTTAACCTTGGCCAATTCATGTTTGAATCTCATGTTTTAGAAATAGAGAATAAAATATGTCCAAACTGTTTAAACTTAGCAGATAAGTAGATAGGTAGAGAAGCAAAGGAGCTCAACTGTTTAATCTGAGCCCTTGGAAGAAATAAGTGCAGACTTAGGTAGGCATACAATAAAAAGAAAAGAAGATTGATAAGTTTTGCTAGTCCAAGTGCACTCAAAGCAACAAAGAAGAAAAAATGTTAGGAAAAATAGGCAGGGTAGGCAGTTTTGGTGTTGCAGAATGAGCTTGTGATTGATTTTGTCTCTCAAAATGTTAATCTTACCTCTATCACAGATACCATGGCAGTTTTATATTTTGATGTAGCTCAAGCGAGGCATGACTAACTCCCCTTCATGTCATTTCCCCAAATCATTTACTAATTTCCCCTAGAGGTATTAAGATCTGCTTAATATCACTAAAGCCACTCATTTCATTACATAAACATTGCATAAGTACAACCCTGTTTTGCTTAGGACTATGGCCATCTTTCTTGTATAAACCCTGTTCCCATTTTTTTAGCGTAAGTCTAAAAATACACCTGTTTTCATACTTAGCGCGCATTCATTTTTCATAAAGTCATATTAACTTTAATTCTTATTATATAAATCGCATGTAAATCATTCCCCTTCCCGTATTACATTTATATTGTAAAAACCCCTATATTCTAATATCTCGCCCCTGGTTAAACTATAACCATAGCATTGTATAAATGAGGGATTAATAGTTCATCAGGAGTTGATTAATAACCTTTCTCCCCGTACCATTCAAAGGATTAATTAAAATTTGGTTAATTAATAACTTAACCAAGCCCCCGAAACAATAACATTGCGCCTGAAACAATTATAAAACGTGATTAATTCATCGGGCCCGCCGTGATTAACCGTCTGCCATCTTCACAGAGCGTCGACCGTCCAACCAACGGCTCCACATCCAACAGTCTATAATCATATCGTTACCCCCTCCATCACCGAACATTAAC
Organism: Pinus tabuliformis; assembly: GCA_031772625.1. NCBI lineage: Eukaryota > Viridiplantae > Streptophyta > Pinopsida > Pinales > Pinaceae > Pinus > Pinus tabuliformis. The sequence continues at coordinate 1,042,375,533 of CM062819.1, forward strand.
CCGTGGGGAACCGACGGTTTTGTCGTTGTACGCCTACCATGTGTCGATCGCTCAGCTTGTTCACTGCCCCTCCGCCCGAAACCGCCCTAGCCCGAAAGCGGTGTGGGCAAAACAACTTACCGCCCTCCCGCTGACCCTTCGCTGACATCATCTTGCCACATCGCCCCTCATTGATGTCACCCACCATGTCACCATCCGTACTGCCACGTCATCCGTCCCGTAACCCCAACCCCCCGGTTGACATCATGTTGATGTCATCCGTCCTTGAAATCAAATTTTCCCGCCAAAAATTCTTTTTGTCAAAAAAGGGTGAAAATATCATTTTTGTTATGTTTTCCTGCATTTTTGCGCTCTGGGCGTAAAAGCAACTGACTTCTCAGTTCGGGTTTTCAACCCCCTCCAACCAGGAAAAAGCTCCATCAATGAGCTCGCGACCTCCCCCCAACCGGCCATTTTGCAATTTTTCTTCCTCTTAGAAAATTTTAAATCAAACCAAGGGACTCCTGAGCTCACAGAAGAAAAAAACATAGATTTACAAGATATTTGTTACTCCGACCAGCTGAAACCTGCAGAAACATAATTTACCATAGAAAAGTGGTGAGAAGACACCTTAGAAGACAGTGGTGGGCAGAAATCAAATCAAAATTGAAAAATATCATATTAAAATCAAAGAGTATCAGAGGAGCGTTAAAGTGTATCAGTGCAGAATTAAAGGCAAGTCAAATCAGAATTAAAGAGTATCAGGAGCAGACAAAAAAAAGCAGGTCAGAAGTTAAGAGCAGTTAATGCAAACATTCGACACAGACCTACAAAGGACACCTGCAAGTCGAACCCTAAGGAGCCAGCCTCCAGCACAACATCAGATATCTTTTCCGAGCCGTTTCTATCTTCTCTTGTAAAGTATTTTAGGTTAAACTTAGATATTATCTCATACCTCTGATGAGATATTCTGTTGTACATATTTTTGTTGTATAAATACCCCCTTCATCAGAGTTTTGAAGCGGTTGGGTCTGTGTAGATTTCTTAGACTTTGTTGTAACTCTGGACTTTGGAATAAAAAGCTGTTGGGATCAAACTGGTGTCTGGCCTACTAGATGAAGAATCGATGCAGAAGACCTGAATTCTTGAATCAACCCATGGATCAATGAGTACTTTTTACCTTGTGTTTTACGGTTTCTTGTCTGTTATATCATCTATGTTTCATGATCTGAATGGTAAAGAAAATGATTAATTCAGAATTTGCTTAACTACACTCTGTTTTCAATCTTTATTATTCTCTGTGTTTTCTTCAGAATTAGTATAAACAATGAATTCTTAATTGCTCTTGTTTCCTGATTCTCTCATGTTGAATATTTGCTAAGGAATTCTTAATTGCTCCTTAACAGTAATCATTCACTTTCCCTCTTTCAATATGTTGAAGGATTCTTAACTGCCCTTCATCCATTTGAGTCCATTCCATCTGATTCCAGCCTTTAATTATTCCATGTTTGACTACCTTGCTCTATGATGCCATCCTCTGTTAGAAACCAAATCCAGGAAACCATCCTTCTTTGACTCCATGATGCCCAATGGACTGAACTCTTCAGTTTTACATCTTTGTTCTATTGAATCTCATCACCCAAACTCAAAACAAAACCCTTGTACTTCATAACTAGCCTAATATCTTTCAAAACAAAGCTAAATCATAAAGAGAGAGCCCTCCCTGGATGTAGATTTGCTAGAATTTGTATCTAAAAGATTGGTCTGTGGTTACCTCGGTCGTATTCCCTTTCTTACAACTTTTGGGAACAACTTGAGTGATAACAGAAGCGTAGATATTAGTTTTGGGTTCTAAAATGCTTCCCAAGCAAAATGATTCTCCACCCATTAAGCGCTCAGAAATCTCTACTATGACGCATGAAGAGGAAGAATTGCAACATGATATATCAAAATTACGGGACCAAGTGCAACAAATTTTGCTCTCACAAAGAGCAACCAAAGATGAACTAAAAGGGGACAAGGATGGTTTAAAAGCAGAGATAAAAGGTGACATGGATGGTTTAAAAGAGAGATGAATGGTTTAAAAGCATACATGGAAGATTTGAAAGAAGGTTTGACAAAGTTTCTACAAGAAATATGGTGGCCTGGGTGTAGGCGATATGGACAAACAGCTGAAACCTGAAATAATTTCTTCTCTCTGGTTGAATTTCTCCTTCTGTTTCAACAGGTGTATCAGTCATCTATTATTAGCCTGACTGCTTCATGATTTTTTCCCTCTAATCACTCCAACCCTTGTTATCAGCACAAATCATATCATAGGTCTGTTTCCCTCCTTTCGGACTATAATTCCATAGGAATTATAATAATATACTAGCATTGCTTTAAAATGAGGAAACTACGTTTTAAACACAAAACACACAGTTGGCGAGCTTCTATTCCAAAGGAACGTAACAACACTATCGCGCTTTAACACCACTATAGTGTTAATTCTCAGGAATTAAACTATCGATGCAAGATTCCCAAAGAAATGCGTTACACCCAAATAACACTGTCGGCGGTTACTATCAACCTTCCAACGTTCCTTACTCCAATGCGATAACACATAGTGTTAACGAAGATCGCAGTTGCGACTCCAATGCTCCCAATACTAGGATCCTCCCACTCCGATCTAGCGATGCGATCAGCTTCGCGGACCTAACACCTTATACACCCTGCTCTATAGCGTTTCGATTCTGAGTTATCAGAGTTTTGGACTTAGGCGGCTCCAAAGCTCCCTTACACTCCACTTGTGGTTCTGCAATGTGATAATGGTTCGGACTCGATACGATTATGAACCAGATTCAATAAAATATCAGGTCTGACACTTCATTCAACTAAGTAATTTCACAAATTTCCTGTGTGAAATAGAATTTCCGCTTGTGGAACTCAACAACGCTTACAAGGAAAACAGGTGTGCTGATATAAGGAAAAACACATTAGCAAGATTAAATCAAGTATTAATAGGGAAACAATGTTGAATCACCATTAACAAGGTTCAGAAGAAGATAATCGCCACCAAACACACATGCAAATACCAGTTAACAGAGAACTGTCAATTCAAATGCACAGAGGGAGTTCTTCGAAAGTCACAATGCATCCGGGATCGACTTCTTCAGAGCGTCTCGTTATTTCCTTTTAAAACATGCAAAATTACTCTTACAAAAGCATGCCAATTAGAGTAAAGCGATTAAAGCAATTATCCATAAGGCTTATTATCGCTTATCCTTAAGCGATTATTACAACATAATTTTATTGTTAATTCTATCCTTATCTTAAACTAGAAAAATATGGAAATTGGTAGCTAAAGGACCCCACTCCTTTGCCTATAGATTTTTTTGGATTTTTGGAATAATTTTGAAGATTTTTCCTCCAAGTCACATGCTCCTGCATCAGACTCCTGAGGACAAAAATTTTCATGGGCTCCTGTCCATGAGCTCATCTACAGAACTACCTAGTTTTTGTAGCATGTTTTTTGTAACCCAAGTAGCTTCATAGGTTGGCAGATCCTTCCATTTTACCAAATGTTGGAAGTACTCTTGTCCCCTTGTTTTCTTAAACACCTTCTTGTCCAGAGTTCTTTCTGGCTGCAATTCCTTTCCTGTGGGTAACTGTTTTACCTATTCAATCTCTTGTGTCTCTTGATCTTGTGTTGTATCATCTGCAGTTTCACCTTCATACTTGTATAGGTCTGTGTTGTGGCCACTAACAACCCCCCTCCTTATTTAGTATTAGCAATAACACTATGTAAGTGGGGACCCTTAGTCAAAAAATTCAAAAAATCAATTAGTTCTCATATATGTCACTCCTTAAGAAATATCGCATCGCGCAAAGAATGATAGGGCATTTTCTTATGAGTCAAAATGATAAAATGTGAGATTGCGACGCGAAATCCATCGCATCGCATGCATTAACAAACAATCACGTTGGAAAACCTTAAAAATCGCCGATATGCGATATCGCATCTCGCAAAATTGCATGGAAGACACGTAACGATTAAACGATTGAGCGATCTTGCGATACTGAGATCTGCGATCCTTGCTATAGCGCGATAAAAAATCCTTGCGATAGCGCGATCAAACAACCTTGCGATAGCACAGAATGAAAAAATTGCAGTAATGCGATACAGCGAAATGCGATACTACGATGCAGATCGCAGAAACATTCCATCGCAGATTTTCCTGGCTCAATATTCAAGAAAATTTTTTCCATAAACCAAGAACTGGTTATGCGCCTTAATGATAATTAATGAGTTATATGCCAGTTGTTAGTAAAATATGGTTCTGTGTTTTTCAAAGAGCCAGTTCACATAAGATGGCATGTTTTTGCATATCCGTAGCATTTAAAGCTTTCCTGTCATTATTTATTATCATTACTCTCTCCTCACTTGTGAACTGCAGGAATGAAAAACAAAAGTTACACAAAGCAATGTGCAGGAAGTTATGAGGAAAAAGGGTAGAGCTCCAATGTTCAAAAACAGAGAAAAGGCGCCCTTACAAACAAGTACCGCATGCAACAGAGCCGAAGATTCCCAAAATGTTGTTGAGCCATCCATTACAGGTCTTTCATATACAGCCATGGTTAAATGGGTACTAAGCGATGTTGATATCAATAGGTAGTTTAATGCTTAGGGTCAAGAGCTCACGAGGTCATTATTTTTACCAATTTTGAAGCTTTATACCTGATAAAGATGAAGAGGCGCAAAAGGCGAAAAACGCAGCAGAGAAGCTCGGATCAAAGAACAGAGGCAGTTTCCGATGTGTGATTAGCACCTAAAATTGCTCGAGAATGAAATCCTCTAACTGCTCAGTCATCAGTAAGCCCGAAAAATGCAAGAAAGCAATGGTAAAAAACAAACTGGAAAGAGAAAGCTAAAGAAAAGGCAAAAGCAATCCAAAGGGTTAACCAAGTTGAACTGAGATTATCACTGGGCATACGCGGTAAAGCCACATAGTCAAAGGATGACTCTCGAGTATATCATCGATTTTGCTGAGAAGATGGTGCCAGCTCTTACCAATTCTATTTTCTTAGCTCAACCAAAAGTGGAAAACAGTCAGCCGACTCTACTAAGGCAAATACTGAATGCTTGCAACGTTAAGGAGCAAATGCAGAAATAATTAGATATTAGATTTAATTTTTAGAAATAGTTTTGTTTTATTTTTGCTTAGAAAAAGGGCGGTCATTTAAACCGTATCCTAAATCTATGTAATTAATTTATTTAGTTAGTAGTATTTAAACCCTTCTCATGCATTTAGAGAAGGGTCCAGAAATTTATCAAAAACTTGTCCTCGGAACATGCACTTTTGCACCCTCAGAGGAGGTTTTGGTGAATGAATGGAATAGGATTTGTTGATATTTGCATTTGATATCTACTACTGATGTTGCACTTCTGTACTCTTAGTGGATGTTAGAGCAAAGAGAGATAAATCATTGTCGCTTGAAGCTCATGAGTAGGACTAGTCATAAATGGTATTTTTATCTCTTGACCATTTCTACTTATTTGTTAAAGTGATATACAGTTTTTAGTTGTTTATGTATTATTGCATGAATGTCTGAGTTATCATTTGGCACTTTCGTACGGTGATAGCTATTTATTTATGCTTAATGTATGAATAGCTCATTATGCGATATGTTTTTCACAATTGTTTCGTCTAACTTTTTATGCGAAGTGGTTCATCCTTATTGATTTCTTTTCTCATGATAGCTAACTGATATTTATTACCAATTGTTATTTGAAATCTTTCTAGATCGCATAATAGAAGAATTACATCCCGGGTTAGTATATACTTAGATGTTGTTGCTTATTAGATTACAATAGCATAGCATTAGATTAAATTTAGAATTAGAATATCTTAATTAGTAACTGTTAGATCAGGAACATCAAATTCTACACACACACACACTCATAGATTGGGAAACTGGTCCCATATCCCCAGTCGGACCCGCTATACCAAACGGATAAGCAGCTGCCAACCAAGGTCCAGACCGGGCGAGTATCCCCCTTGTTGTAGACCCGATTTCTGGGGCTTCAACATATTTGGCGCTAGAAGGAGGGCCTGAACTATGAATGGCAAGTAAATCTAAATCTGAATACCATTCTGAGAGTAAATCGCCCTCACCATCTCCCCGACTTCTCCATTGTATAAATTTTGAATAATATGACACATATTCACAGAGATTATCCTGATTATACACTTATAAGTGGAACATGCATAATACATAACCTCCTCTAAGTTGATCATCAATTTACAGAAGCATAAACATTCACAAGCGTACATAGAAGCATCAATCACACATATCAACACAGTATTTTCCCGGGGAAAGAATCTCGCTAAAATCCCCAACTATCTATATATTATATTGATTGAGAATATGTAACTATACATAGTACAATACTCATCCCAATTACTCAGTACTATCTCTTCATGCTACACACAATACAGCTCAGATCTGATCTCCAAATCTCCTCCACTGCTTGCCTGCCTCCACAGCTCAATACCTACTCAAGAATGAATGAGAATGGTTTACCAAACTCGTATTTAACCTCCAAATAATCACTCACATTGGGAAAGACGTGAGTAGAGGCTATAATACTTGGTATTGGCCAATTCATTGGCATACTCAATCCCTTTGATTGTGCAAATCATCATGCACAACTATAGTCACAACAGATAGCAATCTGATCCTCTAACACCTGTCCATGCTGAACTGAACATGCACTGACATGCAACTAAGTTAACTGATGTATTCTATAGTTGCATTATGAGTTAATAATTAGTTTAACAACTCATCATTAGTCTATTTGTAGTTAGACTAATTACAACTAGTTTAACCAAGTCAAACTGAACACAACTTCATTAACTCTACAATCAACTCCACCAAACTCAACTGATTGAGTTCTAACTGAAGCCATGCATGCAACAACTCAACTGACCCACAAAGAAAGCGTACTTCCTTCTGACAGCTGCATGTGCCACATCTGTAGCTCAAACTGAAGTGCTCCAAGAGAATAAGATCAAGTTTATAGTCCAAATTTTATTATGAGACAATAATATTTGACTTTTCTATTTTTTACAGCCAGTCTAAAAATAGACTTTGATCACTCCTGCTGTGATCACTCCTGTTGTGGTCACTCCTGCTGTAATCATCCCTACTGTGGTCACTCCTACTATGATCATCCCTGCTGGGATCCAAAAATAGAACTTGCGCCATAATTTGCCTACAGGCCCACTTAGTGAAGGCGACTCTTTTCACTAAGCTCCATCATCTTGTTGCATTCTCAGCAAGCATTTCTTGTTGCACATTTTTCAACACTCCCTCTCAACAAGAAAGGCTTCCTCTCAAACCCAATCCTGTAACTCTGGAATGTTCTCCATCCAACACATATGGCTGGTCCACTTGCTCTGTCATCAAAGTCTCTGACTGCTATTGCCTCTGTCGACTGAAGACTCTGCATCTTTGCGCTCTTCAGTATCTGACTGCTCTAGTCTCTGTCACTTTGATCTCTGATTGCATCCGTGCTAATGTTGGTTCTATCTCCCAGCATTGCATCCGCACTGCACCTCCCAACTGACCTCCCTGTTGGGCTAGAAACACCCTCTGATGTTGAAGCTCTACCTGCTGCTGACAAGTGCTCCCTCTCTGACATCTGCACTACTGCAACATCCCCATGCATCTTGCACCATTGCACACCTCTCTATGCCACCTAGCACTGTGCAAAACACTTGTGCCTCTCGCATTGTTTTATCCTGCTAGCTATGCGCTGTCCTGGGATTCCCTGCACTATCGCTCTCTCTGCCGCTCCATCTGCATCTGTCTCTACCCAATCAGTCAGTTCCTGCTACTCCACATCAGGGCTCCCGTAGCAAGGTCTCATCCAAGAGGTTGGGTACCTCAAGGATCCTGCCCCTCCTCCTTGGGACGATCACTCTATATCGCCCCACCTTCTACCTGGAGGTATGGCTGCATGTGATCCCTCAGCCCACCTGGTTCGAAGTTTCCCCATATTGGAGGTCTCTGCATGAGTAGATGTCTCTACTCAATCTCCTCTCAGCTTCCCTTGTTGTGGCTCCTCCACAACCTTTGTTGCGCCGATTGCGCAGCGGGGGGGTCACAGGGGGGGCGGCAGCCCCCTCTGTCCAGGGGGTTTGAGGGGGGCGGTAGCCCCCCTCTACGAGGTCCGGGGCAGCGCCCCGGGAAAATTTTTTTTGGACACTATATTAGGTTGGGCGAACCTACCTATGGTTTTGTGCATGATTTTCGCACATGGTATTGGATGCGATGGTTTTTCGATCCATGGTATTGGATGCTTCGGCATGTATAAATATGTATTGTAACATTGAAAGGAACATAATGAAAAATCAAGCTGGTAGTCCCGGTTTTGGGATCCAGGGAAAAATCTCTGTGCATATGTGTTTTATGGGTTATGCTCTTGCATTGTTTATTTTCTTTGTTTAAGAATTCGTATGCAGGTAATTTCTGTACAGGGTTAAAACCTACATTTGGTATCGGAGCTGTTTTGGCTTCAAGGGGACGCCTTTGTTGCTGAGGGGTTTCGCTCGGGCCTGTGGTAGACCCTGTTCAGTGGGAGATCTACGAGATCGATTCTGGTGGTGAAAGAAGATGGCGAGCAGTGGAAAGATCGAGATTGAGAAGTTCAATGGTCAGAGTTTTGAGTTGTGGAAACTCAAGATGGAGGATCTGTTGGTCGATAAAGATCAGTGGATCGCGGTAGATCCAGGTACTAAACCATCGGGAGTGACTGATGAAGAATGGAAGAAATTGGATCGGAAGGCAAAGAGCACAATACGATTGTGTGTCTCAGATTCAGTATTGCTGAATGTATCAGGGGAAGCTACGGCAAAGGCTTTGTGGGTCAAGTTAGGGACTTTGTACCAATCTAAGTCTCTGGTGAATAAACTGTTCCTGCGGAAAAAGCTGTATAACCTGAGGATGAAAGATGGAGACTCGATGACAGAGCATCTGAATGCGTTTAATACTGTGGTAAGTCAATTATTATCTGTTGATATTAAAATTTCAGATGAAGATAAGTGCATCAGTCTATTGTGTTCTCTACCAGATTCGTGGGATAGTCTGGTTATTGCAATAGGTAGCAATGCAACTGCTTTGCAGTTTGATGAAATAGTCTCAGCCTTGCTGACGGAGGAGATGAGACGGAAGAATATGGACAACCAGAATGGTGATGCCTTGTCTGTACGAGGACGGTCCCAGAACAGAAACAAAAATAAGTCATCGAGTGGGAGATCTAAATCTAGAGGGAGATCTAAATCTCCAGGAAAACCTACAAAGGTGGTGTGCTGGAAATGCGGAAAGGAAGGGCACTTCAGAAGGGATTGTAAATCTAAAGCTCCTGATAAAGGAAAGAGATCTGATGATGCTCCTTCTGCAGAGGCGAAAACCACCTCAGATGAAGGTGGGGATGTGTACTTGGCTTCTTCAAGTACACATGTAGATCATGAGGCATGGTTGATTGACTCAGGTGCATCCTTTCACTTCACTCCCCATAGAGAGTTGTTCTGCGAGTATGAGAAATACGATGGTGGTGATGTCTTCTTAGGAGATGATAGGAAGGCTAGAATCATTGGTCGGGGAAAAGTAAAGTTGAAGCTGCAAGGTGGAAGGGTTAGAACACTTCTGGGTGTTCTACATATTCCTGCATTGGCCAGAAATCTGATTTCTGTAAGCAAGTTGGATGATGCAGGTGTAAAGACGGTGTTTGAGAAAGATACCTGCAAGATGGTTCGAGGAGCACTGATATTGATGTGGGGAGTTCGGATTGGAACTCTGTACAAGCTGCAAGGTAGCACTGTTGTTGATGGGTGCAATAGTTCTATGGTTCCTGAAAATGGAGTAGAAAATCTAGTGGTCTCTGGAGAGAAGACCATGTTGTGGCATCAAAGGCTTGGACATATTGGAGAGAAGGGCCTTCGAATACTTCATGGTAAAGGTATGGTAGAAGGTATGAATGATAGCTCTCTGGATTTTGATTTCTGTGAAAATTGTGTGTATGGGAAGCAGAATCGAGTGAGTTTCCCCTCTGGTGGTAAGAGGACGAAACAGATATTAGAGCTTGTGCACAGTGATGTGTTTGGACCTGTGAAGGTTCCATCACTGGGTAAGTCTGTGTACTATGTATCATTCATAGATGACTTCTCAAGGAATACATGGATATATTTCCTTAAGAAGAAATCTGAAGTCTTTGACAGGTTTAAAGAATTTAAGGCTCTGGTGGAAAATCATACAGAGAAGAAGATAAAGGTGTTGAGGATAGATAATGGTGGAGAATTTTGCAGCAAGGAATTTGAAGAATTTTGTAAGAAGTGTGGTATAGCACGGCAGAAGACTACTCCATATACACCTCAACAAAATGGAGTCGCAGAAAGAATGAACAAGACGTTGATGGAAATGGCAAGAAGCATGCTCAGTGGTGCCGGGTTAGGACAGGAATTCTGGGCAGAGGCGGTGGATACTGCACGTTACCTGATCAATAGATCACCCTCATCAGCGTTGGAGGATAAGACTCCACAAGAAGTATGGACTGGTAAGAAACCCTCTCTTTCACATCTGAGGGTATTTGGATGTGATGCATATGTACATGTTCCAAAGGAGAAACGAACCAAGTTGGATAGTAAATCTGAAAAGTGCATCTTTATTGGGTATAAGGATGGTTTAAAGGGTTATAAGCTTTGGAACCCAGTCACACGGAAGGTTGTGTACAGCCGAGATGTGGTGTTCAGAGAGGTAAAAGATGTTATTCAACATGAAGTCCAACCAAAGGAACCTGAGAAGATAGAGTTTGAGCCAAAGGAGGAAGAATCGGACTCTGTAGCAGCGGAGGAATCAGAAGATGAAGAGCCACAAACTCCGGCTGTGAGAAGATCAGGTCGAGAAAGAAGGCAGCCAGAAAGGTATAGTCCATCTGGTTTTAGTTCAAATTTTTCTTTGTCTGTTACTGATGATGATCCCAGAACTATGAAGGAAGCAGTGGATTCAGAGGATGGAAAACTCTGGAAAGAGGCCATGGTTGATGAAATGGCATCTTTGCACAAAAATGAGGCTTGGAATCTGGTAGAGTTGCCGGCTGGAAGGAAACCCATTGGCAGCAAATGGGTGTTCAAGAAGAAGACTAATGTAGAAGGAAAGGTGGAGAAATACAAAGCTTGGTTGGTAGCAAAAGGTTATTCCCAGGTGCCGGGAATTGATTTTGGTGATATTTTTTCTCCTGTTGCCAAGGTAGCTTCTATTAGATTACTTTTATCTGTTGCTGCTGCTTTTGATTTTGAGGTAGAACAGATGGATGTGAAGATAGCATTTCTTCACGGGGATTTGGAAGAGGAAATCTACATGAGGCAACCTGAAGGCTTTGCGGTGAAGGGTAAGAAAGAACTGGTATGCAAGTTAAAGAAGTCTATGTATGGGTTAAAACAGTCACCAAGGATGTGGTATCAGAAATTTGATACATTTATACGGAGACTTGGCTTCACCAGAAGCAAAGCAGATCATTGTGTGTATTTTAAATTGATTGGTGACCGTGTTATTTATCTGGTCTTGTATGTGGATGATATGTTGCTGGTTGGAAATGACAAAGAAATTATCCAGGATTTGAAAACCCAATTGTCCTCCAAATTTGACATGAAAGATCTTGGTGCTGCAAACTATATTTTGGGCATGGAAATTAAAAGAGATCAGGCAAAGAGGAAGCTCTGGTTAAACCAGAGGAAGTATGTCAAGACAATACTGCAGAGGTTTAATATGCAGGATAGTAAACCGGTGAAGGTTCCTATTCTTGTAGGTGTGAGGTTATCTGTTGAACAGTGTCCCAAGACACAAGAAGAGGAAGAGGACATGTCTCGTGTTCCATATGCAAGTGCAGTTGGTAGCCTGATGTATGCAATGGTCTGTACTAGACCAGACATTGCACATGCAGTGGGAGTATTAAGCAGGTTTATGTCAAAACCTGGGAAGGAGCACTGGACAGCAGTGAAGCGGGTTTTCAGGTATTTGCGTGGCACTAGTGATTATGGTTTGTGCTACCAAGGAAGACCAGGATTGGACAGAGTGTTGGATATTCATGGTTTTGTTGATGCAGACTGGGCTGGAGATCTGGATCAGAGAAGATCTACAAGTGGGTATGTGTTTAACCTATTTGGAGGTGCAGTCAGTTGGATGAGTAAGAAACAATCTGTAGTGGCACTATCAACTACAGAGGCAGAATACATGGCAGCCACTCATGCAAGCAAGGAAGCAGTTTGGTTGCAGAGATTGTGTTCAAATATGGGGTTAGTACAGGGAGCTATAAGAATAGACTGTGACAGCCAAAGTGCAATTTTCTTGGCAAAGAACCCTGCTTATCATTCAAAGACAAAGCACATTGATGTTCAGTATCACTTTGTGAGGGATATGATAGAAGACAAAAAGGTGTTGCTGGTAAAGGTGGACACTTTGAAGAATACTGCAGATGCATTGACAAAATCTGTGAGCTCTGAGAAGTTCTCTTGGTGTAGAGAAACAATGGGTGTTTCAGGGCTGGAAAAATGACTAAGCTCTCCTGTGGCCCCCTGTGGAAAGAAAACAACAAGTGGGAGATTGTTGGGTTGTGTTATATTCTTTCCACGACTAACCTACGTAGTTAAACGGGGGGTTAGAGGGGGGCGCAAGCCCCCCTTCGTTGCGTCGATTGCGCAGCAGGGGGGTCACAGGGGGGGCGGCAGCCCCCCCTGTCCGGGGGGTTTGAGGGGGGTGGTAGCCCCCCTCTACGGGGTCTGGGGCAGCGCCCCGGGAAAAAAAAATTTTGGACCCTATATTAGGTTGGGCGAACCTACCTATGGTTTTGTGCATGATTTTCGCACATGGTATTGGACGCGATGGCTTTTCGGTCCATGGTATTGGATGCTTCGGCATGTATAAATATGGATTGTAACATTGAAAGGAACATAATGAAAAATCAAGCTGGTAGTCCCGGTTTTGGGATCCAGGGAAAAATCTCTGTGCATATGTGTTTTATGGGTTATGCTCTCGCATTGTTTATTTTCTTTGTTTAAGAATTCGTATGTAGGTAATTTTTGTACAGGGTTAAAACCTACACTAAAGCTGCTGCACCAATCGTGGCTCCTCCACAATCATCTAAGACTTCTTCTGGCTCTGCATGTTGAAAGGTAACATACCTTCCCTCTCAACCACCAAGTCTCCATCAATTGCCTCGCTGCTCAAGGCTTTGCATGCATCTTGAACCTCAAGAGCATACAGGTTCTTGACCCGTGAACCCTCCTCATGACAACGAAAGCATCGCACTTTCGATTTGTCAACCTTCTTCCCACCACTGGAAGAACTGGATTCGGAAAGAGAACGCTTCTCCTTCCCCTTCTTCACCTTACTCGCTAAGGCACAGCTCTCCTCATCTTGCATGGATGAAGAACCGTCTCTGGTGCTCCGTCTAATCTCCTCCTGCACAAGATCCGACCAAAGTATCTCCCAACCTGGTAGTTTCTCCCTTCCATTCACTAAGTCCTGGTAGCTATGTCAACTCTTAGGAAGATCAAGGAGTGCTAGACTCACCATCCTCATCCGACATTCACCCCCACACTTCTCAGCTCATCCCGGCATTGGGTGAACTTCGTGAGATACTGGGGCATACTGTCTCCATTCTCACACTTAATGTTTCTAAGTTGTATCTCTTGCTTTGGAATTAAATTCGAATTCCACCAACTCAAAAACTCAACCACTTTCGATCTAGAATTCGTGAGAACAAAGTAGTTCTTGTACAGAGATTGATTGTCTGGGCATTCACCGGATATCTCACCTTCCAAAAGAAGGATGAATCCAGAGGCTACCTGGCCCAATTACAGACTCTGCCTGAAGAAATAAAATGTAAACACTTTCTGAATAATAGATCTGATGATCAATCCTTGCTTGACATCCTGTAAAAATCTCTTCTACAAATCAAGCAGCTCCGATACCATGTAGAAATTTTGAATAATAAGACACATATTCACAGAGATTATCCTAATTATACACTTATAAGCGGAACATGCATAATACATAACCTCCTCTATGTTGATCATCAATTTACAGAAGCAGAAACATTCACAGGCGTGCATAGAAGCATCAATCACACATATCAACACAGTATTTTCCCGGGGAAAGCATCTCGCTAAAAACCCCAACTATCTGTATATTATATTGATTGAGAACATGTAACAATAAATATTACAATACTCATCCCAAGTACTCAATACTATATCCTCATGCTACACACAATACAACTAGATCTGATCTCCAAATCTCCTCCGTTGCTTGTCTGCCTCCACAGCTCAATACCTGCTCAAGAATGAATGAGAATGGTTTACCAAACTCGTATTTAACCTCCAAAGAATCACTCACACTGGGAAAGACGTGAGCAGAGGCTATAATACTTGGTATTGGCCAATTCATTGGCATACTCAATCCCTTTGATTATGCAAATCATCATGCACAACTATAGTCACAACTGATAGCAATCTGATCATCTAACACATGTCCATGCTGAACTGAACATGCACTGACATGCAACTGATTTCACTGATGTATTCTATAGTTGCATTATGAGTTAATAATTAGTTTAACAACTCATCATTAGTCTATTTGCAGTTAGACTAATTACAACTAGTTTAACCAAGTCAAATTGAACACAACTTAATTAACTCTACAATCATCTCCACCAAACTCAACTGATTGAGTTCTAATTGAAGTCATGCATGCAACAACTCAACTGACCCACAAAGAAAGCGTACTTCCTTCTGACAGCTGCATGTGCCACATCTGTAGCTCAAACTGAAGTGCTCTAAGAGAATAAGATCAAGTTTATAGTCCAAATTTTATTATGAGACAATAATATTTGACTTTTTTATTTTTGACAGCCAGTCTAAAAACAGACTTTGATCACTCCTGTTGTGATCACTCCTATTGTGATCACTCCTGCTGTGATCACTCCTGCTGTGGTCACTCCTGCTGTGACCATCCCTGCTGTGGTCACTCCTATTGTGATCATCCCTGCTGGGATCCAAAAATAGAACTTGCGCCATAATTTTCCTGCGGGCCCACTTAGTGAAGGCGACTCTTTTCACTAAGCTCCATCATCTTGTTGCATTCTCAACAAGCATTTCTTGTTGCACACTTTTCAACATCCATTACACTTAAATCCAGAGTTAGAAGTCACTCAAGTATCAACCGCCACTACAAACCCTGACATTTCAGAACAATCTACTATTGAACCTCCTGAAGTCAAATCTCTCATTCACAAACTTCAGTGATTTTCTATTTCTCCTCAAAGGTCTGATAAATCTCAAGGCAGTGTGACTTCGCAATATAACCCTGCTCATCCCCTGACCAGATTAAAGAGTGAAAAGTTTGGTGTTCAACCAACCGAATTACCTCTTCCCACAAGGAAAAGAGCAAGGAAATCACCTAAGGAGTCCTATAGTGAGACTCTTTCCTCATCATCATCCATTTCAACCTCTTCACCGCGAAGTCAACCATCCACTCCGCTACTTCAGATCATCGTCCATCCGTCCACTAGAACCCCCACAACTCTTCTTCATCGTAGTATCCTCATCTTCCCAACCACAGGGATCATCTTCTGCACTTTCCTCTGTTAGTAGTACAGCAATGGCCCAATCTCCATGGAATAACCCTGGGGCAGTCTTAATGCCTGCACCCTTGAGTCAAATACTGGCCCATCCTGAGAAATGGTTGCCTAAATTTAATCCTAAGGCAGGCATGCTAGCAGAAGAGCACATAAACAACTTTATGCTATCCATTAATCTCAATGGGGTTACTAATGAAGATGTTGTTGTTCGACTCTTTCCTTATATTCTGCAAGGAACAGCCGGATCATGGTATTTTTCATTACCCTTCGGATCTATCACTAGTTGGGATATCTTCCAGGAGCAATTCCTGACCAAGTTTGGTGATGACAGGTCTACGGCAACGTTAATCAACGACCTATCCAACCTTAGGGCGGAATCCAGAGAGCCTATCAAAGATTTCAATTTACGTTTCAATAAAATCCTAAACAAAATTCGTACTGCTTCCGAGCCTAGCGAAGAAGTACGAAGTGAATGGTATATCATCGTGCTACCATCAAACATAACAATCTTCGTGGACAGGGCTAATAAAAAAACCTTAGCTGAAAACATGAAAGAAGCAATAGCAGTAGAGAAACGTATAATAGCCCTGGAAAAGAAATCCGCGATAGAGGAACGTAAATCCAAGAAAGTCACCTTCAAGGAAGACTCCAAGAAGAAACAAGCAAAGGATCCATTCGATTTGGAAGGATTGCAGAAAGTTCTAAAGACCATGTCCAATGAAATGGTCGGCATCAAAAAGAAAGTAGCAGAAACTTCTTCAAAAAATCCCTACAGAGCTTTTAAAAGAGGCCCTTCAACGGATTCAAAGCCACCCAATGCTTATTCAAATGTTGAATCCGAAGAAGAGGAAGAGGAAATTTCCACTGAAGGGAAAACTGATGAAGAAGAAGTTGTGGAATTACAAGGAATGTGGGATTTCATCCTCCCACAAGAAGAAGATCAAGAAGTATTCCCAGTTAGCACACGAAGTAAAAATCAGTTTGATCCTCCCCAAACTATCCCTAAGTCAAGAGCGCAAGCTCTCCAATAAAGGATAAAGATGCAACAAAGAAAACGACATCTAAAGCAACTCAAACCAGCCCAGTCCAAACAGATGAATCAACTCCATCTAAAACACTGATCGTGTCGGATGAGATGGAGTACAATATTATAGAAGATATGAAAAAGACTAGGGCCAACATCACCCTTTACAAACTGAGCAAGTTAAAGAATCAACAGAAGATAATGATGAAAGAATTACATGTTGTGCCAGTTGCACCTTTGCCTGCCACTGTACTTTCTCAAGCTTCTCATAACATGGGAAGACCTCCAACTCATGCGATCAATAAGATTGATCCAAATGACATCGCTCTAATTGGAGGAAGATCGAGATCTCATACTCCCCCATTTCTCCTTACTTATGAAATTTTCAATAAAAATGTGCACAATTGTTTGGTAGATTCTGGTGCTTCATCTAATATTTTACCAAAATCCATATGTGCCAAGTTAAACATTCAACCAAAGAAATCCGTTGTGCGCATAGTTCAGCTAGATCGATCTCAAGTCTAAGTGATTGGCGAACTAAATCAAGTAACCATAAGGCTGTCATCCAACCCGAAGGTATGTCAAGTTATTGACACTTTAGTTGCTGATATTCCAGAATTTTATGGCTTAATTCTTAGCAGGAATTGGTCAGAAAAACTTCATGGATACTTCGCAACCGACTAGTCACACATGTGGCTGCCCTACAATGGTAAACCAAATCAAATAAAATTTGAACGAGAACTACATCAGAAATACATAGTAACGGAGCTAGAGGGGGTAAATGAACCAGTAGCATATAATAGTAGCATTATTGGCACTTACTCGGTAGATTATTTCCTCGGCAATTTCAATGCTCATACATCACCCTATTTAGAACACTCTGTTTTGTCCCAAGTCGAAAATTTTTCTCGAACCAATAGTTCGAAATGTATCAATTTTTTAGATAGTCCTGTAAATAAATCTTTGTTTTGGAAATTATTTTTTGATGGTTCTAAATCTAACGAAGGAGCAGGAGCAGGATGCATTCTAATTAGTCCAGAAGGAGATAAAATTATGCTAACGTGCAGACTCGAATTTGATTGCACCAACAATACAGCAGAATATGAGGCTTTGGTCCAAGGGTTGTACAAAGCAATCGGGTTAGACGTCAAGTACCTTCAAGTTTTCGGAGACTCTGAGATTGTGGTTAGACAGGTACATAATACTATACATTTCTTATCAGGTCATTTAAAACATTATCAATCCTTAGTTCAATATCTGACTGAGAATTTCATAGCATTTAATATCTCTTCAATTCCCAGACTCCAAAATGCAAGTGCAGACCTTTTGGCTAACGTAGCTTCTAAGCTTATTCCTTCAGAAGATTTTAGTCCAGATAGATTCTCAATAGAATTAATCTTTAGACCATCCATTCCTGATAACATCACAAATTGGAGAGTATTCAATGACGATCCTGATATTGTAAATTTCCTCACATCTGAAGGATCCTACTCCAATCAAATAATTGACGAAGACCAACATGATCGACAATTGCAACAAGATAGCACTAACAATGTTATACCTAAGTCGGTAGTCAAGTTAGAAGACTTGTACAATTTGAAGGATCGGTTTAAAAGGTATACCAATTCAAAACTACAAAGTTCAACCTTGAACTACGAATTAGTAAACCTAGGAACCGATGCCAAACCACAAAACATTAATCTAGGTCTCGGCCTAGCCCCTGAAGAAAAATTAGCGTATATTCGTCTTTTGAGACAATATAAAAATGTTTTTGCCTGGAATTATGATGAGCTGAAAACATACAACACTTCCATCATCCAACATACTATTCCCATGATCGATAATGAAAAACCTGTCCAACAAAAGCTGAGAAAGATCCATCCCAATTTAGAAAATCAAATAAAAACTGAGCTCAATAAGTTATTGAAAGCCAGAATAATCTTTCCCGTCAGACATTCTAAATGGGTCTCCAATATGGTACCTGTTAGAAAGAAAAACGGAGATATTAGGATTTGCATTGAATTTCAAAACCTTAACAAGGCCTGTCAAAAAGATGATTTTCCTTTACCACCTATGGAACAGGTATTGCAGGCAGTGGCGGGCTCAGAATTAATGTCTTTCTTGGATGGATTTTCAGGATACAATCAAGTGTTGGTACATCCTGATGATCAATTGAAAACCACATTCAGAACTAAATGGGGCACATACGCATATTGAAAGATGCCATTTGGTTTGATTAATGCTGGTGCCACATTTCAGAGAGCCATGGACATCGCATTCAAAGGTTTAGTCAATAAATCTATAGTGATTTATTTGGATAATATAACAGTGTATTCCAAGAAATGAAGCGACCATCTTAGAGACTTGAAACAAATCTTCCAACGGTGTTTAAGGTATGGAATTTCACTTAACCCAAAGAAATCTTTTTCGCGTTAAATGAAGGGAAACTTCTAGGATTCATAGTGTCAAAATCTGGTATTCACATCAATTCCGACAAAATCAAAGAGATTTCTGAAATATCCTTACCTCACAACAAAAAAACCATGCAATCTCTCCTTGGTCAGATCAACTTTGTAAAGAGATTCGTTCCAGATTTTTCACGAATCATGTCTCCTTTTCAAGCCATGATTAAAAAGAACTCAAATTTTAAATGGGGCCAAGATGAACACGATGATCAAACAAGCTATTATTAATGCTCCATTGTTAGCAACTCCAAATTTTTCAGAGCCTTTTATTTTATATACATTTGCCTCAGATAGGTCATATGCTACGACACTCACTCAAGCAAATCAAGAAAAAGCGGAAGCCCCAATTGCATTTTTCAGTTCAAATTTACAGGGCGCTGAATTAAATTATTCAGACGTGGAGAAACAAGCTTATGTTGTTTTCAAAGCGGTCAAATACTTCAGACCTTTCTTACTCAAAACCCATACTAAAATTATAGTACCGTTTCCAGCGGTAAGGAATCTTCTAGTACAGAAGGATGTGGGTGAGAAAAGGGCCAATTGGGTTACTACCTTACAGGAATATGACATTGAGATTAAACCAGCAAACATTGTAAGAGGCCAAGGCTTTTGCAAAATGCTGGCTGGAGCATCGCAAATTTCTGAAATTCCATCTGCAGAGGTACAAATGTGCGAGGTAAGCCTAAACGATGCAGAGTCATTATACGCTAATATCATTTATTATCTTAAGAATGGGTATGCTCCTTCACACCTTGATCATACTAAGAAAAGAGCCCTAAGGTTGAAAGCCAAGAAATATCAGCTCATAAATGATATTCTTTTTAGAATAAATTATGATTCTGTTCTTCTTAGGTGTCTTGAGAAATCTGAAGCTGAAAAAGTTTTGCAGGAACTCCACGATGGGCCAGCAGGTGGACACTATGTTGGAAATGCTACTGCACATAAAATCTTGCATGCAGGATATTACTGGCCCACGTTATTTAAAGACTCGCACAGTTACGTGAGGAAATGTCAAGTCTGCCAAACTACTGCTGGAAGACAAAAGAAGCCATCCTTGCCACTACAGCCGGTTAACATTGAGCAACCTTTCAGTCAGTGGGGACTAGACATAATAGGTGAGATCGTTCCTCACTCTTCTAAGCAGCATACATACATCCTTACAACAACATATTATTTTACTAAGTGGATAGAAGCAGTTCCACTCAAGACGGCTAATGTTGAAAATATCATTGAGTTCATAGATCAATTTATAATCACCAGGTTTGGATTTCCTTCCGCTTTAATGTTTGATAATGCATCATACTTTTCTGGAAATGCAATGACTGAATTTGCACTTAAAAGAGGATTCAAACTTAAATATTCGGCCAATTATTACCCACAAGGCAATGGGTTAGCTGATTCCACAAATAAAAACCTAATCAGGATTATCAAAAGAACGGTTGACCAAAATCATAAAAATTGGCATAAGGCTTTGATATATGCTTTATGGGCAGACCGAATAACGCAAAAAGCTTATATCGACACTTCTCCCTTTAATTTAGTTTATGGAAAAGAAGTGGTTCTTCCGACTCATTTGGCAATTCCCTCTTTGTCTCTAGTTCAATACATTAATGAAGTACTCACTTCCTCCTTACAGCTAAGACAAATAGAAATAATCAAATTAGAAGAACAACGAGAACAGGCTAAGAAAACGCATGCTCATCATCAAGCACTAGTAAAATCCTCTTTTGATTCAAACATAATGACCAGAGAAGATTTTCAGATAGGAGACTTAGTTTTAAAATGGGACAAGGCTCATGAAGAAAAAGGCAAACATACAAAATTTCAAAGAATGTGGCTTGGTCCTTTTCAAATTGTAGAAGTCATAGGTCCATCAATGTTTGCGTTACAGGCTTTAGCAGGTAAGAGAGACTCTTTGCCTGTTAACGGACAAATTCTCAAGAAATATTTTCGATAGAATATTACTCTTCTATTTTTGTAGAGTAGTTGTTTTTCTTTTTCATAATAAAACCAGTTTTGAGTAGTTACATTAGGCATTTACGAAAAAGACACCAATTCTCTTTCAGATTTTGAACTTTTCGCTTGTATAAATAGCAAATCTTTTGGAAAACTGATCTTTATTATTGATAGATACAGTTAAAGACTCTAGCCTAGATATGATACTAGTTTCAACTCCATAAAGTTTGATGAAGACAACCTTTAGTGAAGAAATTGTTTTATCTCAGTACAATGAAATGTGTCAATAACAAAATAAAGATTCTCTGTAGAACAGCTGTTTTCAAAAACTCTATTATTGTCATCCAGAGCTATCTTAAGGAAGCAATGACTTCCTCCTTGCTAAGGAAATCACAACTTTCAGAGGAACAACCTAAGGATACACTTTATCTTGAAGAATAAGAGGCCTCATCACGAGCCAACTTATCATAATCACAGATATTATAACTTGTTGACTTTGCCGATACTGTACACCACAACAGGGCAATGACTCAAGATTGTTGCAATCAAAAGACAAGGGGTCTCATCACGAGCCAGCTTGTTCAACAAAGTTATAAATCAAGTGAATGACTGTGTCATAATTTGGCTACCAAACCAAGACATTGTTCTTTAAGAGTAAAAAAGAAAATAAAAGCAATATGTGTGGATATGGATTTTTCTTTGAAAGTTTTAGGCACCCTTAAGTAGGATACAGGATCATTGTTGGATTGCAGGTAACCCTGTCGAGGCTATAAATGCCTGTTGGCAGCAGAGGCTCTACCTACGGCAAATGAGCATATTTAAAACTGGTTTACAGAGAAGACTTTGTTTCATCTTTACAAGACCAAGTAATGATTGATGTAAATACAAGGACTAGCCTGAGGAAGCAAATAATCAAAGTTGAAAATAGTTGAAACAAAATATCATTGACAGGTTAGAGCATGATGTACTTTATCTTTCCATAATAAAGTTTAATTTTCTGAAAAATTTTCTATTTTGGAAGTTTAGAAAATTCAATAGAAAAACAGAGATAACTGGTTCTTCTAAGTAAATCGCCAATTGTTGTGGCCACCAACAACCCCCCTCCTTATTTAGTATTAGCAATAACACTATGTAAGTGGGGACCCTTGGTCAAAAAATTCAAAAAATCAATTAGTGCTCATATATGTCACTCCTTAAGAAATATCGCATCGCGCAAAGAATTATAGGGCATTTTCTTATGAGTCAAAATGATAAAATGCGAGATTGCGACGCGAACTCCATCGCATCACATGCATTAATACACACTCACGTTGGAAAACCTTAAAAATCGCCGATATGCGATATCACATATCGCATCTCATAAAATTGCATGGAAGACACATAACAATTAAACGATTGAGCGATCTGCGATCTTGCGATACTGCAATCTTGCGACACTGCGATCTGCGATCCTTGCGATAGCGCGATCAAAGATCCTTGCGATAGCGCGATAAAACAACCTTGCGATAGCACAGCACGAAAAAATTGCAGTAATGTGATACAGCGAAATGTGATACTGCGATGCAGATCACAGAAACATTCCATCGCAGATTTTCCTGGCTCAATATTCAAGAAAAAGTTTTCCATAAACCAAGAACTGGTTATGCACCTTAATAATAATTAATGAGTTATATGCCAGTTGTTAGTAAAATATGGTTTTGTGTTTTTCAAAGAGCCAGTTCACATAAGATGGCATGTTTTTGCATATCCGTAGCATTTAAAGATTTCCTGTCATTATTTATTATCATTACTCTCTCCTCACTTGTGAACTGCAGGAACGAAAAACAAAAGTTACACAAAGCAATGTGCAGGAAGCTATGAGGAAAAAGGGTAGAGCTCCAATGTTCAAAAATAGAGAAAAGGCACCCTTACAAACAGGTACTGCATGCAACAGAGCCGCAGATTCACAAAATGTTGTTGAGCCATCCATTACAGGTCTTTCATATACAGCCATGGTTAAATGGGTACTAAGCGATGCTGATATCAACAGGGAGTTTAATGCTCAAGGTCAAGAGCTCACGAGGTCATTATTGTTACAAATTTTGAAGCTTTATACCCGATAAAGATGAAGAGGCGCAAAAGGCGAAAAACGCAGCAGAGAAGCCCGGATCAAAGAACGGAGGCAGTTTTCGATACGCGATTAGCGCCTAAAATTGCTCAAGAATGAAAGCCTCTAACTGCTCAGTCACCTGTAAGCCCGAAAAATGCAAGAAAGCAATGGTAAAAAACAAACTGGAAACAGAAAGCTAAAGAAAAGGCAGAAACAATCCAAAGGGTTAACCAAGTTGAACTGAGATTATTATTGGGCATACGCGGTAAAGCCACATAGTCAGAGGATGACTCTCGAGTATATCATCAATTTTGCTGAGAAGATGGTGCCAGCTCTTACCAATTCTGTTTGCTTAGCTCAACCAAAAGTGGAAGACAGTCAGCCGACTCTACTCAGGCAAATACTGAATGCTTGCAACGTTAAGGAGAAAATGCAGAAATAGTTAGATATTAGATTTAATTTTTAGAAATAGTTTTGTTTTATTTTTGCTTAGAAAAAGGGTGGTCATTTAAACCGTATCCTGAATCTGTGTAATTAAGTTATTTAGTTAGTAGTATTTAAACCCTTCTCATGCATTTAGAGAAGGGTCCAAAAATTTATCAAAAACTTGTCCTCAGAACATGCACTTTTGCACCCTCAGAGGAGGTTTTGGTGAATGAATGGAACAGGATTTGTTGATGTTTGCATTTGATATCTGCTACTGATGTTGCACTTCTGTACTCTTAGTGTATGTTAGAGCAAAGAGAGATAAATCATTGTCGCTTGAAGCTCATGAGTAGGACTAGTCATAAATGGTACTTTTATCTCTTGACCATTTCTGCTTATGTGTTAAAGTGATATACAGTTTTTAGTTGTTTATGTATTATTGCATGAATGCCTGAGTTATCATTTGGCACTTTTGTATGGTGATAGCTATTTATTTATGCTTAATGTATGAATAGCTCATTATGCGATATGTTTTTCACAATTGTTTCGTCTAACTTTTTATGCGAAGTGGTTCATCCTTATTGATTTCTTTTCTCATAATAGCTGAATGATCTTTATTACCAGTTGTTATTTGAAATCTTTCTAGATCGCATAATAAAAGAATTACATCCCGGGTTAGTATAGACTTAGATGTTGTTGCTTATTAGATTACAATAGCATAGAATTAGATTAAATTTAGAATTAGAATATCTTAATTAGGAATTGTTAGATCAGGAACATCAAATTCTACACACACACACTCATAGATTGGGAAACTGGTCCCATATCCCCAGTCGGACCCGCTATACCAAATGGATAAGGAGCTGCCAACCAAGGTCCGAACCGGGCGGGTATCCCCCTTATTGTAGACCCGATTTCTGGGGCTTCAACAGTCTGCAACATTAAAAATTGGTTATATTCCAACATCGGGGGGTAACTCAATCTCATAGGCATTTGTAGAAAACTTTCTTAATATTCTACATGGTCCAATTTTCTTGAACTTCGATTTGTTATACTCCCTCTTTGGAAACCTCTCCTTTTTGAGGTGTGTTAAAACTAGATCTCCAACTTCAGAGTTCACCTCTCTTCTTCTCATGTCTGCTCTAGTTTTGTACTTGTTGTTACTATCCTGTAGTTGTTGTTTCACATGTTCATGTATTGCTTGCATATCTGAAGCAAAATCTTCACCCTCTGTACTTCTCATCTCTTATTTTCCCAAGTTTCTCAATTCAGATACTCCTCTTGGATGCATTCCATAAACAATATGGAATGGACGATGTCTTGTACTCTTGTTAGGTGAGTCATTATATGCATATTCAGCTTGTGCCAACACTTTATCCTATTGTTTTGGATGTTCTGCAGTAAGACTCCTTAAAAGATTGCCCAAACTCCTATTCACAACTTCAGTCTGTCCATCAGTTTATGGATGATAGGCAAAACTAAAAATTAGTTTAGTTCCCAGCTTCTTCCATAATGTCCTCCAGAAATGTCCAACAAATTTGGAATCCCTGTCTGAGACAATACTCTTAGGCAGCCCATGCAATCTTACAACCTCCTTAAAGAACAAATTAGCAATGTGAGAAGCATCACTATTTTTATAACATGGAATGAAGTGTGCCATTTTTTAAAATTTGTCCACTACAACAAAAAATTGAATCATTACCTCTTTGAGTCTTTGGTAAGCCCAAAACAAAATCCATATTTACCATATTCCAAGGTCTATCTGGAATTGGTAATGGAACATACAAACCTATGTTTTGGCTTCTTCCCTTTTCATATTGATAGATCTTACAAGTTCTCACATACTTTTCCACATCAGATCTCATTTTTTGCCAGAAATAAAATCTGTTCAATTGTTCAAATGTCTTCTCTATGCTAAAATGTCCTGCAAGTCCTCCACTATGTTTTTCTTTGATTAAATTCTCCCTCATTTAACAGTTTGGTATGCACAACTGATTTCTTTTAAACAACAGTCCATCTTGTAAGAAATAATCCACCCATTTACTCCGATCTACCAAAATAGGATTCTTATAAGTTTCAAATGCCTCTTTAAAATTTGAATCTGTCTCATGTAATTAGACTTTAAGAAAATCAAATCCCACCACTTGAATTTGACTCTCTTGCAGTAATATACTTCTCCTACTTAAGGCATCTGCAACTTTATTTGATTAGCAATTTATATGTTTCAAAACAAAATGGAAACATTGAAGATACTCTACCCATTTAGCATGTTTCTGACTAAGCTTTCTCTGCTACATAACATACTGTAGTGCATGGTTATCTGAGTAAAGGATGAATTCCTTTGACATTAGATAATGCCTCCATTTCTTCAATGACTGTACAACTGCATAGAACTCCTTATCATAAGAAGAATGCTTCTTATTTGAATCATTTATCTTTTCACTAAAATAATCTATAGGTTTGTCTTCTTGACTTAATACACCTCCAATTGCTTCTCCGCTAGCATCACACTTCACTTGGAAAGGCTTACTAAAATCGGGTAGAACCAAAATAGGCATTTTAGTGATTTTCTCCTTTAATAGCTGAAAATTATTTTCTGCTTCAGCAGTCCATCTAAATGGTTGTTTGTCCTTCTTTATGGTCTCAATAATAGGTGCATTCATCTTACTAAAATTCTTGATGAATTTTCTATAAAAGCTAGCAAGACCATGAAAACTTCTTACCTCAAAAACACTTTTATGTTAAGACCACTCCATGATTGCCTTGATCTTCTCTGGATCCATCTTCAACCCTTCAATAGAAATAACAAAACCCAAGTACACTAGCTCTTCTTTCATGAATGAAAACTTCTTCAAATTCGGCAATAATTTCTCTTAATGTAGCCTTTGTAAGACATAATTCAGATGTCTCATGTGCTCCTCCTTAGACCTACTGTAAACTAATATATCGTCCAGATATACTATTACAAATTTACCAATAAACTCTTTAATAACTTCATCCATGAGTCTCATAAACGTACTTGGTGCATTTGACAACCCAAAAGGCATTACTCTCCACTCATACAATCCCTCATTTGTCTTAAAGGTTGTTTTCCAGTCATCCCCTTCTCTTATCCTTATCTGATGATACCCACTTTTAAGATCTAATTTTGAAAAATACTTTGCTCCACTCAAGCAATCCATTAAATCTTCAATTCTAGGTAAAGAAAATATGTACCTGATTGTGATTTATTGATGGCTCTTGAATCTGTACACATTCTCCAGCATCCATCTTTCTTTGGACTCAACACTATTGGTACTACACAAGGAATCAAGCTTTCTCTGATCAATGTTTTGTCAAGAAATTCTTGCACCTAGTTCCTAACCTATTCATTTTCTGTAGGATTCATTCTGTAAACTTCTTTGTTAGGTAGACTTGCTCCAGGAATCAAATCTATATGATGGCTAATTCTTCTAATGCATGGTAACTCATTAGGCAAATCATCAACAATAATATCACAATAGTTCTCCAACATTTCTTGAATTTCAATGGGTAAATCAGAAACTGTAGTAAAAATTCATTATTACCTTGGGCTTGCAAATTATAGCAAAATTACCTCATTCTCTTCAATCTGATTCAAGTATTCCTTTCCTCCTAGTAACAAAGTTTTTGGATCGGTCTTCTTTCCTAACGCATCTTCCTCTTGCAGAGGCAGCAACGTATGATTGACACCATCCTTTCTAAACTTGTAGGTGTTTCTTTTCCCATCATGCATAGCTCCTCTGTCATATTGCCAAGGTCTTCCAAGCAATATGTGACACACATCCATTAGCATCACATCACATACAATTTTATCTTTATACTTTCCCAACTGAAACTCCACTTCACATTGTTCATTCACTAACAGTTGATGTCCCTTTTGTAACCATGACACCTTGTAAGGTGTTGGATGTTTCATTGTCTTCAGCTTCAATTTCTCCACCACTTCTGTAGAGACCAGATTATCAGTGTTGCCACTATCAATGATCATCTAACAACACTTCCCTTGAACCTTACACATTGTTCTGAACAAGGTCTTTCTTTGTGATGGTTCTGCTATCTCCTTTGCTGGCTTGAGCAAGACTTTATTGATTACCAAAGATTCTCCTCTCTCTGGTATATTTTCTTCTTTTTCCACTGCTGTTATTGCTGGTGCTTCTCCCTCAACTGGAGAAAAAATTGCATTGCTTTGGCTTGTTCCTGCATTCTCTGAGCATTCAAAAGCTCTATGTCCCAGCTTGTTGCATCTGTAACATCTTATTTCTCTTCCTCTTCCTCTGCCTCCTCTTCCTCTAGAAAAACTCTCTCTGCCTCTTGTATCACCTCCCGTGGGTGCATGCTGTGTTGAGCTACTGCTAGCTCCATCTTAGGTGTTGTAGATCTTCCTCTACCACCTTGACTTCTCCTTCCTAGGAAAGTACCTTTCCTTCTGGCAGACTGCTTCCTCACGAGCTTTTCTTCAGCTTTCAGTGCCACCTGATAAGCTTCCTCTACTGTTTTATGAGACATTATACTTATCTCATCTTAAATGTCCATCCTAAGACCATTCACATATCTAGCCACCTTCTCATCTGTATCCTGAGGTTCTCCAGCTCTTATGCTTACCATATAGAATTCCTCTGTGTATTCTTTCACTATCATAGATCTTTGTCTAAGATTTTGCATCTATCTGAACAAAGTTTGCTGATAATTACTTGGTAAAAACTTACCCCTTAGCTTTGTTACCATTCTGCTCCAATTCTTAATAGGTTTCTTGCTAAGTCTTTTTCTTTCTGCCTGCACATCATTGCACCAAAGCATTGCATATCCTTTTAACTTGGTGACAGCAAACTTTACTTTCTTTTCATCTTCTGTTTCTTCATAGTCAAAGAATTTCTCCATGCCATTAATCCAGACTATCAATTCTTCTAGATTCATTCCTCCTTCATATATTGAAACCTCGATCTTTGGCCTAGCTATGGATCTCAACACTGACTGGAAGAATCTCATCTCAAGAGTAACTGCTATAGCTTCCTCCTCTGCATCTTCAACCTCAAGCTCACTAACATCTCCATCATCTATATTTCTTCTTGTTGTTAATGCATCAAATCTAGCTTGCATCTATTGCACAACTTCCATTACTTTAGCATTTGCAATAGGTTGTCCTCTTCCACCACATCCTCTTCCTCTTCCAACTCTGAAAGCCATATTAACTTTCTTTTTCCTACTTCTGAGATTCAATTCAGTGTCAACAAGTTGCTGTCATACCACTAATGGTGGCCTGGGTGCAGGCGATATGGACAAACAGCTGAAACCTGAAACAATTTCTTCCAACTCTAGCTGAATTTCTCCTTCTGTTTCAATAGGTGTATCTGTCATCTATTATTAGCCTGACTGCTTCATGAGTTTTTCCCTCTAATCTCCCCAACCCTTGTTATCGGCGCAAATCATATCATAGGTTTGTTTCCCTCCTTCTGGACTATAATTCCATAGGAATTATAATAATATACTAGCGTTGCTTTAAAATGAGGAAACTGCATTTTAAACACAAAACACACAGTCGGCGGGCTTCTATTCCAAAGGAATGTAACAACACTATCATGCTTTAACATCACTATAGTGTTAATTCTTAGGAATTACACTATCAGCGCAAGATTCCCAAAGAAATGCATTACACCCAAATAACACTATCGGCGGTTACTATCGGCCTTCCAACGTTCCTTCCTCCGATGCGATAACACATAGTGTTATCGAAGTTTGCAGTCGCGACTCCAATGCTCCCAATACTAGGCTCCTCCCACTCCGATCTAGCGATGCTATCAACTTCACGGACCCGACACCTTATACATCCTGCTCTATAGCGTTTCAGTTCCAAGCTATCAGAGTTTCAGACTTCGGTGGCTCCAAAGCTCCCTTCCACTCCACTTGTGGTTTTTCGATGCGATAATGGTTCGGACCCGATACAGGTATGAACCAGATTCAATAAAATATCAGGTCTGACACTTCGTTCAGCTAAGTAGTTTCACGAATTTCTTGTGTAAAACTGAATTTCTGCTTATGGAACTCAACAACGCTTACAAGGAAAACAGGCGTGCCGATATAAGGAAAAACACATTAGCAAGCTTAAATCAAATATTAATAGGGAAACAATGCTGAATCACCATTAACAAGGTTCATAAGAAAAGAATAGCCACCAAACACACATGCAAATACTAGTTAACAGAGAACTGTCAATTCATATGCACAGAGAGAGTTCTTCTAAAGTCACAATGCATATCGGATTGACTTCTTCAGAGCGTCTCGTTATTTCCTTTTAAAACATAATAGATAAATCTTACTCGGTCTTTATCTCTTACCAAAACATGCCAATTACAGTAAAGCGATTAAAGAAATTATCCAGAAGGCTTATTATCACTTATCCATAAGAGATTATTACAACATAATTTTATTCTTAATTATATCCTTATCTTAAACTAGAAAAGCGTGGAAGTTGATGGCTAAAGAACCCCACTCCTTTGCCTGTAGATTTTTTTGGATTTTTGGAATAAGTTTGAAGATTTTCCCTCCAAGTTGCATGCTCGTGCATAAAAATATTTCCTAATGGTGAACAGGTATTCCATGAAACTCATGATGAGATCAAAAGAAATATTAATCATGATTTTAGAGACTCCAATGTTGGGTTTAAGACCCATCACATTCCAAAGATAGATATGAGGAAATTTTATGGCAAGGATCTAGTAACATGGATACTACAGATGGAGCAATGTTTTTATCTCCATGATGTGCAACACACACAAAAGGTACACATTACATCTTTATATTTAGAACCCAATCAGTTTGTATTGTATTGATGGATTTGTTCTCGTAAACCACTTGTCACTTGGTCAATTTTTACCTACGAAATGATAGCACATTATGAGGATACAAAGAGAAACACCTTCTTTAGCCAATTGGTAAATCTCAAACAAAAGGGTTCAATAATGGAGCACATTGAGGACTTCCAAAAATTGAATATCAGGGTATCTGATATTCCAGAGGAGCATAAGATTGATGTCTTCATAGGGACTTTAAAGGATAACATCCAACATGAGGTTTTCTTTTGCAAACCGGATTCATTGGAGAAATAATTCAAGGTGGAAAGAAAATCTGAAAGCAAAATTATGGTAACAAGGAAGTCTACCACTCAAAACTATAAAGATGGAAGCGTTTCTGCTCCTAGCCTTCCACAACCTACAAGGTTGACACCACAACAATTTGAGGAAAAAAGAGAAAAAGGGCTTTGTTATAATTGTGATATAAAATTCACTAAGGGTCATAAGTATGCCAAGAATAAATTATTTTACATAGATTGTGAAGAGGAGGAAGAAAATGAACAAGAAACATCAAAAGAAGAGGATATACACCAGGAACCAACCTCAGAGAAAGAATAAATGAATCTGAACATATCATGTAATGCATTGGCGGGAATTATCACTCTTCAAAATCTCTAGATAAAATGATATATCAAGAAGAAAAATGTAATAGTGTTGATTGATTTGGGTAGTACCCATAGTTTTATTCATTGTAAGATATCCAAGGAATTGAATTGCCTCCTATATACAACACCAGAGTGTCAAGTAATGGTTGCAAATGGAAGAACTATAAATTACTCTGGAAAGTGCCATAATATCAACTAACAATGGGGGAATATGTATTGAATAGTTCAATCATCTCCATTCCAATTGGTGATCCTGATGTTGTATTAGGAGTCCAATGGTTACAATCTTTCGGGATGATAACTTTTAATTTTCAAGAACTATTCTTGATTTTTTTTTTGGGAAGGAAAGGAAGTTGAATTAAGGTGTATTGCAGGGAAACCAGGAAATATAATCAACTCTAATGGAATGACAAAGATTACGAAGAAAGAAAACTGAGGTTTATTTGTACAATTATGCTCACTAGAGGTTCAAACATTGAAATTATATATTTCTCCATATCTCAAAAAAGCATTGGACAATCATTCCAAGGTTTTTGAGACTCCCAAATGCCTTCCACCTATTCGTGATCATGATCATGCTATTCATTTGATCCCAGGAAGTGTTCCTCTAAACACTAGACCTTATAGATATCATTATGCCCAAAAGAGTGAAATTGAATGTATGGTTGCAGAAATGCTAGAGGTCGGTGTAATTCAACCTAGTCAAAGTTCTTTCTCTGCTCTAGTAGTATTGGTGCATAAGAACGATGGATCATGGCATAAGTGTCTGGATTATAGAGAGGTCAACAAACTCACCATTAAAGATAAATTTCACATTCCTTTCATTGATGAATTATTGGATAAATTACATGGAGCAATTTACTTCATAGGTATGGACCTTCGTTCGAGATATCATCAATTAGAATGAAGATTGAAGACATTTTGAAAACAACATTCAGAACTCATGAGGATCATTATGAATTTTTGGTCATGCCTTTTAGCCTTACTAATGCACATTCCACATTTCAAGGTTTGATGAATTCTATTTTCAAACCCTTCCTTGGGAAATTTGTGTAGTATTTTTTGATGATATACTAATCTATAACAAGTCTTGGAAGGATCATGTTCAACATGTTGACAGGGTGCTCAAACTATTGGAGGAGAAACAATTATATGCAAAAACCTCCAAATGTTTATTTGGAGTACAAGAGGTGGAATAAATGTGTCATATTGTATCTCATGAGGGTGTTAAGCTAGACACTAACAAAATTAAATCCATTGAGGAATGGAAAATCCCCACAACCATAAAGCATCTGCGAGGGTTTCTCGAGGTGACAGGGTATTATCGCAAGTTTTTTAAGAATTATGGGATAATATCAACACCCTTAACAACATGACTCCAGCCTAAGACTAATTTACCCACAGTAAGCATATAAAATGCATAATCTCATTTATCCCAGGAATTTCAACTACCGTGCTTAGTCAAACCTTCATAAATTAAGGTTTAAGGCCCCTTTATTAAATCTCATGCAGAAATGTTTTAATTAACTGTCCACAGTCTTAACCTTAATTAATCCTTTTGAGCGGAACTTTATTCAACCCTTCTTAACCTTTGGTTATTTCTTAATATCCACTCATCTTAACCATACCATGGTTAGACTTTGATAAAACCCCACTTAAACCATAATACCTTTGGCTCCGCTATTTCTATTATAACTCTAGTATAATAGAAATATTACATAAACTGCTTTAAACCTCACCTTTCCCCCATTCCACGACCTTGCATATTTTTCGACGCTCACCTTTATCACATTTAGCCTCCACCTTTGATTTCACTCCATTAGATCAACGGCTGTCGCGTCGTATCGCCACTTAAACCCATTCATCCACTGGAACCCTGATCTAGGTGGATATTGGTGGCCACCCGCTAATTCCACTTGGATCCCCTCTAGGGATTCTTACAGTTTTTTTCAGTTTCCTTAATTATAGCACAGTTTACTATTTTTAGCAGTTTTTCGGGTCCTAAACTTCTGGAGCCATTTTGAGGCCCTAAACGTCGTTTTTTGAGAAATCTTCTGTCAGTGATTTTTCTGATAAAAATCATCTTTTCCGTCGTAGCCCTCAGAGAGATCTTTCCAACGTGCTATCATGCACGTCAAACGGAGATAGTACGACCAATTCGCGACCCCGGGAAGTTGATGTACCAACTTACCCAAAAACGGGGCCCACAATTTGGCGTTTCATCTTCTAGGGTTAGGTTTTGGAATGTGAAGGGTTTTCCATTGTGTCTCAACAATAAATAGGCCTTTGAGCCTCATTGTAA
The DNA here is from genome assembly GCA_031772625.1 of Pinus tabuliformis. NCBI lineage: Eukaryota > Viridiplantae > Streptophyta > Pinopsida > Pinales > Pinaceae > Pinus > Pinus tabuliformis. Next base: position 1,042,408,927 of record CM062819.1, read on the forward strand.
GACAGTTCAGAGGCATGTAGCCACCACATCTCTTCTCAGAGATAAGCTACCATCGCCCTAGCTGGTTTATTTCCATTTCTGTTTGTAAGCCTATTTCAGAATTTTACAGTAATGAATTGAGGTATTATTTCCGCTGCATATCTGTCTTTATGGTTATCTCTGTATTTTATTGCGTTCCTGTTTAAATCCGGATCAGTGGTATCAGAGCGGTCTTCTTTTCTTCTCTGTTTTTCTTTGCATGTCCCCAACGAGGTCGGGATATAAGGAGTTAGGGCTTGAACTGGTCGAACCTTTGCAAGACCAGCCTCGCAAATCCCAACGGCCTCCCATGGCGGATGAAAAGAAATACGAGGGGGAAGGAGATCCTATCAAAATCTTGCTCGAAGAAGCCCTCGAACGATAAAGGAACGCGATGATGGACAACTTTGTCCAAATCCTTCAGCGGCTACCCAGGGGCGACGCATCGGCTTCCAACAGCAACTCTAGAAACGCCACACCATTTAAGGTATAAGTTAATTTTGAAATCCCCATATTTGAGGGTCATATAGACGCAGATGCCGTCGATAAATGGTTAAATGTGCTAGAGGGTTATTTTTCTGTTCATTATTTTTCCAGTCGGGAAAAGATTATTTTTGCTCTTCTCAAAGCAGCCCCCCACGTCAAGGATTGGTGGGAAACCTACTGCGAGCAGAAGGATGAAAGTACAAGCTCACTATTTTCAGTCACACCGACTTGGGATTCATTCCGAGATGCCATCAAGGAGCAGTACTACCCTGTCGGAAGCTATGAGGATCAATACATAAAGTGGACCACGCTACGGCAGGGAAGGGACCAAGACGTACCAGAGTTTACCAATATTTTCCATACCCTTCGCACAAAGTTGGGTATCAAGGATACAGAGCAACATTTGGTACTCAAATACCGTGGCTGCCTGCACAAGTACATCCAAGAAGAAATAGAATTCATGAACATCTCCTCGCTCGGCACGGCAAACCGATATGCCATCAAGGTCGAGCTAATGTTTAAACAGAAGAAGCGAGACTTTGGGTCTGCGAATCCGAAACAAGGGAAAGGTGCCCCCAAACCGTAGAAAAAAGGACAAAGCCAAGGTGGGGCAGCCCAAGACAACCCACCAAAGCTGTAAGCAAAGAACAGCGCCGCGAAGCCGAAAAAGGACATCAGAAAGTGGTGTGAGTTCCATAAGAGCTCCACTCACAACACAAGTGAGTGTCGGGCCAAGCAGTCACTGGTGGCCGAGCTAAAGGTTTCATAATCAGATGCATGTTCTGATTCTGAGTCAGAACTCGATAAGGGGAATGACAAAGGGAAGTAGATTATCGATGCGAAGCCCAACGCCACTGTTGCCACCATGAAGATCTAGAAGGAGGAACCTGAAGATCCAAAGGAGGAGGAGCGTCTCTTCCACTCCCAGATGTGGGTAAAGGGCTCCCCGCTACAGTTCATTGTCGACAGCGAGAGCCAAAAGAACCTCATTTCGGTAGAGGTCGTGAAACAGCTGGGCTTACCGACCACAGCACATCCACAACTATACACCATTGGGTGGCTGCACCAAGGACGGGATCTTCGCGTGAGCCAACAGTGTCACCTTCCATACAACATCAAGCCCTTCACGGATGAGGTATTGTGTGACATTGCTCCCCTTGAAGTTTGTGATGTGTTATTAGGACAACCATACTTGTGGGTATGAGTCAAGGCCCCGTGCTGTTATTGTTACTTTGGGAAATAAGTTGTACACGATACCAGAGGTAGCACCGCCTACTGCCATCTCTTTGGTTACTGCAAAACAATGTAGTAAGCTCATTTCCAAAACCGGGAAGTTTGTTTTCCTGATGATACGCCCTCAAGAAAAGAAGAAGACGGTGGCCACGACCTCTAGACAGGGCCCCTCCGCACGACAACTACAGATGGACAAGGTCGTGGAGGAGTATGATGACATCTTCACCTCCCCCACAGGGGTTCCTCTGCACTGTCAGGTCAAGCACTCCATTGATCTGACCCCAGGTTCGCCACTGCCCAATGGACCAATCTATCGGTGCTCTATTCTGGAGAACGATGAAATCAAGAGGCAAATTCAGGAGCTGCTGCAAAAAGGTCACATCCGTCCGATTTCATCACCCTGTGGGAGCCCGATCGTGCTGGTACAAAAGAAGATGGGACTTGGAGACTCTGTATTGACTATCAGGCGCTGAACAAGATCACTGTCTGTAATAGGTACCCAATCCCACGGATTGATGACCTCCTAGACCAACTAAATGGGGCAAAATATTTTAGCAAGATCGATTTGAAGTCAGGATATCACCAGGTACCAATCGAACCCTCCGATGTGTGGAAGACTGCCTTCAAAGCCAAGGAGGGCCTTTTCGAATGGTTGGTTATGCCTTTCGGATTGACGAATGCTCCTGCAACCTTCATGAGGCTAATGGACGACATCTTGCGGCCATTCACCAACTCATTTGTAGTGGTATACTTGGATGACATCTTGATCTTTAGCAAGACTTGGAAAGAGCACCTCCACCACATCCGACAAGTTCTCCAAACACTGCGACAACACAAGTTATGTGCCAATTTGGAGAAATGCACTTTTGGCATGACCCAGGTTCAGTATCTGGGATACATTATTGATGAACGGGGGGTGCATGTGGATCCATCCAAGATCCAAGTCATTCGGGATTGGCCATCTCCAACCACTCTGACAGAGCTTCACAGCTTTCTAGGCCTTTCCTACTTCTACCGCAGGTTCGTGTTGGGATTTCTCATATCACTTGGCCCTTGAGTCAGGTCACCAAGGGAGGAGCGAAAGCAAAAAAAAATTGGTCTGAATCTCAACAGAAGGCATTCACAGAGTTGAAAGATCGACTCTGCATAGCCCCAGTTCTTGCATTACCAGACTTGCAACAACCATTTGAGGTCGAGACAGATGCCTCTGACTATGCTATTGGGGCAGTCCTTACTCAACACGGGCATCCAGTGGCATATCATAGTGAGACACTTTCAGACACAGTCCGGAAGTATCCCACTTATGACAAAGAGATGTATTCCATTGTGCAGGCCTGCCGACAATGGAAGCATTACATTTTGGGGAAGGAAACGGTCATCCACACGGACCACCGACCCCTGCAGTTCATACAGACCCAAGGGAAATTGCAGAATGATCGCCATCAGAAGTGGTCCACATACCTGCAACAGTTCCATTTGAATATCAAGTATAAGAAGGGCAGCACCAATAATGTTGCAGATTGCCTCAGTCGACCACCGATCATGGCGTTAACCACCGTGCTCAACTCTTGTGGGCACGAGACTTCTGATTGGCCACTGCTCTACAAAAGCAACCCGGAATTCAGCCACACATAACAGACACTCTTGGAGGGTCAGCATGTTCCAGATTTTCACCTCCAGGATGACCTGTTATGCCACCTGGGTCACCTTTGTGTTCCTTCAAGCGAGTGTGCCAAGATGATCTGGGAAGCACACTACAGTCAAGCCGTTGGGCATTTTGGGGTCAAAAAAACCGTGGCAGTACTGCAGAAATATTTCTATTGGCCGAATCTTCGACAGGATGTCGGGAAGTACATCAGATCATGCACTGCTTGCACCATTGCCAAACCGACCATCAAGAAGCAAGGCCTCTATACCCCACTGCCTACCCCTAGTCGACCTTGGGAATCCATCTCCATGGATTACATGTCAGGCCTCCCTTCCACTAGGCATGGAAATGACTGTGTTTTCGTGGTCGTCGACAGGTTATCGAAGATGGCCATTATGGCGGCCTGCAAGAAGAATATCACAGCAGAAGCCACTGCTAAACTCTTCTTTGAATGAGTATGGGTACACTTTGGGATCCCACAGTCTATCATTTCAGATCGGGACAGCGGGTTCCTCAGTACATTTTGTTCTAGCCTCTGGTCGATGTTGGACACCAAACTCACTAAGTCCACAGCCTTCCATCCTCAAACTGATGGCCAGACTGAGGTCGTCAACAGGATGATCGTACACATTCTGCGCATGTACAACTCAAAGCATCCACGCAAATGGGACGAGAGCCTCCCCTATGTTCAACACAGCTACAATCGGGCTCTCCACAGCTCGACTGGCCACAGCCCTTTCCAGGTGGGATTGGGATTCCAGCCACTATGTCCCATCGATGTGGCCATGCCATTTGCAGCTACTCGCGCAGATTCTTCTCATGTCCATTCCGAAACAGATAAGGCAAACAGCTTCATGAGCACATCCAACATATTCACCAGCAGGTCCATGACATTCTGGAGAAATCAAATGCCAAGTACAAGCAGCGACATGATCAACATCGGGTGCCACACAAGTTTCAAGTGGGCGACAAAGTCTGGTTGCATTTGCAAAAGGAATGCCTTACCGGAGCCTATCGGAAACTCAGACCACTCCAATATGGCCCTTACACCATTACCAAGGCTGTGGGAGACAATGCTTTTGAGCTCAGCATTCCCCCATTCCTTGGCCTGCACCCAGTGTTCAATGTCGACCGCCTTCGGCCATACTTTCCACCATTACTAAACACATCCGACATTGCATAACAACTCACACCCACAGAGTTAAATCCAGCTTGCATGGAACAAGTTGCAACTGATCGGATCATGGACACACAGATCAAGCACACTCGCCAGCAGTATATCCAACTGTATCGAGTTGTCAAAGCAAGACAACTCCTTCACCAGGGCAAGTGGCTCACCAGGGATCAAGTGCAGCAGAAGTTCCCTCATCTCATGGAGGAACTCAACGCAATGGGGACCATTGCTTCCTAAGGGGGGAGGAATGATCCAGGTGGATATTGGTGGCCACCCGCTAATTCCACTTGGATCCCCTCTAGTGCTTCTTACAGTTTTTTTTTTCAGTTTCCTTAATTATAGCACAGTTTACTATTTTTAGCAGTTTCTCGGGTCCTAAACTTCCGGAGCCGTTTTGAGGCCCTAAACGACGTTTTTTGGGAAATATTCCGCCAGCGATTTTCTTGATAAAAATATTTTTTTTCCTTCATAGCTCTCGGAGAGATCTTTCGAACGGGCTATCATGCACGTCAAACGGAGATAGTACGACCAATTCGCGACCCCGGGAAGTTGATGTACCAACTTACCCAAAAACAGGGCCCACAATTTGGCGTTTCATCTTCTAGGGTTAGGTTTTGGAATGTGAAGGGTTTTCCATTGTCACCCAATCACCAAAACTTAATCGGTGATCCTCCATCGTTGATCAAAACCCATTTGATCCAACGGTTAACAACGATATTGGATGAGCCACTTGCACGGGGATTACCCGCCCGATAAAGTGGTTTTCTCTCTCCTGCGGCGTGCTACGTGTTAGTCGATAAATGGAATCGCGTTACCAACCCGAATTAACACTTACCACGTTTTATCCATCCAATAAACAGCGTCGCTGATAAAACTGCCTTCTTCCTTGACTATTGCACGAGCTTATTGGCGCGCGATGACCGTTAGATATAAGAGGCCATCAAATCTATGGTTCGTGGGACTTCAACTAGAACATGAATTAAAATGGGCTTAACCCCCGCAATCAAATATGATCCAAGAGGTTGAATATGAGATCAACGTCTAGGAGCGAGTGCAGAATTTCAGCCACGATCAAGAAAATTCGTACTCTCCTACCCCGCAGTTGCTGATCACCGTTAATCTAACAGATTTGTCGATCTAACGATCCAGATCTATTCCTTCGCCATTAATATCCGTCGGTCTAAATGATCCAATGGCTCCTATGCACATTTACTTCCTTCCTTCATGCCTTTACTTTCTTCGCCTTTACGTGGTTTCTCAAAGTTCTCTGTGGTTTCGGGCTCCTCCAGGGTTTTTGGTCTTTGATTGTTCTGCAACACAACTCCCTCTCGATTTAACTCTGCGTACTCTTAGACATTGTCACTCTTGAACTTCACATTGATCCTTCAATCGGATTCAACGATCTGACACGATCCTTCATCCTCACTTCTTCTCTATGTTCTGCTCGAACTCCACCTGCATACATATATTATGCAGAACCTCTAATTCACACAATTTGTCATTCAATTACTCAAAGCACACACTTACACAATCTAGGAATTGAATCTTTGTATGTATGTATGTATGTATGTATGTATGTATGTATGTATGTAAACAAATGATTACATAATGAGACTCTCTGTCTCTCTGGCTTGATTTTCTAATCAGTGGCCTCCGTTTTTCTACCTGTCGTAGGCTTACAATCAAACCCATCTAACTCTCAACCTGACTAACCAGCTAACCCCTGACTATGCCTTTTAAGATTACATTTATACAAAATGATTGTACAACCAATTCCTGGATTAGATCCATAACCTTCACAGCAAAATCCTAAAATCTCTTCCTTATCTCTAAGGATCCTTTCTAATCCACAAAATCATGAACTAACTCCTAATCTAAATTTTACAATTAATTCTCAAATCTCTCAAATATCATGATTCTCTCATGTTCTCCTACATTCGAGAACATTTACAAATATGCCTCACTATACTTAATTAAATCCCTATTCTAGCTTCTCTCATTAAAATCACCCAAAACCTTAATAATTACATTAATTCAAAATATAGGAAACCAACTTCCTTGGAAACACAAGACCCCTTATGTCTACTAAAATACAATGATATTGTTGAGTTGGATGCTCCTGCATCACAACATTACTAAAGAAAGATGCATTATCTTGGACTATAGAAGCAACTAGGGCCTTTGAATATCTTAAAGAGGCAATGTGCTAACCATCGGTCTTAGCTACGCCAGACTTCACAATTTTTTTATTGTGGAATTTGATGTCTCAAGAAATGGAATTGGTGATGTTTTAATGCAAGAAGGAAGACCCATTTCTTTTGAAAGTCATCTAATCAAAGGAAAGTATTTACACAAAACCTGTTTATGAGAAAGACATGTTGGCAATACTGCATGCACTAAAGCAATGGAACTTACCTAATGGGAATACACTTCAAGGTAAAAATAGATCATGATAGTATTAAATACTTTTTGGAACAAATATTATCTTCAGAAGAGTAGCAAAAATAGGTCACAAAAATGTTATGTTATGACTTTGAAATTGTCTACAAAAAAGGGAAGCAAAATGTTGTTGCATATGCACTCTCAAGAAAGGATGAGGATGTGGAAGCATTAATTTGTGCCATTTCTATTATCCAACCAGATCAGATAACTGAAGCAAGGGATGAATGAAAGAATGACGAAGAAGTGTGGACAATCATTCAAAATTTGCAGCAGATCCTAGTAAATCTGATACATTCAATTGGAAAAACTATTCATTATGGTACAAAGATCACTTATATCTTTGTAATAATTCCCAACTCAAACAAAAGATTCTTTTGGAATTGCACACCTCTCCTTTAGGAGGGAGCTCAAGATTTTTAAAAACTTACCATAGGGTTAAGAAAGAATTTTTTTTGGATGGCCTTAAATTCGATATTCAAAAATTTGTGGCAGAATGTTTGCATTGCCAACAAAATAAAGTTGAGACAATTTAGATCCCGGGTCTGTTACAACCTTCATCCATTCTAAGTCAATGTTGGGAAGAGGTTTCGATGGATATTATCATAGGTTTAACCAAGTTCAAAGGAAAGAGTGTCATCATGTTGGTAGTTGATAGACTTACCAAGTTTGCACACTTTTGTGCATTATCTCATGCATTTAAAGCGAGTATAGCTGCTAATGGATTTATGGAAACAATTCAAAAGCTACATGGAAATCCAAAGATTATTGTAAGCGACAAATATCCCATTTTCAATGGAAATTTTTTGACGAAATTATTTGCTTTCTTGGGTACTCAATTAGCTCATAATTGATCTTATCATCCTCAATCTAATGGGAAGAATGATATAGTGAACAAATGTTTGGAAGGATATCTTCATTTCTTTGTATTTGATAAACAAACACAATGGGTCAAATGGTTACCTCTAGTTGAATGATGGTATAACACTTCCTTCCATACTACAACAAAAATGATCCCATTTATGGCACTTTATGGATATCATCCACCATCCATCACATCATCTTTAAGAGAAAATTCTAAGGTTCAAGCAATGGAAGATCACATTAAGCATCAACAAAAAGTTCTCCAACTCTTAAAGGATAGCCTCACTTTGGCACATAATCAAATGGAACAACAGGCATATCAACATCGTAGTGAAATTAGTTTTGTTGTAGGTGAATGGGAATTTTTACGGCTACAACCATACAAACAAATGTCCCTCAAGCAAGATAAGAAGGATAATAAATTATCGCCCAAGTACTATAGTCCTTACAAGGTGTTGCAAAACATTGGTACTATGGCATACAAATTGGAGCTACCTGCATCTTCCCGAGCACACCGAGTTTTCCTTGTTTCATGGTTAAAGAAGGTTATTGGTGACAAGCTTCTAGTTCATACAATGTTTCCAGAACTTGATGAAAAAGGAAAAATCATATGTTATCCTGAAGTAGTCACGAAAAAAGAACCCGACAACTACGGAATGGATCAATTTCAGAGTATCTCATTAAGTGGAAGAACTTACTCACTGAAGATTCCACATGGGAGTGTGAAATTTTTATATAGAAGCACTTAGAGCTACTCAAGTGTTGAGGACAACAATTTTCTGAAGGAGAGAGACATGTTAGGTCCCTATATTACTAGTTTATCCCCCTTATTATTATTGTTAGCGTAGCCCCCTTATTGTTATTGTTGTTCCCTTATAGCCCCCATTGTTATTGTTGTGTCCCATGAAAACCCACTATTATTATTGTTGTTCCCTTACATTATTATTGTTATGTAGGCTCTAATTATATTGTGACCACTTAGACTTCTATAGGTACAAAGGAGGCCTTGTCATTTGTATCATCCAAGAATTGTTTATTTATGAAATGTAAAGGAGGTTTCCCCCTCGAAGAGGACACTTTTTAAGTCGTTGATCTACCTTTTCTTCTTTTCTTTGAGTTGGTTGCATAAAACTTCATCACATGTTTACCCCGATGGACCGATTAGCTTGGGTAAATGTGGGAGGAGAGTGTTACAGAGTGGTATTAGGGCATGGTTCAACCCTTGGATTGGGTGGGTGGAATGGATTTGTCATGCATGCGTGAAGGATGTATATGTGCATTGTTAGGCCCCTATACTACTAGTGTAACCCCTTATTGTTATTAGTACAACCCACTTATTATATTGATGTACCCATGTAGTGCCCATGTTGTTACTATTGTGCCCCATAGAAGCCCACTATTGTTATTATTGAGCCCTTACATTATTATTGTTATGCTGGCTCTGATTATGTTATGACCCCTTAGACTCCTATATATAGAAATGAGGTCTTTTCATTTGTATCATCCAAGGATTGCTCATTTGTGTAATGTAAAGGAGGTTGCCCCTCGAAGAGGCTGAATTCTAAGGCGTTGATCTCTCTTTTCTATCTTTTTGTGAGCTGGTTTCATAACATTTGGTATCGGAGCTTTGGATTCTAGGGTTTCGCTACTCCAAACAGGTCATCATGGAATTTTCGCTAGAACTTTTTTTCTATGATCTTTTAGAAGCTAAAAAAACAACCCATTTGAGAAGACGTCGCGCTAAATCTCAGGTCCAAATTTCAGATCTTTTTGCGCTATATTTGCGGAGATATGATCTGAGGAAGTTGGTCTTTCTACAGACTCCTGAATTACATTCCAAACCAGTGACCTGGGGAAAATCATCATAACTTTCTCTCTGAGAATTGGATTGAAATTTCGTAAGAAGGTACAGAAAGAAGATGGACTGCAGTTTCTTCTATATATTTTTCAAAAGCCAAAGGTCGAAACAGTGACACGTGGCGCTTCATACAATTTGGCTCTTCTGGAAAGGTCTATAATCAGGTCATCTTGGGATATTGTGCATAACTCTTTCTTGGAGAATCCAATTTGGATTAGACTGGTGGTATTGGAAATAGGACATAGATGGCTACTACATGTCACAATTTCAAAACTTAAAGATCTGAAAGTACAGAGTTACATTCGTTTCAAGATCGAGCTCCTAAATCAAGAAAAAGCAAGATGAAGAAGTTTGATGGGAAGGATCTGGTAAATTGGATACTTCAGATGGAGTAATATTTTGATCTACATGGTGTACCAATATTACAAAAGGTATGTATTGCATCTTCATATTTAGAACCGGATCAATTTTTATGGTATGAAGGGCTTTTCTCTCATAAACAACTTGTTACGTGGTCAATTTTCATGGAGGAAATGATAACACACTATGAGGATACAAAGAGCAACACCTTCTTTAGAGCAACAACACAACAATTGGAAAGAGTAAAAGGGCTTTGTGACATAGTGGAAAGTAAAATTATGGAAACCAGGAAGCATACCCCTCACAACTATAAAGATGGAAGTGTTGTTTCTCCTAGCCTTCCACAACCTACAAGGGTTACACCACAACAATTGGAAGAAAAAAGAGAAAAAGGGCTTTGTTACAATTGTGATAGAAAATGCACTAAAGGTCATAAGTGTGCTGAGAAGAAATTATTTTACATAGAATATGAAGAGGAGGAAGAAAAGAATCAAGAAACATAAAAGGAAGAAGATATATGCCAGGACCCCACCCCAGAGAAAGAAGAAATGAATCAGGCCATATCTTGTAAAGCATTGGCAAGAATTACCACTCCTCAAACTCTCAAGATAGAAGGACATATCAAGAAAAAAAAGGTGCAAGAAGTGAAAGATCACATCGAGAAAGAAGAAATGAATCCAACCATATCTTGTAATTCATTGGTCGAAATTACCACTCCTCAAACTATCAAGATAGAAGGACATATCAAGAAGAAAAATGTTCAATAAGTGAAAGATCACATCAAGCATCAAGAAATGAATCTAACCATATCTTGTAAAGGATTGGAAGAAATTACCACTCCTCAAACTCTAGAGATAGAAGGACATATCAAGAAGAAAAAGGTTCAAGCAATGAAAGATCACATCGAGCATCAACAACAAGTGCTCCAACTTTTAAAGGATAATGCCACTTCGGTGCAAAATCAAATGAAACAAAATGTAGATCAACATCGTAGTGAAAAATGTTTTGATGTAGGTGATTGGGTATTTTTACTGTTACATCTCAAGCAAGCTATTTATGAGAAGGAAATGTTGGTAATATTACATGCACTTAAAAAATGGCGACCTTACCGAATGGGAAGACTCTTCAAAGATGAGGATGTGGAAGCATTGTTTTGTGTTATTTCTATTATCCAACCAGATTGGATAAACGAAGCAAGGGATGAATGGAAGAAGGACGAAGAAGTATGGCCACTTATTCAAAAGTTGCAAAAGATCCCAATTCAAACAATATTGACAGAAATTGAAGAGGAAGGAAAAATCATATTGAAACCTGGAGTAGTCACAGAACCAAAAACCCGACAGCTACGAAATCGATCAATTTCAGAGTATCTCATCAAGTGGAAGAACTTACCCACTGAAGATTCCACATGGGAGGACAATAATTTTATACAGAAGCATCAAGAACTACTCAAGCGTTGAGGACAACGCTTTTTGAAGGAGAGGGGCATGTTAGGCCCCTATACTACTAGTGTAACCCCTTATCGTTATTAGTACAACCCACTTATTATATTGATGTACCCATGTAGTGCCCATATTGTTACTATTGTGCCCCATAGAAGCCCACTATTGTTATTATTGTGCCCTTACATTATTATTGTTATGTCGGCTCTGATTATGTTATGACCCCTTAGACTCCTATATATAGAAATGAGGTATTTTCATTTGTATCATCCAAGAATTGCTCATTTGTGTAATGTAAAGGAGGTTGCCCCCTCAAAGTGGCTGAATTCTAAGGCGTTGATCTCTCTTTTCTATCTTTCTGTGAGTTGGTTTCATAACATGCATGTTATGTATGCATGGTGGTATTCATTGTTATAGTTGTGTTGACATGTAGAAGTTTATGATGTTTTGTTGGGATGCATTTGTCATGAATGCATGTTGGTTGTATATGTACTTGTTATGCATGTCAGTGTTTATATGTTGTTATGCATGCATTGTCGTGGTTATAGTTATGCATGTATAGTAGGTTATACATGCATTGTGAGGTCACTGTATGTAGTTGGTGTCATCGTGATACTGTTGGTTGTTATGATGCTAATGTGTTGGCTGAGATAGAGCAGGAGATGCATATCATCAAAGTGAGGTTATAGCATTGGACCTCGAGGTAATAGCAAATCATCATACAGGTTTGTATGGTGGGTATGTAGGTATGTTGGTTAATGGTTGTTATAAGAATTAGGCTTATGTACATGTCTGTCAGTCTATGGTTATTGTAGTTACATGTATGATAGATGTTAGTTAATCAGTGTGATCATATGTATATGCGTCAGTTAGTCATGAAGGATAATAACTTTTTACTATATGAATTATGATCATATGCATGATGGCTATGGTCATTGTACTTAAGATATTGATGTTATATGTATCATGCTAGTCTAGATTGGTCTATGCAGATGATTGTGGTTATTGTTTGAAATAATACTGAGAGGGGGGTGAATCAGTATTATCTGATCAAAAAAATTTCTTTTCTCGATTTATATATGCTACTTCTCTTAAGTGAACTAGTGTGTACACGAAACTATGATACAAAAACCAACATCCACCCAGAAAACTTGTGCTTTAGACAATTTATCATGTGTTTATCTTTAATCAGTGCATCAATAACTTATTAAACAGATTAGTAAACATAAAATAATCCATCGCACATAAGAAACACACACGAACACCACGATTTAAGGTGGAAACCCAATGTGGGTGAAAACCACCTGATGTTGTCGTCTTTGCCTTCTTTTAATAATAAGAAAATATGTTTACAATCTTGTACTGGTGCAAACTCATACTAGAACGCAGGCACCCACCTACAGAAGGCTACAAACTTATCTCATTTTCCAGCTTCTACTAGAAGGGAGTTGCAAGCCCCTAGCTCTTGTACTAGCCAATGTGATTACTAGTACGTAGGCGCCGACCTACACAAGGCTACAACCTTCTCTCTTCCTTCAGGGACCACGTTTCATAAATTTTCAGACTGGATGCTCCTGGTACACAACAATACACATGAAGGCCTTGTTTCATCAAATTTTCATACTGGACCCATCAGACTTTTGTTAGAAAATTATGTATTACGGAGCAATGGAACACATAAATATTGCAGAAATATAAACACAAAAAATGCATGAAACAAGAGAGACACAGATATACGTGGTTCACCCAATTTTGGCTACGTCCACGGAGAAATAACCAGTGCTTCCTTTTATATTATCCAACAAACTAAAGAGATACAACCTACAACAGATCCATTGTAACTCCCTCTTCTCTCTCAATCTCCTCTCTCTTCTTCACTCAGAATACAGATCTCCATAGACGCAATACAATTCCCTCATATATAGTGAGGGGTTGCCTTCTAGGGCAAAAAACCCTAAATTAAACATAACTTCTACCATTAGATCATCCGCCTAATGAACGGCCCAGATTGACTAGAAATTACTAGATTTTTACAAGGAAATTTTACATATGTTTTTAGCTTCGTGGGTGCTACCCACAAACCCCCGCCAGGGGACCGCTGGCCCTCGAACCCCAATGGGGGGGACAAGTCCCCCCCCGCATGGAGGGGTGTACAATCTTCTTGGGGTATACATCCAGCTGAAACCTTTGAATACAGAAGATAATCAGGCTCCACACCCAGCAATCTCCCATTTGGATACTAATTATAGCAACTCCACCCATGATTAATTTGCTAGACAATGACTCCTGTTTGGACCTGGTTGTTTCTCATATTCTTCATCATACTTGAAGACCAATTGAAACTGAGCAGATTCTCAGTTTCTCCCTGGTTACAACTTTTGTTAACATATCTGCAGGATTCTGGCTAGTGTGTATCTTTTCCAACTTCAACTGTGCATCTTCCAATGTTGACCGTATGAAATGGCACTTGAGTTGTATATGCTTAGTCTTGGAATGAAATGAAAAGTTCTTTGCAAGATGTATGGCACTCTGGCTGTCATTGTATAGCCTGCCCAACTCCTGCTTCTTACCCAATTCATCCAGAAACCTTTGTAACCAAATCATTTCTTTACTAGCCTCTGTAGCAGTAACATACTCTACTTCTGTTGTTGAAAGTGCAATAATACTTTGGATTTTTGAAACCCAACTGACAATTGTTCCACCTACAGTAAACACATAACCTGTTGTGCTCCTCCTGTTATCTCTATCACCCGCCATATCTGCATCAACATATCCCTGTAGAGCAATGTTTGAACCACCAAAGCATAATTCTTGATTTGTGGTACCTCTCAAATACCTGAGAATCCACTTCACCGCCATCCAATGTTCTTTTCCTGGATTGTTCATGTACCTGCTTACAACTCCCACTGCATGTGCAATATCAGGCCTTATGCAGACCATTGCATACATTAAGCTTCCAACTGCTGATACATATGGAACTTTAGACGTATGAGCCATTTCTTCCTGAGTCTTGGGACATGCCTCCTTACTTAATTTGAAATGGAAAGCCAAAGGTATACTAACTAGTTTTACATTCTGCATATTAAATCTTTTCAACACCTTTTCTATGTACTCACTTTGAGAAAATGTTAATTGCGATTCTTCCTGTCTCTAGTTATTCTCATACCAAGGATTTGTTTTGCAGCACCCAAATCCTTCATTGCAAATGATTTTGCCAATTCCCTTTTGAGCACATTTATTTCCTGCATGTTAAAACCTGCAACAAGCATGTCATCTACATACAATAACAATATAATATAGCTATCATCATTTTGCCTTTTGAGATAAACACAATGATTAGAGTGACACCTAGTATAACCTTGTTCAGACATAAACCTGTCAAATTTTAGATACCACTGCCTTGGAGCCTATTTTAAGCCATACAAGCTCTTCTTCAATCTGCACACTAGTTTCTCCTTCCTTTTACCTCATATCCTTGTGGCTGCTGCATATATATCTCTTCCTCCAAATCCCCATGGAGATAATGGCAGAAGTGTCCTCAGACACATAATTTTTATTAATCAGAAAAAACAATTACATATTTGATTTTGCAAGAGTTTACACCCGAACAACCAAACACTCTTGCAATGAGCTATTTATAAGCTCAATGTCCTAACTACCTCTAATTATGGATCACTTATTAAATAAAAAGTGTCCATTTACAATAAATGTTATTCAAAACAACTAGCTAACAAATCTCCTAAAATAGAGCCTAAGATACGACACATTTGGAGATTCATATCTTGTTACAACAATATACTAATTCTAAATGTCTCCATTAAATAATTAAATATTCTAGAATAATAATTATTAATTTAATATCTTAAATTAATGATTATTTTATTCCGAGTTTATAACCTATGATAGTATTTTATTTTTGGATCATATAACATTCCCCCCTATGATCCAAAGATACATTACAATAGATACCAAGTTCATACCTGAACTTAGTAAATTTTATTCTGTCAAGCGGTTTCATGAAAATGTTGGAGATCTGATCTTTGGAAGGACAATAAACTGGCTTGAGGACATCTTTGGCAATGAGAGATCTGATATGATGATACATGGTGTCCATATGCTTTGTCTTTGAATGAAAAACTGGGTTCTTGGCAAGTTTGATGGCTGACTGGCTGTCAATGAATAATGATGTAGCTTTTGCCTGAGAAATGCCCAAGTCCTGCAAATTTTTGCGCAACCAAACAATTTCACATGCTGCTTCACATGTTGAAATGTACTTTGCTTCTGCTGAAGAAGTGGCCACTGTAGCTTGTTTCTTACAACTCCAAGATACTTATGCTGACCCTGTGTTCATTAAATAACCTAATGTTGATGCTCGATCATCAATACTTCCAGCAAAGTCAACATCACAATATCCACCAAGTATAAATTTTTTAGTCTTTGTGTAAAGAATACCAAAATATTTTGTTCCTTGGATATATCGAAGAACTCTTTTGGTTGCATTCTAGTGGTTGTCTAATGGTTCTTGCATAGAACGTGAAAGAATACTAACTGCATAAGATAGATCAAGGCGAGTATTTTTCAAATAAATCAAGTTGTCAATCAACTGTCAGTAATCTGTACTATCCACCTTTCCCCCCCTTCAAATTTTGAAAGTTTCAAGTTTTGCTCCATGGGGGTGAGAACGGGCTTGCAATCCTGCATGCCAAATCGTTGAAGAACCTCTGCTACATACTTACTCTGAGAAATGAAAATATGATGTGGACGTTGGAAGACATCAACTCCAAGATAGTAGTGAAGTAATCCCAAATTTGTCATCTTAAAACCTGCATGTAACTCCTTTTTCACCTGTGTAATATGATCATCATGGTTGCCAATAATGATCAAATCATCATACATAACAAGAATTACCATATTCTTTCCCTATTGTCACACATACAAAGTATCATCAGATTCACTTCATTGAAAACCAACTTTCTTAAGGTATTCATCCATCTTTGCATACCAAGCTCGGGGAGCTTGTTTTAGTCCATATAAAGCCTTGATCAATTTGCAGACTTTATGTTCTTGCCCTTCAATTTCAAAACCTGGTGCTTGTGTCATATACACTTCTTCCTGTAAATCCCCGTTGAGAAAATCACTTTCACATCCATTTGATTAATTTTCCATCCTTTCTGAGCGGCAATTGCAAGTGTTAATCGAATGGTGTTCCATTTAGGTGTAGGAGCAAAAATTTCCTCATAATAAATGCCTTCCTACTGCGCAAATCCTTTTGCGGCAAGTCGTGCTTTATACTTTCAAGTTCTCCCTTTTGATTATACTTAATTCTCTAAACCCATTTTCATCTTGTGGGTTTAACATTTTGTGGACAATCAACAAGTTTTCAAGTGTTGTTATCAATTACTGCTTAATATTCCTCAACCATAGCCTGTTGCCATTCTTTATGTTTTACTGCTACTTTGTATGTGGAAGGTTCAGTAAAATCATTTGCTATCAAGGCAAAATTGCCTTCACTTCTATGTGACCTTCTGGTGCCTATTTTATTCTTCTCATCGGGCTTTACATCTTTCAAAAGTTGAACTGCCCATTTTAGTAGTTGATGCTCAGTTGTTTGAGATTCTGAAAAGTATCCATCATTGTAAATTGGATTAATATAAACTGATGTTCGTTTTGGTGGTGGAAAATCATTGTTAGAAGAACTGTTGCTCTTGGATATGCAGATGAATTTCTAGAAGATCCAGGTGGTGTTGTTGAAGTAGATGGACTTGATGAATCATCTTCAGATGAAGGAAAATCAATTCATACCAATTTGATGAATTTGGTTGAATTTGTGTATTTCCTTTTCTTTGACTGCCTTTAGTTTCTAACTTTTGAAGAAGTGTTTCGATTTCTTTAGCACTCTTACTCTTTGTTTCATCAAAAATGACATCCTTGCCCACAATTAATTTTCCATTGGTCAAAATACAATACCCTTTCTTCTCATCAGAATAGCCAATCATTGTGCATTTCAAACTTCTTGAGTCAAGCTTAGTTCATTTTTCTTTCGGAACTAAGGCATAACATACTGATCCAAAAACTCGAAGATGTTTAACTCAAGGTTTGAAACCAAACCAAGCTTCATAAGGTGTGATTCCGTCTAAAGAAGTAGTTGGAGACCTGTTTCTTAAGTAAACAGTTGTATGTATTGCTTCTGCCCAATATGTTCGAATTAACCTCTTGAAAGTTAACATGGATTGTGCCATTCCTAACAAAGTGCGATTCATTCTTTTGACTACTCCATTTTTTTGTGGAGTGTAAACATTTGTAAGATGTTGTCTTATGCCATTTTCACTGCAATAAGTTTTGAATTCATTTGAATTGAATTCTCCCCCATTACCTATCCTGAGAGTACCTATCTTTTCTTTGACTTCATTTTCAACAAGTTGGCGAAAAATTTTAAACTTCTCAAATGCTTCTGACTTGTTCTTCAAGAAGTAAACCCAAGTCATTCTACTGAAATCGTCAATGAATAGTAAGAAATATTTGCAACCACCAAATGAAGTTTGTAATGGTCCACAAACATCACTATGAACTAGTTTTAGCCGCCTGTTTGCACGCCATGAACTTGTTGGAAAACTTTCTCGACTTTGTTTGCCATAAATGCAAGCTTCACATTTTGCATTTTCCTTTTTGAAAGTGGGAAGTCCTTTAACCATTGCTTTTTTCTGCAATTGAGAAAGACTATCAAAATTTAAATGTCCATATCTTACATGCCATAATCTAATAGGTGAAATTCATGTAGTGACTGCCCCTGCAAAATCATAATGCCTTGGAATAATTGTCCCTTTCATCCGTAACAGTTTTCCATCTTCATAACCTGTCATCATTGTTTTCAAGCTCTGTTTGACTGAATTAATCTTAACTAAGCCATCTTCCATAATGACCTGATGTCCTGCTTGTCTAATCGTGACGGAAGATAGCAATTTTTTTCTTAGGTTGGTACATACCATACATTTGAAATCATTTTTTCTCCAATGCCAGGGAGAAAAACTTTAACTGATCCTTTTCCATAAGTAGTATGTTTTGTATCATCTGCAAGAAAAATGGAACTAAGTTGGAAATCTTGAAAATTCCAAAAAAAATCACGTCAACAAGTCATGTGCTGAGTTGCCCCTGAATCCAAGATCAACGCACCTTCATAGTCACTTCTAAGACGGGATGAAAGTCATAATGTCGGCGAGGAAGTAAAAACATATTCCTAAGTTATCATCATCTTGATCATTTGCAAATTGTGTTGAGTGCTGATGAAACTTGGGAATTCTATTAAAATAAGTTCGACAATCTTCAACATAATGTCCAACTTTGTTACGTCTTCGACACACAATTTGACTTAATTCTCTTCCTCTTCCTGAAGATTGTCCTCTGCCTCTGCTTTGACTTCTATTTTGAGGTTGTCCTCTACCTTGATTATTTTTTCCTTGTCCTTGAAAATAGCCTCTTCCTTGGTTGTTTGCTCTACCTTGAAAACTATTCCTTCCTGAATTTTTACCTCTATTAAAGTTGTTTCCTCTGCTTTGGCTTCGACCTCGACTTTGTACATTATGTGCTACTTGATTCTGATTGAAATTCCCTCTGCCTCTACCGCGAGAACTGTCAATCGATGATTTACTAGTGCTGGCCTCTATGAAAAAAACATCTTCACCAACTTTCTTCTTCTTCCCAAAGGTTTTATCATGTTGGGTCAACATTTCGCAGAGCTCATCAAACTTTAGTTTCTCTAATTTCCCAGTTAATTGTAGAGTCTCCAAAAAATGCGTGTAGGAAGAAGGAAGTCCAGCAATTATAATTATGTCCATAAAACTATCATCTATTGTTGGAAAACCAACATTAATGATTTCCTACCTAATATTCTTATGTCTTGAGAGATATTCAATAACATCACCTCCTTCAGTCAATTGTTGTTGCAATAATTTTAATTGTAGATCAACTTTCTTTGATTCAGGCTGAGTATCAAAGAGGTCTTTAAAATTTTTCAAAGCAGACCATGCATCTGTAGCATTTTCTATATGGACATACATTTCATCATTGACAGAAGATTTAATGAGAGCTAATGCTTTGGCATTCTTAACTTCCCATTTTGCTAGTGCAGCTACATCTGTGGGTTTATTCGGCTTAATATCACCATCACATATACCCTGCCATAATTCATTATAAATGAGAGTGCTTTCGATGAGGCGTTGCCATGTTTTATAGGATTTTGTACCTTCAAGTTTGTCGGAATCAGAAAACAAATTAATCAACTTTGACATTGTAGTGTTGAAGCTTCGCACCAAGAATCAGACTCAGAAAAAAAAAATATCAAGATGGGCAACACACAATGCAAAAAACAATCTATCGGGGCTTGGCCTTGACCCTCGTATAGTCATTGAAGCAGGAGAAAAATGAATGAGCTTTGCACTTGGCTCTAGTCAATTTCTCAAAAAAATTACAAGGTAACTTTCAAAATTTTATTTTTACAACGATGCTCTTGCAAAACTTGGTAAAAAAAAGTTACCCCCACTCAAAGTAAAATTACTTTGAGTTACACTTATCCCTCCAAAAATTACAATTAAAATCCCCTTATTACTTCAAAAATTTACAAATGACCTTATTACTCCACAAACAATAAATTCCCAAAATTAAAAAAAATCACCATATCTCTCCAAAATACAATATTCCTTATTTCTCCACAAAATTTACAAATTTGATTACACAAGAAAGCAAGAAGAAAGACATTTTCGAGGAGTCATTCCTTTGGAGGAGCGATCAAATTTTTCTTTACACTGTTAACACTGTCTTCTGGCTGGAGTAGACAGTGGTTTCTCTGAGCTTCGAGAAGGCTTTAGTGCACAATTCTGAAATCATTATCTTCTTCTTTGGTGATTTATCAGGGAATACCCTTCAGCTGCCCACTCTCATTTATTACCCAAATTTGCTATCATCAACGTCCACATTCAGCTTCCATACATTTAGCCCTGCACTTTCTTGATGGACTGGCCCTCTCATTTTGAATGACACATGTGCGTGTGTATGCATTACATCACCAGCGCTGTCTTTTCTTTGCTTCTTCTTGTCTCTCTCGGTACCCACTCTCTGATGGTAGTCTTCTCTAATATTTTTGCCTTTGTTCTTTTCTATTTTCTACAGTTTATGTCGAGTTATGAGACGATTAACGCTTCTCTGTGAATTGTATTTCTATTTTCTACAGTTTATGCCGAGTTGTGAGAAGATTCATGCTTTTCTGTGGTTTATGCAGTTTTGTATTTCTCTGCGAATTGAACCAGACATAATGTTCGGGGTTGATGGAGAAATTAAAGACTTTTACTCAGTAATGGAGGTTAAATCTGACTGTACTTCTTCAGAACTTAGGGCTGCTTACAAGAAGCTCGCAATGAGATGACACTAAGACAGGTGGTCTGCCTCAAGGAACACAAAGGTAGCAGAGGAGTCTAAGAAGTAGTTTAAAGCAATCCAGGAGGCTTGTTTAGTTTTGTCGGATGAGAACAAGAGATTCCTATACGATGCAAGAGTTTATGAAGACAATGATGATGAAATGGGAGACATTTTGGATGAAATGGCAGTAATGATGAATGAGAATATGGGGCAGGTGAGGAGTACAATGGTTTTGTTGTCCAGAATAGCCAGGCACTGTTGCGACCCCTCAAATATTAAATATTGCTATAGCTCCACAATAATAGCAGAAGTTTGGCAGAAATTGAAGCGGAGAAAATAATACAAATTCAAGACACAACAATTTTGATAATAATACAAAATTTTGATTTTCAAATTTAAAAATCTAAAATCAATAAAATAATAAAATTTATTTTCTTTTGAACAAAAACTTGACAATTTTCATACCAATCATTCGCTGATCAATTCAATGGAGTT
Organism: Pinus tabuliformis; assembly: GCA_031772625.1. Taxonomy (NCBI): domain Eukaryota; kingdom Viridiplantae; phylum Streptophyta; class Pinopsida; order Pinales; family Pinaceae; genus Pinus; species Pinus tabuliformis. Next base: position 1,042,430,352 of record CM062819.1, read on the forward strand.
CTCCAAAAACTTGTAGAGCTAGAATCTCCTCCTCACATCCACTCCAGCATTACTAGAGCTCTCATACCACAATAATGGCAGAAGTTTCCTCAGACACATAATTTTATTAATCAGAAAAACAATTACATATTTTATTTTGCAAGAGTTTACACACGAACAACCAAACATTCTTGCAATGAGCTATTTATAAGCTCAATGTCCTAACTATAGATCACTTATTAAATAATAAGTGTCGATTTACAATAAATGTTATTCAAAACAACTAGCTAACAAATATCCTAAAATAGAGCCTAAGATACGACACATTTGGAGAGTCATATCTTGTTACAACAATATACTAATTTTAAATGTCTTCATTAAATAATTAAATATCCTAGAATAATAATTATTAATTTAATATCTTTATTAATGTAATATCTTACATTAATAATTATTTTATTCCAACTTTACAACCTATGATAATATTTTATTTTTGGAGCATCTAACATTCCCCCGTATGATCTAAAGATACATTACAACAGGAGAAAGGTTGTCTTTACATCTAACTGCTGAAGATGCAAATCTTCAGTTGCTACTAGATTTAGAATAGCTCTGATTGAAGTCATTTTCACAACATGAGAAAATATCTCATCGAAGTCTATACCCTTTTTTTGTGCAAACCCTTTCACCACAAGTCTAGCTTTATACTTTTTTCTACCTCCATCTTCTTCCTTCAACTTGTAAACCCATTTATTATGTAATGTTGTTTTACCTGCAGGCAACCTGACTAAGTCCCAAGTCTGGTTATGTGCTAAGGAGTCCATCTCTTCTTTCATGGCTTTCTCCCACGTCTTCCTGGTTTCTACCTGCACTGCTTCTTCATAACATTCTAGTTCACCTAAAATCAGTCAACAATACATAATATAATGAAGGAGAGTATCGTTCAGAGGATCTACTCATCCTAGTAGATCTTCTAACACCACTTTCAGGTGTTTGAAGTGCTTGTTGCTATTGTGGTTGTTGTTCTGGATGTTGATCATTATGATTTTCAAGCACCATTACTTTTTTCTGTGATCTCGTCAAACACTAAGTATTCTCTGTTTTCTTTTTCATGTTTCTTTTCCTGCAACTGGTTCTTATACAAGACCTTTTCATTGAATATGACATCTCTGCTCCTAATGATTTTGTGTTTTTCATAATCATAAAAGAGATAACCAAAATCATTAACACCATATCCAATAAAGGTATATTTCTTTGATTTTACCTCAAGCTTTGTTCTATTTTCTTTATTAATGTGGACAAAGGCTTCACAAGCAAAAGTCTTTTAAAAAGAGTAGTTTACCTTTTTACCTGTCCATGCCTCCTTTGGAATATCACCATCCAAGGAACTTGAAGGCCCTCTATTTATTAGATAGACAACAGTATCTACAGCATCTGCCCAAAATTGTAAAGGCAATCCTGCATGCAATCTCATGCACCTTGCACGCTCCATGATTGTCATTTTCATCCTTTTTGACACGCCATTTTCTTGTGGTGTTCCTGGAACTGTCTTCTCTCTACGAATTCCATTCTCTGAACAGTGCCTATCAAACTCTTTGCTGCAATATTCACCTCCATTATCTGATCTGAGACACTTCAACCTTTTTCCTGTCTCATTTTCAACCAAAGCTTTCCATTTCTTGAAAGTATCAAATACATCAGATTTATTTCGAATACAATAAATCCAGGTTTTTCTGGTTGCATCATTAATAAAAGTAACATAATAACGAAAGCCACAAAGAGATGATACTAGAGCAGGTCCCCATACATCTGTATGCACAAGCTCTAATGTTTTGCTCTTCTTTTCTTTCCCAACTCTAAGGAATCTAACTCTCTTGTGTTTTCCATAAACACAATTCTCACAGAATTTTAAATCAACATGCCTCAAACCTAACAACAAATTTCTTGAGTGAAGAATCTGCATCCCCTTCTCACTCATATGCCCGAGCCTATTATGCCACAATGTCGTATCTTCTCTCGTAGAGGTTAAAGCATTAACAGAATTAAAAATACCATTGCATAAATACAATGTACCAACCATTCCTCCTTTCGCTATTACCAGAGATCCTTTAGTGACCTTCCAGGTTTTATCTGTGAAAGTAGTTACGCAACCTTCACCTCCCAACTGCCCTCTTTAAATCAGATTTTTCTTCAGATCTGGAACATGCCTTACCTCCTTCAATAGCCATTGATTTCCATTTTGTTGTTTTATGAAAACTGTACCCATTCCAACGATTTTACAGGGTTTATCATCACCCATTCCAACCTGTCCAAAATCTCCTTGAACATAATCATGAAAATGTTTCTTATTAGGTGTGCATGGAATGAGGCCCCTGAATCTATCACCCAGGCATCAATAATATTTTCTAGTGAAAGAATCAAAGCATCTTGGAACACATCACTTGTTACATTCGCTTCATGATTAGTTTCTTGTTGCGCGTCTCCTTCTTTTCCCTTTCGAGACTTGCAGTCTTTCTTCAGGTGTCCTTTCTTCCAACATTTCCAGCACACTATCCCCGATCTAGACTTGGATCTACCTTTTCTTGACTTACTGTGATATCATGGGCTCTTTCCTCTTTCCATTTTTCTTCCCCTAATCTCTGTAGTCAAAGCATTACCTGATGTCTCACCTGAGCTTTTCTGTCGCATTTCCTCGCTAAGGATTGCACCAACAATATCATCAAACTTTAAAGTACTAGTTCTAGAGACAGAGTTACTAATGGCCATAACTAAACCATTCCAACTTTCTAGCATTGAGCACAGAAATAACAGAGCCCTACCTTCATCATCAAAAGTTACCCCTACAGAACTTAACTGACTTGTAACTATATTAAAATCATTTAAATGGTCTACAATATATCCACCTTCTGACATCTTCATATTAAATAAACGCTTCATAAGAAATACTTTATTTGAGGCTAAGGGTTTTTCATATAGTTTGGCCAATGTCGACATTAAACCCTCTGTTGTCATTTTCTTTGAAATATTAAATGCTACTGACACCGCTAGGCACAACTGTATTGTTCCAAGTGCCTTTCTGTCAAGGATATTCCATTCTATGTCTGTCATACTCGTCGGCTTCTTTGTCTTTCCGCTCAATGGTAGGTACAGATAATCTTCCATCTGCATCTTCCACAGATGGTAGTTTTGGCCGTTGAATTTTTCAACCCTAAACCTACCATCATTCGCCATTACTCCCACTCGATCTGGGAACCCTTCTCTCTAGCAAGTTTATCAGCCAAATAGACCTTCGGCTCTGATACCAATTGTTAGAAAATTATATATTACGGAGCAATGGAACACATAAAATATTGCAGAAATATAAACAAAGAAAACGCATAAAACAAGGGAGACACAGATATATGTGGTTCACCCAGTTTGGGCTACATCCACGAAGAAACAACTAGTCTTTCCTTTTATATTATTCAGCAAACTGAAGAGATGCAACCTACAACAGATCCGCTATAACTCCCTCTTTGCTGTCAATCTACTCTCTCTTCCTCACTCAGAATACAGATCTCCATATACGCAATACAATTCCCTCATATATAGTGAGGGGTTGCCTTCTAGGGCAAAAAACCCTAAATTAAACATAACTTCTATCGTCAGATCATCCTCCTAATGAATGGCCTAGATTGACTAGAAATTACTAGACTTTTACAAGGCAATTTTACATCTATTTTTAGCTTCGGGAGCGCTGCCCCTGAACCCCCACCGGGGGACTGCTAGCCCTCGGACCCCCCAACTAGGGAGGATAGGCCCCCCTGAACCCCCGGGGGGGGACAAGTTCCCCCCCCCCCCCCCAACATGGAGGGGTGTACAATCTTCCTGGGGTATACATCCAGCTGAAACCTTTGAATACAGAAGATAATCAGGCTCCACACCCAACAACTTTGAAACTTAATCTACATCAACCAACATTCAGTTAATCCGAACAATCAGATCATTGTCACCAGAACAAGATGTTGAACCCATAAATGTGCATCATCATTCAAAACCAGTTGTAATCTCAAAAATCATGCATCAGAATGTACAAGCTACTTTATTGAACCCAACCTACGTGTATATGCTACTTCTGGTAATCAAACTTGTGTATACCTTCAAAACTACTGAAACATAAAACTTCTGAATCAAGTCTATACCAACCAGTAATATACTTACCATATACTGTCTATTTACAGAGCTTTACACAGGGAGCAGCAGAGATCAGCCTTCTCACTTACACAATCAATCAATCAACTACAAACTCCTTATGCATTAAGTTTTACATTCAGATCTAAGAAGACTTCATTGGCAGACAATAGTAAAACAACAAAACCGATCAGATAGATCAATCAGATCTGAAGAAAAAGCATTTTCTTTTGTATACGCTACTTGGAAGAGTAGAACCCGCGTGTACATGCGCTTTTACCAAGACGAACCAGCGTACAGATCTGAAAATATTGGCTCATAACTTTGCTGCAATTCCGGACTTCAGACAAACCCAGATCATGACATTTAAAGAAAAAACATGTGTACATAATCAAATCTATCCCAATCATATCAAATCATTCAATGATAAGTCATTTAAGGTCTCATGATCTTGATTCCGGCCCATATCTTTATGTAATACAAGTTATAAGCTAGTTACCAAAATAATAGCCAATCGTCTTAAGAAAATTATGTCAGTGATCATCCCTGAAAACCAAGGAGGATTCATCAAAGGAAGAAAGATTCTTGACAATATTGTGCTGGTGCAATTAGCAATTCACTCAAGTTGTCATTGAAAATAGAAATGTATGGTGATTAAGCTAGATTTGGCAAATGCCTTTGATAGCGTGAGACATGAATTCCTATTTTCTGTGATGGAGAAATTTGGCTTCTCAAAAGCTCTCATAAATTGGGGGAAAACCTACATAGCCTCCCCTTGGATAGCGCCATTGGTTAATGGTCAATCAATGGAATTCTTCCAAGCCTCCCAGTTTGTTGATGATACATTATTGCTTGGAGGAGCTAGCATAAATTCTGCCAGGTCCTTCAAGAAGGAGCTAGACATTTATAGGGAGGTTTCAGGTAGCAAGATCAACTATCCAAAAAGCACGATCTATGGCTGGAATTGCTCGACCAAGGAATTGACAAACACAACAACGCTGTTAGAAATGGAAGGAATCCTGACTTGGGAGTCATTTAAGTATCTTGGGATCCCAATCTTCGTATCAAATCCTAAAGTAGCTCACTGGATGCCCCTGCTAGACAAGCTAAAACTCATAATACAAGCTTGGGGAGCCTCATGGTTGAATAATGCTTGGAAGGTAATCCTAATGAAATCTATTCTCATAAATCTACCATTATATCGTAATTCCATTCTACTTGCCCCTAAAACCTTTATTAGTAAAGTGGATGGTCTTTTGAGAAGATTTCTGGGGGGGGGGATAATGAAAGAAGGCTCCATTTAGTAAACTGGGACACTCTTAAGAAGACATTCCTAGAAGGAGTTCTCCAAATGTGTGATCTGGTAGCCCAAAATCTTGCTCTGGGCTCCAAGCTCCTTTGGAACATTGCTTCTGGGAATCCTAGTTAGAGCAAGAGAGTTCTGTGGAAAAAATATTTCATGGGCAGTGCTTGAGGTGTTTGGACCAACCTCCAAGAATAACCAAAGGATCACCGGTATTCAAACTCTGTCTCACAACTATGGAGCATTTTAGTCACAAGCTATACTAGATCCCAGGTATTGGGGAAAAAATAAGACTTTGGGAAGATTCGATCCTCGAAGATGAACCCTTGAATCAGATGGAAGAACTTGTAAATATCAGAGTTTGGCTTCAAGCCAGCAATCTGAAAACCCTTTGGGACATCTCCACTTGGACTGATGATGCAGGAATTATTTGGGATGGTTGGAATCTGGGGGAGGTCCCTCAATGGTTGGATGGTGAAGCCACTTTATTGCTGGATTTGCTCCAAGGAAAATCTCCTTTAAAGGCATCTTCTAAGGACAAAAGAGGGTGGGGCTCACTTTTAGGCTCATACTCAGCAGCAAAAGGTTAAAAAAGTATGATGGTTGTCCCAAACGTTCCCCCGGAGCCAACTCAATGGAAATTTATTTGGTCTTTTCCTTCTCTTCCCAAAATTGACTTCTTTTGTTGGACATTGGCACATAAAAGTATCCTCACTAGAGATAACCTGAGAAGGCGTGGAATGGAAGGACCCTCCAGGTGCCCTCTCTGTGTTTCAGATGAAGAAACAGCTAATCATCTGTTGTTAATGTGCCCCTTTGCTCAAGAAGTTTGGAGGGGTGTCCTGATGTTATGACCTGAAAAAATAGAGCTTCCCCGAAATATTCCAGACCTACTAAGAAACTGGGCCAAGTTATCCTCGTTCTGTCTCTCCAAAAAAAGCCTTCTCAAGACTGGCTGGATGTGGATTTCCAAAGTCACATGCTGGAAATTGTGGCTGGAGAGGAATAACAAAATTTTCGGGGAGGAGAGTTGTAATCCTGTCATAATTATCACTAAATCAAAGCTTTGTTGGGTGAGGCCTTAGAAGCCAAACCCGCCATAAGAAATGGTATGATTTTGGACAGCGAGGAAGATCAATGGCTAAAAGAGCTAGTGCCAAACCATCAGGATAGACCCATTCCTCCTACAAAATCCTTTTCTCATTAGGAAATTCATCTGGAAGAACAGGAATTCATTAAATGGAGATCAGCTCTGGATGATCACGGCCATTTCTTTGATGGGGCCTCTAAAGGTAACCTAGGAGCGGCGGGTGGCAGTGGAGTTATCTTGAGTCTTGGAGGCTCAATTGAGCTGCGTTTTGCATGGGGTCTAGGCCATGAAACAAACAACAGAGCGGAGGCTCTTGCTCTGTGGCAGGGTCTAAATCTGGCTATCAAGAGGAATTTCCTATCCATCTTAGTCTTTAGAGACTCTAGTATAATTATCCATGCTATGAACTCTCAAAAGAACCCTTCTCAGGTACAATTAGCCTCCACACTCAAAAAAATCAAGCTAGTTTTGCCCAAGTTTCACAAAATCTCTTTCTTTCATATTCTGAGGAAGTTAAACTCACAGGCGGACTTGGAAGCCAATCTAGGCTCTCTCCGGAGCAGGAGATCATTGTTGGTAAATGATATTGAATCGAACTGCAGCATTCCATAATTCTGGAGAAGATTGGGCCTCTATTCCTCTGAGCAATCCTCTGTTTCAAATTACTCTCCAATACCCAGAGCTTTGGGACCATACCAAAATGAGCTGGCAGCTGTTAGGAGACTCGGACTCATCTACAAGGAAAAAATTAGAACGCAACCCCATCATTTTCGCTCTCTGCTCTCTGTTGGAATTCATTGTTGCGTCATTCTGTAATCAGTTGGGTACGTGCTGGGAGGGTTCACAAGGCCTACATCAAGTCTAGTTTAGATAACAAAAAGGCCTCTGTTGCAATTTATGATGAAACGACAAGCAATGCCGGCAATGTTGACACCTCACTTGGCAAACTTGAGCACAAAGTAAGAATCCACCAGAGAAACCAAAAGAAAACAAGTAATGAGCTATTGGAAGACTCGGCAATGAAAGTCCGGTGTGGTGGGTCTCCTGTCTGCAAGCTAGGAAGCAGAGCTAAGACGCGGCAAGCAAACGCAACGGAAAATCAAGATGCCACTCTGAAACTAGATCAAGTGCATATTCAAGCCATTATCTGCAAACACAATGTAATCCCATCAATGTACTTATCACAAGCTAAATGTACTCTCCTCGCCTCCTATCAAAACGAAAGCAAAATCTGGAACACGGAAACACAAAGTAGCCCTGTTAAAGCCCTCGGCAGCTGTTTTGCCGAATCTTAAATAAAATCTAGCCGTTATTGTAAAAAAAAAAAAAAAAAACATTATAATTAACATTTTTTTTGTAATCTTGGTAGGAGTACATCTTCATCATTGTCAGATTTTGATGAATTCAGGTGAAAGGGCTATTTTGTCTATAAGTTAGACTATGCCCATTACTAAACAACAATAATTAACAAATAAAAATTAATTCCACACATTTTTAAAATATTTTTAAAAACTTTTTCCATGAACAAATTGCCTTTGTCTCCCATTTTATAAAGAAGTGGTGCGGATCAAAACCTTCCCCTTAAGAGTGTTTTTTTATTACAAATGATAATTATGTTAAAGATACACTAAATACAAATATTTATTCATATTAGTAAAATTATATAATTATTTTATTCATATAAAATTATAAAAATATGAATTTACTTATAATCACATTATAATTAACATTTCTTTTTGTAAGCTTGGTAGGACTACATCTTCATCATTGTCGGATTTTGATGAATTCACGTGAAAGGTTATTTTGTCTATAAGTTAGACTACGCCCATTACTAAACAACAATAATTAACTACTAAAAATTAATTCCACACCTTTTAAAAATATTTTTAAAAACTTTTTCCGTGAACAAATTGCCTTTGTCTCCCATTTTATAAAGAAGTGAACAAATTGTCATTGTCTCCCATTTTATAAAGAAGTGGCGTGGAACAAAACTTTTCCCTTTAAGAGTGTTTTTTTATTACAAATGATAATTATGTTAAAGATACACTAAATACAAATATTTATTCATATAAGTAAAATTATATAGTTATTTTATTCATATAAATTTATAAAAATATGAATTTACTTATAATAACATTATAATTAACATGTTTTTTTTGTAAGCTTGGTAGGACTACATCTTGCCTTTGTCTCCCATTTTATAAAGAAGTGGTGTGGAACAAAACCTTCCCCTTAAGAGTGTTTTTTTATTACAAATGATAATTATGTTAAAGATACACTAAATACAAATATTTATTCATATAAATTATATAATTATTTTATTCATATAAATTTATAAAAATATGAATTTACTTATAATAACATTATAATTAACATGTTTTTTTTTGTAAGCTTGGTAGGACTACATCTTCATCATGTCCAACTTCTCATCCCGATGGAGGGATAGCACAAGATTTGAACCCATGACTTCTGATTTGATGAGACTTCATTTCCACAACCATTGCCAATTGAGCTACCCCAAGTGGACAACATTATAATTAATATGTTTGAAGTATAATTATATTGATAAATATGTTAAGGTATATTTCCGTATAGTTGAAATTAAGATGGATTTTTCTTTCAATATATAATTTTTGTTATTAATATTAAAAATGTTACATGTCAACTCTATATTAAAAAAATGAATGAATTGTAAACCTCTCAAAAAAAAAATATTTCAATATATATATATGTGTGTGTGTGTGTGTGTGTGTGTGTGTGTGTGTGTGTGAATTCTATCTCTTTATACATAAAATCTATATTAAATTTTTTGTATTTACAATTCACATTCTACACATTAAAATGTTAATACGTGTCCTAATCATATTTGGAAGTAGAAAACACATCTGCATAGAACTCTTCTATATAAAATTGTTTTTGTTATATATACATATAATTGAAATTGAAATATTTTATTTATGATTGGCATTCTACACTTTGTTAATGCATGCCTCAATTATATTTAGAAGTAGAAAACATATATGCATAGGACTGTTTCTTTAAAAAAAAAAAAATTGTTATAAATTTTTTTTTAAATGTTATGTGTGTGCGTGTGTGTGCTACATTTCAACTCTATATTAAAAAATGAATTAATTATAAATTTCCTTTAAAACTTAGTGAAATGATTATTTAAATATAGTCGTTACTTGAAATCATGGTCTCTACATTGCTCTCTATTTGAGCACTTGTTGGTTCGAAAAGTGTCCGCCAAAAATTTCTCTAATGTGATTTCTACCAAAACGCTTTTCTTAATTCATTATAGATCAGAGAAGCTTGAATTCAGAAATTACTGCCCTGTACGGATGGACCACTGCTATTAAAGAATAATAATTTTCTCTTTATTTTTATAATATATATAAAATCCTTATTAAACTTTTTAACTAGTAAATATATATTTATTTTGTTTTATATAGTATATATAGTTGATATCGAAATATATTATTTATGATTCACATTCTATACATTAAAATGTTAATACATGCTTTACTTATTTTTGGAAGTAGAAAACATGCATCTATAGGACACACTTTATATATGAATAATTATTTTTTTATAAAGCATGTATTAACATTTTAATGTATAGAATGTGGACCATAAATAATATATATATATATATATATATATATATATATGGCCTGGAGTATGCCCTAAAACTGCTTTTGCTTGGCTAAGAGTGCATCTTTGTCAGACGTAAGAAAACAAGTTAAGGGCCCAAGACCAAAGACATTTGGTAGAAGTGAAAGCTTGCCCCCTTATGGACCACCAGCAGGTTATTCCAGGTGCCGTGGTTTTCCTTGAATAACGATGATGAGTTTTCCGCGAGTTAGGGGCCGAAGACCAGAGGCATTTGGTAGGAGTGAAAGCCTGCCCCCTTACAGACCACCAACAGGTTATTCCAGGTGGCATCGTTTTCCTTGAATAACAGTGACGAGTCAGCCTGCTTTTGCGAATAACAACCAAGTTATTCCAGGTGGCGTTGTTTTCCTTGAATAACGGTGATCAGTGAACCTGCTTTCCTGGATAACACCCAGAGATGTTTGTCTTCGCTGTTGGTTTGACAATTGAGTTATGATAGGTTTTCCCACTGTGAGAAAAAAAAATATTTAAATGTTACTAGTCAACTCCATATTAAAAAATGAATGAATTACAAATATCCCTAAAGTATCTACTAATGGAATAAGAATTCTCTATCTTTATATATAATTCATATTAATTTATTATATTATTATTTAAATGACATAGATCAACTCCACATTAAGAATACAATAAATTACACATATCCTTTACGATGAAAAATGAAAAGATCATATATTTTTCAATTTAAATTAATTTTGCTTTGCTTTATATAAATTTGATATAAAACCGTGTTATTTAATATAGACATTAAAATATTTATTTGTAGCTAATAGTAAAATATTTTTTTGTTATTAGTCTATTTTTACTCTAACTATTACATGCCGACTAAACATAAAACGAATTTCATGTAATATCAATTATATTATTTTTACATGCCATTTGTCAACTCCATATTAAGTATTGAACAAATTACATATCTCTTTCATATTAAAAAGTAAATTTATGGCAGGGATTGATCTTTTTTGTTATTATTGTTTTTTAATTTGTTATTAGTAAGCATTATTTTATTATTTTTATATGTAACATTACGTGAAAACATCTCCCTCATATTGGGTTGTAGAGCACCTATTGGCACAACCATATTTAGTTGAATGATTAGATGAAGATGTAGATTATCCATAATATTCTCTCTTATCAACCGTTGCACCATATTAATCTACATATATGTCAAACTTTTCAAATATCAAAAGGCCTCTAGATTCCGCTATTTATTGTGGTGGCAACATCTTGATAATCTTTGTGGTCCTAGAGAAAAATATTCATCTCTTTGTCAAATTGAAGTCATAAACAAGTATGTCAACATCCTCTTATTTTAGGTAGTCAATGTAGCAATCATTTATATTTCAACCCTTTCTTTTTCCTCATTCCATTGATTTGTTTCTCAACTACTAGCTTTGGCTTGTACACACCATTGAATTAGAGTGCAATTACTTGTAGCTCTAGATTTTTGGCATACCAATGTACGTCAACTAATGTAGCATCTTCATTTTCTTTAATGACCTATATAACCTTAGTAACCCAAAGAGGATAACCATGTGGATATCTAGCCATTAACACTGAAATCATGCTACTCTCCTTAATATCCTGTAAAAAATCCCTATAAAGGTCCTCCATGCCTTCACGGTGTGCACATGATCTTCTAGAATCAATAAATATTTCTATGTCCTCTAATTGTGAAGACTCAATAATAGATTGAGATTCTTGTTGTTCAACAATGTTTCTTTCCTCATACTCATTTGGCATATTGTGTGGCCAATTAAATGGAATCTAAAAAAATGCATCTCCATTTCTTGAGCTTGGAATTATGTCATTTTGACCATGAAGAAAGATAACCATAAAACATAATCGACAACATCAAAGTAATCATATATATCTTTAATAGATTTTTTTTAATTATTTCCAAGCATTTAGAATAATTTACATCTCTATTATGCCTTCGTGCATTATGGATTTCAATAACTAATTGCAAATAAAAATAACTTTAATACAAATGTTAGATGATCTAAAAATGAACTTCAAAAATGTTAAACCTGAAAGCCCCCATTCACTCAAAATACACCTATTATTATACTAGTAACATATTATATGGATGTGGGCACAATGAGTAAATCTTGCACCCACAATACTAAAATCACATAGTGGATTTTATACTTCTATGATCTTAATTATATATCCTAAAAGTGTTTTAATATGAAACAAACACACACATAATCAAGCATAAAATCATGTCACATGGAAATTTTCTTCCTTCGTCTTCCACACTCTTCCCAATTTATATCGTTTACAACCATTATGTTATCAACCTGGTCATTGAATACTCCCACTTACCATGGCATGGGTCCATTTGTTGTAACTAGCATATGGGTCATTAAAACAAGCATTGAAAGTCCATATTCATAGCTACGTGGAAGTGTGATATAACTCTATCCATCTCCCTAAATTTTGACATTAAGGATCTCTAGCCCCCAAACCTCATCTTGAACTGTAGATTGATCCCATCCATTTGGAAGGCACACTAACCCCAAGCATCTAGGAAAGTTGGAACAACACCTTTAGTAAGCACTCACCCCTAAGCACTAAAGTCCACAATCACAACTCCAACAAGTATAACTCTAACCATATCCTATACTTTCAGGATCCTCAAAGATAAAAGCACAATTGGTATCGCATTAGTGATTGAGTTTGTCCCTAACCAATAAAATGTTGCTTATATATAGATCTTCCTTTCATGGGTTTAGGCTCCCACAAGATCTTCAATAAACCAATCCTCGAGGCCAATGGACTGGCTCTCATGCCCAACTCCCACTCACATCATAGAACCAAAGTGTAACATACCCAAAACACCTCCCTTTGTTTTCTAGCTATCTCAACCAATATTTGTCCTTCATTCTCAAATTTGGGCAATCTGAGGTATGAGTATATTTAAATTTAATTATTCCATGGATGACTATTACAAATACATACATATACTAAATCAACACTTGTAGTGGAAAAAACATCCATGTATAACCATTACCCAAATTGATCTAATCAATACTTAACCACATGAATGATTTACAAAAGCATTATTACCCAATGTATACAATTAGTCATTTCTAGCACATACTTTTAAATCATCCTCATATAGATAACTACAATTTCCTTCTCATTCTAGCATTATCTTTGTTACCCACATTTGTCATTACAATCTATCCTTGGCTCGTGTATCTTCTTGATACCCACTATGCCAATTTTACACCTTTGATATAGTTGAAACTTAGTTTACATAATGGAGATAGAAATATTCCATTTGTCACATGAGATGATCGTAACAACAAAATTTGACCATACACATAGATATCATCTACATAGTCCATAACCCATCATGTGATGAAATCATCCAAAACTTGGATTTCCCTAATACAAACGCATATGGTCCTAAACCTGGCAATAACCAAAAACAATAATTCATAATATGTAAACAATAATAACCATATTAGTTATTTATTTAGTGGTGAATTTAATAGCTATAGTTCTTAAACACAATCATAACCTTTTCTACATCATAATTGGGATTATCACTCACATGTATGCACTGTTGGTACTCAACCCACTCTTAAACATTGTAGGTACATCTTCCTTCTAACACAACATTATACAAACACTCCCCTTTACTAAACAACCCCTTGGAAATATATTCACTATTCTTGTGCAAGAAGAGTCCTAATGCAACACCCATTGTTAAAATTGTTAGTAGGGTTAGCAATAAAGCAAACTTTGTCCTCTAATACATGGCTTACAATTGTGCCATAACTTTGTAAACTAACAATAAATGCCCCCCATATCTTTAGCAATGCACCGAATCGATGAAAGGTACAACAAACAAACATTATGCTCCAACATTTCTATAGCTCATCATAGAATCTCACTTTTGTGGAATTTGCTTCATCTTAAGACATCCACTTGACTTCATACACCTATCCTCTCCTAACTCCCTAGCATACCTAGATCAATGAATGAACAAATGAATAACTTTTTGAAAAGATTAAGTGAATTCTCTTCCTAAAGAGCTTACATGGAGACCAATTCCCCATTAAGAGTTTGAAAAAACACCATAAAGACATAAGAAAAAAGAGTGACAATAATTTAAAAAAAGACACTTCAAAACTCACCTTACTTCCCCTCTCAATGGTTCATTGATGCTCCCATAAATATTATCACAAGTGCACCTTATAATATCGTTATCAAAATATAATTTAAATAAAACTCAAAGTGAAAACTACCACATGCTTGGCAATGTGAGTGTTAAAGAAAAAAAATTTGATTTGGTAAGATTGACCTCCATACCTGTAGCCAAGACAAAGTCATTCAAAATTCGTTTGTAAGCCAACGCTTCCTTGACTATGGGAATGCCCTGTAACAAGGTATCATCTACAAATTGTTGATGGGTCAGGACTTGACCATTCTCAGATAATTGGAGTCCTTGAATTTTGTCGGTAGCCTTGGCATGCTTAATGGACCACCCCAACCCTTCCATCATGAGGATGAAAAGAAAAGGAGAGAGCGTATCCCCCTGTCTGAGTCCTCTAGAAGGAAGAAAAATTTCAGAGGGTGAGCCATTGACTAAAATTGAAAAACTGGAGGAAGTCACCATAACCCATCTGATCCAATTATGATCAAAACCATACGCGCTGATCATTTTCTTGATATACGTCCAGTTTACTTTATCATACGCTTTGGATATGTCCAGTTGCATTATCATGCCCGCTTTCCTTTTGCTAGTTAGCGAGTGAACTACTTCATGAGAAAAGGTTTGAGTTTGTTGGCCACCACCTTGGAGATGATCTTGTATACTACATTGCATAAGGCAATGGGCCTGTATCTCTCTGGCGTTTGAGCATTATCCTGCTTTGGAATTAAGGCGATGAAGGAGGTGTTGAGAGCTTTCAAAATGGTTCTATTCAGCCTGGAATCTTCCACTAACTTACAATGTCGTTTTTGACAATGTTACAACAAACTTTGAAGAAATCTATGTTGAATCCATCCGGACCTGGAGCTTTATCGTTTTTCATCTCCTTAAGAACCTCTCTGACCTCCCTTTCCGTTACCGGTCTATTTAGATTACTATTGTCCTCTCTGGAAACCAACTTGGGGATGTGTTTAGTGAAGTCTTTGATGAAAGGTTCCCTTTCTAAGGAATTTTCCTGGGCAATACTCTGAAAGTGTCTTACTAGCACAGCTTCTATATCCACATGGGATTGGTGATTCTGCCCGTCCTCATCCTTGATCGAGGATATCCTGTTATGAGTCCTATTGGCTGAAAATTTAAAAATAAACATATAAAACTCTAATTAAAAAAAATAACAATTTACAAAAAAAGAACACAACAAAACTTAATATATATTCAGAAAAAAGAATTGAAAAAAAATGTTCAAAAAAAATATTAAAAAAAAAAAACACACACACACACACACACTTTTAAAATATTAAATATTAAAATAAAGTAAAAATATTTAAAAACAAAACACACACACACATATATAACTCAAATGGCTTGTGCGCTCCCTGGTCGTGCCACAAGGGTCGCAAGAAGCGCTGAGGGGCGGGACACCACCCCTAGCTCCAACTGCAGCACTTGCCGCTGGACTAAGAAATTTCAAAAAGAAAAAAATAATGGCTTTGTTTTTAAATATATTTCATTTATTTTTTTCAAAATATATTTTAAATGTTTTTTAAAATTTTTAAATTGTTTTTTTATATTTTTAATGTTTTTGTGATTCATATTACATTAAGAAGGAGTTGTCTATAATGCGACCTTTTGGAGATTCTGGTGACGGAATCCGGCAGAAAAAAATTGAGGTTAAATCTTGATTTGTACTATCTAAAATGGTTTTTTAACTGCATATTTGGATTCAGCACCCTGAAAAACCCCTGGGACGCTTTGATTGTGCAGAAACTAACTATCAAACTTGCAATTCCAATAAATTGTTGCCGGATTTTGACCAGAAAAACCCACCGGAGAAGCTTCCAAAAAGTCGCATTATAGACAACTGTCATTAATAAGAGTCTTTTCGGTAGAAATCACACATAAAATTTTTAATGTTATTTTACTTTTTTTTGTTTAAATGTTTTCTAAAAATCTTTCAATCTATTTTTAATTTTTTTAACATATATTTAAAAAAAATAGTTTTGTGTTTTTTTTTTTTTAATTATGTATTTTTAGTGGGGTCTTTTTTTGTTTTTTGTTTTTCCTTTATAATTTTTAATCTCTCTTTTTTTAATTTGTTATTTTTATGTGTTTTTTCTTTATATAAGTTTTTTTTTAATATTTTATGCTTGATTTTTTACTTTTATTTTTTATGGGTTTTTTTTTGTTATTATCATTATTTTTTTGTCCTTTTAAAATTTTTAAACTCTTTTCTGTTTTAATTTTTTTTGCAAATTATTTTTATTTTATTTTTTAACTTGTGATTTTTTTTAATTAAAAAAAAAAAAAAAAACATTTTGTTTCTTCATTTTTCATTATTTATCAAATTTTTCTTTTTTTAACCCTTTTTTTTGTTACACTAACAAACCGACCTCACTATGTGATAATTTGTTAGTTGATTTTTAAGTTTTAATTACAATGAATGAAGTTCAGCCCCACAGTGCGTCAATTAATGGTTGATTTTTAAATTTTCATTGCAATGGGTCAAATTCACCCCCACTGTGTGTCAATTTGAGGGTTGATTTTAAATTTTGTTTGCAATGTGTCATGTTGTCTTAGGTTAATGTCATGTTTTATCTTTAACGACATGCCTGAAAGTTGTTGAAATTTTAAAGTTTTTCGAGCCATGATATTTTATCTTTAATGCCATTGCTAAAAAATGTTGAAAATTTACCCCCCAAAAAAAGAACACTTTTTGTTTTCAAGGTGTTTTTTCATGTTTTTCATGCAAAAAAAATGGTTTTAACTGTCATTTTTAAAAACTGTAGAAAAATTATCCTAAAAAAATGTTGCTCCAGCATACACACTTTTCGTTTTCAGGTTGTTTTTTCATGTTTTTGGGGGGTGGGGGTGGGTAGGGGTTGCTAGAGTTCTCATTTTCTGGTTACAGTTCTTGTTTGATAGGATACTTTGTTAAATATCACCACGCACCATAATGGCATCGACACCTATTCTCACTAAAGATCCCAAGCCAACTTTACAAGCAAGAAAGTGTCCAATCATAGGGAAGGAAAAATATAATGCCTTCTATTTATTGGAGACACCTTGTATCCCTTTGTTTGATCTTCATTTCTAGAGTTATGAGTGATGTATTTACCTAGAATGACATCTCTCTAGAGGTTGGATTTGAAAATAAAGTTCCAAAGTGGTTTAGCTGCAAGAGATTTACCAAAATTATATACATGTTTTAAACCCAGCCTTCCCCATTCCTTGGGTTGGGAGATTTTTTTCTAGCTCGCCAAATGCAAACCTCTGTAATCTCCACTACCCCTCCAAAGGTAAATGAAGCATAAATTTCAAATATTCTCTAAGATACCCTTCAGAAGATGTGCCAAAGGTGTCAACATATTGAGATTGCTTCTAACATCTCTTTAACTAGGACTAGCTTGTCACTTCTAGAAAGCCATTTATTACACCATAAATATTTTTTTGTTAAATTTTTCCAACAATGCACTACAAATCTACCTTCTTGTAGTTATTACATTTGATAACAAAAATGAGGCATTTTATTTCCTTATTTAAATTTCCATTAGCACGAGGTAATAAAGCATCAAATTGTGTTGTAAGGTGGTTCTCCAAAGAGAAAGCAATATCTACATACTTTTGTCTATTTATCTCCAAACCCATGCTCAGAAAATAAAGATTTGAGATATCCAACACTTATAACGATTTCCATTCCAATCCAAAACAAAAGAGAAAAACAACATCTACAAAAGGAGATGAGTAAGAATGACCCGTCTACCCACCTAGACTCCACTCATCTGCTCGCAAAGTTTTGCATCTAGAAGCCATTTGCTCAAGCCCTCGGATTTTTTTTTTTTAACAAGGTCAGGTAGTTTATATATTACCAAAAGCTTTAATGGAGCAAGCTCCTATTATAAAGACTATATCATGAAAAACCTCTAAGCCATGAGATAGGAACGCAGTCTCTTCTCCTAGGCTTGTATTCAAGACTTTATGAGTTTTTATGTGAATTCTAGTGTACTGTCTAACGAACTGACCTACTAGAAATAAAAATTTACAAGTCATGAGGTCTATGTTAGATTTTCAACGCTGAAAGATTGAATGCTCCTGATTTGATTGGTTCTTCTTGTCAAAATTGTCCAAGTTCTCTCCTTCATTGTTCACAGAGTTCTCTCCTTTATTGGGTTGGGTACCATGTGATTTGTATGCTTGTTTTTCCCATGTCTCTACTTTTTGCTCTGGATTTTGTTGTATATCTTTGATTTTGTGTTGCCTGAGATGCTTCTTCTTTTGTTGCTGATGTCCACTTTTCTTTTTGCATAAACGGGAACCATTGGATGTGTCAACGGAAAAGGTTGTCAGAATATTAGCAGCCAAGGTAAATTGCAGAGGTTGGGATTAGAGGTTGTGCGGAGGGGATAAACCAGAGGTGCTGATGGGAGAGGAGGCTGGAGGATCCATCGCAGCCGTCGATGACTGAGATCGACGGTCATCGGGCACGAACAAGTCTGCAAGTTAACCGAGCAGAAGGGCGGGATTATACGCGGAGGTGGTATATCGGGCAAGTTAAAAACCATAAGTGGTAAAAGGGAGGGGTCACCCAATTCCATTGATCGGGCGACACGTAGCATCAGAGGAGAGAGAGAAAATTGCTTTTCGAGCGGGTAATCTCCGTGCTTGTTGGTCGTCCAAAATCAGGGAGAGCCGTCTGATCCTATGTGTACAGATCGACAGTGTGGGTGGTTCGCACAGATTTGGATGGACAGGCTAAACAACGACCGTCGGATTGAGCTCCCGATCGATGGTCCTGATTTGATCGGAAAGGGGGGAGCAACACTACGGAAAAGGTTTTGGGGTGCGGGCCTGACAGTATTAATAGATGCAAATGAAATATTTTTTGAAGTCTGGATGAGGCACAGGTAAATAGAAGGGTGGGGGCTTAAGATGAAGTCTGCACGCTATGAATAGGAAACACTGCTGGCTATTAGATAGGACAGGGGGAATCTTGGAGACCAAAGAATCACTATAATAACATGAAAAGTGGGGATTTCCTCGCTGAGATTGTTGCTGCAATTTTTATGAATGTACCCTCTTTTCTTATTGTGCTTTATCTCAGCCCGAAACCTGCCTTCGATGAGATAGATTGCAATGTAGTTCTTGTGACTTGGATCCGTGCCTTCTTTCCTGCTGTTGCTCATGCGAGAGCCTGGAGTTTCATGCTTTTTCCTTTGCTTTCCCATGTTTTCCTAGTTGTTGCTGCAGTGTTGTGTCCTTTGTTGATTTGTAATTGTTGTTTTTTGATTTATTGCTTTTCTCATTGTGATTTTCCTTTGGATTTGGTTATCTTTAAACATAAGGCTTTTGTTGGTTATTAAGGAACTGAGCTATGGTATTCCTCCTGGTTTTCATGAACAAGCCCTTCGTTTTTTTTTCACTGCTTGGTTTGGAAAGTAATCCGCCTGTTGATTGTGAATTCTCAAGACATGTATGTAGATCACATCGCTAGAGCCTTCCAAGTTCTTCCTTATTCTTCTAAAGATTCTGTTCATGTGCTCATTGCTTGATTTTTTGTTTCTTGCCATTGCCTCTATTATTATGGCTGAGTCTCCTATTATGATGGGATTTTGGATTTTTCTTTTTTTAATTATTCTTGTTCCCATCAACAAGCTGTATGCTTCTGCCTTGTTATTTAAAATTTGTCCCAAGCCCCATCCATAAGTGACATTTTCTTTCCCATCAGGATCAAGGATTATTCCTCCTACCGCTACCTTTCCCGGATTATGCTTTGAAGCCCCATCAAAGTATAGACAATATCTATTCTGATTTTTTCTCCAGTTTGTCAGTTCCTCTTCACTCATTCTTATTTTCCATATACCTCATGTGCTTGTCTTCCTTTGTCTTATTTGCCCATTATTATTTATTATGGCTTTGCTTAGCCAGTCTCGCTCTTCCTGTTGAAGGATTTGATTGTCTGTTGGAGCTGTTCCTTTGACATTGAGTATTTCAGAGGTTAGACCCCATGTTTTTAAAAGGGTCTTCCTTGTCCTTGGAATTTGATTTTTGAAAATGCACTTGTTTCTTGTTAGCCAAATTTGCCAACATAGAACCATTGGAATACATTTCCATATCCTCTGAATTGTGGCTTTTTTCTTTTTTGTGTATGGGTAGGCTTTCTCAAAGTTCTGAAGAAAATGCGACAAGGGATTTTCGAAATTTATTCTTATTTCCATAGGACTTATCAACTACTGCCAACATTCTTTGGCGAAGATACATTCCTGGAAAAGATGATGAATATTTTCTTCAACCTGCATGCATAGTGGGCATCATGTTGGGCCTTGAAAGCCTTTTTTTCTTAAGTTTTCACTGGTCAATATTCACCCTTTAAAAAGAGTCCAGATGAACATTTTTATCTTAGGCAAGCTTTCTTATTCCCATGCTATTTTCCAAAAATCCCACTCTTATTGATTTGGTTGTTCTTGAAGGAATTTGTATCCAGTCCTGACTGTATAATGTCCACCGCTTGGGTCCTAGAGATATTCATCTTCCTCATCGAGATGGATTGGCGCTGCCCCTTCTAAGAGCTGCCTGATTTTGCTCCATTGCCCTTCCAGGTCTGCCGAAATTGCTGAGATTTTCCAGTCTTGCCACTCCTTTTGGTTCCATAAAGAGATGGAGTGTAAAGTGTTAAAGCCTTTACCTTTCATCCACTCTTGTATGTATTCAATTTCTGGATGGGTCTGAAGTGGTTCTTTTACCATGATTTTGTCCTCCCAGATTGAAATTGCTTTTCCGTTGCCTGGGATTTTAGAGATGTATCTACTCATTAATGGAATTGTTTTTTTAACCAGCTTCCAAACTTGGGTACATTGTCTTATAGGGATATTTCCCTCAAGCAATCTTTCCCTAGTGCCATCCATATATTTTGATAAAAGAGTCTTTTTCCACCAGCTCTCTTTTCATGTAATTAGTATCCATATTATTTTCATTCCCAATGCTACATTGATGAGCCCACGTATCTGTATTGATAGTACTCCTTGTTCATAAGGAAGAACTACTTGCTCCCACCTAACCAGGCTAAATTTTTTGTTTTCTTGCTTCCCCCCTGCCACAAGAAACTTCTTCAGATTAACTCCATTTGTTTGTGTGCACTTGCTGGAGCCATGATTATTGCATATCGGTAGATAGGTAGTGCTGCAAGGAGTGCTTTGATTAGTATTACCCTTCCTGCCATATTCAACCACATCATACCCCAGCTTCTTATTTTGTTTTTCATTTTTTCAAACTGTTTAGTCCATATTTTTGTCTTCATGTTCTCTTTTGAGATTGGAAGTCCCAGATAGAAGAAGTGTGTCCATTTTTCCTGTATAGAAAACTCGAAGAATTTTATTATATTGAAGGGAGAATTACAACCCAGTTGTCTCATCCAGCATCATCCTCCCACATGAAGTCCTCTTCACCTCATGAAATAGCAAGATCACACCAACAATACAATGCTCTTTCTCAAATACAAACTATCAACACTTCCTTGCAAATTACAATATTCCAACCTCCAAATCTCTCAGATGAGGGATCTATTTATAGATGTGTGCAAGGGTGTGAGTCATCTCTGGGTTTTTTATTAATGTCATTCCACTTGTTGCATTTGGTTCCACTTGGAGATTTCTTGGATCTCTTACAAATCCCTGGGAAAATTCAGAGAGGCAAGTGTCATAAGAGAAGTTTCTAGAAGATTCCCTGAGCATCCACTTAGCAAACTGTCTTGGAAATTTGTCCATCCTCGCTCATCGCACCCTACAAAAGGCCTCATCAATATGCATCGCACCTGGCTAGTGTAGAAGTCAATATGCATCGCACCCTGACAGTGGAGTAGTCAGTATGGTCCAGTTTAGGCCAATTGTGGATGGCTTTTCAAGTGGAACTTTTGGGGAATGATGTAATCCGTTGACCATGTCTTTTAGGGTATGAAACAACACTTTTAGGGGTTGAAGAGCCCTAGTATATCGACATATAAGATTGGGGTTGAAGTCCCGAAATATGACGATAACAGTTGCCCCCTAAAGCATGAAGTCGTAAATCTTTGATATCAGGTGAAATGCTTTATCATGAGGATCCGAGGTTTCAAACTGGAAGGTGACTTGTATAAGATACAATACAATACATCATCATAATATAATTTTCATGATCTAGTTGAGGTGGGCATCCCCATGCTCAACTTATAAAATCATTTCAAGTACATAGAAAATATAATTGTCTGCATATGCAGACTGGTGATTCTTCAAATGTAGAGTCATCATCCTTGGTTCGGATGACCATCTGTGTAGCTTCTTTGTACATTTGATGTCTTTATATCCCTAAATATATCGCAGCCCGGATGGATGAAACTAGATCCGGGGTCTTCAAACTCGTTTAATCTTCGCCCAATGTACAAGTCAATCCATGTGAAGAGATTTTCTGAAGTCGAACATAGAAAGACATCGCCTGATTACCAGCCAATAATGTGAGTTGTTAACACATGCGAGAGGAATCACCAATAATGATAATGACCCTCAAGGTACTATAGTACGTACAATTCACGTGGTGTGAATGTATGATCCGATGTCGAACACCATGCAAAATCTTTCGGTCGAAGGCCATTGATGTCAACCTATCGCCGAAAGTGAGAAACTTGCCATTGAGGCATGCAAGCTTCAAAGTACTTCTAAGTCAACTTCTTGGATAATGAGGTGATATTGACAAGAAGTGATCCGTTGTAGGAGGGCCTTAATGTATCCCACGTCTACGACACAAAACGAAGCAAATGATTTTATGGAAGTGAAAACGGTCTGACGACACAAGGTTTAGGAATGGCGGTCATGAAAAATGGAGGGTGAAGGTATTGTAGTGGATGAGGAATTAACTGGATTATGGTTTCTCAATTAAATGACTTCTCTTGAACATATCGACGACACTGAGAGGGATTAGTAGCGTTAACCCCAAGAGATGGATGGTGAGGAAGACCAATGGTGAAATGGCCGGTGAACGGAATAACCTAACCCGACTCAATCATGGTGATGGAGTGAAAGTGTCATGTTCAAGAGCGACCTGCTACCATAAAATTCTTCAAGTTTTCTTCCCTTTTTCCCCAGTCATTGCTAACCAGTACCTCTTTATTTTTGTCAAGCTTGAGGAGGATAACATATGCTTCTTCTATAATTTGCCCTTCAGGTAAACCTATCGCTATGTTTTAATGAGTCTAGCGACAGTGAAATTCGTTCTTGTCTAGGTGGACAAGTTCATCGTTATTGTTTTAACAAGTTTAACGACAAAGATAACTTGGTCTTTTTCATGTTTAGAGAGTTTGAAAAAGGACGAAAAGGAAACTATGTCTCGTCTAGGATGATTTTGTCGCTATTGTTTTAACAAGTTTAACGACAAGGATAACTCGGTCCTTTTCATGTTTAAAGAGTTTGAAAAGGGACGAAAAGGAAACTCCAGAAGTTCTTTTTTGTAGCATAATCCCTTAAGTCCAAAAAAGGGTAAAATAATACAAAAGGGATGACTTTTCTGATCACTTTAACGAGATGAAAAGACAAGCGCTCAAACTTTTTCGTGAGATAATCCCTTAGGTCCAAAAAATATTAAAATATACAGGAGGGATGGTACTTCCAATCACTTTAATGAGCTGGAAAGGCCAATTTCTCGACAATCCTTTCATATTTAACGAGTCCGAAAAGAGTTTAAAGGAGACTCATTTTTTGAGGAACGAGTAGTGTCTAGGGTAGCAACTAGTTCTGGGTAAGCTTGGAACTTCCAAAACATGGTGATGTGAAGAGGTTGGCTAATAAGACCACTCGTCGCAGCTATTCCTCAAAAAGGGTAAACAGTCAAGTGGAAGCGTATGATCGCCCAAAAGAATGGAGGTGATGGTAGGAACACAACCAAGGCTCCAAAGGCTGATAACATGGCAATCACAAAGGTTATTTACCGAAGGTGGGTTCATTTTTTAACGAGCTTGAACCGTAGGGAACTATGCTCAGTGTGGGTTTCATTGTTTTTACAAGCTTGAAAAGAACAAACATATGCTTGGTGATGGGTTTATTTTTTAATGAGCTTAAACCATGGGGTGACTATGCTCGGTCGTAGGTTCATTTTTTAACGAGCTTGAACCATGGGATAACATATGCTCAATTTTAGTTTTGTCTTTTCTAGCTTTTTAGTTTTGTCATTTCTAGCTTCGGGAAGCAGATCAATTGCAAGCTTGAGGGACGAAATTTCGCAGTGAATTGGTAAGACAACTTCCAGACCATACACCAACTGAAAGGGTGTAAATCTGTCACATTTCTCACCGAAGTCCTATATGCCCACAGAGCCGAGTACAGGATTAAATACCAATTATGTTTGTGGACTCCAATCATTCTCTACAGCATGCGCTTAGGGACTTTATTGATTGCTTCAACCTATCCGTTAGCCTGCGGATAATATGGAGTAGAACTATCGTGGGACAGTGCTAATTTGGCAGTCAATTCGATCATCATGTGATTGCGAAAATGTGATCCATGATCTGTGACTATAGCCTGTGGAACACCAAATCTAGAAACTACATGATTAAAAAAGAAAAGACCAGTCGTTTCACGGCTGTTGTTTAATGTAGGCATCGCCTCGACCCATTTTGTAAAATAGTTGAAAGTGACTATAATATACCCATGCCCCCCGACCAAGGTGGGGTTACATGTCATGAAATAAATGCCCCATTTAGCGAATGACCCAACAGCAACTACTGGATGCAATGGTGCTGGTGGTAATCTGGTTTTGTGATAAAAAATCTCACAAGCATGGAAACTTCTGACTGCAATTATGCAATCTCTAAATATGGTGGACTAGAATTAACCTGCTCATAAGGTCTTTTGTGCAGTAGCGTAACCAGATAGATGCCCCCCACAAGCACCTGAATGGCAATCATTCAAAACTTTTTCGGCCTCCTCATGCGTGAGGCACCTTCGCAGAACTGTATCGACACCACGACAGTAAAGCATATCACCAATGATCAGGTAGTCTTTGGCTTGGTATCGAGTACGTCGTTGTTCAGAGCGAGAGGTGTTAGGCCTAAAAGTTTGGGTTTGGAGATAGACCAGTATATCTCCGTACCACGGATCGCTTGATGATATCAAAAACAGAGTTTCATCCATGATTGATGCTTTGGATGTCAAATCGTTGGATGACGAGGGAAGGTCGCAAAGTAACTCTGCAAAGACTATATATTTCTTTGATTTGGATTTGGTGAATTCCATATCAAACTCCTACAAAATGGTTATCCATTTGGAATATTTGCCCCCTAGTAATTGACGCGATAGAATGTAGGTCATAGGGTTGCAGTCTGACACAATGGTAGTCTTGCGAAAGAGAACGTAGTGTCGAAATCTATACTGCTTGAACGGCTGCTAAAGCCAATTTTTGAACATAAGAGTATTTGCTTTCTGTATCATTAAGATTGTGACTTAAATAATATATAGGATGTTCTATTCCATTATCTTCTTTCACTAAAACCATGGCGATGGTTGTATCTGCGGTGACGAGATACATGTTAAAGTCTTTTTGATAGTCAGGAGTGTACATTAATGATGCTTTTATCAAGGAATCTTTTAAAGCATCAAAGGAATCTTGCGCAACCTGATCCCAGTGGAAAGGTACTCCTTTTTTCAAAAGACGCGTATAACCTTTAGCGAGTTCAACATAATGTGAAATGAACCTCCTCAGAAATTTAGCTTTCCCTTGTAGTCTCTGAATATGAAGCAAATTTGAAGGTGGAAGCATGTAAAGGATTACCTGAACCTTAAATGGGTCGAGTCGAATTCCATCCTTAGAAACTACAAAACCAAGTAATCGACCAGAACCAACACAAAACACACACTTGTGCGGATTGAGTCGTATCTTGTAGTGTCGGCAACATAGAAATATGGCTCTCAAATGCTGCGGATGATCAGTCCGCTTTCGCGAATAAGCCAGTAGATCGTCGAGATACGATTGAACGATGTGTTTAATGTCATGGAAGGCATAATTCATTTCCCTCTGAAAAGTTTCCCCTGCATTCTTCAAACAGAAAGGCAATTTACGATACGCGAATGTGCCCCAGGGACATATAAATGCAGTCTTCGACTGGTCCTGTGGGCGGATATTGATTTGATTGTATTTGGAAATCCATCCATGAATGAAAAGATTTCGCATCCAACACATTCATCAATTATCTGGTTGATGAAGGGTGTAGGACAGTTGTCCTTTGGACACGCTTGATTTACATCCCTATAATCGACACACACTCTAATTGTTCCTTGTTTTTTCATTACAGGAACAATATTCGATACCCAATTATTGAGAGGAACAGGGTAAATAAAACCAGCATGCAAAATTTTTTCAACTTCTGCCTTAATGGCAGCAAATTTCTTCAGATGTACAGGTCGAAGCCGTTGTCGTACTAGTTTGACATCTAGATACATCTTGATTTCATGTTCAACAATTCTCGAGTCAATGCTTGGAATTTCTTCATATGACCATGCAAAGACATCTCTAAATTCATGAAAGAGAGCGCAATAAATTTCCAATTCCAATGGAGAACAAGATTTGCCAACGTGAAAATTCTCTACAACATTAGGTTTGGTCGAGATATTAATGGTGATAGTTTCTTCAATATTGGACAGATTTCACTCGAAATCAACTGTATTTATAGGATTTGATAGAAAATCAAAAACTGAAGGATGATTAAGGTCACTTGAATATTCTTCATTGTTATCTTGAAGGTGGGAACGATGGTGGTAATCTTGCCACGACGTCTCTCCTATCATTATTGATTGGATGATTCCTTCGTCTGTAGAATGTATACGAGACCAAGGATCAGAAGAGGTACCATACTCTAGAGACTTATCTATCCAAACACACATTGTGTGCTGATTTGGGTTTGCGGCCTAGGCCTAGAAAATTGATTGCTACAAAGATTTTGTGGGGCTTGGGGGCAACACCTCGCGGTGATCCACACTATCAAAATGGTCAAGGTTCTTCTTAATATTAGATGATGTAGAAGAGATCATATGACAGGTTTCCACTGTGGCCACTTCCACAAGTCCAGTTGGAGGCGGGAGGGAAAAAGTACCCATTAAGGAAGGGTCTTTTAGGAGACCTACTCTGACATTTTGAAGTGATTGAGAAATTCCATGGATCAATGGAATGCTTCCAGTAGCTTGTGAACTGTTAGGAAAAAAGGCTAGTTGGTCAACGATTGTAATTCCACCTTGGAAGGGAAATGCAATCTTTCTAAAATATGTAGACACAATGGCAGCCATAGCATAAATCCAGGGCCTTCCCAGTAAGATATTGTAGTCAAGGTTTCCATCAATGACCTCGACTTCAATCTCTACTGTCTTGCCCCCCAGTTCAACTTGAAAGTTACTTAAAATCCCATACGGCGTGTATGTTCTTCCATCGAATGCTTTTAATGTCGTTGATGATCGTGACAAGGGTGGTGAACCTAGAGTTTTCTAGCAACTCATTGACATAATACAGGTAGATGCCCCCTCATCAATGATTGTTCGATGAACAGTTTTATTGAGGGCTTTTACCTGTATAAGGAAAGCGAGTTGGGCCGGTAACTGAGGTGTATATCCTTTATGATTAAAGGCCACAAGATTGGAATCCGCTGGATCAATCCCACCTATTGCTGATAACAAAGCCTACTTTTGGGAGGGGCAATTCTACAGTACCTCACGTGTCGACATAGCGGATGGCGATTGAGCCAGATCCTCCACTATATTATAATTTTGTACAGCTCGAGTACGAGGATTAAATGTCGACTTATGTATGACTCCCTTTGGCAGCTTTATAGTTAATTCAGGAATTATGGGTGGAACAACTTCTGGCGAAGTCGTTGTCGAACTACTAGGTTGATCTGTAGCCTAGTTGTTTGACGACATTGTATTCCTGTCATCTTTGTTCCTTATCGATATCAAAGCATCACTTTGTTGTTTTAAGATGGATAACATAAGCAGTTGGGATGTGGAAGCATAATCGATAACAACCAAATTAGTTTCTGGGTTCGGAAATGAATCAGTCAACACCGCTGAGGTACTTGAAGTCTTTAAAAATTTTGCAACCTCAGCTCGATGTGGACAATCTTTCATCCAATAATCCTTGTTACATATGTAACATGGATAACGAGGTTTCTTTTGCCCAGTAGGGTTCTTAGAATATTTTTCAAGAGTCAAATTTTCCTGTTTCTTCTTATTATTTTTCCCTTTCTTCTTGCCCACTGGTTGCTTTGGATCTTTGCCCTTGTCATATGACACGACATTAATCTCTGAGGTAAGAGGTTTGTCATTTGCTTTTTGACTAGAAATTGCAAGAGCTTTACCAGATGGAGCCTTTGCGGTTTACGTGGTTGAGGCACCGATCACGCCATCATCGCATGAGAGTCCCTGTTTGATTTAGGAGGGAGAGGAACGGAAAATTCTGGTCTGGGAGCGTCAGGAATTTTGTCGTAGAGTGTGCCAGACTGAGTATAGATCAAGTCTAAATATTGGGCACGAGCAATGACTTGCTCTTTAGTGATAACTCCTCCTTTTTCCATGTCGTCAGTTATAGATGGCAATAAGGACTTAATAAACCACTCAGCTAAAAGTTGATCAGGAACATATGTATTTACCATTCAACGATGACGTCGCCACTCATGAATATGATTGGATATGTGAGTGGTCGTGGTCTATTTAAAGTTGGTAAGGAGTTTTGTTCCCGTTTCGTACCTTATGGGTAACTGAAAGTGGGTTAGAAAAGTAGTGGCAAGGGTGCTGAAGTTATCAAACAAAGCTCTAGGCAATTCAATATACCATTTCGTTGTCGGACCAGTGAGCGTTCTCTGAAAAAGGCGAAGCCTAATCGAATCATCATTTAGGGTGTTAGATGAGCACCACAAATGAAAAGTCATTATGTGATTCGATGGATATTCACCTGGATTTCCATTGAATTTAGGAATATAGGAGGGAAGTTTATGAGGAAATGCTGGCCACCAAGGGGCGTATGCAATTGGATCATTCGTCAGCCGGTTCAAATCTGGTAATTCCAAAGTCACTACAAAAGGAAACTATTGATTCAGGTTAGGTGAAGCATGCCCAGGATAATATGGAATCGCCTGAGAAGTAGGTCTTTGCATACCAGCATAATGTATTTGATGCTGGTAATTTTGATAAGGTTGTTGGACATAACCAATAGAGTGTGGTTGTTGATAACCGTTTTGAAAATGCGGCTATCCATTACCTACAAAACCTTGTTGCTCAGGTCCTCAGTAGGTTTGATATTGACCAAACCCAAATTGAGGTTGGGTTTGCCGGAATTTCGGTTGTTGGTATTGTACCAGCCATGGTTGTTGGACCATTTGTTGTTGCCCAATATTTCAAGATTGACCAAGATGCGGAGTGATAATACTTTGAGCCTAAGTAGTTCCAGGTAAGGAAACACTAAACTGAGGTTGCGATTGACTCGTAGAGACAAGAGGCTATTGTATTGCAACCTGAGAGACTTGAGGTTGAGACACAACAGGCAGCGCTTGTACTTGTGACACAGCCACAATAGCAGGTGTAGTGGGAATGTTCGACACCGGTTGGATTGCGTGCATTGAATATACAACCCTTGGTTGTTGTGGTAGTATTGGTTCCCAATCGCTGGATGTAATTCCAGTTTGACCTGAATTTTGTTGTAGACTCTCATATGGTTGTTCCCCAGGAGGGAACAATGAAAAGGCATACTGCCCTCCATATGGCGGTAGCCTAGTGTTCAAAGGATATATCGGTCTTTGGAGACTGCTCTGCCCAAATTGATACTGACATGCAAGATCAATTTGTTGAGTTTCAACATAAGAAATACCAGATGGGACTCTAGATGAATAAATAGGAGCATACCATGTTGTCGAAGCAGCCTCTAAGTGGACTCCCGCTAGTGATTGATAACTAGCTGGAACAGATGGTATACCAGCAAACATTGTAGGAATGGCAGCAGGAAGCAATGCCATAGCTGTATCAGATGACACAGTCCTAGATGTTGATGGTTGCTCAGACATATTTAGTCTATCCAAAAGATTTCCTAGCGATTCGACAGGAACTTGCGATGAAGAATGATTAAAAAAACTAACTTCAGGAGTAGAAGGATACAAATGAATCTTAGTTCCAAAGTAACGGGGTACTGGATGGAGGATCCTCTACCATCTCCTCTATAGCAATCAGGCCAGGTGGAAGAGGTAGACCGTCGGGTCCATAAAATATTTCCGGAGCCGAAGAATGTATAGCTTCTGCAGTGACAGATACTAGAGGGGTGACACCTTCTGAATTCTGGAACTCAACTTCCAAATGTTCAGGCAAGTGAACTTCAGTCTCTGGATCAACTCTTGATGGAGCTGTTTTAGGTATAGAAGTGTCTATCGTTACTCTAGGATCAGTCTTAGAAAATTTTAGGGGCGAATGTTCGTCCTTTGGTGAAATTAAGGGGTTTTAAATTTTTAGTGGGCGAATATTTTGTATCATAGCACATTTTTACAAATCACCTCAAATAGCCCACCTTATTATAAGGGAGAGGGTAAAAAAGGTAAATTTAGCCCTTGAAACTAGGAGTTACAACCTCCGATTCGCCCATTTTCAAGAATAGGTTTTATTTAAGTGAATCCATTCGCCCATTTTCAAGAATAGGTTTTATTTAAGTGAATCCATTCGCCCATTTTCAAGAATAGGTTTTATTTAAGTGAATCCTATGGGCCAAATACCATATTTATAAAAGAGGTATGGTAAATTAATAAAAATATAAATAAATGAGAGGTATGGTAAATAAATAAAACATTTTTTATATTTACTCCATAAGTCACCTTATATACATGCAATGGTGTAAACAAATAAAAATATAAGTAAAGTGGAGGTATGGTAAATAAGTGAAACATCTTTTTATACTTAGTCAAAAGCTATGGCAAATAAATAAAAATATAAATAAACTAGACGTATGGTAACTAAATAAAACCTCTTTTTATATTTAGTCCATAACCCTCGTTTTATTTATGAAGGCTTAAGAAAGAGGTTTTATTTAAGTGAATCCTATGGGCCAAATACCATATTTGTAAAAGAAGTATGGTAAATTAATAAAAATATAAATAAACGAGAGGTATGGTAAACAAATAAAACATTTTTTTATATTTACTCCATAAGTCACCTTATATTTACGAACTCTCAAAAAATGCGTTATATTTAGGTGAAACCTATGGGCAAAATACTATGGGACAAATACCATGGACTAGATTGTTATTAATACCATGCAAAAAAACAATATTAACCCTAATATTAGTATTAATAAAAATAAAAATGGCACATGGTATTGACCCATGGTATTCACCAAAATGGAACATGGTATTCACCTGGAATGTAGCCTATTTAAATGGGGGAATTAAACCAACATAGATCCATCTTTACTCTAGATCTACTAACCCCCGAGAGGTATCAAATATCGTGATATGCAAACTAGCATAGAGGGAAAAAATATTTGATCCCTCTGATCAAGAGTAAAAATGGATGTTGTAATTTAATGTATGTTAAACATTTTAGCTTGGTTAAAATAAAAAATGAAATAAAATTCAACTATTAATTTTATTAATTTTTATAAATTACTAATAGTAATTTTTAAGCGCCAGGTTTATGATAACCCATGGTATTGACCCATGGCAATACCATGGTATTCATGTGAGCATAGACTATTTAAAGGGGAAATTCTATCATCTTAGATCCATCTTAATTCTGGGTCTACCAAGTGCTCAGAGGGATAAATAGATTTCATCCCCCTAAGAGTGGTAGTTGTGGAGTTAAGATGGATATAGGTTGGTTTTTATGATAATGAAGATATTAAATAGACTTAGGAAATTATATTGTAAAAACATCTTAAGGTGAATGGTTAAAGCATAGACATTGGACAAGTATATTTGTATACTTCTGTTTTAAACTGAAACAAATCCAGGGCTAAAAGGAATGGATTGATTGCACTAGTCATCCTTCTATAACTTTCCAACATATGCTAGAGTAAACAGATTGTAATTTGGGTAATTTTTCTAACTGCAAACAGGAACATACTTGTGTATTGGCATGGTGGTTACGAGGTCCCTAGAAGTGATGAATTTGAATTTTTCTTGTTTTTATATATAGTACTAGGTTTTTTCTCATGCTTTCTGTGAATGACACGGATGAATTTTATCCTACACCCACTAGGTTATCGATATGTAATTTCAGTAATTTTGATTTCAAAAGATATTTTAAAGAAATGCAATGATTACATTTGTGTATTCAATAAACACAATATTCTAATGGAATTCTGCATTTGTGGTTTACCTGTATAGATTCCATGGAGAAGTGTTAGTGGTGTGACATCAATTGTCCTCAAGCAGAGGCTTTAGTTTTACTCTTTTTGGAAGCAAATACTTTCTTCCAACATTTTTGAGTTCCATGAAAAATTTGAAAGTCCTAATAGTATTCAATTATGGGTTAAAGAGATCCACACTGAATGATCTATCGGCCTTATCTTCACTTAGTTTAAGACTATTCACTTGGAGAGCCTGCATGTGCCCCCACTTCAAGAGCATAGTAAAGTCATGTAGAACTTAGAGAAGCTATCTTTAAGCTTTTAGTGCAGAATGGAAAAATTATTGGGTTCAATAACAACCAGTCGAGCATTAAGCTTCCAATAATGCTAGATTTTAACCTGGAGCACTTTTGTGATTTTGAGGAGATGCCCCCTCGTATTTGTGACACATCTTCAGTTGTGAATTGGACTATTACTAACTGTCATTTCCTTCGAAAGTTACCTGATGACTTTGGGAACCTCAACTCTTTAAGAATGTTAAGGAAGGAAAGAAAGTACATTATGCTAAGTTCTCTTATACTTTTCAAGTTTTTCTCGGATATATACAACATTTCAGGTAGGAAAGTACATTCAGTTAATGAAAATTTGTCTTGATAGAAAGGCCCAATTTCAAATTCTAATGCTTTCTAAAAACATTGTATAACTGTAATGTTTCTAAAATGAAAGCATATTTTTTCAATTTAAGTATCATGATCCCATATTCCAACTTATTTTTCAGTAACCCATTAGGCTTTGTAGCTTTGAATAAATCCATGTCTTTTGATAAGATCCTCTTCCAAATTAGAACGCAATTTCCTTTTGGCAATAACCACATACAATGTCTTGATTTTTTTATTGAGAAAATAGAGGTTGTGAAACAAGCTTGTGCCATACAAGGACTTGATTCATTGATTATGTATCAATTATGGCTCTTGATGTAACAGTGTCTTGATTTTGTTGCTTGAAAATAGAGGTTACGCTTTACTATTTCACATAATTTCTTACAATCTTTCCGTAAGTATTGATTTGTAATCTCAGTCACTAAGGGATGATAGTAATGACAAAGGTAATATTCCATGGTTTGAAGTTACCCTCTTACTAAATATTTAAATATATCACCACAATTTAACTGTTAGTTAAAGGAATTGTATTTGATTTGTAAACAATTCATTGCTTGATTTATAGATTTTGTTTTTTTCCCTTTTTTATTTTTTTCTCAGATTTGGTATGAGATATCTTCCAATATTTGGGTTCCCTAGTTTCCCACCATAGCTATGAGGTTCAGATGCTACAATTAAATATTCTCAGAACGTTACAACTTTTCTAGTAAGTGTACTTTGAAACATTGTTGTTGCTTTTCCATGGTGTTAATACAAATAAGCACTACAACTAGTGCCATTATTTAGATTAAGTGACGAAATCTAGGTGGTCTTGTAATGATGGAGTGATTGTTTTCTAGCTACTAAGGCCATATGCATTTTTATCTCTTATGTTGTCCTGAGATATTCAAATTCAGAATAAGAATTGAGGTCTCGTTTCCACTGTAGATTGCAGTTAGTTTCTTGAACATAGTATATAGTCGATTATATTTTACTAATCAACTGTGGATGTGATCCCTCGCAGGAAACGAAATTCAAAGTGACTTTGATTTCACATTGATTTGTCAAAACATCCACACGGGAAAGGAGATTCAAAGTGACACTGATTTCACACTAATTTGTCAAAATGGAGGCAAGAGAAAAGGAAACTTTGTATTCAACAATGTTCTTAATTTCATACGTACATGCACAGACATATTAGTAGAAAATATTGAAGGGTTGCCTAAGTAATATTTACCATTCCACTACATTCTTTATAGCTTGTAAATAAATAAATCAGAACAATTCATTACACTACTTGTTATTCTTTATTAATCAGTGGTTAAGATTTCGATATTGAACTGGCTAAGATTTTTCTTCCTTCTGTGAAATTGTGTGTTTTATAATGCTTCTTTTCCATTCACTATGTATAGCATATAAAGTGTGTCTAATGGAGTAGGAAGATTGGAAATTCTTGTGATCCTTGAACTATGTTACAAGGCAGAAACCCAACAGGGCAGGGGAGGTGCATCCCCACAAAGGGGTCACAAATACCAAAGTTGGTATTAGCTAGTGCCTTGACCTAGAAAATTTCCTTTACCCTTGTATTAACAGTGAATCTGAACCCGGATGCGGGTGTCCTTAAGAGGTGTTAATGCTGGAGCACGCAGAGTCGGCAACTGGCGAGCAATTGAGAGGGGTAAGGCGGTTCGTGGCAGATAATTAATCCGCATTAATGAAGGCCCGAGCTCGAGGTACACAGATGGAAGTTATCGGGATGGCGTGCATTCTTCAGCGTTCATTTGTTCTCGTCTTTTCAGGCATCAATGTAGTGTTTTCGGTTTCTTCTAGCAGAGGTCTCCTCTGGTGGTCATGGTCTCATAGTCTTAGTGCAACACAGCGAATTTGGAAGCCTCCTTGGTCTCATCACTGCTCCCATTTGGTCGGCTTCAGGTATATAGTTCTGCCTCTTTCAGAAAGCGTCGGGTGCATTAAGTTTGTTTTCTCCATTTGCGTCTGGTGTCTTAAGTCAATCCTCTGGTTCATTTCGGTAAGGGATTTGGTTTTTGTCCTTGTTAAAGGTGTCTGGGTTGGGTACTGGGCTTTCTCAGTCGTCGTTGGGTGTTTTCTTGACGCCGAGTCTAGCTTCTGTGTGCTGGGCTTCTGGGTCTTTCATTCAAAGGTCTGGTTTACTATCTGGTTCCAATTGGCCTGCGTGTTGTTTCTCCCTCACACCCAGTCCTTTAGCATCCACATTCCGATGTTGTGTTCTGTTATGGCCCGTCGTCGGGGTATTCCAAGGCTTGGGAGCAATTCGGGATCTCGTGGACGATCTGGAGGGCGTGGTAGCCCTGCGCCTCGTCGTATATCCCCATTAGCTATTGTTTCACCTTCCTCTCCGCCCTCAGATAATTCTGGACCGTCCCTAAACAGTTCCCTTCATACCTCAAGGTTTAAGTTCAAAAGCAGACTTAATAGACCGCTCGTCTCAGCTATAATTACTGTCATCTTCTCGGAGGAAGAAGATGAGCTCACAAGCTCAAACGAAATTTCCAAGGAACAGTCACTTTCTCAGAATTCCAGTGATTCGCAGAGCAGCTTGGCTGGTGTTGTACTCAATGTTGTTGCTCCGGTGTACGAAGAAGGTCAACAGGAGGCTTCTCGCCCTCTGACGGACTCTCCTCAAGAACAGACCATAGTTTGTGAGCCGGCGCGCCTCTTTGGCAGTGTACTGCACCTTGTGCCTCCTACAGAAGGCAACTTGATGGAATCTGAAGATGAGGTGATGGTAACCTGGGCAAGCTCCCCTAATCAGGTTAATGAAAATGCTACGGATGCGCCACAGCAAGTTTAATTACCTTTGGTTTCAGCTACAGGACAGTAAGTCCGTTTTGGTTTTCTGGATCTCGTGTGTCATTTTCAGTGTGCATGGCTTCTGATACCAACAATATGAATTTGTTCATTCTCCAGGGCACAATTTTGGATTTCCTTTTTTGTAATTATGGTAAAGAACAGTTTTTTGTAATAGGGCAGCTCACTCTGGAGCGTCTAGCTCTGTTTAGTCTTGGTCCATACAGTTCTGTTCAGTGTTGAGGCTATGATAATCAGTTTTGTAAACAGAAGGAAAAAAGCTACCTGCAATGGTTCTTTGACAGAGGGCAGGCTACGGCCCCCTCAGAGGTTCAAACCTCTTTGTAAATATTTTTTCTCTTTTTAATCCTAATAGAATAGTCTTTACTCAAAAAAAAAAAAAAAAAAAAACAAACAAACTGTGAATCCGAAGATGATTCTAATATTATCTTTATAAGATTTATATTAGTTAAGATTGATGAATAAAATTCATGAGACATGAGCTAGGATGTCCTTGCAAGGTGGTTGTTGATTATTGGAAGCTACGATGGCCATTATGTCAGGCTAGGTGGTCGCACTCCCTTGATCATGAGCACGATTGTGATCAAGATGGAAGGCTTTATAGTCTGGATTGATTGTTTAGCAGTGATAATTAGTGGGCTCATTCACAAAAGCTTCTATTTCACTAATCCTTTTTATAGAGTTGTCAGATTCAATTTCCAAAGGTTTTAATTACAATATAGAGTTGAGTTCTGAGAGAGTTGTGATTCACAATGTTAAGTATAGCAGCTATGACACTTGAATGAAGACAAGCATAGTAGATGTATCAGACTCTGTTATAAGCTTACCTGCATATTATAGTGGACTTGGTTGGCTTTTTTATAATTTTATAAACAAGTTCCATTTCATGGAAATGTGAAAAAAACAATGATATTGCCACCATGTGGCTCTTGTCATATATGGTTTTATACTTTTTCAAAAAATTCTCTAAGAGTTCACAATGCTAAGATTCACTAGGACCTTACAAATTTTTATTATTTAGTGAAAGACTCACCAAGATCTTACAAGATTTTATAATTGAGTAAAATATTCGCCATGCCTGGTGAGAGATTCGCCAAAAAATTATATATACAGATTATATTATTGATAAAATCGCCTTCCATTTTTCCTATATACCATGGAGATTCGCCCATTTATTATACATATAAATTTAGGGGAGGTTCTTAAAATTTTCCCTGGGATCAGTTCTAATGTCCTCTTGTAACTACGGGACTTCTTCTCTAAATGCAGATGTACCAGAAATAATCGGAGTAAATGTAGTCTCTGACGATGTTGAAACAAAAGTTTCAAATAAACCAGATGAATTGGACTCAGTTAAACGAGACCGTTTTGCCCAGAATGGCTTCGTTTCTGGAGTCAAAGACAGTTGGCTCGTTAGTCTCCATGAACGACGGGGTTTTGATTGACTTTCTTCCACGATTGCAGATTACTTGATCAACTCAAAACTAAGGGGAAAATAATGTTATTCCAAATTCAATAAATTTTAACGACGCTTTGACACAACTTTGCTTTTTCAATTTTTAAGAGTCTAGAAAAAGCTAAAGATGACTCTAGTCCCCTTCGATTTTTAATGAGCTTGAAGTGACAAGTGCCCAGATGGACCATTTGTTTTAAAGAGTCGAAAAGGAACGAAAGTGACTACTCTGGAAAATATAGACAGAGGAGTTACCAAACCAATCATAAAACTACAATATACACCTTGATGATAAATTAAAGAGAAATTACCAAGGACTTATGTACGGAAGTCAATCTTCCCAAATGTTGTGTTCAATGCATTGCGATCGATAGGGCGGTAGACACGGCTTCCTATGGATAAAGGATATAAGCCTATTGTGGTCTCCCAATATATATGTGACAGTACAGGGGGCACAAGTCCATGCTAGCACTTGTCGTATCAAAGAAGAGGAATCACCCAACCTTCGATGAAAACGATAGTTACTAGTTTTTACGACGCCGGAACATGTCTCTAGCCTATACCTCTAAATGTGTTGCGTTAAATTCCAAAGCGTTGTTAAGTTCATTGAAATTCATTTTAGAGTTGATCTTGTTTAGAAGTTTTCCTTTCAATGGTTCACCGTGTGATGATGATTTTTGAAATTCCTAAAATGAAATCTACAATGATAAGCAATCGTTGTTTGTTTTGAGCAATGAAAACCTTAGCTACTAGGAAAGAAGATTATGATTCTTTCAAACAAAGAGCAAAAAGCACACACTAATGCACTTTCCTAAATCATTTTTCGCACACAAACTAAATGCAAATGCAAATGCATGTATTTTTTTTTCCTTCCCCTTAATGTGAAAAATGCCAAAAAGGAAAACTAAGTATAGCAAAGATCTAAAATATTTTACTCAAAGCGACATTTCGACAATTTATTTTTCAAAATAGAAAGGAAGACTAAACGGCACTTTTCAATTTCAAATAGAAAATTCTTTTGACACTTCAAATAAAAACAAATCAAACCAAATACTAGAAGAAACTTTCAATCAACTATTCAGGGAAGGAAGACTCAACGACACTTCTCTTTTCAACACAAAATGACAGTTACGACACTTTTTGTACCAAAGCGACAGATCGATTTAAGCAACTTTTCGACAAATGATTGTAAATGATGGACAAATACATAAAAACATTTACTAATCCTAATCAATGGAGGCTGATCTATGTGATGCAAGCAGGCTTCAGTAATGAGGTACTGTTCATAAGCAGCAAAAACAACTAAACAGAGCTGAAAATAAGGACAAAAACCCCAAATTTCAAGAATGGAAATAGTTTCAGTCAGTCATCTCACCTGGGCTTCACAAAAACAAGTATGCATCACACTTTTCAGACTCGAGAGGTGCGATGCATATTGGTTGATAGTGACAGACAGTGTGATGGGCCAGGGAGCGCAACTGAAGTGGGTTTTGGCTCAAATTTGCAGCTGCTTTCAGTGAGTTACGCTGAGCTATGATGAACAGTAAAGAGAAAATTACAGAGGAATGATCTTGAGAGGTTACTGAGCTACCAAAAGAGCATCTAGAATGCTTGTAAGTCAAATGTTTAATTCATAAACTAAATTGGAGATTGACTGAAGCAGCATTCATCTACTATGCAATTGCAGAGCAAGAGCAGTTCGAAGGCTACCTCGCTAACTTCAGGCTCCGTCTATAGTTTATAAAACAAACAATAACAACAAACAAACATCTATTTGATCCCCAGCGGAGTCGCCATTTTGTTTATGGGAAAACTAGTGTCTTTTCGATCAACTAGCCCTCTAGGTTTGGCAGCTACCCTAGAAACAACAGTTTAAAGCAATTCGTGATTTCTTCTATGTATAATAGATAAGAGAAAGACAAAGGAACCAACCTGAATCTTCCGCTTAACTCCTTGTTTGATCTTTCTCCCCCTTGACAGAGCTTGCAACTCCTCTCCGTACTTATCCCGCTTGGAGAGTACCTATAGAAACAAAGTAACAAAGAACCGTCAAAGCATCTTGATATATTATATCATAATCATTACAGAATCAAAAATATAATAAACATACAATGGCATTCACAAATAATAACATTCACAATTGCATAGTTATATGGAAGAAAACTTGAAGAACTTTATTATATAGAAGGGAGAATTACAACCCAGTTCTCTGATCCAGCATCATCCTCCCAGCATGAAGCCCTCTTCACCTCATGAAATAGCAAGATCACACCAACAATACAATGCTCTTTCTCAAAGACAAACTATCAGCACTTCCTTGCAAATTACAATATTCGAGCCTCCATATCTCTCAAATGAGGGATCCATTTATAGATGTGTGCAAGGGTGTGAGTCATCTCTAGGTTTTTTATCAGTGTCATTCCACTTGTTGCATTTGGTTCCACTTGGAGATTTCTTGGATCTCTTACTCATCCTTGGGTGAATTCAGAGAGGCAAGTGTCATAGGAGAAGTTTCTAGAAGATTCCCTAAGCATCCACTTAGAAAAATGTCTTGGACATTTGTCCATCCTCACTCATCGCACCCTATAGAAGGCCTCATCAGTATGCATCACACCTGGGTAGTGTATAAGTCAGTATGCATCGCACCCCGAGAGTGGAGCAGTCAGTATGGTCCAGTTTACGCCAATTCTGGATGGCTTTTCAGGTGGAACTTTTGGGGAATGATGTAATCAATTGACCATGTTCTTTTAGGGTATGAAACAACACTTTTAGGGGTTGAAGAGCCCTAGTTTATCGACATATAGGATTGGGGTTGAAGTGCCCAAATATGTCTATAACAGGAAGGGAGAGAGAGGACAACCTTGCCTAAGGCATCTTGTGCTTTGG
The DNA here is from genome assembly GCA_031772625.1 of Pinus tabuliformis. NCBI lineage: Eukaryota > Viridiplantae > Streptophyta > Pinopsida > Pinales > Pinaceae > Pinus > Pinus tabuliformis. The sequence goes on from CM062819.1 coordinate 1,042,470,885, forward strand.
AAGAAGTCACTAGGCCTTCCATTTATAAGGGGGACAATCCAAGGAGTAGAAATGCATGCTTGTATGACTTCCCTTATTTCTCTTGAGAAACCAAGTTTTTGGAGGACAGCCATTAGATATGGATGGCTAACCCTCTCAAAAGCATTAGCCATATCTAGCTTGATTATGAGGCCTTTCTCTTGCCTTAGCATACTAGAGTGTATAACTTCTTGTACAATAATGACATTATCTATGATTTGCCTATTGGGCACGAAACCTCCTTGGTTTTCATATATGATTATTGGGAGTACTCCCTTGATTCTATTTGCAATTATTTTTGTTATTATCTTGTAAGAAGAATTGCATAGAGATATAGGGCGAAACTTGTTGAAAGATGAGTGGTTTGCTTCCTTTGGGATTAGAGCAAGATAGGAGGATTTTGTGTTGCCTCCTTTCTGATGGTATGCCAATGAGATCTGTAGAATGCTATTGTGAAACCATCTGGCCCAGGGGATTTTCATGGTTGCAGGCTCCATATGGCCGCCACTACCTCTTCTTCTGTGGGATCCTTGCACATTGCAGCATTTTGTTCTTTTTTTTTTATTTTATTTTTTTGTGTGCTTTAAGAAATCTTCACTCTCAACCATTTCTCCACTGGTTGATAGCAATTTTTTAAAGTGTTGATAGGCTGCTTTTTTTAGTTCCTCCGCACCTCTGACATCTTAGCTTTGAACTTGAATTTTTTCTAGTTGGTTTCTTACCCTTCTTATTTTCATTGTGTTGTGGAAAAAGTATGTGTTTTTATCCCCTGCCTTGAGCCACAGACTTCTGGATTTCAGTCTTGCCTCTTCTTCTTCTTTCCTATTTTCCCTATATATTTCCCAGAAGATTTCCTTCTCTCTAATGTAGTCTTGCTTTCCTTCTTCTCTGTTTTCTTTTTTAGTTTGCATGCTTTCATTTTCTGTTGTAACTCTTTTTTCTTTTCTTTTCTTTTTTTAAGTCATTTGCTCTTGCCCATTCCTTTAATTTGGTTCTTGCAGTTTTTAATTTTGTTTCTGAGATATACTATGGTGATCCTGTTACTCTTGGCTCCCATGCTTCCTTGACTATTTCGCTGATTTCTGTGTTCCTATCCCAAATTGAGTTGTATCTAAACGGGAGCGGTCCCTGGTTTTCCATTTTGCCCATGACTATTGTCACTGGTTTATGGTCAGATGTTGTGGTGTGTATAAATTTTGATTTTATGGAGCTGTGCACTACTACTATGTTTTCATGTATCGGAATTTTATCTAGCCTCTCTTTTATGTTGCTTTTTCCCACTCTTTTATTGCTCCAAGTGTATTTCCCGGTGCTAGGTGGGATGTCTATTAAATTGTGTTGTTCCATTATTTCTTCTAGAGTATCCCTGGATGGGTCAGTATGGTATGTTCCTCCAAACTTTTATTCTATAATTCTTACCAAATTTAAATCTCCTCCTAGAATTATTTTCCCAGCTTGTATTTCTTTTAGTGCTTCTTTTATGGTGGCCCAGCATTGCTCTTTTTCCTTGTAGTGATTTGGGGCATATATATTTATAACGTTGTACCTATCCTTTGTGCCGATTTGCATTAGATCCGTTTGGATCCAATGCTGGTCTTTTTGGTATTTTATTAACTCCCATGTTCTTTTTTTCCATATTGTGCAAATACCTCCAGACACTTCTGTTGCCTGTATTGCTTCCCATTCATTTTTTTTTTCATTCCAGTTTCTTGATTGTTTGTTTTTATCTCCTGAATCATAAGGATATATGGGTTTTCTTTTGCCAGAATGTCTCTTGTGGCATTTTCTTTGGTGGATGATCCCATTCCTCTGCAATTCCAGGAGACCACTATCATTATTTACTTGTTGGGTGGTGCATGGCTCCTTTCCCTCTTTGCTGACTCTTTTCATTGTTTCATGTACTCCTTCCTAAGAAGCTTTCCATAGGTTGTTGCATTCCCAATGCCATTTCATACCTGAGTTCTTTGTTTGTCTTTCTTCCTGCTTTTTTTTGGTATTCTACATGTGGGGGTGCTTCCTTTGACTATTTTCTAGTTAGCATTTTGTCTATTGAGGGAGGGGGAGGGGTGTGAGAGTTTGATGCTAGAGGGGATGAAGAGGGGTTGGGGGTATGTTGTGGGGATCTGGATCTAGATTTGGATCGTGGTCCAGGGGATGAGGGGGCTGAAGGATCTAGAGGCTGAAAAGGATTGAGGCTGGCAAGAGGATTATTATCTTCTTTGGGTGATGTGGGATGGAGATCAGAGGATGTGGGGGGTTGCGAGGTAGATAGATTTGTTTGTTTGTTGACTGTCTTCTTTCTTTTGACCCGTTCCAATTTGTTTTCGGTTCTTCACTCTTTTCATTTTCATTTTCTTTCTTTTTTGTACATCTATTTGCAAAATGACCATATTCGTGGCATACCTTGCATTTGAAGGGAATTTGTTCATAATCCAACTGTTTTATTTGCGTCCATTGGTCCACTTTGATTTTGATAGCTTCTGGTAGCCCTTTCCCAAGATCCACTTCTACACAGATTCTGGCACATGCATGCATATTTTCCTTTGGCTCGCATCTGTCTATATATTTCCCAATTGCGTTTCCTATGGCTTTGACTGAATCATCCCCCCAACAGTGAAGGGGAAGGTGTGGCAATCTAACCCAGACGGGGATGGCATTGGGGACATCCATTTCTGGATCGAAATCTGGCGTCCATCTATTTAGATACAAAGCCCTTGTATCCATAAAATAAGGTCGTTTTCTAAAAATCAGATCTCGATCCTCCTTGGTTTCAAAGTGGAAGGTGTAATATCCTCTTCCACAAAACCTGATTGAGATTTTTCCATCTATTGACGCGGTCCAATTCCTTTCTACCCATTTTTGCACAGTTTTGGGTGATGGCCATAACCCCGTAAACTGCCCCACTAATCCTCGCTCCGCCAGAGAAAGTGTTGCTCTGCGGGGAAGGGTAGGAGGAAGAGAGATTTCAGGAATGTCTTCTAATCTTTTAACAAACTTTGTGATTGATGGTCTGTTCTTTGTTGGGCCCATTGCGGAGATGAGAGAGGCAAAAGCTTTTGTTGTTCCTTCATTTTCTTGTTGTTGATCTGATAGAGGCTCTCCATCCTCTGGTGTGTCCATGGTGCTCAAACCCCAGCAGCAGGGGGCCGTTGAGGAGTAGCTGCAAGCTTCTTGCATTGTTCTCTGGCTAGGGTTTCGTTGCTCCTTCAGCAAGTAGCGCTTTACCCACGAAATCTTGCTCAAGCCCTCTGTTACGAGTGTCCAAATTGGCATATTTTCAACACCCTTCTATAACCTTTTTATGTCATTCTTCCACTTTTCATCACCTCCTTATGCACTTTTCATCCATTATTACCCCATTTCTGGTGTAGGTATGACTAATCTCCTTTTTTTCAACTTTTATACTTATTTTTATGCATTATGTTGCGATATTGTCATATTTCATACTAATATTGTCAAACATAAGCAAAAGGGTAGTGGCTGCAATTTCTCCATGTCGTTGCAACTCCTTCGTGTTGTTGCAACACCAGCTACAACTCCACAACAAGTGTTGCCAGCTGACAATAGATGTTGCAACTCCACGAGCCACGACAGGAAAAGTGATGCAACTCCAACATGGTCACTAAAGGGAATGTTGCAACTCGCCCAAAAACAATGAAGTTGTTGCAACTCATGAGTTCCTTAAATTTGCGTTCTTATAACTTTAGCAAACTACACTAGCTCAAACATCAATTCTCTAGTTGTACAACCAACATAAGTGTCTCACAACAAAAAGCAACGGAGGTAAGTCGATGACCAATCAGAAATGACAACCCAATTGCCAACAATGCCGAGTTGATATAAGTCATTGTTTTCTTTAATCGTGCCATATTTTGAATATATTGTTGTAACAAGTCAAGCCATCTAATTTTCTCAATCTTGTCATCCAACCTTTCACTCAATTTAGACATTAGCATTTTGTATAAATACTCCTCTTCATTTGAAGCCTAGAGAGGAGGAGAAAAGAGGAAATTATGTTGACTACAATACAATTTGTTGTTTGTTTTAATAGAAATATTCCTTTGTTTTATTCGCTCAATGTCTATCTTGTGACCATGTGACTGAAGACTTTACAGTACCTCATCTAAGAAGATAGGGAACCCTCCTTAGCATGCTATTGTTAGGTAGCATTGGCAAGTAGCTTATTGTTTACAATTCTAGTTAAATTACAAATAGATACTTGCTATTATTCCTTTATTAGTATATTTTGTTGTAGCTCTGTTAATTTCCTTCTACTACAGGTCTGATATTTGTTAATGATGTAATCACATTCTTTACTACTACAACTCACTTGTAGATTACTTTTACTCTGCTTTCAATAAAAGTTTACGATTGAGAATTGTGTCATGTTTGAATATTGTTTATGGGTTGTTTCCTTATCACACATTGCATCTTTGGAACATGCCATTACATCTTTGTTACAACAAACCGAGAATATAATTACACTCGAACACGTCACTTTTAATAATTTGTGTGTTTCCTTTCTACAAGTGTTACTTACTTTGCCTATAATTTAATTTCCTACAAGTGTTCTTTATTTCCTGCAAGTGTGGTGTGTTTCACTAGATCACTGACCCATTAAAGTATCTTTATCTTGTACTGTGACAACCATCATATTACTACAACTTCATGACATGTAACAAATTGCACTGGCATATATTGTGCACTATAGTTTGCAAGATCCAAAAACCTCATATTAACAATTTAAATTCATAACTGATGAATTGCTCACTAAGATAATTAGAAGTAACTAAAAAGTGTGTCTTTTTTAGTTCCCTTGCTAGGGAAACGTCAATAGTAGTTTTGTGTCAACTTTTGTGTGAATTCATTTGTTGATTGTTGAATTTTCAAGACTTTATTATTTTGACATTTTATCTTTCGATGTGACTTGTTAGATGCCTAGGAGTGGAGACCAATTTGGTAGATTTATAAAGAACACCCCCCATACTAACATTACAGGACATTCATAAGAGGGAAAGGAACAATGTTAGCCAAATTACTTGACACCAACAACAAGATCTCTTGCTAAGAAAAACATTGGACCTTCTACTTCCACAATACAAATTCTTGCACAAAACATTGGAGCTAAAAGATCTCCATTACAACAGAAGATTTAACTTTTTGATAGTCCAACTTTCTAGCTCATTAGGAAGAAGCTCTCTAGAGAATGAAGAATACATTCCTAAAAATCAATTCAATGATCAAAACTTTCTAGAAAGTGAATGGTGTCCTTATAAGGAGCAGTATCACTATGAAAGTGGGAGTTTTCTCAAATCTTTGAAGGCACCCTCGGAAGTAAAATATACTCCTTTAGAAAAGATGGCACGTCAACATGCTAAAGGATAATCTAACTCCTTCATATTCCCCATCATGTAATTAAACTTGGATGTCAAAATGAATAATATCCCTCATTCAACATTACCGAACTTTCATGGTCTATCTAAGGAAGTTCTTGATACCTTTCTTTTCATGTTTGATGTTCTTCGTCAAAGCTACAATTATGTGACTGACGTTGAGAACCTGAAGTTATTACCTTCTACATTAAAAAAATAAGCATTACATTGATTCATGGGCCTTGGCCAAGGTAGCATCGGTTCATGGGAGAAAATGAAGCAGAGATTCTTGAAAAAATACCAAGATTGTTGTAAAGTTAAGGAAAGGGGGGAGGAAGTCTTTAGAATGACCTAAGAAGAATATGATATTTTTTAGGACTATTTCAAGAGATTTAATTACAACTTTCCCAAAGCAAGGAAATTAGACTTAGCCCCTAATACACATTGAGTTTTTCTCTTATGAGGAATTCGAGACGAGCACATGGATCTCCTCAACCTAATGGGTTGAAGAGATGTTTCTCTGCTCGAATCTGATGACATTATAGAACTCTGTTGAAGATACACTCAAGGAGAATCTAAAGAAGGCAAGGGACCATGGTAAATGATGGCAAGAAACATTAAGGTTGTTGCAAATGTAGTTGAGTTAGGGAACTTACTAGAAAACTTCAAAACTTACCCACTCAGTTCCTTGGGCTCTCGATTGGATTTATTGAAGGCTAAGAAGAAGAAGGAGGAAGTAGAAGAACCTTTGGATATCTTCTATCCAAAATGTAGAAAAGGACATCCACTCAAGGAATGTAGAATAAACCAGGTAGAGATTTTTTCTATATGTGGGAATGACCATAATATTGATAACTACCCATATTTGCTTAGTTTGAAGGTTGTATATGAAGAAGCATAAGAGCAAGAAAATTTTTACTTTTTTTCTCCAAAGCAACCATGGCAACCCAAACCTCTAGGTATGGTCCACAACCAATCTCAGCTTTATAACAATTCTTATTTGACTAACATTCTTATGTAGTATACTTGACAGTCATGCAATCTTCCAACACAATCATGGTCTCCCCCTCCCCCAAACTAGCTTTAGCAACTAAGGTTGAGGAATCCCACCTATGGAGCACCCCAACAAGTTGTTATACAGCCTTCCTCACAACTCCTTCCTCCTCCACAATTACAAGTATCCACATCTAGCCCTCCTAGACCTCAATTTTCTGCATAACCAATCTCTAATTTGAATAATGGGAGGACAAATCAACTTGCATAGGTTGCAGCCATCTATCCTACTTACTTTATCTCTTCCATAGATTTCAAAGATATTCATATACGATATGGGGGGACCCTCACCAATAACCAACATCAAGTTTATATTGAAGATATAAACAAATAGGTGTGGAATGAAGAATTGGGACAAGGATCAACCTTGAACCTTCACTTCCTAAACCTCAAACTCTGCCTCATCCTGAAAGATTAAGCCAAGAGAAGTTGATTTTTCAACCTAAATTTTATCTCTTGGGGGAACGTTTATCCAATTTTATGAAAGGAATAAAATGAAATATACATTACTAATAAAAAACATAAAGATATAGTAAAACTTGACTTTAATTAAATAATGGAAAATGTTGAAAATTGTATACAAGTAAAATGAAAGCAAACTAACTCGAATGGTGGTAGCTTATCTTTGAGAAGAGATGTGGCGGCTACATGCATTCTTGAACTATATTACAATGAGGCTCCAAGGCCTTTTTATCCTAAAGAATAAATAAGAAAACCATAAAAACCTAACCCTAGGAGAAGAAGCACCAAATTCTTATTTGCCCTGATGGGATAAGTTGAAATGTCAACTTCCCAGGGTCATAACTTTGGCATATGATCTTTGTTTGGTGTGCAAAATAAACCGTTGGAAAGGTCTATCTAATGAGAAAAAATATTGATTATTGATGAAAGTGTTGTTTACGATTGTTGTCGACCTTTTTCCCCAAAAAATGTTGTTTGTGGCCTCAAAATGACTCTAGAAGTTCATGACCTGAAAACTACCAAAATGGGAAATTATGCTGCAAAATAGGGAAATGTGTTGTGAGTCAGGAGGAATAGGTGGGTGGCCACCAATATACACCTGGATCAAACTCATAAATGTGTGTGTACTTCAAGCCATCAAAGATGTGCTTATTTATTGAAAATCAATTAAGGAACTTTCTTTGGGGAAACCTAGAATAAAAAAAGAATACCCCAAATTGTCCATGTTATGGTAAAATTGTCAGAACTAATGATTAGAGGGGTCCTAACTGTTGAAAAGCGTAACTAGGTTCGGTATTCATAATCATCATTGTACTTGTATCATTGTATTTTCCATGTAAAGAAAAAGAATAAAAATAAAAATTATTATTATTATTATTATTATTATTCAAGCATGTTCTTCATTCTTCTAGGGTTTGTTGAGTCAAAATAATATTTGTCATGAGTCAATCTATTGTATTGGAGTCAAGTCCCATTTGGACTTTTGAAAGAAAGTGGAAAAATGATTTTATTTGAGTCAAAATAGTCATTTTTGTTCCCACAAGGCCAAGTTGGCCCTGGAAGGGGCCCATTTGACCTCCTCAATCTGTATATATATAGTGTAGTTTGACCTCATTGGAGGACAAGCAAGAAACTTTGACTTTTGTGCCAAGAAGAGAGAGAAAACCAACAAAGAAGTTAAGGAAAATAGCTAAAGTCAAAAGAGAGAGAGAGAGAGTGCAAAAGCCAAGGAGGAAGAAAAATTTGCCACACATGCGAAATTATGCCCTAGTTTCTATCACATGTGCGAGATTTCAAGTTGTTGCAAGGGCCAAAAATTTCAAATGTAATTGGAGGTCTAAAAATTTCATTTTCGACTAGAATTGAGGAAGAATTGATCATCATTGACTTCATATGACTTTTGCTTCTTGGAAGAATTTGGAAGGAGGGTTGACTTGGGTCTTGTGGGAGGTCTTGGTCTTGGATTTTAGGTCTTGGATTTCTCACTTTGATTTGATTCTATAAGAAGAAAATAATTGATTGAGTTTTCCCCTTGTGGGGTTTTTCCTTGGCTTGGAGCCTATATCTTGTTTTCAATGTGTTCTTTTGATCTTCGTGTTTATCTTTTTGGTAATTGTTTGAAGAAGAGAACTTAATAAAATTAATAAGAAGCTAGCATATATTCACAATAAATTATCAAGTAAGAGAAATCAACCCTAATTGGTTGCCCTAGTGATTTATAAACACTAACAACCAAGTATTCTGACCCTGGCAACCCAATGGTTAATATCCAGATTCACAACATTGTTATTCCTAATAATTGCTTTATTTGGGTGCTACAATTAATGTCATGATGCACTAAACTATGGAATCCTTAGGACTCTCTGGTGTTAGGAATACCTCGACCATGTTACAACTTGTTGACAAATCCACCATTAAAGTAGAAGGGATATTAGAGGATGTTGTATTTCCAGTGGATTCATGGGAATATTGTTAAGCTCGATCTACGATTACAGACAAAAGTATCTCCCCTAGGTTTGTTTGCTAACCAAGAAAAACAAAGAGACAAGGAACCCAATGCTTTCCTTAAAGTAAATAGATGACAGAATGAAGCCCACCTAGAATTCATCGCAAGCTTCGCTCCTTCTTTAGATTGAATGCTCCAATTTTAGCGCTAATTTCCAAAATTAGAACTTGCACAGTCAAATAACATAAGCCAAGAAACTACGAGATCTATGTAGTATCATCTATATACTTTATTCAATAGATCAACGTGGTATTGAAATACATGAAATAACAAAATCACATATAGGAAAATAGAGAATTCTTTGCATTAATATAAATAGAAGGACTTTACAACCATAAATAGATGTTGATCTTGTAGAAGAGCTCCTCCAGGCTGACTTATCGTTTCCTTGTCACAATGTGCACCTCTGATCACAATAAATGCATGAAATTTAACCTCTCATAACATCAACATAAGGGTAGAATCACTCTCAAAAATCCAACCCCTTGCATATGGAAGGTTGTAAATATATAGAGGAGTGAGGTAAGTTGGGATTTCTTATCCAATTACCAATCTAAGGTTTTAGATCTACCTTTGATGGGAGGATGGGATCAAAGGATAAGGGATGGAAACTCAAAAGTAGGGTAGGATAGGATCTGAATGTTTTATCTAAGGTAAATTGCTATAGCAAATTTTGAAAGTTTTTGGAAGAGGAAGCTTCCGAAATTTCTCTCTTTTTCTCGAATTTCTAGAACCAATGCATGTACAAAGGGGAGCAACATGTAGGTGATCAATGCACTCCATAGTGGAGCAACCTGTAGGTGAACATTGTCTAACAAGAGGTCAGGGAGCATTGGTCCTAAAATTGGCTCAGATGATGCAATTTCAGGAAGAAACTTTGGGGAATGAAATAAGTAAGCTAAGAGCTTTGTGCAAGATTATGACAAGGGGGAATAGGATGTTTATTGATCCCATTAGAATGACTATTGATCGGATCTGATAAAATTTCCTATAACATATTGCCTCCTAAAGTGAAAAGTAAAAAATTATGATTGATCACTGAAGTGCTTTACCTTGTGACAAGTTGGGATTAAGAACAATCGACGAGCTTCATCTATTACAGTACATGTTCATCATGACATCTTTGTTGTTGAGGGAGCCATACCCGTACTCAGCACATAAGCTAACATAATATGTACACTGATAAAAAGATGCACCCACATATGAAAATTGGTGGACCCATGACTGGATGATTGTCTGTATGATTATGGCCATCATACATTGTGATCTTTGTATAACTCCTAAAATCACAGCCTAGATGGATGAAACTAGATTTGGGATCTTCTATCTCCTTCACACGACCAACCAAGGTATGAGTCTAATCATGTGAATCAATGAGCAGAGGTCGAACATGGTAGACACCATCTAATTACTGCTTGATGATGTAAGTCATTAACAGAGGTGAGAGAAACCACCGATGATGTTAATGGCTCTCATGGTACTACAGTAAAATCTGTATGGTGTGAATAAATGAGTTGATGTCAAACACCACACAGATTCTTTCGGTCGAAGGCCACTAATGTAAACATGTCGCCAAGACCGAGGAAACTTTCCATTGATGTATGCAAACACCAAGGTACCAAACGATTATTTCTAAGTCAACTTCCTGGATAATGTGTTGATGTCGAAAAGAAGCGACTCGTCGCAGGAGGTCCTTGATTTATCCCCCATCAATGACATGAAATGGGTATCATGATTGAAACAGAATGATTTTGATACAGAACTGAATCAAGAAAGGAAAAAATGGAATAAAGGATTAACATTATCGCAATAGATATCAACTGAATGACTTCTCTTGAACACACATGCGACACCGAGTGGAGTTGGTAGCATTGACCCAACATTGAAATGGAGGCTTTGAAAAGGTATGATGAACCAAAATATAAGTAGGTTACCCAACCCAACAACCACGGAGATGAAGTGGAAGAGTGTCGTGTTCAAGAGTGACTCGTTGCCATTAGCAAATGGAATACCTTGTTTTCCCATTTTCCCTAACCATATTGGTCAGTACCTCTTTATTTTTTAAAAATCTTGAGGAGGATAACATATGCTTGATCTATAAGTTCACCCTTCTGGTGAATCCCCCTGAGTATATTTAATGAACCTTGAGAAGGATAGGTTTGACCTTGTCATGTTCTAAAATTCCATCACTGTTTGATGTTTTAATGAGTCCAACGAAGGTAAAACTCGACATCTTTTTCATGTTTAGAGAGTTTGAAAAAGAGGCAGAAAAGAAAATTCCATATGTCGCTTTTCGAAGATAGTCTCTCAAGTCTGAAAAGGTGGAAAAAAATACTCAAAAGAACCTCTTAGCCATTTTCGCCTAAGGTATTCCTTTTTCGTAAATAGTTTATTTCAGTTCCGAAAAGGGTTAAACTTATACTGAGTATACTTCTTTTCATTTACTTTAATGAGTTCGAAGACAAGTGCTTGACAATCTTTTCATATTTTGGGAGTCTGAAAAGAGCTAAAAGAGGACTCCTCCTGGAGGAACGAGTGGTATAAAGGGTAGGAATTGGTTCCGTTCATGATGGAACTGCTCAAAAAAAGCAAGGTCAAGAGGTTGACTAATAAGCCCACTCATCACAGTGGTTCCTCAAGAAAGGGTAAAAACCAAGTGAAGGCGTATGATCAGCCAAGTGCATGGTGACAATGGAATGAAAAAACCAAGGCTCATCTAGAAAAAATAAGCTTATAAAAATGACAATCACGAGAGATAAAGTGGGAATGGTTTCATTTTTACAGAAGATTGAAACATGGGAAACTATGCTTGAAATTGGTTTCATTTTTACACAAGTTTGAAACATGGGGAACTATGCTTGAAATAATTTTGCATGCCCCCAGCATAATGAATCAATTCCAGGTACATTCCCCCCAAGCTTCATTTCATGCACCTAAGTAGACTACTAGGTACTAAAAAGTGGATGGAATGAAGGTTCATTTACGAGATCAAGTGAAAGACTCAACTGGTAATTTATGAGATCTAATTAAAGACTCTAATTGAAAGGGGATTTGTTTCATTTTTTAACGAGATTGACATAGGAAAAGAACTGTGCTCATAGGAACCTATTTCATTTTTTAACGAGGTTGACATAGTAAAAGAACTATCCTCATAAGAGCTTGTTTCATTTTTTAACGAGATTGACACAAGAAAGGAACTCTGCTCCAAGGACCTTGTTTCATTTTTTGACAAGCTTGACACAAGAAAAGGAACTATGCTCCAAGGACATTGATCATGACTTCCAGGAGGCCATGGGTTCCAAGATATTCTCATCATATGGGAGAACAACGCTCTAGAAGGTATCAAAGGATCCAATGGAAAGACAGACTCTAATGTCCCTGGTAAATGATGCACTACATCACCTACTAGATCATATATAGACGCGTGCATGGAATAGGTTGCGACATAATTAATCTGTGGCAGGGGAGATACCACTTTCATATAAGGACCATTTAGGGAAGTTGGTTGATTTGGATTCAAATTAGGACCAATGAATGAAAGTTGGTCAATGGTCACAGTTCTTCCTTCATGCGGAAAACACATCACATGAAAAAGAGGTGAGACAAGATCTCTCATGACATACACAAAGTCACTCCCAAGGAGTAAATTGAAATTCAAAGGGCGTTGGACTACCATCACATAGATATAGATATTCTTTCCTCCAAAAGTAATTGGCAACTTAGGAAGGATCCCTAATGGTTGATTGATTCCTTGTTAAAAGCCAATAGATTCTGGGTAACGGAAACACACTGCAAGAACCTAAAGCTTGACAAGTAGTTGACGACAAAATACTAACAGATGCACCTTCATCTATTATTGTGCCAGGTACGAGCATATTATAAGCATGTACTATGATCTGGAAGGGCACATAAGGAGGAAGATGATATCTTTCCAGTCGACTCCAATCAAAGGAAGTGACCATACTACTTTGATGGGGTGTCGTAGGAATGGGATAAATTCTCCCTCATGTTGTGGGAATGGGAGGATTTCCCCCTTATGTTGTGGTAATGGGAGAAATATACCCTAGTCCATTGGAACTTGAAGATACAAGAAGAATTTGAGTGGTATGAAGTTCACTCTCTACGGGAAAGGTACGATCAATTGAGAGGTGGAATCGAGTCAACCATTTTCTCAACCAGTGGTTGGTCGGGAACAGACTCATGAGATTCCTGTTCATCAAGAGTGGGATTGTTTGGAGACAAATTCTGATCAATCACTTCATCAACTAGTGGAGGATTCGGAGAAAGCTTCTGGTAACTAGCTGGAAGTCATGGTTGAGAAGATGTAAGGTTTTCCAACACTTTTGAGGCTTCATCCATATAAGGAAAAAGGTGAATAGGACAATTCCCTTCACACAACTTATAGGGAAATTTGACTTTACCCTTTTTCCCATGGACCTTACTATCGCTAGTTGAGGGTTTGTCACCAACATGATCTCCAGAAGCTGACAACAAATGTCGATGTGAGCCTGTGGACCACACTTCTAATACCTTGGGAATACACCTTGGGAATACCATGACAATCTCTAAGAAGGTGGTCACCCTTACATAGCATGCAAGGGAAATTAACTTTATGGGGCTAATTGGAATATTTGTCCATACCAGTTTCATTTGTAGAAATGGTTGCTTGGTTGCCCCCCTGCTTATTTTGCTTCTTCTTCTTCGTCATTTTCTTCTTATTCTTAGATTTCTGGTTACTAGAATTAAGAATTTCACCAGACAAAGAGGAAGAAAGGGATGAAGAAATAATAGGTGAAGAAGGCATGATCAAGTGCTCAAGTTTATACTAAAAAATCAAAGTTTCATAATTTTGTTAAACTCAGCTTCAGATCAAAGATCTCGTCATTCTGAATCCAACCGTGCAAACGACACTCAAATCTAAGCCCATATGTAGAAGTTAGAGCAATTCAAAGTTCAAGTTTGACTTGGACACGTGGCAAGATTGGGATGATGTGGCAAAGTCTTTAGTGAATGAGGAAGCGCCAAGTCGTACGCTGCAATTGGGCCCCGCATTTTTCAAATCACAGTTGCAGGAAAAAAGGTGTTAAGAATCGGCTCCAGCATAGACAGGTTGTGATGCGATCTAATCGCAATCGCATATTGCGGGTGGATAAGAATCGGCCCTCGGCAGGTTGGGTTGTGATTTGCGATAATCGTAATCACATATCGCACCAAAACCCTGTTGATATTTATGTTACCACTTATTAACGTTGATTGTGATGAGCGATAAAGTTCTGATTGTGATAGACTGCCCAGACGCGATACATTTATGAGCCACAGTTTAAGTTCTCGCCGGGTCCACCGATATCGCATCGCACAATCGCCGCTTTGTTTACAAGACCATCCGTTGGGTTTTTACACCGATTGCGAAATGAAATAGTTACCAAATGTGATGCCACCGTAGGTTGTGATTTAATATATCGTCGGATCCGCGATATCACAATCGCAAAACGGGTATATCGTCGGATCCGCGATATCACAATCGCAAATCACCCGTTTCTATTCAAAGACCATAATAGCCCACAACACCTGCCGATTGGGATTTGCAATATGGCCGACAGGTTATGGCCCATGGCACGGTGAAATATTTGCCTCGTTAGTGGATTTTGGAGTGGAAATGTGGGTTGCCACCGGTTTTGGCGCAATTTGTGGAACAAATAGTGGGAGAACTATGAGAAGTCATAACTTCTTCAATTCTTATCCAAATTAGATGCAAAAAGAGACTAGATAGCCATTTTTTAGCATTATAAACATAATTTTGTTGTAATTTTGAGAATAATAAAGAGGCCTAAGCATTGGAAGCTGGATCAAGGAGACATAGCCCAGGAGGGGTGAAATCCTCATCAAATCTCTGTGTTGTTTGTTGTATTTTGATGTTCTTTGTTGTTGTTCAGCATATGTTTTATGTTAAATTGTTTATAACATTTACATAAGAAACTCTCATGGGAATCAGTTAATTGAGCAAACATGGTGAATCCTTAAGAACTTGATAAGAAAATGATAAGCATCTTGGGTTTTATTCTGAATGGGGAATTAGCACAGTGTTACTAATCTGCTCCATTTCAGATCAAGGCAAAGGGTCAATTTTAGGATCAACATGAGGATGATGTTGTTCAGGTGGGGGAGAAGACAGTTGAGAAGTAATTTGGACATTCAAAACCATAGGGGTTGGAAATAACCAAACTGGAAAACCAATGGTAAATCTGGGAAGGGACAACATTGCCATATAAGGAGCACCAATATTTCTAAAAGAATGAAAAGGAACAGGATTCTCGTCAAAGGGGATCCCCTTATTGGTAGACTCCAGAACTGTTTCCATTATTCTCAACCTAAGATCCACTAAGGAGTTGTTCCACAGGGAGGATGTTTTTCCGCATTAATTAATTGAAATTAGAAATTAAATAGACAAACAAAACACAAGGGTAACTAGGTATAAAAGTTTACCAAGCAACCTTGAACTGCAATATACACCTTGGCGAACCAAGGACATAATTTACAGAAACCAATCTCCCCGAATGTTGTGTTCGATATATCACAATACACAAGGTAACCAACTCAGTTACCTATGGATGGATAGCAACCTATAGGGGACTCCCAAAATATACTCGATAGTACGTGGGAGTGCAGTTTGTAGTAGCGTTGTCTAATTCGTAATTGTTTGATGAGAGTGTTCCCATATACTTTACATGCGTGGTGATCCGTCCAATATACCCAAAGGTACGTCGATAACGATATTATAAACTCGCATATGTGGAACGGGATTTCACCCCTGTGATGCAACGGTGGAAAACAACAACAACTCCTACGTTTAACGATGTCTGAACACGTCTCTAACCTATACCTCTAAGTGTTTCTGGTAATCTTACAAATGCTCCTTAGGTTGATTCAATAAGTTTTATTGTTTATCTTTAATTAAGTTTAAGTTTTGGGCTCACCACGAATGTCACCTAAATATCCCAAAATGCAAATCTAGCATGGGAAAATGGAAATAATTCTCTTTCAATGAAAATATAGCTAAGGAATGGAGGAAACATCTAGTATGAAGTATACAACATGCAACAAACACAATGCAAGATGTAATTTCCCTTTCAATGTAATTTTTCCTATATAAATGCACAGAAAAAACCCTAAATAGAAATGCAAAAATTTTCTTTTCAATGCACTTAATTTTTGAAATGAAGAAAACTAAGATACAAATGTTTAATCACTTATTCAGATGCACTTTTCAGAATGCGGACTAAAACAACAATTCATCCAAGCAGTCAATGACCAAACAAAATCAATTTGCAGCCGAACAAATTATAAGAAAAAAAATCAAAACCAACTCTTACCAAAGGCAATCAAACATAAATGCGAACCAAATGGAGGCTTTAGAGAGACGAAGACACTAAAGACTCAGGGAAAGTCAACTGGAAGTACGCTGATCAAAGAGACACTCAAGAATAAGGACAAGTTTTGTGCAAAAACAGGGGCCAACGTTGGTGCAAAAGAGGCACTAGTGCTTTGCAACACAAGCATAGAGAGAGCCCAGGTGAGGTGCAGCGCTCTGTCAGAGGCATAGAGGGTGCATTGGTCCAAGGATAGAGTATTCTGACACAAAAATTTCAAAAATTTACTCAATGAAAACACTTCCTAGGTATGTTCTTGGCTAGAAAAGGAAACAAAGGTCTATCAAAGAGGTAATCAAACACAGTGGACAAAGGAACCACCAAGGGAATACATTGATCCCTAGTGGAGTCGCTAATTTTCTATGCAAGATAATGTATCTCCCCTAGGTTTGGTGGCTAACCTAAAACAATAGAGAGACAAGGAACCATTCTTTCCTTAAATTAAATAGATGGCAGAATGAATCCTACTTGGAATCCGTCGCAAGCTTCGCTCCTTTACCTTGAATGCTCTAATTCGAGCTCTGATTGCCAAAATTAGAACCTGCAGAGTTAGATAACACAAGCCAAGAAACTATGAGATCTATGTAGTATCATCTATATACTCTATTCAATAGATCGACATGGTATTGAAATACATGAAATGACAACATCACACATAGGAAAATAGAGAATTATTTGCATTAATATAAATAGGAGTTTACAACCATAAATAGATGTTGATCTTGTAGAAGAGCTCCTCCAGGTTGACTTGTCCTTTCCTTGTCACAATGTGCACGTCCAGTCACCCTAAATGCATGAAATGAAACCTCTCACAACAGAAACATAAGGGTAGAATCACATCTCCAAAAACCAACCCCTTACATATGGAAGGTTGTAAATATATAAAAGAGTGGGGTGAGTTGGGAGTTCTTATCCAATTACCAATATAAGGTTTTAGATCCACCTTTGATGGGAGGATGGGATCAAAGGATAAGGGATGGAAACTCCAAAGTAGGTAGGATAAGATTTGAATGTTTTATTTGAGGTAAATGGTTGTAACAAATTCTAGAAGCTTCTAGAAGAAGAAGCTTCCAGAATTTCTCTCTTTTTCCTGAATTTCTAGAACCAACGCAGGTGCAAAGGGAAGCAACCAGTAGGTGATCAACACATGCCATAGTGGAGCAACATGTAGGTGAACAATGTCCAACAAGAGGCCAGGGAGCGTTGATCCTAAAAATGGCTCAGATGATGCAATTTTAGGCAGAAACTATGGGGAATGAAAGAGGTATGCTTAGGGACTTGTGCAAGATGATGACAAAGGGGGAATAGGATGTTGTTTTATCCCATTAGAAGGATTATTGATCGGATGTGACAAAATGACCTATAACAAATACCCTACATATTTCATGATTTGGAAACCTAAAACGTCCTTATGTGGGCATCCTCTGATATTGGGTAGATCTTGGTTGGCCTTTGTTGATGCTTACCTTAGATATAGGTCAAGAAGCATGACCATCTTACATGGGACCTCTATAGAACATTTGACCCTTTATCCTCTTGCCAAGGCCTGTGTAGATTCAGAAATACCTATTTGTACTGAAGAGGAGGATAGTGATGAAGAGGGAGAAGTTTTTCAAGTCCTCTTTATAGTTCAATACTTGGTTATCCATGAGAATATAGAGGATGATGAGATCAATGATTTCATAGCTTACTCTTCTCCCTCAAATATCACACACACTTTCGATCATATTCTGTAGTTGTTTATAGTGTTGGAAGTCCTTCAACCAATGGAGTCTCATTGATATGAAGTCCCAATTAGACCTCACACCACCAGGAGTAGGAGCCGCAACTGTAAATACGGTCAATTATCATAATCTTAGGAATTCACCTTGGTTGTAATTATCAACATAAGATATTATACAAACAATCTTTGAAACAAACAAGTAAGTTGACACTCTGAGGCATACAACTGTAATGTATATAAGGTACTTTCACAACAAGAAAAGAGAGAGTGAGCCTCAAGAAGAAAAATAATAGTACTATCCTAAACGAGACACACAAGGGTATGGAAAGAATCGTTGATTAACTTGAAAAGTAGTTCACAAGATAACGATGATCACAAAAGAAAGTAACAACACACATTCAATTGGATGCATACTAAAGCCAACTAAATTATTCATTTTCATTAGTATGTTTTAACATAAACATACACCACACACAATGAAAGAATAATCTCACAATCATTAATGACATATGCTTCATACATCAAGTGAAAGTCCCAAGATACACAATTACAATGTTTCCACACTAGACCCATAGTGGAACATTAAGCCACTACTTACTCCTCCGAAGAAAGATCTTCTCTCCTATGCCAAGCTAGAGAAGCCAAGCCCTTCTAGTAACTTTCTAGTGACTTTTCACATTCCATGTGGGATCCTTGGTCTTCCACGCATTTTACATTTTTTCATTTTGAAAATACAAGAATTACATTCGACAAATGATGTGGAAATATACATTGACACATATGAATTTTGTGATGACACTTGGACAAGCCATGAATTAGCATTGATGGCATAGAACTTCATTATGATGTGTCCAGACCAAGACTTTCTCCTTGCTACTATGACTTTGAATTCTTCACGATGGATCTTTGCTTGCTCATCTTCACCCTCCAAAGGGTCTTGATTAGTGTTAGAATCTTCCAGGTCAACATGAGATGCCACCTTTTTGTCATGGTCTAGGATCTCTCCATGTACTTCAACATGGTTCTTTATTTTTCCCTTTCTTCCCAAGTGCTCCCTTGTAGCCCCTCCTTGAGGATCTCCTTTTAGGATTACCTTTCTTGAAATGATAATACCTATAGATGAAGCCCACTCATGATAGGCCAACATTAGTCTGGAAACCATGTATTCTACATATGCTTTGCTCATGGAAGATGTTGATCGTGATGAGGCAATAGACAATGGTTTTTAGAACAGGAGGTTGAGAATTTCATAATTGAGCATCATAGGGGTTGAGGGATTACCTCCTTGTCCTCTATAACTACTCAATGCACAGTAGGAGGCAAGATAAGGCAATGGATTACGCAGTTGAGGGTCTCAGTGGCCTAGAAGTGACCTACTTCTTAGTAGAACTATGTTATGCGCAGTAGGAGGCCCACTAGGTGAAGGAATTTTCACATTTGGGTAAGTTAGGGAGACAGAGAGACAAGGTTGCGCATTATAAATTTTGAATGTGCAGTGGTTGAAGAGGAGGCTTAGTACACTATGTAATTGAGGGAGTCAGTGATGCAGTGAGGTGAGCTTGCTCATTGTGATTACACAATGTAAAGTTCTAGAAAGACTAAGGCAAGTGATTATGCAGTTGAGGAAGTTAAGGACTGAGACAAGATTGACTACTAACTAAGGCTACACAATGTGCATTAGAAACCTAACTAAGTAGTGATTACATAGATTGCAGTTGCAAGAGGCAAGGAATGAGCATTGAAATTGTGCAATGCGTAGTTCTTAGAGGTAGATACTATGCAATTCACAGTTCCAGGAGGCAAGGATGCTTCAATGTGACTTAATACTATGCAATTCCTGAAGGGAGAAAGGTTAGCAAGTTGCAAAAATAGTGAAAGATCCGAAAATGACTAAGTGTGGGATCAGTGAGACAAGAGAGAGCAATACGTGAAAACAAGTCCTGAAAATAATGATCTCACACTCAGATAACATCAACACAAGCCAAAAGAATGCATAGTACGAAAAATAAACATGTGTACATTGAAACTACAACAAAGTGACACTTATTTCTAAGTGCGACAGTTGAAACATAGCTTTGCGACACTTAGAATACAAGTTACGACACAAGTGTCGACTGCAACCGAAACATGTGCTAAGTTGTGGGAGAGTGTCTAGTGCATATTCATATGATATATATCATCATCTAATGTAGAAGAGTGCATTATAGCTGCCTGTAGTGGTGTGTCAGAGTGTGACACATGCAGGATTGGAAATACTAAAAAACGACACTTGCGACGGTAAGAATAAGTGAAAAGGACACTTGCAAAAGCTAAATAAAGTGAAAATGGCACATGATAAAATGAAGAGAAAGAAAAAGAAACACTTGTTAGAGTGAAATAAAGAAAAAACAACAATTGCGAACGTGAAAATGACACTTGTGAAAGTGGAGGTGCACAAAAGAGACAGTTGAGAAAATTCACCTAAATGATTATACTATTGAAACTAAGAGTGAGAGAGACTGTTAGATGATGTTGCACACTGACCGTCAGCATGGGTTGTGTAGTCCACTGTCCTTATGGACTATGCAACCACTTTCATCCGGGATTGTGCAATGTTTGAGAGTTGTGCAATGTTTTCCATTAAGAACTACACAATCACTATTAATAGAGACCATGCAACCACTAATCTCAAGGACTGTGCAATGCCTGTTTTAAAATATGGGCATTCATCATTAAGCTTGTTGGAAATAAGTGTGCTTGTAGATGCATTGAAATTTGAGCATGTGTAAGCAAGTGACTTCAACACTTAGAATATCAGAAGAAGACTTAAGCACTTGGAAAACATCAACCGACCATGAAGCGACCGTAGACAACTTGAAATGATAGATCGTAAGATCATAAGGAGGCTCAAAAATTCAAGTGTAGGAAAAATTTTGGAGGGTGTTTGTCGTAACGACAAAAACACCCCAAAATACAAGTTTCTCTTACCTAAAAAAGCACTTCACCTATAGAGAATGAACCTTCAACTGAAGAAAATCAAGATTCGACTATAGAAACCATAGAAATTGGTCATAACTGAACCTTGAACATCAACTGGGGATCGAATGAAATACATAAGGAGTGGTCAATCAAGGTAGCACACAAAAACACAGTAATGTATTCACTTGGGAGTACTCAAACACGAAGGGGATCCATCCTAATTTGTGCACACATCATACATACATACATATATATATATATATATATATATAAAGGAATGATTTAGACCCATTCGCCAATCCTAGTGCTAGATGAATCCAACACTGAGAGATATAGTAAAGGAGGAATTATGGAGTGGTTAATCAAGGTAGCACACAGAAACACATTAATGTATTCACTTAGGAGTACTCAAACATGAAGGGGATCCATCCTAATTTGTGCACACATCATACATATATATATACATACATACATACATATATATATATATACATATATATATATATATATATATACATATATATATATATATATATATATACATATATATATATATATATATATATATATATATATATATATATATATATATATATATATAGATATAAAGGAATGATTTAGACCCATTCGCCAACCCTAGTGCTAGATGAATCCAACACTGAGAGATATAGTAAAGGAGGAACTACAAAAATTTCTTGCAGTCGATTTTATTTACCCAATTTCTAATAGTCAATCGGTCTCCCCTTTCGTTGTACTCAAGAAAAAATGGAAATGGAGAATTTGTGTATATTATCGAGAAATTAATAAGGCAACTCGAAAATACCATTTTTCGCTTCCCTTCATTGACTAAGTCCTCGACACCCTAGCAAGAAAGAAGTGTTCTTCTTTCCTTGATAGATTTAGTAGTTATAACTAGATCGAAATCACGCATGAAGACCAAGACAAGACCACATTTACTTGTCCATGGGGGGCATTTTCATATTGATTTCTACCATTGGAATTATGTAATGCCCCTACCACCTTTCAACAATCTGTGATTGGCATATTCTTTGATCTGGTACATGACCGTGAGGAGATATATATGGACAATTTCACAAATTATGGTGATGATTTTGATGTGGCATTAGCTAATTTGGAGAAAAAACTAATAAGTGTAAGGAATCCAATGTGGCCCTTAGCAATCTCAAGTGTCAAATGATGTTAATTGATGGCATTGTGTTAGGACACCACATTTCAACAAAAGGTATTCAATGTATCTGACAAAAATTAAGGTGATATTACACATGCTCGCTTCTCATTCACAAAAATAGGTATGCAAGTTCCTGGGACATGTTGGTAACTATTGACGATTCACTGAAAATTTTTCACAAATTGCTTTTCCATTATTTGCTCTACTAACTAAAAATTCTAAATTTGTATGGATAGAAAAATTTTAGGATGCTTTCAAAGAATTAAATTCTAAAATGTCAAAGGCTCCAATATTAAGAGGACCTAATTGGCTACTCTCATTCCATATTTCCACAGATGCCTCAGACATCGCTATAGGAGTTGTACTAGAACAGCTTGAAGAGGGAGGCTCGTATGCAATCTATTATGTAAGTAAGATTCTCTTGCCTATAAAACTAAACTACATGATAGCTGAAAATGATTTCCTTGTAGTTATCTATACAATCAACAAATTTTGACATTACATTACAGTTTATCCAGTAATATTACATACTCGCCATGTTATTATCAAGTATTTCATGAATAAACCAATTACCAGTGGTAGAGTAACTAAATGGATATTTTTATTACAAGAATATGATATCACCATTCTAAACAAACCAGGAAACGATATTGTTGTGGTTGATTTTTTCTCTAGATTCACATATAATAAAAATGATTCCCTCGTACAAGATTATTTTCCTAATGCGCACCTATTTGTGATTTCTACTCTCTTTGTGGTTTGCATATATCGGTAACTACTTGATTGCAGGTAGACTTCCACACCATCTCTCACCAAAAGAATGTCAAGAGAATATGAGGCAAAGCGAGAGGTTCTCGTGGATTGATGGATGTATCTTCTATAAAGGCCCCAACCTCATCATTCAAATATGTGTGAGAGAAAATGAAATCTATGAGATTCTCAAAGCTTTCCATGATGGTCTATGTGGGGGCCACTTGGTCAACAAAAGAACATGGTACAAGGTACTTCATCAAGGGTATTATTGGCCCACCATCTTCAAAGATAACAAGGACTATGTAAAGAGTTGTGATAGCTACCAATAGATGGGAATACTTGTGTAATCCAATGAGATGCCACTACAACCATAGCTAATGTTGGAACCCTTTGATAGATGGGTCATTGACTTAATTAGGCCAATCAACTCACCTTCTCATCGCAACTCCTATAAACTGGTATGCACCATTTATGTCACGAAATGGAAGCATGCCAAAGCACTCTTGGCTGGAACTAAACAAGTAGTAGTAGAAATTATTCATGAGGAAATTTACACCATATTTGGGATATCGTGAAAGATAGTCACGGATGGAAGAACCCAATTAACATCAAATCTCATTAAAGACTTGATGGAGAAATACAAGATCAAGCACAAAGTTACCACACCATATCATCTGGAGGCCAATGATACCACTTGTAATATATCTGACCTACAATATATGAAATGGTGCCAATATACCCAACAACTGTAAACAAACACAAAATATAGAAATACTTCCTTATTGATCAAAACCCTTAAGGTAGGGTAACGCCATACAATCACTACTTAAGGAAGGATAATGCTCCACAAGCCATATGCTTGCCAATACTATAATTCTTGACATCTCTCCATGGGGAGTCTCTAGCCTCTATATAGGCCTCATACATACAATACTATGGGTCATTACCATGGTTCTCTCAATACCATATATGTAATACAATGGGCTTATTACATTATTTCTAACTACTTGTGGTCCCTTACATGATGCGAGTTAGCCACTTTATTTATTAACTATGGCCTATTCCATTATTACCAAAAAAAACCACATTCCAATAAATGTTAGAGAATGGAAAAACTTGAATAGAGTGAAGATGAATTTCACAAGGCGAAATAACTCCAAATAATTGTCATTCCCATAAAATTAAGGCAAAATATATCTTGATAACTGCTATTAATAGAAAAATATGGTGAATGGGAGGATTTAATTTGAATTTTCCAAGGAGAAATGGATTTTTCAACTCTCCCCCATCAAATTTCAACGTGCTAATGGGTTTACAACTCTTTTTTTTTAAATAAATATTGAGTAATGCATAATCAAGTCCCTCTTAGCAAAAAAATTGCCTAACCAAAATAACCCCCCCCCTCCAAAACAATTTTTCCCATGGGTGATTTTTTTTTTTTTTTTTTAGTAAATCAAAGTTTTATTCATTCATTAGAAAATAAGTACATCGGCAACCAAATGTAGGTAGTCTCACCCCGACCAAGTTTGTTTTCTACCACGATCAACATATCATAAAGAAACATAAAGACAACCAAAGATGCAATCCACAACTTAGGAGGCCAAAAGCACCAGAAAACACATAAAACAAGTAGAACACCTATAACCATGCTAGTCATCTGAAGTGATTGAAGTTGGGTTTACGGGGTTGTTCCAGGAGGAAGTGGAGGGTAGAAATAACATTGGACATGCTCCTTGAAGTGGGCCATCCAAGACTCCAACTTCTCCACTTTCTTAGCTAACAGGTTTTGGCCACACCATACCATCATGACTCGCTCTTGGGCATGGCACTGGAAGTAGTGCATCTTGCTTAATGTGGCTATGAGATCAACATGTGCTTCTTGGCATAATTTCTCAGAGTTTCGAAGTGATCAAGCACTGACTGGATCAAGTCCCTGTGATTTTCCAAACAACACATATGATCGTCGCTCTATCCATGTCCTGCATGCCTTGCTTACCCTCATTTGCCTGAGACTCCATGTCGCACCACTCCATCCCACTGGTGAGGCTACGGAATGTGACCCCCATGACTAGCCCTCGAGCCACCATGACCATGACCATCGCGAACTCCAAACATCGCCCGACCTGACCGGTCAACACTCCTGCCACTGCACCTAGTTCCAATTTTCGCCCATTCCACCATTGTCACCTGCATTGGAGACTCCCAACCTCCCTGTCTAGCCAAGCTAGGCTTCGATGAGGAAGAGGACCGACCACGATGAGGAACTAGACGCATTTTTATAGAACCAACACCAGTTCGAGAGGACAGAGCAAACCAATTAACTTGCATACAAATGACAACTTCAACCACTAGGGTTCACCCCACCAACTCTGGCTGGGCTACCGATAACTAGACCAACAATTGCCAACTGAAAAATTGGAGTTGAGCCCACGCTTCGTCACCCTCAATCCTTCGTTGACAGCTCACCGGTCCAGCCGCCCGATATCCTGTACACCCTTGACGCAAAAACCACTGAAACATACAAAACCCCGAGGAAGAGCTGCAAAGGAGGTTGATTTGTTTTCCACGCAGATGGGAACCCACCCGCTTGCAGAAGGACCGTCGATTTGCCTACACCACTAGAGGTTCCACTCCTCTCTCGTGCCAAGACACCAAATTTCACACACCAAAGAAGAAAGTGACCAATTTACAAACCTAGAAGCCAGGGAGGGGACACCAGCGCTAGAGTCGCCACCTTTCCCAAACAAGAATTGCTTGCCTCCTCCACCTCCCTCTCACAAAATTCCAATCGCAATCACCGAACTGATACTATACCCAGCAACACACACCACCCTCCATAAACCTTCATCATTCAACCCCTCCCACTCGATTCAAGGTTGATGGAGGTTTCACACAAACTGCCATAACACCTCCCGCAAAATGGTGAAATGGATTTTTCAACTCTCCCTTGTTAAATTTCCATGTGCTAATGGTTTTACAACTTTTTTTTTAAATAAATATTGAGTAATGCATAATCAAGTCCCTCTTGGCAAAAAAATTGCCCAACCAAGATAACACCCCGCCCACAATTTTTCCCATGGGTGATTTTTTTTGTTGTAAATCAACATTCTATTCATTCATCAGAAAATAAGTACATCAGCAGCAAAATGCAGGTAGTCTCACCCCGACCAGGTTTGTTGACTACCGCGATCAACATATGATAAAGAAACATAAAGACAACCAAAGATACAATCCACAACTTAGGAGGCCAAAAGCACCAAAAAACACATAAAACAAGTATAACACCTATAACCATGCTAGTCATCTGAAGTGATTCAAGTTGGGTTATCTGGGGTTGTTCTAGGAGGAAGTGGAGGGAAGAAGTAACACTAGACGTGCTCGTCGAAGTGGGCCATCCAAGACTCCAACTTCTCCACTTTCTCAGCTAACATGTTTTGGCCACTCCATACCACCATGACTCGCTCACAGAAATAGCACTGGAAGTAGTGCATCTTGCTAAATGTGGCTATGAGCTCAACATGTTCTTCTTGGCATACTTTCTTAGAGGTTTCCAAGTGATCAAGCACTGACTAGGTCAAGTCCCTGCAATTTTCCAAACAACACATATGATCATCACTTTGTCCACATCCCGCACGCCTTGTGTGATGCAGGAAAGTGTTCCCTCTACGAACAGAGGCAACCCCTCTAGCCCTAGAGTGGGTCTAGTCACAAACAAGGACAGATCAAAAATAGCTTTCCTTAAACAGTCATAGTTGGAGGCCTACCTCAACCGGTGGTCGATGGAGTTCCGTTGCACTGCTCCAGCTTCCGCTTCCTTCTCCTAATGAGTGATCAACTTGAAACAATGCAAAGGAAATACAACAAAGCACGTAACCGAAAAACAAAAATGATCTATTTACTCACAAATTCAAGAAGTCATGAGCTATCAAGTAAATTACATACAAGACATAGGAAAACATCATTGATTGTATTAATAATGAAATAAGAGTAAACTTACAACCAAAGTCTTGACGTCACAAGCCTTCTCAGAGGGATCCAGCCAGCATGTTCCTCAAGCATTCACTCTTTGAAGATGAATCTCCCAACATACAAGATCTATCTCACTCATAAGTTTGCACAAAGTTAAGGGCACTCACAACCTTCCACAAGCTATAAACAATCCCATACTTGTCACACCCACACCAGCTATCTAGCAAACTCACAAACACTAACAGCACTGCTCAACTAGCCAATTATCAAAAACTATCCAAAACTAGCAGTGCATAGCAATGGTGAGAGTTTAAATAGGAGAAGGAGTCTCCATGAAAGGTGGAAGAGTGAGCTTATCCCAAAGGAAGGTAGCACAATTGATGGAATTGCCATGCCAGAGAAAGGAGGGTGATACAAAATATGCCAACAACCAGGTCTAGAGTCATTTGGAAGGCCGACTGTTGGAACAAATTCGCCCAATCTGGATCATCGCGGGGGCATAACTGAGCTATAACGCTGACATCGCTGGTGAGTAGTGTAGCTAGTCAGATCATCACTAAAGATTATAAGGAACCCCGCGTTGGGACATGAAATCAGACCATCACGGGAATTAGATGTACTTCCGCGCTGGCAGCGCATCTAGACTGTGTAGGAGCGCCCTTCGGCGCGTATATTTAGTCCATAGTCGCGATGAGGCAGATAACTTAGGAAAAATGGGTTTTTTGCCATCACAAGAGAGCATTTGTTCAATATGAGCATGTTTGACTTGGACACATGACACAATGGGAGGACTGGAGTCAAGACAGTGACAAATTACTGTGTAACACCTTGCCTTCCCTCATTTGCCTGAAACTCCATGTCGCACCACTCCATCCCGCTAGTGAGGCTATAGAATATGATCCCCATGACCAACCCTCGAGCCACCATGACCATGACCACCGCGGACTCTAAATGTCGCCCAACCTGACTAACCAACACTCCTGCCACTACACCTATTTCCAATTTTTGCCCCTTCCACCATTGTCACCTGCATTGGAGACTCCTGACCTCCTTATCTAGGTGAGCTAGGCTTCGATGAGGAAGAGGACCGACCGCGATGAGGAACCAGACACATTTTTACATAACCAACACCAGTTTGAGGGGACAGAGAAAACCAATGAACTCGTATACAAATGACAACTTCAACAACTAGGGTTCACGCCACCGACTCCGACTGGGCTACCAATAACTAGACCAACAATTGCCAACTGAAAAATTTGAGTTGAGCCCATGCTTCGTCGCCTCAACGCTTCGCCGACATCCCACTGGTCTAACTACCTAAAAGCCTGTACACCCTTGATGCAAAAACCACTAAAACATACAAAACCCCGAGGAAGAGATGCAAAGGAGCCCAATTTGTTTTCCATGTGGATGGGAATCCACCTGCTCATAGAAGGACAGCTGACTGGCCTACACCACTGGAGGTTCCACTCCTCTCTCACACCAAGACACCAAATTTCACACACCAGAGAAGAAAGTGACCAATTTACAGACCCAGAAGCTAGGGAAGGGACACCAGCAGAGTCGCCACCATTCCCTAACAAGAACTCCTTGCCTCTTCCACCTCTCACTCATAGAATTCCAATCGCATTCAGTGAACTGATACCATACCCAACAACACACACCACCCTCCATAAACCTTCATTGTTCAACCCC
This sequence comes from Pinus tabuliformis, assembly GCA_031772625.1. NCBI lineage: Eukaryota > Viridiplantae > Streptophyta > Pinopsida > Pinales > Pinaceae > Pinus > Pinus tabuliformis. The sequence goes on from CM062819.1 coordinate 1,042,499,509, forward strand.
TCCCATTCAATTCAAGGTTGATGGAGGTTTCACACAAACTGTCATAACACCTCCCATACACAAGTAGATGTGAGAGGACAGAGAGGTTGATTCTCGTACTGTCAGCCAGGTGGATTTCATAATTTCCCACGTGTTACCTCTTGTGCCCATCTCCGTCGAGGACCCATGGGTGAAATTTTAACTTTTTCTTATGTCAAACATCCTCTCCAAGGGTGTCAAAGATACCCTACAACTAGTATTTACCAATGAAAAAATACTCTAATCAACCATGTAGAAATTTGAATAATATAACACTTATTCACAGAGATTATCTTGATTATACACTATTTACGGAATGCATGCATAATACATAACCTCCTCTACCATTGATCATCAATTTGCGGAATTAAAAAAAACAATTGCATGCGCACATTGAAACATCAATCACACATATCAACAGAGTATGTAATGGGGAAAGCATACAGCTAAAAACCCCCAACTATCTGTATATTATAATGATAGAGAACATGTAACAATACATAGTACAATACTCCTCACAAGTACTCAGTACTATCTCCACATGCTACACACAAACTAGCTCAGATCTGAACAAGTCACAGGTTCAAATCTCCTCCACTGTTTGCCTGCCTCTACTAAGCAATCCAAGTTGAGAATATATCAGATCCAAGTTGTACTGTGCAATCCTCGTTGGCAATCTCAATCAATGATTGTGCAAATCTCATGCACAACTATAGTCACAACTGATAGTAGTCTCACCCTTTCACCCACCTCTAACACTTGTCTCCACTGCACTGTCCATGCACTAAGTTAACTGATGTATTCTTTAGTTGATTTATGAGTTAATAATTAGTGAATTAATTAATAATTAATTCACATCACTCATCACTAGTGTATTTGGCAGTTAGACTAAATACAACTAGCTCAACTAAGTCAAACTAACACAACTCCATCAACTCCTCAATCAACTCCACCAAACTCAATCACTTGAGTTCTAACTGAAGTCCATCATGCAATAGCTCAACTAACCCATAGGAAAAGTGTATTTCCTTCTGGCAGTTGCATGTGCCACATCCGTAGCTTGAACTGAAGTGCTGCAAGAGGATAAGATAATGTTTATAGTCCAAATTTTATTAAGAGCTAATAATATTCGACTGATCTATTTTTTGACTGGCAGTCTAAAAATAGACTTCGCCCATATGTCTAAAAATAGAGGTCCATCTATTTTCACCAACATGACCAATCATCCATAAATAGCATCCTGCAACTCATAGACCATGATCCATATGTCTAAAAATAGACTTTGCGCCAAAAATAGCCTGCGGGCCCACTTAGTGAAGGTGACTTCTTTTCACTAAGCTCCATCATCTTGTTGCATTTTCAACACTCCCTCTCAACAAGGTATGGATTATCTGCAACCCCTATCCTGCCTCTGTGGTATTCAAATTTGCTCCTGGTGAGCGCCTTCGTCAAGATATCAGCATCATGATCCTCCGTGGGAATGAATGAAAGTAACATGATTCTCTGTTGCACACAATCTTTGATATGATGGTACCTAATGTCGATGTGCTTGGATCTATCATGAAATACTAGATTAGCCGAGAGTTTAATGCAACTCTGGTTATCACAATAAATCACAGTAGGCTCCAAGTATGACTCGAACAACCCGACCAGGGTCTTCCTCATCCATATAGCTTCGCATGCAGCCAAACTTGCTGCCATATACTCGGCCTCTACTGAACTGAGTGCCACGGATCTCTGCTTCTTGTTGTACCAAGAAACTGTTGTCGACCTGATACTGAAGATCCCTCCAGATGTGCTCTTTCTGTCCTTTGGGCTCCCTGCCCAATCTGCATCCGTGAAGCCACATAGCTTCACCTCATCCTCTTGTCTGTACCACAATCCATATCTCGATGTGCCTATGAGATAACGCAATACATGCTTGCCTGCCTTCCAGAAGAGCTTGGTTGGCTTAACCATAGCTTGTGAAAGTTGGTTAACAGCATAGCAAATATCGGGTCATGTATTGACCAGATACATAAGCGAACCCACCAACTGTCGATGAACAGTGGCATCCACTACCTCCACTGAAGTAGCATCCTCCTTCCTCCAAACTCCAAGAAGAGGAGTATCAACAGGCTTGCAACCATGCATGTTGAACTTCTCCAGTATCTCCCGGGCATACTTACCCTCAGAAACAAATAGTCCATCATTACGCTACCAAATTTCCAATCCCAGGAAATAATGAAGGAAGCCCAAGTCCTTCATCTCAAACTCTCTAGCAAGATCCTCCTTGCATGAAAGTATCAACAACTCATATCCCGTCAAAATCAAATCATCTACATAAAGTACAATGATCAGCACTGATTTCCCCTCCGGTCTTGGGACAATCTCCCATGCACTGTTTTTGACAATCGAATCATACTCTTCCACCATGGCATCTACCCATGCGGGATCCTCCACATCTTCCTCAAAAGAGGATGGCTCAGTCACGACACATTTGCTCACAAGAGCCATGTATCCAGTGTACCTATCAGGTGATTGTCTCTATCTGCGTTGTGTTGTAGGTGGTCCTACAACCTTCTCTGCATCTTGAGCCAGTCGCTCAGCTTCTGTAGTGCGCTTTCGCCCTCTGATGGTTGGTGCTGCATGAGTGTTCTCTTCCACTCCATGAACTGCATATTGTGGTTGATCCACATCCTGAAGCTCATCCTTAGGAACTAATAGCTCCTCATCTGCATGCAAGTGTGTCTCCCTCTCAAGCGAACACTTCATGGCTTTCTCCTCCTGAAATTTGATATCCCATCGCACAACAGTCTTGCGACTGTATGGAAAATACACACGATAGTTGTGGGGCGTATCAGTGTACCCCACAAATATCCCAACCTCTGCAGTTGGCTCCAGCTTCTTCCTAGCATCCTTCGTCACATGCATGTAAACAGGAGAACCAAAAATCCTCAAATGGGAAATATCAGGCCTCTTACCAGAATAAGCCTCCTCGGGTGTACTTATGCCAAGTATCTTGTGAGGGCAACGGTTCTGCACATATACTGCAGTATTGCATGCCTCCGCCCACAAGTGAAGGGGTAGGCCCTGATCATGCAACATCGCTCGTGCAACACCCACGATCATTCTGTTCTTCTACTCAGCAACCCCGTTCTGCTGTGGGTTATGGGGAGCTATGAGCTCTCTTCGAATCCCTTCTGCGCTGCAGAAGTCCTTGAACTCAGCAAAGATGAATTCACCACCATTGTCGCTCCTAAGAGCCTTCACCTTCTTCCCCGATTCCTTCTCGACCAGTGCTTTGAACTCACAGAACTGTGAGTATGTCTCGCTCTTCTTCTGCATGAATAAGATCCAGCACTTTCGAGAGAAATCATCAACAAAGATCACATAGTACTTGTGCTTTGTTGTCGAAGCTACTGAGAAAGGTCCACACACGTCTCTGTGAATTCTCTCAAGGATCATCGTGGCGTGACTATCCTTCTCATGAAAGGTGGCTTTCACAAATTTTCCCAAAGTACACCCCTTGCACTAATCTGACTGCACCAGAGTGCCTTTAAGAAGCCCAGTAGAAATATGTTGCAGTATCTTCAAGGCTCCATGGTGAAGGTGGCCCAATCTCCGGTGCCACGGCTCACCATCTTCCCGGCTCACCAATCCTTCTACCTTGCATGCCATTGCTACGCAGCCATCTACATGCAATTGATAAACGTTCTTGACTCGAACCCCTATCTTCCGAGTTTCTCCAATTGTCTTACCGCGCAGGAAAGCCTTTCCCTCACTGAAGACAACATCATATCCCTTGTCTTCTAACATCGCCACAGAGATAAGATTCTTCTTCAATCCTGGAACATGCATCACTTCCTTCAATACGAAGGGTTTACCCGACTCCCTCTCAAAGGAAATGGTATCGATACCGGTCGCATTGTATCTATCATCATCGCCCATCTCGATGTGCACTCCCAGATCTTTCTCATCCAAATCAAAAAACAAATATCGATCTCCTGTCATGTGAAAAGACACACCACTGTCCAAGAACCATACTGATCCCATCACACTTGATACCAAGCACGCGATCAGTGAAAAATACAACTCAAACTGCGAGGCTAAGGCCTCTCCCGCTACAGATCCAGCAGCTTGCTTATTTTTCTTCTTCTGCGGACAATTTGTGGCATAATGTCCGTGCTGGTGACAGTGAAAGTACTTCACCTTGGACATGTCCTGCTTCTTGCCTTTCGCACCGAAATGAGAAGCTTTCTTTTTCTTCCCCTTCTTTGCTTTGGCAGCCAAAGCGCAATTTTCTTCATCAGATACTTTTGATGAAGATCCGTCCCTAGTATTCCACCTGATTTCCTCTTGCACAAGATCAGACCAAAGTCTCTCCCATCTTGGCAATTTCTCCCGACCATTGACAAAGTCCTGTTAGGAATGCCAACTCTTCGGAAGACCAAGGAGAGCCAAGCTCGCCAAGTCCTCATCATCGACAGTCACCCCCACACTTCCCAGCTCATCCCGGCATTGGGTGAACTTCGTGAGATACTTGGGCATACTGTCTCCTTTCTCACACTTAATGTTTCTGAGTTTATCCTTGAGCGCCAACTTCCTCTGGTCGCTCTTGCTTTGGAATAAATCTGTCAACACTTTCCACATCAAGTATGGAGAAGCCTTTCCATGCAGGTTGGATACAATGTGATCCTTCACGCCCTCCAACAGAATCCTTCAACACTTTGCTGTCTTCTTTTGCCAAGCCTCAACTTGAGCAGCATCAGTAGGCTTTGGGACCTCAACATCTATGAACTCCTTCAACCCATTGTCATCTAACACCGCCTCCATCCTGTCTTTCCATGCAATATAATTCGAGCTGCCTTCAAGGGCATACTCCAATCGAAATCCGTTGAAAGACATTTCAACTTCGACACCAAGAAAACACTACTGCAAATTCGAATTCCACCAGCTCAAAACTCAACCGCTTCTAATCTAAAATTCGTGAGAACAAAGTATTTCTCGTACATAGATTGACTGTATGGGCATTTACCAGATATCTCACCTTCCAAAAGAAGGATGAATCCAGAGGCTACCTGAGCCGATTACAGACTCTGCCTGAAGAAATAAAATGTAATCACTTTCTGAATAATAGATCTGATGATCAACTTCGCTCCGATACCATGTAGAAATTTGAATAATATAACACTTATTCATAAAGATTATCCTGATTACATACTATTTGTGGAATGCATGCATAATACATAACCTCCTCTACCATTGATCATCAATTTGTGGAATTAAAAAAAAAACAATCGCATGCGCACATTGAAACATCAATCACACATATCAACATAGTATGTAATGGGGAAAGCATACAGCTGAAAACCCCCAACTATCTTTATATTATAATGATAGAGAACATGTAACAATACATAGTACAATACTCCTCACAAGTACTCAGTACTATCTCCACATGCTACACACAAACTAGCTCAGATCTGAACAAGTCACGGGTTCAAATCTCCTCCACTGTTTGCCTGCCTCTACTGCGCAATCCAAGTTGAGAATAGATCAGATCCAAGTTGTACTGCGCAATCCTCATTGGCAATCTCAATCAATGATTGTGCAAATCTCATGCACAGTTATAGTCACAACTGATAGTAGTCTCACCCTTTCACCCACCTCTAACACTTGTCTCCACTAAACTGTCCATGCACTGAGCTAACTGATGTATTCTTTAATTGATTTATGAGTTAATAATTAGTGAACTAATTAATAATTAATTCACATCACTCATCACTAGTGTATTTGGCAGTTAGACTAAATACAACTAGTTCAATTAAGTCAAACTGAACACAACTCCATCAACTCCTCAATCAACTCCACCAAACTCAATCACTTGAGTTCTAATTGAAGTCCATCATGCAATAGCTCAACTAACCCATAGGAAAAGCGTATTTCCTTCTGGCAGTTGCATGTGCCACATCCGTAGCTCGAACTGAAGTGCTGCAAGAGGATAAGATAATGTTTATAGTCCAAATATTATTAAGAGCTAATAATATTCGACTATTCTATTTTTTGACTGGCAGTCTAAAAATAGACTCCGCCCATATGTCTAAAAATAGAGGTCCATCTATTTTCACCAACATGACCAATCATCCATAAATAGCATCCTGCAACTCATAGACCATGATCCATATGTCTAAAAATAGACATAGTCTAAAAATAGACTTTGCGCCAAAAATAGCTTGCGGGCCCACTTAGTGAAGGTGACTTCTTTTCACTAAGCTCCATCATCTTATTGCATTTTCAACAAACCAACTAGATCGAAGTGGACCTTCCACCAACAAACATCTACTACAAACAATTTCATTATATACCCAAACCTCACCTAGGAAGAGTCTACAACCTTGAAACACAAAATTCACTCACTAGAAGGATTAGAAAATCACCCTACAAATCCAACCGACAAAGTTGCATACTTAAAGGTTCCTCCAATGAAATATTGTAAAAAAATCATATTTATTTAAGATTAAATACCGTTTTTTTCCATCATTCTTGAGATAAACAAATTAATGCAAATGTCGAACAAAAGTCCATACACAAAAATAAGAGAACCAAGTTATGATGGCTTCCATCCCTCCCAATTCCATCGCTTGCCTTCACATTATGAGACCCCAACAACGCACATGCTTGGGTAATTCACAACTGTAAACCCCATGTGAGAATGCACAACTTCTATGTTTTATTATCTTGCCGCAGGCAGGGATTACACATTAGGTAACACATTGAATGCTAATTACTTTGCTTTTTTACTAAAAATCAAATAACACATTCTAAAGTTTATATATATATATATATATATTATTTTGTTTTTCATTTATTGGCTATGATCTTATTTTACAATAATTTATTTGTACGTACCACTGCTGTCATTATTGTCATACCAGTATTGAAGTTGCAAGATGGGCATTTATTACAAATTTGATAAGACAACCACCATTATTACTATAGTCCAACACCAGTGTTTCCGTTGGCATTCTACGTACATGATCATCTAAGATGTAGTTATCAGAATTTAAAGGCATTCATAATGATTTCATTCCCCACTCAAAGTTCAACCAAGCGACACAATTCACCACTACACGGGGACACACCTCTGGCCAGAAGAGGACGACCATATTTATTATTTCATATTGTCGCGAATCATAAAAAATATACTTCAAACTCAGTTCAATCTTTAGTCTTTCAGGGTTGCTCAAATTTAGATTCCACCCACACTCATTATATATCAATAGTTACATTGTCAATTTTTTGAATCACACTTGGATAATAATGATTAATCTACACATTATTCAAACCAAGATGTTTAAAATTATGAAAAACACACAAAATGGACATAATTCTCTCCCCCCCCCCCCCCACCAAAAAAAAAACAATTTAGCGCAAAGTTTCTTACCTTCTACGCCCGACTTCCATTTCTTGATAGTGCTCTAACAATATTTCATATTTTTTGTCCACATGTGCATTTCAAGAACATGATGTCAGCGTCTTCCATATTTATTACAAAATAATTATTTTTGATAAGGGAATCGACGTAGTAGATAAAGGGGCATCCACAAAATTTAATAGTGATTTATGTTAAGGGAATCCACGGAGTAATTCTAGGACATCTTAGAAAATTCAGATATGTTTTACATTTGTAGAAACATGTCTTCGATTCTACCAGTGATTTTTCTTACCTCTATATCCAATTGCCAACACTAATTTTGTTTAGCTCGATGTCCAGTTGCAAATCCACAGATTTTGTTTGCCTCACCACCGTGTTGCTAACATCGATTTTGCTTTACTAATGATGATCAAATAAATATTAATACACATAAGCTAAATGTTAAATTTTGAAATATGTTTATCTGCTATGAAAGCCAACATTCCACCTATGATAACAATGTTTAGAACATGAGTTGTAATTATAATTATTTGTTCCCAGATAAGGAACAAATAATCAAGATATATTGTTAATTTTGGATTCCCTACCGTGATAATTATAGCGTTTTATATTAGTTAAGTACATTTATTTTTTATTTTATTTTATTTTTTATTTATTTATTTATATTTTATTTTTTTTAAGTATTGAAATCGATTTGTGCTTATTGTAATGTTTTATACTAATTAAATATAGTTTTTAAATTTTTTAATTATTGAAATTGATTTTGCACTCTGTTATTACAATGTATTTATTATTAGCTTTACTTTGCTTATTATCCTAGGTAGGTATTACTTTGATATTTGACTAAAAATCAAATAGCAGTTTCTAAACTTAATATATATAATTTCATTCCCCACCCAAAGTTCAACCAAGCGACACAATTCACCACTACACGGGGACACACCTCTAGCCAGAAATGGATGACCATATTCATTATTTCATATTGTCGATGATCTTTCAAAAAATATGTCAAATTCAATTCAATTCAATCTTTAGTCTTTCAGGGTTGCTCAAATTCAAACTCCACCAACACTCGTTATATACCAGTAGTTACAATGTCAATTTTCTAAATCACGCTTGGATAGTAATGATGCCAATCTACACATTATTCAAGCCATGATATTTAAAATTATGACAAGCACACAAAATGGACATAATCCCGCCCACCCCACCCCCCCCCCCCCCCCGCAACAAAATAAATAAATAAATAAATAATATTAGCTCAAAGTTTCTTACCTTTTATGCATGGCTTTCATTTCTTGATAGTGCTCTAACAATATTTTAGCCGCCCGCCCCCGGTGCATTTCAAGAACATGATGTTAGTCTCTTTATTACAGAATAATGATTTTTTATAAGGGAATCGACGCACTAAATAAAGGGCATCCCCAAAAGTTAATAATGATTTATGTTAAGAGAATCCACAAAGTAATTCGAGGACATCCCAAAAAATTAATATATGTTTTACATTTGTAGAAACATGTCTTCGATTCTACCAATGATTTTGTTTACCTCTATATCCAGTTGCCGATTCTGATTTTTTTAGCTCGATGTCGAGTTGCTAATTCACAGATTTTGTTTGCCTCACCGATGTGTTGCTAACATTGATTTTTCTTTACTAATGATGATCATATAAATATCAATACATATAAGTTGAATATTAAATTTTGAAATATGTTTATCCACTAGGAAAGCCAACATACCACCTATGATAACAATGTTTGAAACATGAGTTGTAATTATAATTATTTGTTCCGAGATAAAGAAAATAATCAAGATATATTGTTAATTTTGGATTCCCGATTGTTATATATATATATATATATATATATATATATATATAGTATTGAAATCGATTTGTGCTTATTGTAATGTTTTATACTAATTAAATATAGTTTTTTATTTTTTTTTAATTATTGAAATTGATTTTGCACTATGTTATTATAATGTATTTATTATTAACTTTACATTGCTTATTATCCTAGGTAGGTATTACAAATGACTGCCAGTTACTTTGATATTTGACTAAAAATAAAATAGCAGTTTTTAAACTTAACATTATATATATATATATATATATATATAGAAAGCCTAAACCCAGTTTTTATTAGAATTGGGCATCATCCAAGTCATTAGCAAGCCTGGAATATTAGGATTTGGAGTGTGTTGCTCACCGCAGGTCCTAATTTCGAAAATTGGAAACAAGCCATTCATAGAAATTGAACAGCGTTGTGCCTTAACCAGCTGGGATCGTTGAGGAGTGAGGGTTAAGAAGGATGGATGTCGAGCTCTGGGCTGCGCGATTGGCTGCTGCTTTTATGTTTGAAGTTTTCTATTGACGAGCGGCAAGCAACGTGGACAACAGTGTGAGCAGCGTGGTCAACAATGAGAGCAACAAGCATTGAATAGTGAGCAGTGTGATATCAGGGAGCTTTTATGCAACAGAAGTATCAAGCAACGAGTAGGGAGCAACTTGTAGCCTAAGCATGGAGCAACAATAACCTGAACAACGGGGAGCAATGTGAAGTAATATTGGCATTTTATAGACCTACATCTTTCTCGAAACAGGTTGGACGACAAATGCATTCAAACATGACAACGAGACAAGAAATTTTAGAACATGTGGAGACAAATGATTTAGGACAAGTGAAAATTACCTCGTCCACTAAAGCTGGGAAGTGGGTTTGGGTCAATGCCAAACAATATCGGGGCATTTTAAAACAAAGACTAGCCTGTCTAAAATGAGAGCAGAGAAGGAAAAAATGGTCTAAAAAGGAAAGTACTCGAGCCCTTCACAAGAAGCACTCAAACAAGTCCCCTCTACAAGCACGTGGCAACAAGAAGTCCAGAGGAAAAGTCATTGATGGTTCTGCCTTATATAGTCCCACATCCACACCTCTCACCTGGTCATCAGATCTAAATGTGAAAGAATTGTTAAATGCAAAACAAAGGTTGGAGGTTTTAGAAGCTAAAGAACAGGAAAGAGATCATAAAAGTCATATAATAATAGTTGAGAACAAGGCTTTAGTAGAAAGAAATAAAGTTTTAAAAGAACAAGTGGCATTGCTACAAGAAGCTCTCTTGGTAGGGAAGACAGAATGGAAATTCATGAAAGCGGATGTGAAAAACATAAAGAAATATGTAGTGGAAAGTACAAAGGCAGTGGATGCGAAATCATCCTAGGATAAAGGGAAAATGATTGCCCAAATAGACAACCATGAAGAGAAACCAAGAGAAGAAAGAAAAGAAGATTCCACCAAAGTTTCCAAAACTTGGGTTCAAGTTATTAGCAATTCTGCTAATAAGGAAGGAGAAACAAACGTTCAGGTTGACAACATGCAAGATAGAGAAGGCAAGGAAAGACAAAATAGAGTAGCAAACATAATTATTACAGGGGTGAAAGACTATGGGAAAAATGAATGTACTCTTGACCTTGCAGGAGACATCTTGAAAGACAAGTTGCTATGGCAAGGACAAATATGCCAAGCATGGAGGGTGGGTAAGTTTAACGGTGAGAGAGCCAGGCCCATAAAATTCATCATGCCTAGCTTGCATGATAAATATATCATTCTAAGCAAGAAGAATCTCTTGAGGGGTTCTCGCTTTTTCCTATAAGAAGATTTAATTGTAAAACAACAAGAGGAAAGGAGGGAGGAAATGTTAAATGTTAGGTCAACAAGAGATGAAGGCAAGAGAGCATGGATTTATAAAGGAAAATTTGTGATAGTGCGATTTGGACCTCCTTCCAAAATAGAGCAACAAGATGGTAATAAAGAAGAGGCAACAAACTCTTCAACAGGAAATCAGGAAGCAAGGTCAATATGGGAAAGCAAGGACAAAGACTCAAATGTGAGTCTTGAATGTCAAAATAAATAGCAATCAAGTCAAACCCAGGTTTCCTTAAGATTATTTTGTTGGAACTATAGAGGTTACCCATGGAGACGAGGACCTAGGTTAGGGCCTATTATGAAAGATAGAGATGTAATTTGCCTCATAGAAACACATGAACATGAAGGGTGCAAGACACCTTTGTTTGAAGGATACTAGAAGAGGGCAGTGCGGAACAAGGCAACAGGGAATCGAAAAGGGCACGGGGGTATCATGGTTTTAGTAAGGGAGAAAGAAGGTCGTCTCATTCAGTTAGAAAAATAAGACTCAAATAAGCAATTCATTTGGTTTAAAATATCAGAAAATGGAAACCACATTAGAATTGCAGCATGCTATTTTGTGCCGCAAGTTTCAAAAATCTACAAAGGTAGAGGGCTTGACCACAAAGATCCATTTGCAGCCTTAACAACAGATATTGCAATATATTCGCAGCTATGTGAAGTCCTTATAGTGGGTGATTTCAATGCTAGGACTGCAAGTGATCAAGCTAGCATTCGTTGTTGTAAAGATGATTGCGACCCTATTTGGATTACAGAAGAGAATAATCATCAGTGGGAAAGAATTTCAGAGGACAAGGGTTGCAATCTCTTTAGTGAACAATTGCTTACTCTATGTGCGGACTTTGATTTAGTCATTTGTAATGGCTTGACTAGATGGGCAAAGTCTGGTAATTTCACTTGCAATACTTACAATGGAGCGAGTGTAGTAGGTTATATAATTTGCTCACATGGCTTGTGTGAGAAAATGGAGGAAGTTTTGATTGGAGATCAGCTGTGGGACTTAAAATCAGATCACAAGCCAATTTATTTATGTTTCTCTTGGACTGGAAAGAAACAATTAGAATAAAAAATTCAGTATGTCCAACAAAATCTTCGACATGGTAGAATCCTTTTGACTCCAGAAAATTTTAATACCTTCACAATGACGCTAGAGAGGCTCTTTGAGAAGGAGAAAATCACAATTCACGGGCTTCATAGTCATGAATTAACACATTTAATTCAATGTGCACTTGCAGAGTGCAAAAATTTAAAAGTTTGAAACAAATTGCTTTCCAGTTAATGCTTGGTTTGACGAGGAATGCAAAAAGGCAAGGAGAATGTGGAAAGAGTCAAACAAGGATAACATAAATCTCAAAGCTTACAAGCAGTTATTAGGCAAGAAAAACGCTGATTTCATGGTCTCAAGGAGGGAAGAACTAATCTTCCTCGGGAAAAATAATCCCAAATTATTTTGGAAGGAGCTCCAACTGAAAAAGATACAAACTGGAAATAGTATTACAACTTCTAAATGGTTTGACTATGCAAGACAACTCTATGAGCAGGATCCCAAGGTTGACCCTCCCACCTTGGTCAACACTGATACTGAACTCTTTACAGTGCAAGAGGTAGAGATGGGTATCAAGAAGTTGGGTGTTGGAAAAGCAAAAGACTTAGTTGAACTCCAAGCAGAATATCTAAAGTGGGGCTCAAAGATCCTTGCACCTCACATTACAAAAAAATTCAACAACATCATACAATAGGGGCTCCCCATGGATTGGACAACTAGTCTGGAAATACTTCTTTTCAAGAGCAGTGACGTAAATAATCCCTCCAATTATAGGACCATCATGATAAACCCCTTGTTTGCAAAGCTATTTGGAAGCATGCTAGAAAATAAAATTAGTGAGTGTGTAGAAGAAAGAGATAAGCGTGCTAAAGGGAAAGCAGGTTTTAGACCTAAACATTCCACAATTGATCATTGTATAACTTTAAGGCATATCATTGAAAAAGTTTGGAAGAAAAAGGAAGAAGTTTTTTCTTGCTTTGTTGATTTTAGAAAAGCATTTGACTCGATTCCTAGGGATAAGCTTTGGCACGGAATGGAGGAACTTGGGGTTCCTAAACATTAGAGAGCAGTTGTGCATAGGTTGTATGAAGAGGTGAAAGTCAAAGTTAGAACTTCAACAGGAATTTCTGAAAGTTTTAGAAGCGATATCGGGGTCAAGTAAGGTTGCCCATTGTCTCCTACCCTTTTTGGTTTATATATCGATAAGCTTGAGGAGTGGTTAAATTCACAAGGGGGTGATGGTATCTATTTGGGCAAGTTTGTTATAAGGCTTCTTTTGTATGCAGATGACGTTATTTTGATTGCTAAAATCGACTCTTGGTTTGCAAGGGCACTTACTATCCCTTGAGCATTTTTGTAGAAGTGTGGGGATGCAAGTCAATATTAGCAAAACGAAAGTAGTGGTTTTCTCTAAGAAAATAAAACATAACCAACATAAGTTCTACTTTGAAGGCAACATTATGGAAGAAGTTGCAGATTACAAATACCTTGGAATTGACTTCAACAAAAATCTAAACTGGGATGGTTGTAGAAAGAAAAGAACTTTAGGCGGTTGGAAAGCATTTTACGCTTTTCAAAATAGGTGTAGAGAGGCAGAGTTATGGAACTGAAAACCCACTCAAACTCTTTTTGGGCTTCTAGTGATTCCGATGATTCTCTATGGTTGTGAACTAAGGGCTAGTGTTAGTCACTATCATTGCTTATTTAATTAAACAATCAAGTGCTACGTAAATTGTCAACCTAGGGAAGTCTGTTTATTTCAAAGGAAATCACACACTGTATATGCTCAATCTCAAAATCAATCCAAAATTGTAGTAAAAGTTACACTAATCACACCTTGCTTTGAATCAGACTAAAGCTCTACTTTGAATTACAGTAAAATCAATCTTTCTATTCAAGAATTCAAGATTTAAAGGAAAACAATTATCAGAAGAATCATGGATTATGTTAAGAAACAACAACCTAGGAAAAAGGAACCTTTCAGCAATTTGCAAAAGAAAAGACTAACTATGCTATAATAGATAATAGAACCCTATTCCCCAAAGTAGGAATCTTTAGCACCTGTCTCCGACTATCACACTTTCATCAACTCATTCGGCAAACAGAATCACCAATCGAACTGAACAACAATTACCTAGGAGTGAATTGTATGAAAATGATGCAACAATCAGTTGAAGCAAAGTTTCAGCAACATATAACAGAGTTCTATGGATAAAAACAATAATTAACACACTACAAAACTAATGGGTGAATCTTGTGATGAAGGTGGGCCCTCTCCTTCTCACAAGATTCCCCATAAATGAACGAGAACTAAGAATAAGTGCTCAAAGTGATATTTTATTCATATGTCAAATGTAACATGTTACAATAAGAATAAACACGCCCTTCTCTGTAATTCCCTTCTAACTAAGCCTTCTGTATTCTGTCATCCCCCCCTAATGTTGATTTCTCCTCTATTTAAAGAGGATAAATCCTCTTAATACAATGATTACATGTGTACATACAAATCCTATTCTTAGTCTGATCTAATCTTCTATGCTGGAATAGGATATTCCGATCTTCCATAGCAAAATGTTGTTACAGTGGTTGTAATGGTGCTGGCTTTGAGGTACAGATATTGCGGCCAGTGTAACAGCTCCTTTAATTATCCTTTCTTGTTACTGTTGTATATGAAATATTGTTTCAGCATCGTAAATCACAGACTATTTCAGCATCGCAGATCACAGGCTATTTTAGCATCGTAGATCACGCACTGTTTCAGCATCGGGATTTGCATACTATTTATTGTTTCAGCAACGTGGTCTTCAAGCAATAATAATATATTAACTACAGTCTTCAAACTATTTTAGCAACTATATATTTCTGATTATTGGCTAAGTATGAAAGTAATGTAAATTTACATATAAAACAATTTAAACATATAGCAAAGAGAAGAAACGTTATATACTTTTGGAAAAATAGATTAATGTGATAATGTAGGCTTAAATATGAATTGGAAAAGGATGTAATGATAGCAAAAAGTATGAGCAAAAAGGTACATTAGAGGGTTCTAACATCCCCCCCAACTGAAAAGGTTGCATGTCCTTAGGCAACTTCACTCTGAATCAAAATCCGAATACTGACTCTTGGCGTGCAAATTACTTAGGCAATGGCTATAGAAGGTACTGTCTGTTGGAGCTCTGAATCCTTGAACATGTTGTAGTCTTTGCCAAGTGCTGCTTCAACTTTCTTGGGCAATCTATGGTGAGCTTGATACTTTTTTGCTGGCATCCACAGAATGGGAAAATGGAACTAATAACCTATCCAATTTACATCGCATTGTTGAACACATTTGATGTAACTGGGTACCCAAGAGATTGTTGTCTCAAGATTGGTAGGTCTAAAGGGATTATGATGTTGCCTTTCCTCAAAAGATTGTTGCCAAAACATGTTATTTGCTTTTAGGGCAACAGTCTCTTTGTATTTAATAAATCGTTGACAATCCCGAAGTATTGTTACCTGTAGTCGCCACATATGTCGAATCATCCTTGGTTTCTTCAAAAATTGATAATATTCTTCAACAAAGGTGGCAACATTCTATGGTTCTGACCGTATCCAAAAGAGATGGTTATCTTCATTATGCCTGACTGTTAGAAAAGCACTCTGCCACGTAATCTGGTTGGCAAGAAAGGAGGCGAATTCCCGAATCTGGATATCGCCAACAAGAGGATTAAGATTAAGCTGTCAGTTTTCAGGAATGGCTTCATTATGAAGATATAATTCACATAGTAGATGCTGATCACTGGTAGAGGCTTCTGCAAAATTTTGAACAAAATCTGTTGGTTTGATCACTGCATAGGGTCTTCCATCTTTGATTGCTTTCATCTAAAAAAATGCAAGTCGTTCTGGAAGGAAAAGAGAGTAATTTAGAGATTGTTTCCTAGCAGCCAACAACTTTTGTGCCAGATCGAACATCAGGAGCAATTTGCTTTTTAATTCCTTATTCTGCTTCTTATGGGCACAAGATTCTTGGAGTGTTTGACTCCAAAGCTTCCCAATTTGAATATATGTGGTTCATCCAAAGTAATTTGTGCTCCTACAAGATTTTGTGCTGTGTAATAGTAGACTCCTTCTTCCATTTGTTCATTATTACCTACTCATTCCATGGTTGAGTTTGTGTTCCAACATTGCGAGCGGTAAGCTGAGGTAGGGTCTGAGTAGAGGTACTAATAAAAATAGGACCTTCAGATTGGACAATTGTATCAAGAGGAAGAGTTTGAACATCTTTACTAATAAGAACAGTAGCTTCAGATTTAACAGTCGATGTAGGCCAGGGTTCCTGTAGATTAGCTTTGCTTTTTGGAATTTTTGAAGGTCCTATTGGTTCTTGTGTAACAGTAGGGCATTCCTTTTCTTTAACTACAAAAGACGTAGGTGCAGGGGAAGCTCTAGGCATTGGGATTTGAACCACTTTGTAGTCTGCTTGATCATAAATATGCCCACATTGTCTGCACATATACTCTCTATACTGATCATCTTTTGTGTTTTTCTCTACCATGGCCTCTGCGCGATCTAAGGTATACAAATTAAGTTCCCTGTCATAGGCTTCCTTTGCCATCACTAGCTCTTGCTTGTAAGCTTCTAGTTTTGATCTTAGAAACTCATTCTCTTGTAAGAGAGAAGCCATTGTTGGTTCTGGTTGTTGATCCGTCATAGGTGTATCAAGAGGGATGACTGGTTTTTGTGTAACAATCACAACCTTAGTAGCTGGTTCTTGTGGAGTAGCTACAAAATCAACATCTAATTCTACTTGATGTAAAGAAAATAATGTTGTCGCACCTTGGGCATCTGATTCTTGTATTTCCATAACGAAATCAGCAGTTGGTTCTTGTGTTTCAATTGTAGCTAGTTCTTGTGTAACAACTATAGCTGGTTCTTGTGTAACAGCTACTGAATGAGTAGTTGGTTCTTGTGTTTCAGCTACTGAATGTAAGGAAAATGATGTCGCAGCACCCTGGGCATCTGGTTCTTGTGTTTCCAGAACAAAATCAGTAGCTGGTTCTTATGTTTCAGCTGTAGCTAGTTCTTGTGTAACAGCTATAGTTGGTTCTTATGTAACAACTACTAAATGAGTAGTTGGTTCTTATGTAACAAATACTGAATGAGTAGTTGGTTCTTGTGTTTCAGCTACTGAATGTAAGGAAAATGATGTCACAGCACCCTGGGCATCTGGTTCTTGTGTTTCAGTGCCCATGGGTGGAACAGGTAAAAATTCGGGGATTTGGAAGGGTGGAGGTGTACGGGGTTTTAGCAGGATGGGTTGGGGATTTAGGGTAGTGGCAGTAGTTGTTGCTATGGTTGAATTCCTCATTCTTCTTTTAGGTAAAAAGGAAGAAAAATTATCAATTAGCTCCTTTCTTTTTCGACTAGATTTTTCCTCAATAGTGGAAGGGGAGGGCTATCAGAAGTGGTTGCTACTTTGATTGCACCCCTCGTTCGCTTTCTAGATAAAAAAGCAATAGTAGTTTGCTTCCTTCTTTTGCAAGTGGGTGTTTCCTCAGTGATGGAGCAGGGAGGGTTATCTTGAGAATCATTACTAAGGATATCAACAGTAGGAATAGATGATTTTGGTAAATTGTGAGGTGGACTTGGTATGTTAGGAGGGTCAATTGGATCAATTGGGTCTGTAGGCGGGTTATTAGGAATTTCTGGAGGGTCAAGAAGGTTTTGTGGTTGCTCTTCATAAGGGTTTTCAGGGTGTTCAACGACTTCCTAAGGGTTTATGGGTGGATTGTTTAGGGGAGGGTTTTGTTGGGCAAAACCCTTTTGGATGAGTAATTGAACAAGACGGTGATGGGTGAGGGAAAGGAGAGGGTTTTTAACCTGTCTACAATAATGCGACACACTTCTAAGACATCCGAGCAAAAAGTAAGGAATATTCACCAGTCTAGCATGTCGTAAATGAGATAACAAGACAAAGTCGTACTGGGAAACTACCTGGTATCGGCATTCACAAGTAAGGTAGTGCTTGACAAACTCTGCAACTTTCGGCCAAGGAGGCGGCGACGAGCTAAGTTGAACACCTCGGGCTTTAGGCTCAACTTGTTCTCCTGGCAAGAGAAAATCCAGCTAAGCATTAAGAATAATGTGTTTGCGGTTGAACCAGCGAATACCTGTGCTATATCATCCTATGTGACTGAAATCCGAACCCCTTGAACAATAGAATAATCTTCTTGAAGATTCCGAGCAAATTGAAGAACCTATTGTTGATCAAATCCCTGGAGCCTCTGAAAATAACCCAGCCAGCCCGCCTGCTGAAAGATTGGGTAGACTTCTGGATACAATTCTAGCATGGTTGTTGTGGCGGGTTCGTATCGTATAGCAGGATCTCCCATATCTATTTAGCTCAGTAAAATACACAGTCACAGAGTCGAGTAACTGCACCCGAATAGAGTAAATGTTGCGGATGAGGACATGTAAATGATGGTGAAAAGGCGAGATAATGGGTAAAAAGGAGTGATGGTAGTCAATTCGTGTGAAATGATGACATAAAGTTTCGATACTCCCCCCAACTACCACTGAAATAATGACTTTAAGTGTATGGGGATCATGGTAATAATGAATCAACATCTTCTCATTAACTACAATTTAATTGTATTTACATATAAAGTTTACATACCTCACCTTTACCTTTAATTCGTACTTCGAAAAAAATATAGTGCTTGTTCATCATAGAATTGCAGTAATCATGGAAAAACTTTGGAATTATGAGAGAAGTTGTACCAAGGATTTGTTTAATCATGGGAGAAGGTAGTGAAAGGATAGAATGTAGCATGAAAAATAGGAGAAGTAAGAGCAAAAGAACTGAAGAAGATGTTTGTATCACAAGAAATGTTGAATAGTCATGTCTTAACAACGAAAAAAATGGGCAATGCTGAAAAAGTGGTGTTTCAGCAACAGGAAAGGAATGGAAAAATGTTGTTGGAGAGTGATGTTTCGACAATGGAAAACATTGTTGAAGAAATAGTGTTTCAACAACGGAAAAGATGGGGAAAATGTTGTTGCAAAGTGGTGTTTCAACAATGGGAAAATGGGGAGAAATGTTGTTGCAAAGTGGTGTTTCAGCAATGGGAAAATGGGGTGAAATGTTATTGCAATGTGGTGTTTCAGCAATGGGAAAATGGGGAGAAATGTTGCTAAAGGGTGATATTTCAATAATGGAAAATATTGCTGAAGAAATGGTGTTTCAACAACGGAAAAGATGGGGAAAATGTTGTTGCAAAGTGGTGTTTCAGCAATGAGAAAATGGGGACAGGAAAAGAAATGAGAGGGAATGAATGATGGAGATGTTGAAGATGAATGGATTGAAAAGAGTGGGAACAATGATTCACAAGATGAAGCTTGGATCTGCTTGTAGTAAGATTGTCCTTTCTTGGTAGGGCTTTTCTGGATCGAGAATCTGCAAAAGAATAAATTGTAACATGCCATCCCTTGGCAGGGATTATTAGTAAAAGAAATTTTAATCTAATACTAAAAATAAAATTCAGAAAAATTAAATGCAATGAGGGGCAAGAGGCTCCTCTAAAAAGAGATAATGTGAATCTGCCACGCATGTGGCCTTAAAATCTTCTTTGGAAATGGGGCGTTGGTATAGACGGAGCTGATGACCATTTACTAATAACGGTATTCTAGAGTCATCAATTGTTAGGAGCCTTACTGTTCCACTGGGGAAAACAGTATCCACTTCGTAAGGTCCTAGCCATCTTGTACGTAAACCAAGAATCATATAATGAAGCCCAATTACCTTTTTGGAATTGCTTGTGCTTGATGATTTTAAAATGCCATTTTGTTCTTTGTTGTTGAATCATAGTTGTTTGATTAATGGCATCTAATCTTTTTTCATCCAATTCATTAAGTTGTTGCAACCTAGCTGTCTGTGCATCAGTCAAATCAAGGTTAACAGCTAAAGCAGTCCTTAAGGTTTTGATTTCAAATTCCACAGGAAAAAGAACACTTTTACCATAAACTAATTCATAGGGAGAGAATCCTGTAGTGTTTCTCCAGGTAGTTCTATAAGCCCATAATGCTTCAGGGAGCCTTTGAAAGCAATCCTTATGGTTTTCCTTCACTGTTTTGTTAGAATGGCTTCTATTACTTTGTTTGTGCTTTCCACCTGTCCATTGGCTTGGGTGTGGTATGGTGTAGTCATTCTATGATGAATATGATATTTTTGAAGGGTGGCTTTAAAACCATGAGAGGTGAAAGGAGTTCTTCCATCTATGACTAATTCTCTAGGCACTCCGAATCTGACAAAGATATCTTCAAATAAGAAAACTAGAACAACTTCTTCAGTAGCTCTAAGGAGTGCTTTAGCCTCCACCCATTTGGTCATATAAGCTGTGCAGACTAATATATAAACTCTTTGATTGGATGGAGGGTTAACGGGTCCTACAAAATTTAAGGCCCATCTCTCAAATGGTTCAAGTACTACCTGGGGGTTTAATGGCATTTCATCTCTATGATTAGGCTGACCCATTCTTTGACAGCTGTCACAAGCCTAGACATATTTCTTTGCATCCTTAAAAAGTGAGGGCCAATAATACCCCGTCCTGAGAATTTTATGTGCCGTTCTTTTGTTAGAAAAATGCCCTCCACAAGGGCCATCATGACAAGATTTTAGTATATCATAAACTTCATCTTCTCTAATGCATCTTCGGATTTCTTGATCAAGTCCCATGTAGAAAAGACACCCACTTATCCAGCTATACCTAGCACTTTGTTGAATGATTTTTATTTTCTCTCAGTGGGATAGGTGTGGTGGTAACTTCCCTGCAACCAAATAATTGGCAATGTCTGCATACCATGGTGAGTGAGCAGATACTGCAAATAAATATTCATCAGGAAAGGAATCATCTACTGGAGTATTATCATCAAGTGTTAACCGAGAAAGAAAATCAGCAACTACATTTTCTTTTCCTGGTCGATCTACAATTGTAATATCAAATTCTTGTAATAATAATAACCATCTGGTGACTCGAGCATTTGTGACAAATTTGTTCATTAAATATTTAATAGCTGAGTGATTAGTATGGACAAAAGTAGAATAACCAATGATGTAATGTCGAAATTTATTAATAACATAGATAACTGCTAAAAATTCCTTTTTGGTAACTGTGTAGTTAAGCTCAGCAAAAATCATATTCTTACTAATGAAATAGATAGCATAGGGGAGATGATTTTCCTCTTGTCCCAAGACAGCTCCAATTGCAGTATCCGAAGCATCAGTTGATATATGAAAGGGAAGTGCCCAATCAGGTTCCCTTAAAATAGGAGCTGTAGATAACTGATGTTTAAGTGCATCAAATGCTTCCTGGAAAAGATTAGTCCACTTGAATTCAACATTTTTCATAAGTAACACAAACAAAGGAGAAGCTATTTTGGAATTTTTTTTGATAAATCTTATGTAGTATCCAGCATGTCCTAAGAAGCTTCTCACTTCTGTTTGGGTTTTGGGGATAGGAAGGTTCTCAATGACTTGTATCCTGGATGGATCTACCTGAATTCCTTGAGACGAAATAAAATCTCCAAGTACCACTCCTTCAGCCATCACCATACGACATTTTTCTTTGCCTAAGGAGAGGTGGGCTTGTATACATCAGTTAATTACTTTCTCAAGATTTTTTAGTGCCTCCTCAAAAGAGACACCATAAGGGGCAAAATCATCCATAAAAATTTCCATGGAGTCATTAATCATATCATAAAAGATTCCTATAACTGCTCTTTGAAAGGTTACTAGTGCATGACATAGCCCAAATGGGAGGACTCTATAAGCAAAGGCTCCCTAGGGGTTAGTAAAAGTGGTCTTATCTTGGTCTTGGGATGCAATTCTGATCTGGTTATACCCACTGAAACCATCTAAGAAAGAGAAGAATTTCTTCCTTGACAAACTATCTAACACCTAATCAATGAATGGTAACAGAAAGTGATCTTTTTGAGTGGCTTTATTTAAGGCTCTATAATCTACGGACACTCTCCATTTCCCGTTTTTCTTAGGAAGTATTACCAATGGGGAAACCCATTCACTGTCAGATATAGGATATATAAACCCTGCATTAAGCAATTTTTGAAGTTCCTTTTTAACAATTTCCCTTAAATTAGGGTTCATTCGTCGTTGAGGTTGACAGATCGGTCAACAATCTTCCTTGATATAGATACAGTGAGTACATAATTCAGGAGAGATTCCCTTCATATCTGTATAGTCCCACGCGAATGCTTCCTTATTTTCAAGAAGTAACTTCATTAATTATTGTGTTTCAGCAACTGTCAAGTTGGGGTTTATATTCAGTGTTTTGCCAGGTTCAATTTCTACTGGTATACTTTTAGAGGAGATGGTAGCTGATGTTTGAGGTAGGTCTTCAGAATTAAGATTTTCCTGGGTATCTGACTCAAAAAGTGCAGCTAGCTGATTATGTGTTCCTGGAGTCACAGAGGAGGGTTCACAAATAAAATTATTAATTACTTCGTCCTTAGTGGCATCTTTAAGGCTTAAAGCTTGTCCGATAGTCAAGATAGGTTGAGTAGTTTGATCATCATAGTCCACCCATAAGGAATTATCATTATTAATCAAGGGCGTAGCGTGAGGGTAGAGAGTAAGCTGTTTGGTCTCATATCCATTGGAAATTGTCATTGAACCAGATCTGCAACTGATAAAGGCATCTGATGTGGCTAGCCAAGGCCTACCCAAAATTAGAGGATGACCCCCCAACTTTGTTTTAGGTTGTAATACCACAAAATAAACTAGATAATTCCAGGACTCAGTTGAGATGATTAGGTCATCAATAACTCCTTCTGGTTTGATTGTAAACGGTCAGTTAATTCTAGAATGGTTGGGGTATCTTTGATTCCATTCTTCATTTGTAACAGTTGTGAAGTTTCAAGAGTCATAATATTGATAACAACGCCTAAGTCTACCAGAACTCGAGGAATAATTGTTTTTCCAATTTGCACTGTGACAGTAGGATGGTCTGGATCACCATATTTAATTGGAGGAGCTTTACCTGACATTAGTGTAGACAGATCACCCATGACATGAACTGTGTGGGGATCTTTAGTTTTCCTACCGGGTTTCTTAACACAAATCGTGCTTTTTTATTTCTTCTTTATTAGAATCAGAAGAGGTAACATCATCAATGATAGGTTCTACTATTTTCCCAGATCGTAAATGAATATCATTGCATTGTACAGGGAAAACAAAAAGTATAAGCTGGTTTTGAATATCAATAAACTACACAACCTTATTATTGGGGTTGGGGTTAGGTTGTACAGGTAGTTGGGGCTGCATCATTTGATTATTCAGTGGAGCACCTGATGGTAAAGGGAGTGGTTGCTGAAATTGTGACTGAAATTAAGGAAATTGATTTGGAAACGAGGGTTATTGACCTCTCCAATTTGGATTCCACTGGTTGAAATGAGGTTGTCGTTGTGGAGGCCAAGGAGTCCACATTGTTGGGTCTACAAAGGGAGGGTTTGTTTGTTGCATGGGTGGGTAATTCATTTGATTGAAGGGTGGGTATTGCATTTGGTTAAAGGGAGTGTAATTTGCTTGACTAAAAGAAGGTTAATTATTCCAATGATTAGAAGATGTAAATGGCATATTAGGATTCATACCTTGTCCTCGCAGCTGCCATTGTCTTCTCTATGTCAACAGATAGACAACTTCAGCTTCTTCATTGGTTGGTTGTAATGTTGCTTTGATTCCTGGTAAAGAAGGGCATTGTTGCGTTTCATGATCCTTATCACAAAGGGTGAAGACTGGCATTTTTTCCAATGGGCATTCCCTTAGTGGGTGCTTTTCTCTACATTTGGGACAAAAGATGGACAGGGCCGCTTCTGCTTCGGCTTGTTTCTTTTTAATCTGCAAGGTGTCAATTTGTGAAGCAAAAGAACTTAACATTTCAGTTTTAAAATCCTAAAGTAAATTACCTATTTCGGCTCTGGTTGCTCCTCCACTAGCTGATTTTTGAACTCTTGAAAATGTGGTATCCCTGTTGTTTGATCTATTCCTTGCAGCTCCTCTTGAACATATTTTATAGAGGTTAATAATTTCATCATATGATTCTTTAGATATGTCCCCTTTACCAAACATATTTAGCATATCTAGAAGTCACCCCTTACTCCTTTTAATAATATTGTTTTAAGAATATCTTTACTTACATCAGGGTGACTTCCAGCTAACATTACTAAAGAAAGATGCATTATCTTGGACTATAGAAGCAACTAGGGCCTTTGAATATCTTAAAGAGGCAATGTGCTAACCATCGGTCTTAGCTACGCCAGACTTCACAATTTTTTTATTGTGGAATTTGATGTCTCAAGAAATGGAATTGGTGATGTTTTAATGCAAGAAGGAAGACCCATTTCTTTTGAAAGTCATCTAATCAAAGGAAAGTATTTACACAAAACCTGTTTATGAGAAAGACATGTTGGCAATACTGCATGCACTAAAGCAATGGAACTTACCTAATGGGAATACACTTCAAGGTAAAAATAGATCATGATAGTATTAAATACTTTTTGGAACAAATATTATCTTCAGAAGAGTAGCAAAAATAGGTCACAAAAATGTTATGTTATGACTTTGAAATTGTCTACAAAAAAGGGAAGCAAAATGTTGTTGCATATGCACTCTCAAGAAAGGATGAGGATGTGGAAGCATTAATTTGTGCCATTTCTATTATCCAACCAGATCAGATAACTGAAGCAAGGGATGAATGAAAGAATGACGAAGAAGTGTGGACAATCATTCAAAATTTGCAGCAGATCCTAGTAAATCTGATATATTCAATTGGAAAAACTATTCATTATGGTACAAAGATCACTTATATCTTTGTAATAATTCCCAACTCAAACAAAAGATTCTTTTGGAATTGCACACCTCTCCTTTAGGAGGGAGCTCAAGATTTTTAAAAACTTACCATAGGGTTAAGAAAGAATTTTTTTTGGATGGCCTTAAATTCGATATTCAAAAATTTGTGGCAGAATGTTTGCATTGCCAACAAAATAAAGTTGAGACAATTTAGATCCCGGGTCTGTTACAACCTTCATCCATTCTAAGTCAATGTTGGGAAGAGGTTTCGATGGATATTATCATAGGTTTAACCAAGTTCAAAGGAAAGAGTGTCATCATGTTGGTAGTTGATAGACTTACCAAGTTTGCACACTTTTGTGCATTATCTCATGCATTTAAAGCGAGTATAGCTGCTAATGGATTTATGGAAACAATTCAAAAGCTACATGGAAATCCAAAGATTATTGTAAGCGACAAATATCCCATTTTCAATGGAAATTTTTTGACGAAATTATTTGCTTTCTTGGGTACTCAATTAGCTCATAATTGATCTTATCATCCTCAATCTAATGGGAAGAATGATATAGTGAACAAATGTTTGGAAGGATATCTTCATTTCTTTGTATTTGATAAACAAACACAATGGGTCAAATGGTTACCTCTAGTTGAATGATGGTATAACACTTCCTTCCATACTACAACAAAAATGATCCCATTTATGGCACTTTATGGATATCATCCACCATCCATCACATCATCTTTAAGAGAAAATTCTAAGGTTCAAGCAATGGAAGATCACATTAAGCATCAACAAAAAGTTCTCCAACTCTTAAAGGATAGCCTCACTTTGGCACATAATCAAATGGAACAACAGGCATATCAACATCGTAGTGAAATTAGTTTTGTTGTAGGTGAATGGGAATTTTTACGGCTACAACCATACAAACAAATGTCCCTCAAGCAAGATAAGAAGGATAATAAATTATCGCCCAAGTACTATAGTCCTTACAAGGTGTTGCAAAACATTGGTACTATGGCATACAAATTGGAGCTACCTGCATCTTCCCGAGCACACCGAGTTTTCCTTGTTTCATGGTTAAAGAAGGTTATTGGTGACAAGCTTCTAGTTCATACAATGTTTCCAGAACTTGATGAAAAAGGAAAAATCATATGTTATCCTGAAGTAGTCACGAAAAAAGAACCCGACAACTACGGAATGGATCAATTTCAGAGTATCTCATTAAGTGGAAGAACTTACTCACTGAAGATTCCACATGGGAGTGTGAAATTTTTATATAGAAGCACTTAGAGCTACTCAAGTGTTGAGGACAACAATTTTCTGAAGGAGAGAGACATGTTAGGTCCCTATATTACTAGTTTATCCCCCTTATTATTATTGTTAGCGTAGCCCCCTTATTGTTATTGTTGTTCCCTTATAGCCCCCATTGTTATTGTTGTGTCCCATGAAAACCCACTATTATTATTGTTGTTCCCTTACATTATTATTGTTATGTAGGCTCTAATTATATTGTGACCACTTAGACTTCTATAGGTACAAAGGAGGCCTTGTCATTTGTATCATCCAAGAATTGTTTATTTATGAAATGTAAAGGAGGTTTCCCCCTCGAAGAGGACACTTTTTAAGTCGTTGATCTACCTTTTCTTCTTTTCTTTGAGTTGGTTGCATAAAACTTCATCACATGTTTACCCCGATGGACCGATTAGCTTGGGTAAATGTGGGAGGAGAGTGTTACAGAGTGGTATTAGGGCATGGTTCAACCCTTGGATTGGGTGGGTGGAATGGATTTGTCATGCATGTGTGAAGGATGTATATGTGCATTGTTAGGCCCCTATACTACTAGTGTAACCCCTTATTGTTATTAGTACAACCCACTTATTATATTGATGTACCCATGTAGTGCCCATGTTGTTACTATTGTGCCCCATAGAAGCCCACTATTGTTATTATTGAGCCCTTACATTATTATTGTTATGCTGGCTCTGATTATGTTATGACCCCTTAGACTCCTATATATAGAAATGAGGTCTTTTCATTTGTATCATCCAAGGATTGCTCATTTGTGTAATGTAAAGGAGGTTGCCCCTCGAAGAGGCTGAATTCTAAGGCGTTGATCTCTCTTTTCTATCTTTTTGTGAGCTGGTTTCATAACATTTGGTATCGGAGCTTTGGATTCTAGGGTTTCGCTACTCCAAACAGGTCATCATGGAATTTTCGCTAGAACTTTTTTTCTATGATCTTTTAGAAGCTAAAAAAACAACCCATTTGAGAAGACGTCGCGCTAAATCTCAGGTCCAAATTTCAGATCTTTTTGCGCTATATTTGCGGAGATATGATCTGAGGAAGTTGGTCTTTCTACAGACTCCTGAATTACATTCCAAACCAGTGACCTGGGGAAAATCATCATAACTTTCTCTCTGAGAATTGGATTGAAATTTCGTAAGAAGGTACAGAAAGAAGATGGACTGCAGTTTCTTCTATATATTTTTCAAAAGCCAAAGGTCGAAACAGTGACACGTGGCGCTTCATACAATTTGGCTCTTCTGGAAAGGTCTATAATCAGGTCATCTTGGGATATTGTGCATAACTCTTTCTTGGAGAATCCAATTTGGATTAGACTGGTGGTATTGGAAATAGGACATAGATGGCTACTACATGTCACAATTTCAAAACTTAAAGATCTGAAAGTACAGAGTTACATTCGTTTCAAGATCGAGCTCCTAAATCAAGAAAAAGCAAGATGAAGAAGTTTGATGGGAAGGATCTGGTAAATTGGATACTTCAGATGGAGTAATATTTTGATCTACATGGTGTACCAATATTACAAAAGGTATGTATTGCATCTTCATATTTAGAACCGGATCAATTTTTATGGTATGAAGGGCTTTTCTCTCATAAACAACTTGTTACGTGGTCAATTTTCATGGAGGAAATGATAACACACTATGAGGATACAAAGAGCAACACCTTCTTTAGAGCAACAACACAACAATTGGAAAGAGTAAAAGGGCTTTGTGACATAGTGGAAAGTAAAATTATGGAAACCAGGAAGCATACCCCTCACAACTATAAAGATGGAAGTGTTGTTTCTCCTAGCCTTCCACAACCTACAAGGGTTACACCACAACAATTGGAAGAAAAAAGAGAAAAAGGGCTTTGTTACAATTGTGATAGAAAATGCACTAAAGGTCATAAGTGTGCTGAGAAGAAATTATTTTACATAGAATATGAAGAGGAGGAAGAAAAGAATCAAGAAACATAAAAGGAAGAAGATATATGCCAGGACCCCACCCCAGAGAAAGAAGAAATGAATCAGGCCATATCTTGTAAAGCATTGGCAAGAATTACCACTCCTCAAACTCTCAAGATAGAAGGACATATCAAGAAAAAAAAGGTGCAAGAAGTGAAAGATCACATCGAGAAAGAAGAAATGAATCCAACCATATCTTGTAATTCATTGGTCGAAATTACCACTCCTCAAACTATCAAGATAGAAGGACATATCAAGAAGAAAAATGTTCAATAAGTGAAAGATCACATCAAGCATCAAGAAATGAATCTAACCATATCTTGTAAAGGATTGGAAGAAATTACCACTCCTCAAACTCTAGAGATAGAAGGACATATCAAGAAGAAAAAGGTTCAAGCAATGAAAGATCACATCGAGCATCAACAACAAGTGCTCCAACTTTTAAAGGATAATGCCACTTCGGTGCAAAATCAAATGAAACAAAATGTAGATCAACATCGTAGTGAAAAATGTTTTGATGTAGGTGATTGGGTATTTTTACTGTTACATCTCAAGCAAGCTATTTATGAGAAGGAAATGTTGGTAATATTACATGCACTTAAAAAATGGCGACCTTACCGAATGGGAAGACTCTTCAAAGATGAGGATGTGGAAGCATTGTTTTGTGTTATTTCTATTATCCAACCAGATTGGATAAACGAAGCAAGGGATGAATGGAAGAAGGACGAAGAAGTATGGCCACTTATTCAAAAGTTGCAAAAGATCCCAATTCAAACAATATTGACAGAAATTGAAGAGGAAGGAAAAATCATATTGAAACCTGGAGTAGTCACAGAACCAAAAACCCGACAGCTACGAAATCGATCAATTTCAGAGTATCTCATCAAGTGGAAGAACTTACCCACTGAAGATTCCACATGGGAGGACAATAATTTTATACAGAAGCATCAAGAACTACTCAAGCGTTGAGGACAACGCTTTTTGAAGGAGAGGGGCATGTTAGGCCCCTATACTACTAGTGTAACCCCTTATCGTTATTAGTACAACCCACTTATTATATTGATGTACCCATGTAGTGCCCATATTGTTACTATTGTGCCCCATAGAAGCCCACTATTGTTATTATTGTGCCCTTACATTATTATTGTTATGTCGGCTCTGATTATGTTATGACCCCTTAGACTCCTATATATAGAAATGAGGTATTTTCATTTGTATCATCCAAGAATTGCTCATTTGTGTAATGTAAAGGAGGTTGCCCCCTCAAAGTGGCTGAATTCTAAGGCGTTGATCTCTCTTTTCTATCTTTCTGTGAGTTGGTTTCATAACATGCATGTTATGTATGCATGGTGGTATTCATTGTTATAGTTGTGTTGACATGTAGAAGTTTATGATGTTTTGTTGGGATGCATTTGTCATGAATGCATGTTGGTTGTATATGTACTTGTTATGCATGTCAGTGTTTATATGTTGTTATGCATGCATTGTCGTGGTTATAGTTATGCATGTATAGTAGGTTATACATGCATTGTGAGGTCACTGTATGTAGTTGGTGTCATCGTGATACTGTTGGTTGTTATGATGCTAATGTGTTGGCTGAGATAGAGCAGGAGATGCATATCATCAAAGTGAGGTTATAGCATTGGACCTCGAGGTAATAGCAAATCATCATACAGGTTTGTATGGTGGGTATGTAGGTATGTTGGTTAATGGTTGTTATAAGAATTAGGCTTATGTACATGTCTGTCAGTCTATGGTTATTGTAGTTACATGTATGATAGATGTTAGTTAATCAGTGTGATCATATGTATATGCGTCAGTTAGTCATGAAGGATAATAACTTTTTACTATATGAATTATGATCATATGCATGATGGCTATGGTCATTGTACTTAAGATATTGATGTTATATGTATCATGCTAGTCTAGATTGGTCTATGCAGATGATTGTGGTTATTGTTTGAAATAATACTGAGAGGGGGGTGAATCAGTATTATCTGATCAAAAAAATTTCTTTTCTCGATTTATATATGCTACTTCTCTTAAGTGAACTAGTGTGTACACGAAACTATGATACAAAAACCAACATCCACCCAGAAAACTTGTGCTTTAGACAATTTATCATGTGTTTATCTTTAATCAGTGCATCAATAACTTATTAAACAGATTAGTAAACATAAAATAATCCATCGCACATAAGAAACACACACGAACACCACGATTTAAGGTGGAAACCCAATGTGGGTGAAAACCACCTGATGTTGTCGTCTTTGCCTTCTTTTAATAATAAGAAAATATGTTTACAATCTTGTACTGGTGCAAACTCATACTAGAACGCAGGCACCCACCTACAGAAGGCTACAAACTTATCTCATTTTCCAGCTTCTACTAGAAGGGAGTTGCAAGCCCCTAGCTCTTGTACTAGCCAATGTGATTACTAGTACGTAGGCGCCGACCTACACAAGGCTACAACCTTCTCTCTTCCTTCAGGGACCACGTTTCATAAATTTTCAGACTGGATGCTCCTGGTACACAACAATACACATGAAGGCCTTGTTTCATCAAATTTTCATACTGGACCCATCAGACTTTTGTTAGAAAATTATGTATTACGGAGCAATGGAACACATAAATATTGCAGAAATATAAACACAAAAAATGCATGAAACAAGAGAGACACAGATATACGTGGTTCACCCAATTTTGGCTACGTCCACGGAGAAATAACCAGTGCTTCCTTTTATATTATCCAACAAACTAAAGAGATACAACCTACAACAGATCCATTGTAACTCCCTCTTCTCTCTCAATCTCCTCTCTCTTCTTCACTCAGAATACAGATCTCCATAGACGCAATACAATTCCCTCATATATAGTGAGGGGTTGCCTTCTAGGGCAAAAAACCCTAAATTAAACATAACTTCTACCATTAGATCATCCGCCTAATGAACGGCCCAGATTGACTAGAAATTACTAGATTTTTACAAGGAAATTTTACATATGTTTTTAGCTTCGTGGGTGCTACCCACAAACCCCCGCCAGGGGACCGCTGGCCCTCGAACCCCAATGGGGGGGACAAGTCCCCCCCCGCATGGAGGGGTGTACAATCTTCTTGGGGTATACATCCAGCTGAAACCTTTGAATACAGAAGATAATCAGGCTCCACACCCAGCAATCTCCCATTTGGATACTAATTATAGCAACTCCACCCATGATTAATTTGCTAGACAATGACTCCTGTTTGGACCTGGTTGTTTCTCATATTCTTCATCATACTTGAAGACCAATTGAAACTGAGCAGATTCTCAGTTTCTCCCTGGTTACAACTTTTGTTAACATATCTGCAGGATTCTGGCTAGTGTGTATCTTTTCCAACTTCAACTGTGCATCTTCCAATGTTGACCGTATGAAATGGCACTTGAGTTGTATATGCTTAGTCTTGGAATGAAATGAAAAGTTCTTTGCAAGATGTATGGCACTCTGGCTGTCATTGTATAGCCTGCCCAACTCCTGCTTCTTACCCAATTCATCCAGAAACCTTTGTAACCAAATCATTTCTTTACTAGCCTCTGTAGCAGTAACATACTCTACTTCTGTTGTTGAAAGTGCAATAATACTTTGGATTTTTGAAACCCAACTGACAATTGTTCCACCTACAGTAAACACATAACCTGTTGTGCTCCTCCTGTTATCTCTATCACCCGCCATATCTGCATCAACATATCCCTGTAGAGCAATGTTTGAACCACCAAAGCATAATTCTTGATTTGTGGTACCTCTCAAATACCTGAGAATCCACTTCACCGCCATCCAATGTTCTTTTCCTGGATTGTTCATGTACCTGCTTACAACTCCCACTGCATGTGCAATATCAGGCCTTATGCAGACCATTGCATACATTAAGCTTCCAACTGCTGATACATATGGAACTTTAGACGTATGAGCCATTTCTTCCTGAGTCTTGGGACATGCCTCCTTACTTAATTTGAAATGGAAAGCCAAAGGTATACTAACTAGTTTTACATTCTGCATATTAAATCTTTTCAACACCTTTTCTATGTACTCACTTTGAGAAAATGTTAATTGCGATTCTTCCTGTCTCTAGTTATTCTCATACCAAGGATTTGTTTTGCAGCACCCAAATCCTTCATTGCAAATGATTTTGCCAATTCCCTTTTGAGCACATTTATTTCCTGCATGTTAAAACCTGCAACAAGCATGTCATCTACATACAATAACAATATAATATAGCTATCATCATTTTGCCTTTTGAGATAAACACAATGATTAGAGTGACACCTAGTATAACCTTGTTCAGACATAAACCTGTCAAATTTTAGATACCACTGCCTTGGAGCCTATTTTAAGCCATACAAGCTCTTCTTCAATCTGCACACTAGTTTCTCCTTCCTTTTACCTCATATCCTTGTGGCTGCTGCATATATATCTCTTCCTCCAAATCCCCATGGAGATAATGGCAGAAGTGTCCTCAGACACATAATTTTTATTAATCAGAAAAAACAATTACATATTTGATTTTGCAAGAGTTTACACCCGAACAACCAAACACTCTTGCAATGAGCTATTTATAAGCTCAATGTCCTAACTACCTCTAATTATGGATCACTTATTAAATAAAAAGTGTCCATTTACAATAAATGTTATTCAAAACAACTAGCTAACAAATCTCCTAAAATAGAGCCTAAGATACGACACATTTGGAGATTCATATCTTGTTACAACAATATACTAATTCTAAATGTCTCCATTAAATAATTAAATATTCTAGAATAATAATTATTAATTTAATATCTTAAATTAATGATTATTTTATTCCGAGTTTATAACCTATGATAGTATTTTATTTTTGGATCATATAACATTCCCCCCTATGATCCAAAGATACATTACAATAGATACCAAGTTCATACCTGAACTTAGTAAATTTTATTCTGTCAAGCGGTTTCATGAAAATGTTGGAGATCTGATCTTTGGAAGGACAATAAACTGGCTTGAGGACATCTTTGGCAATGAGAGATCTGATATGATGATACATGGTGTCCATATGCTTTGTCTTTGAATGAAAAACTGGGTTCTTGGCAAGTTTGATGGCTGACTGGCTGTCAATGAATAATGATGTAGCTTTTGCCTGAGAAATGCCCAAGTCCTGCAAATTTTTGCGCAACCAAACAATTTCACATGCTGCTTCACATGTTGAAATGTACTTTGCTTCTGCTGAAGAAGTGGCCACTGTAGCTTGTTTCTTACAACTCCAAGATACTTATGCTGACCCTGTGTTCATTAAATAACCTAATGTTGATGCTCGATCATCAATACTTCCAGCAAAGTCAACATCACAATATCCACCAAGTATAAATTTTTTAGTCTTTGTGTAAAGAATACCAAAATATTTTGTTCCTTGGATATATCGAAGAACTCTTTTGGTTGCATTCTAGTGGTTGTCTAATGGTTCTTGCATAGAACGTGAAAGAATACTAACTGCATAAGATAGATCAAGGCGAGTATTTTTCAAATAAATCAAGTTGTCAATCAACTGTCAGTAATCTGTACTATCCACCTTTCCCCCCCTTCAAATTTTGAAAGTTTCAAGTTTTGCTCCATGGGGGTGAGAACGGGCTTGCAATCCTGCATGCCAAATCGTTGAAGAACCTCTGCTACATACTTACTCTGAGAAATGAAAATATGATGTGGACGTTGGAAGACATCAACTCCAAGATAGTAGTGAAGTAATCCCAAATTTGTCATCTTAAAACCTGCATGTAACTCCTTTTTCACCTGTGTAATATGATCATCATGGTTGCCAATAATGATCAAATCATCATACATAACAAGAATTACCATATTCTTTCCCTATTGTCACACATACAAAGTATCATCAGATTCACTTCATTGAAAACCAACTTTCTTAAGGTATTCATCCATCTTTGCATACCAAGCTCGGGGAGCTTGTTTTAGTCCATATAAAGCCTTGATCAATTTGCAGACTTTATGTTCTTGCCCTTCAATTTCAAAACCTGGTGCTTGTGTCATATACACTTCTTCCTGTAAATCCCCGTTGAGAAAATCACTTTCACATCCATTTGATTAATTTTCCATCCTTTCTGAGCGGCAATTGCAAGTGTTAATCGAATGGTGTTCCATTTAGGTGTAGGAGCAAAAATTTCCTCATAATAAATGCCTTCCTACTGCGCAAATCCTTTTGCGGCAAGTCGTGCTTTATACTTTCAAGTTCTCCCTTTTGATTATACTTAATTCTCTAAACCCATTTTCATCTTGTGGGTTTAACATTTTGTGGACAATCAACAAGTTTTCAAGTGTTGTTATCAATTACTGCTTAATATTCCTCAACCATAGCCTGTTGCCATTCTTTATGTTTTACTGCTACTTTGTATGTGGAAGGTTCAGTAAAATCATTTGCTATCAAGGCAAAATTGCCTTCACTTCTATGTGACCTTCTGGTGCCTATTTTATTCTTCTCATCGGGCTTTACATCTTTCAAAAGTTGAACTGCCCATTTTAGTAGTTGATGCTCAGTTGTTTGAGATTCTGAAAAGTATCCATCATTGTAAATTGGATTAATATAAACTGATGTTCGTTTTGGTGGTGGAAAATCATTGTTAGAAGAACTGTTGCTCTTGGATATGCAGATGAATTTCTAGAAGATCCAGGTGGTGTTGTTGAAGTAGATGGACTTGATGAATCATCTTCAGATGAAGGAAAATCAATTCATACCAATTTGATGAATTTGGTTGAATTTGTGTATTTCCTTTTCTTTGACTGCCTTTAGTTTCTAACTTTTGAAGAAGTGTTTCGATTTCTTTAGCACTCTTACTCTTTGTTTCATCAAAAATGACATCCTTGCCCACAATTAATTTTCCATTGGTCAAAATACAATACCCTTTCTTCTCATCAGAATAGCCAATCATTGTGCATTTCAAACTTCTTGAGTCAAGCTTAGTTCATTTTTCTTTCGGAACTAAGGCATAACATACTGATCCAAAAACTCGAAGATGTTTAACTCAAGGTTTGAAACCAAACCAAGCTTCATAAGGTGTGATTCCGTCTAAAGAAGTAGTTGGAGACCTGTTTCTTAAGTAAACAGTTGTATGTATTGCTTCTGCCCAATATGTTCGAATTAACCTCTTGAAAGTTAACATGGATTGTGCCATTCCTAACAAAGTGCGATTCATTCTTTTGACTACTCCATTTTTTTGTGGAGTGTAAACATTTGTAAGATGTTGTCTTATGCCATTTTCACTGCAATAAGTTTTGAATTCATTTGAATTGAATTCTCCCCCATTACCTATCCTGAGAGTACCTATCTTTTCTTTGACTTCATTTTCAACAAGTTGGCGAAAAATTTTAAACTTCTCAAATGCTTCTGACTTGTTCTTCAAGAAGTAAACCCAAGTCATTCTACTGAAATCGTCAATGAATAGTAAGAAATATTTGCAACCACCAAATGAAGTTTGTAATGGTCCACAAACATCACTATGAACTAGTTTTAGCCGCCTGTTTGCACGCCATGAACTTGTTGGAAAACTTTCTCGACTTTGTTTGCCATAAATGCAAGCTTCACATTTTGCATTTTCCTTTTTGAAAGTGGGAAGTCCTTTAACCATTGCTTTTTTCTGCAATTGAGAAAGACTATCAAAATTTAAATGTCCATATCTTACATGCCATAATCTAATAGGTGAAATTCATGTAGTGACTGCCCCTGCAAAATCATAATGCCTTGGAATAATTGTCCCTTTCATCCGTAACAGTTTTCCATCTTCATAACCTGTCATCATTGTTTTCAAGCTCTGTTTGACTGAATTAATCTTAACTAAGCCATCTTCCATAATGACCTGATGTCCTGCTTGTCTAATCGTGACGGAAGATAGCAATTTTTTTCTTAGGTTGGTACATACCATACATTTGAAATCATTTTTTCTCCAATGCCAGGGAGAAAAACTTTAACTGATCCTTTTCCATAAGTAGTATGTTTTGTATCATCTGCAAGAAAAATGGAACTAAGTTGGAAATCTTGAAAATTCCAAAAAAAATCACGTCAACAAGTCATGTGCTGAGTTGCCCCTGAATCCAAGATCAACGCACCTTCATAGTCACTTCTAAGACGGGATGAAAGTCATAATGTCGGCGAGGAAGTAAAAACATATTCCTAAGTTATCATCATCTTGATCATTTGCAAATTGTGTTGAGTGCTGATGAAACTTGGGAATTCTATTAAAATAAGTTCGACAATCTTCAACATAATGTCCAACTTTGTTACGTCTTCGACACACAATTTGACTTAATTCTCTTCCTCTTCCTGAAGATTGTCCTCTGCCTCTGCTTTGACTTCTATTTTGAGGTTGTCCTCTACCTTGATTATTTTTTCCTTGTCCTTGAAAATAGCCTCTTCCTTGGTTGTTTGCTCTACCTTGAAAACTATTCCTTCCTGAATTTTTACCTCTATTAAAGTTGTTTCCTCTGCTTTGGCTTCGACCTCGACTTTGTACATTATGTGCTACTTGATTCTGATTGAAATTCCCTCTGCCTCTACCGCGAGAACTGTCAATCGATGATTTACTAGTGCTGGCCTCTATGAAAAAAACATCTTCACCAACTTTCTTCTTCTTCCCAAAGGTTTTATCATGTTGGGTCAACATTTCGCAGAACTCATCAAACTTTAGTTTCTCTAATTTCCCAGTTAATTGTAGAGTCTCCAAAAAATGCGTGTAGGAAGAAGGAAGTCCAGCAATTATAATTATGTCCATAAAACTATCATCTATTGTTGGAAAACCAACATTAATGATTTCCTACCTAATATTCTTATGTCTTGAGAGATATTCAAGAACATCACCACCTGCAGTCAATTGTTGTTGCAATAATTTTAATTGTAGATCAACTTTCTTTGATTCAGGCTGAGTATCAAAAAGGTCTTTAAAATTTTTCAAAGCAGACCATGCATCTGTAGCATTTTCTATATGGACATACATTTCATCATTGGCAGAAGATTTAATGAGAGCTAATGCTTTGGCATTCTTAACTTCCCATTTTGCTAGTGCAGCTACATCTGTGGGTTTATTCGGCTTAATATCACCATCACATATACCCTGCCATAATTCATTATAAATGAGAGTGCTTTCGATGAGGCGTTGCCATGTTTTATAGGATTTTGTACCTTCAAGTTTGTCGGAATCAGAAAACAAATTAATCAACTTTGACATTGTAGTGTTGAAGCTTCGCACCAAAAATCAGACTCAGAAAAAAAAAATATCAAGATGGGCAACACACAATGCAATAAAAAACAATCTATCGGGGCTTGGCCTTGACCCTCGTATAGTCATTGAAGCAGGAGAAAAATGAATGAGCTTTGCACTTGGCTCTAGTCAATTTCTCAAAAAAATTACAAGGTAACTTTCAAAATTTTATTTTTACAACGATGCTCTTGCAAAACTTGGTAAAAAAAAGTTACCCCCACTCAAAGTAAAATTACTTTGAGTTACACTTATCCCTCCAAAAATTACAATTAAAATCCCCTTATTACTTCAAAAATTTACAAATGACCTTATTACTCCACAAACAATAAATTCCCAAAATTAAAAAAAATCACCATATCTCTCCAAAATACAATATTCCTTATTTCTCCACAAAATTTACAAATTTGATTACACAAGAAAGCAAGAAGAAAGACATTTTCGAGGAGTCATTCCTTTGGAGGAGCGATCAAATTTTTCTTTACACTGTTAACACTGTCTTCTGGCTGGAGTAGACAGTGGTTTCTCTGAGCTTCGAGAAGGCTTTAGTGCACAATTCTGAAATCATTATCTTCTTCTTTGGTGATTTATCAGGGAATACCCTTCAGCTGCCCACTCTCATTTATTACCCAAATTTGCTATCATCAACGTCCACATTCAGCTTCCATACATTTAGCCCTGCACTTTCTTGATGGACTGGCCCTCTCATTTTGAATGACACATGTGCGTGTGTATGCATTACATCACCAGCGCTGTCTTTTCTTTGCTTCTTCTTGTCTCTCTCGGTACCCACTCTCTGATGGTAGTCTTCTCTAATATTTTTGCCTTTGTTCTTTTCTATTTTCTACAGTTTATGTCGAGTTATGAGACGATTAACGCTTCTCTGTGAATTGTATTTCTATTTTCTACAGTTTATGCCGAGTTGTGAGAAGATTCATGCTTTTCTGTGGTTTATGCAGTTTTGTATTTCTCTGCGAATTGAACCAGACATAATGTTCGGGGTTGATGGAGAAATTAAAGACTTTTACTCAGTAATGGAGGTTAAATCTGACTGTACTTCTTCAGAACTTAGGGCTGCTTACAAGAAGCTCGCAATGAGATGACACTAAGACAGGTGGTCTGCCTCAAGGAACACAAAGGTAGCAGAGGAGTCTAAGAAGTAGTTTAAAGCAATCCAGGAGGCTTGTTTAGTTTTGTCGGATGAGAACAAGAGATTCCTATACGATGCAAGAGTTTATGAAGACAATGATGATGAAATGGGAGACATTTTGGATGAAATGGCAGTAATGATGAATGAGAATATGGGGCAGGTGAGGAGTACAATGGTTTTGTTGTCCAGAATAGCCAGGCACTGTTGCGACCCCTCAAATATTAAATATTGCTATAGCTCCACAATAATAGCAGAAGTTTGGCAGAAATTGAAGCGGAGAAAATAATACAAATTCAAGACACAACAATTTTGATAATAATACAAAATTTTGATTTTCAAATTTAAAAATCTAAAATCAATAAAATAATAAAATTTATTTTCTTTTGAACAAAAACTTGACAATTTTCATACCAATCATTCGCTGATCAATTCAATGGAGTTCTCCAAAAACTTGTAGAGCTAGAATCTCCTCCTCACATCCACTCCAGCATTACTAGAGCTCTCATACCACAATAATGGCAGAAGTTTCCTCAGACACATAATTTTATTAATCAGAAAAACAATTACATATTTTATTTTGCAAGAGTTTACACACGAACAACCAAACATTCTTGCAATGAGCTATTTATAAGCTCAATGTCCTAACTATAGATCACTTATTAAATAATAAGTGTCGATTTACAATAAATGTTATTCAAAACAACTAGCTAACAAATATCCTAAAATAGAGCCTAAGATACGACACATTTGGAGAGTCATATCTTGTTACAACAATATACTAATTTTAAATGTCTTCATTAAATAATTAAATATCCTAGAATAATAATTATTAATTTAATATCTTTATTAATGTAATATCTTACATTAATAATTATTTTATTCCAACTTTACAACCTATGATAATATTTTATTTTTGGAGCATCTAACATTCCCCCGTATGATCTAAAGATACATTACAACAGGAGAAAGGTTGTCTTTACATCTAACTGCTGAAGATGCAAATCTTCAGTTGCTACTAGATTTAGAATAGCTCTGATTGAAGTCATTTTCACAACATGAGAAAATATCTCATCGAAGTCTATACCCTTTTTTTGTGCAAACCCTTTCACCACAAGTCTAGCTTTATACTTTTTTCTACCTCCATCTTCTTCCTTCAACTTGTAAACCCATTTATTATGTAATGTTGTTTTACCTGCAGGCAACCTGACTAAGTCCCAAGTCTGGTTATGTGCTAAGGAGTCCATCTCTTCTTTCATGGCTTTCTCCCACGTCTTCCTGGTTTCTACCTGCACTGCTTCTTCATAACATTCTAGTTCACCTAAAATCAGTCAACAATACATAATATAATGAAGGAGAGTATCGTTCAGAGGATCTACTCATCCTAGTAGATCTTCTAACACCACTTTCAGGTGTTTGAAGTGCTTGTTGCTATTGTGGTTGTTGTTCTGGATGTTGATCATTATGATTTTCAAGCACCATTACTTTTTTCTGTGATCTCGTCAAACACTAAGTATTCTCTGTTTTCTTTTTCATGTTTCTTTTCCTGCAACTGGTTCTTATACAAGACCTTTTCATTGAATATGACATCTCTGCTCCTAATGATTTTGTGTTTTTCATAATCATAAAAGAGATAACCAAAATCATTAACACCATATCCAATAAAGGTATATTTCTTTGATTTTACCTCAAGCTTTGTTCTATTTTCTTTATTAATGTGGACAAAGGCTTCACAAGCAAAAGTCTTTTAAAAAGAGTAGTTTACCTTTTTACCTGTCCATGCCTCCTTTGGAATATCACCATCCAAGGAACTTGAAGGCCCTCTATTTATTAGATAGACAACAGTATCTACAGCATCTGCCCAAAATTGTAAAGGCAATCCTGCATGCAATCTCATGCACCTTGCACGCTCCATGATTGTCATTTTCATCCTTTTTGACACGCCATTTTCTTGTGGTGTTCCTGGAACTGTCTTCTCTCTACGAATTCCATTCTCTGAACAGTGCCTATCAAACTCTTTGCTGCAATATTCACCTCCATTATCTGATCTGAGACACTTCAACCTTTTTCCTGTCTCATTTTCAACCAAAGCTTTCCATTTCTTGAAAGTATCAAATACATCAGATTTATTTCGAATACAATAAATCCAGGTTTTTCTGGTTGCATCATTAATAAAAGTAACATAATAACGAAAGCCACAAAGAGATGATACTAGAGCAGGTCCCCATACATCTGTATGCACAAGCTCTAATGTTTTGCTCTTCTTTTCTTTCCCAACTCTAAGGAATCTAACTCTCTTGTGTTTTCCATAAACACAATTCTCACAGAATTTTAAATCAACATGCCTCAAACCTAACAACAAATTTCTTGAGTGAAGAATCTGCATCCCCTTCTCACTCATATGCCCGAGCCTATTATGCCACAATGTCGTATCTTCTCTCGTAGAGGTTAAAGCATTAACAGAATTAAAAATACCATTGCATAAATACAATGTACCAACCATTCCTCCTTTCGCTATTACCAGAGATCCTTTAGTGACCTTCCAGGTTTTATCTGTGAAAGTAGTTACGCAACCTTCACCTCCCAACTGCCCTCTTTAAATCAGATTTTTCTTCAGATCTGGAACATGCCTTACCTCCTTCAATAGCCATTGATTTCCATTTTGTTGTTTTATGAAAACTGTACCCATTCCAACGATTTTACAGGGTTTATCATCACCCATTCCAACCTGTCCAAAATCTCCTTGAACATAATCATGAAAATGTTTCTTATTAGGTGTGCATGGAATGAGGCCCCTGAATCTATCACCCAGGCATCAATAATATTTTCTAGTGAAAGAATCAAAGCATCTTGGAACACATCACTTGTTACATTCGCTTCATGATTAGTTTCTTGTTGCGCGTCTCCTTCTTTTCCCTTTCGAGACTTGCAGTCTTTCTTCAGGTGTCCTTTCTTCCAACATTTCCAGCACACTATCCCCGATCTAGACTTGGATCTACCTTTTCTTGACTTACTGTGATATCATGGGCTCTTTCCTCTTTCCATTTTTCTTCCCCTAATCTCTGTAGTCAAAGCATTACCTGATGTCTCACCTGAGCTTTTCTGTCGCATTTCCTCGCTAAGGATTGCACCAACAATATCATCAAACTTTAAAGTACTAGTTCTAGAGACAGAGTTACTAATGGCCATAACTAAACCATTCCAACTTTCTAGCATTGAGCACAGAAATAACAGAGCCCTACCTTCATCATCAAAAGTTACCCCTACAGAACTTAACTGACTTGTAACTATATTAAAATCATTTAAATGGTCTACAATATATCCACCTTCTGACATCTTCATATTAAATAAACGCTTCATAAGAAATACTTTATTTGAGGCTAAGGGTTTTTCATATAGTTTGGCCAATGTCGACATTAAACCCTCTGTTGTCATTTTCTTTGAAATATTAAATGCTACTGACACCGCTAGGCACAACTGTATTGTTCCAAGTGCCTTTCTGTCAAGGATATTCCATTCTATGTCTGTCATACTCGTCGGCTTCTTTGTCTTTCCGCTCAATGGTAGGTACAGATAATCTTCCATCTGCATCTTCCACAGATGGTAGTTTTGGCCGTTGAATTTTTCAACCCTAAACCTACCATCATTCGCCATTACTCCCACTCGATCTGGGAACCCTTCTCTCTAGCAAGTTTATCAGCCAAATAGACCTTCGGCTCTGATACCAATTGTTAGAAAATTATATATTACGGAGCAATGGAACACATAAAATATTGCAGAAATATAAACAAAGAAAACGCATAAAACAAGGGAGACACAGATATATGTGGTTCACCCAGTTTGGGCTACATCCACGAAGAAACAACTAGTCTTTCCTTTTATATTATTCAGCAAACTGAAGAGATGCAACCTACAACAGATCCGCTATAACTCCCTCTTTGCTGTCAATCTACTCTCTCTTCCTCACTCAGAATACAGATCTCCATATACGCAATACAATTCCCTCATATATAGTGAGGGGTTGCCTTCTAGGGCAAAAAACCCTAAATTAAACATAACTTCTATCGTCAGATCATCCTCCTAATGAATGGCCTAGATTGACTAGAAATTACTAGACTTTTACAAGGCAATTTTACATCTATTTTTAGCTTCGGGAGCGCTGCCCCTGAACCCCCACCGGGGGACTGCTAGCCCTCGGACCCCCCAACTAGGGAGGATAGGCCCCCCTGAACCCCCGGGGGGGGACAAGTTCCCCCCCCCCCCCCCCAACATGGAGGGGTGTACAATCTTCCTGGGGTATACATCCAGCTGAAACCTTTGAATACAGAAGATAATCAGGCTCCACACCCAACAACTTTGAAACTTAATCTACATCAACCAACATTCAGTTAATCCGAACAATCAGATCATTGTCACCAGAACAAGATGTTGAACCCATAAATGTGCATCATCATTCAAAACCAGTTGTAATCTCAAAAATCATGCATCAGAATGTACAAGCTACTTTATTGAACCCAACCTACGTGTATATGCTACTTCTGGTAATCAAACTTGTGTATACCTTCAAAACTACTGAAACATAAAACTTCTGAATCAAGTCTATACCAACCAGTAATATACTTACCATATACTGTCTATTTACAGAGCTTTACACAGGGAGCAGCAGAGATCAGCCTTCTCACTTACACAATCAATCAATCAACTACAAACTCCTTATGCATTAAGTTTTACATTCAGATCTAAGAAGACTTCATTGGCAGACAATAG
Source organism: Pinus tabuliformis (assembly GCA_031772625.1). Classification (NCBI taxonomy): domain Eukaryota; kingdom Viridiplantae; phylum Streptophyta; class Pinopsida; order Pinales; family Pinaceae; genus Pinus; species Pinus tabuliformis. Next base: position 1,042,542,968 of record CM062819.1, read on the forward strand.
TAAAACAACAAAACCGATCAGATAGATCAATCAGATCTGAAGAAAAAGCATTTTCTTTTGTATACGCTACTTGGAAGAGTAGAACCCGCGTGTACATGCGCTTTTACCAAGACGAACCAGCGTACAGATCTGAAAATATTGGCTCATAACTTTGCTGCAATTCCGGACTTCAGACAAACCCAGATCATGACATTTAAAGAAAAAACATGTGTACATAATCAAATCTATCCCAATCATATCAAATCATTCAATGATAAGTCATTTAAGGTCTCATGATCTTGATTCCGGCCCATATCTTTATGTAATACAAGTTATAAGCTAGTTACCAAAATAATAGCCAATCGTCTTAAGAAAATTATGTCAGTGATCATCCCTGAAAACCAAGGAGGATTCATCAAAGGAAGAAAGATTCTTGACAATATTGTGCTGGTGCAATTAGCAATTCACTCAAGTTGTCATTGAAAATAGAAATGTATGGTGATTAAGCTAGATTTGGCAAATGCCTTTGATAGCGTGAGACATGAATTCCTATTTTCTGTGATGGAGAAATTTGGCTTCTCAAAAGCTCTCATAAATTGGGGGAAAACCTACATAGCCTCCCCTTGGATAGCGCCATTGGTTAATGGTCAATCAATGGAATTCTTCCAAGCCTCCCAGTTTGTTGATGATACATTATTGCTTGGAGGAGCTAGCATAAATTCTGCCAGGTCCTTCAAGAAGGAGCTAGACATTTATAGGGAGGTTTCAGGTAGCAAGATCAACTATCCAAAAAGCACGATCTATGGCTGGAATTGCTCGACCAAGGAATTGACAAACACAACAACGCTGTTAGAAATGGAAGGAATCCTGACTTGGGAGTCATTTAAGTATCTTGGGATCCCAATCTTCGTATCAAATCCTAAAGTAGCTCACTGGATGCCCCTGCTAGACAAGCTAAAACTCATAATACAAGCTTGGGGAGCCTCATGGTTGAATAATGCTTGGAAGGTAATCCTAATGAAATCTATTCTCATAAATCTACCATTATATCGTAATTCCATTCTACTTGCCCCTAAAACCTTTATTAGTAAAGTGGATGGTCTTTTGAGAAGATTTCTGGGGGGGGGGATAATGAAAGAAGGCTCCATTTAGTAAACTGGGACACTCTTAAGAAGACATTCCTAGAAGGAGTTCTCCAAATGTGTGATCTGGTAGCCCAAAATCTTGCTCTGGGCTCCAAGCTCCTTTGGAACATTGCTTCTGGGAATCCTAGTTAGAGCAAGAGAGTTCTGTGGAAAAAATATTTCATGGGCAGTGCTTGAGGTGTTTGGACCAACCTCCAAGAATAACCAAAGGATCACCGGTATTCAAACTCTGTCTCACAACTATGGAGCATTTTAGTCACAAGCTATACTAGATCCCAGGTATTGGGGAAAAAATAAGACTTTGGGAAGATTCGATCCTCGAAGATGAACCCTTGAATCAGATGGAAGAACTTGTAAATATCAGAGTTTGGCTTCAAGCCAGCAATCTGAAAACCCTTTGGGACATCTCCACTTGGACTGATGATGCAGGAAGTATTTGGGATGGTTGGAATCTGGGGGAGGTCCCTCAATGGTTGGATGGTGAAGCCACTTTATTGCTGGATTTGCTCCAAGGAAAATCTCCTTTAAAGGCCTCTTCTAAGGACAAAAGAGGGTGGGGCTCACTTTTAGGCTCATACTCAGCAGCAAAAGGTTACAAAAGTATGATGGTTGTCCCAAACGTTCCCCCGGAGCCAACTCAATGGAAATTTATTTGGTCTTTTCCTTCTCTTCCCAAAATTGACTTCTTTTGCTGGACATTGGCACATAAAAGTATCCTCACTAGAGATAACCTGAGAAGGCGTGGAATGGAAGGACCCTCCAGGTGCCCTCTCTGTGTTTCAGATGAAGAAACAGCTAATCATCTGTTGTTAATGTGCCCCTTTGCTCAAGAAGTTTGGAGGGGTGTCCTGATGTTAGGACCTGAAAAAATAGAGCTTCCCGGAAATATTCCAGACCTACTAAGAAACTGGGCCAAGTTATCCCCGTTCTGTCTCTCCAAAAAAAGCCTTCTCAAGACTGGCTGGATGTGGATTCCCAAATTCACATGCTGGAAATTGTGGCTGGAGAGGAACAACAAAATTTTCGGGGAGGAGAGTTGTAATCCTGTCATAATTATCACTAAATCAAAGCTCTGTTGGGTGAGGCCTTAGAAGCCAAACCCGCCATAAGAAATGGTATGATTTTGGACAGCGAGGAAGATCAATGGCTAAAAGAGCTAGTTCCAAACCATCAGGATAGACCCATTCCTCCTACAAAATCCTTTTCTCATTAGGAAATTCATCTGGAAGAACAGGAATTCATTAAATGGAGATCAGCTCTGGATGATCACTGCCTTTTCTTTGATGGGGCCTCTAAAGGTAACCTAGGAGCGGCGGGTGGCAGTGGAGTTATCTTGAGTCTTGGAGGCTCAACTGAGCTGCGTTTTGCATGGGGTCTAGGCCATGAAACAAACAACAGAGCGGAGGCTCTTGCTCTGTGGCAGGGTCTAAATCTGGCTATCAAGAGGAATTTCCTATCCATCTTAGTCTTTAGAGACTCTAGACTAATTATCCAGGCTATGAACTCTCAAAAGAACCCTTCTCAGGTACAATTAGCCTCCACACTCAAAAAAATCAGGCTAGTTTTGCCCAAGTTTCACAAAATCTCCTTCTTTCATATTCTGAGGAAGTTAAACTCACAGGCGGACTTGGAAGCCAATCTAGGCTCTCTCCGGAGCAGGAGATCACTGTTAGTAAATGATATTGAATCGAACTGCAGCATTCCATAATTCTGGAGAAGACTGGGCCTCTATTCCTCTGAGCAATCCTCTGTTTCAAATTACTCTCCAATACCCAGAGCTTCGGGACCAGACCAAAATGAGCTGGCAGCTGTTAGGAGACTCGGACTCATCTACAAGGAAAAAATCAGAACGCAACCCCATCATTTTCGCTCTCTGCTCTCTGTTGGAATTCATTGTTGCGTCATTCTGCAATCAGTTGGGTACGTGCTGGGAGGGTTCACAAGGCCTACATCAAGGCTAGTTTAGATAGCAGAAAGGCCTCTGTTGCAATTTATGATGAAACGGCAAGCAATGCCGGCAATGTTGACACCTCACTTGGCAAACTTGAGCACAAAGTAAGAATCCACCAGACAAACCAAAAGAAAACAAGCAATGAGCTATTGGAAGACTCGGCAATGAAAGTCCGGTGTGATGGGTCTCCTCTCTGCAAGCTAGGAAGCAGAGCTAAGACGCGGCAAGCAAACGCAACGGAAAATCAAGATGCCACTCTGAAACTAGATCAAGTGCATATTCAAGCCATTATCTGCAAACACAGTGTAATCCCATCAGTGTACTTATCAGAAGCTAAATGTACTCTCCTCGCCTCCTATCAAAACGAAAGCAAAATCTGTAACAAGGAAACACAAAGTAGCCCTGTTAAAGCCCTCGGCAGCTGTTTTGCCGAATCTTAAATAAAATCTAGCCGTTATTGTAAAAAAAAAAAAAAAAAACATTATAATTAACATTTTTTTTGTAATCTTGGTAGGAGTACATCTTCATCATTGTCAGATTTTGATGAATTCAGGTGAAAGGGCTATTTTGTCTATAAGTTAGACTATGCCCATTACTAAACAACAATAATTAACAAATAAAAATTAATTCCACACATTTTTAAAATATTTTTAAAAACTTTTTCCATGAACAAATTGCCTTTGTCTCCCATTTTATAAAGAAGTGGTGCGGATCAAAACCTTCCCCTTAAGAGTGTTTTTTTATTACAAATGATAATTATGTTAAAGATACACTAAATACAAATATTTATTCATATTAGTAAAATTATATAATTATTTTATTCATATAAAATTATAAAAATATGAATTTACTTATAATCACATTATAATTAACATTTCTTTTTGTAAGCTTGGTAGGACTACATCTTCATCATTGTCGGATTTTGATGAATTCACGTGAAAGGTTATTTTGTCTATAAGTTAGACTACGCCCATTACTAAACAACAATAATTAACTACTAAAAATTAATTCCACACCTTTTAAAAATATTTTTAAAAACTTTTTCCGTGAACAAATTGCCTTTGTCTCCCATTTTATAAAGAAGTGAACAAATTGTCATTGTCTCCCATTTTATAAAGAAGTGGCGTGGAACAAAACTTTTCCCTTTAAGAGTGTTTTTTTATTACAAATGATAATTATGTTAAAGATACACTAAATACAAATATTTATTCATATAAGTAAAATTATATAGTTATTTTATTCATATAAATTTATAAAAATATGAATTTACTTATAATAACATTATAATTAACATGTTTTTTTTGTAAGCTTGGTAGGACTACATCTTGCCTTTGTCTCCCATTTTATAAAGAAGTGGTGTGGAACAAAACCTTCCCCTTAAGAGTGTTTTTTTATTACAAATGATAATTATGTTAAAGATACACTAAATACAAATATTTATTCATATAAATTATATAATTATTTTATTCATATAAATTTATAAAAATATGAATTTACTTATAATAACATTATAATTAACATGTTTTTTTTTGTAAGCTTGGTAGGACTACATCTTCATCATGTCCAACTTCTCATCCCGATGGAGGGATAGCACAAGATTTGAACCCATGACTTCTGATTTGATGAGACTTCATTTCCACAACCATTGCCAATTGAGCTACCCCAAGTGGACAACATTATAATTAATATGTTTGAAGTATAATTATATTGATAAATATGTTAAGGTATATTTCCGTATAGTTGAAATTAAGATGGATTTTTCTTTCAATATATAATTTTTGTTATTAATATTAAAAATGTTACATGTCAACTCTATATTAAAAAAATGAATGAATTGTAAACCTCTCAAAAAAAAAATATTTCAATATATATATATGTGTGTGTGTGTGTGTGTGTGTGTGTGTGTGTGAATTCTATCTCTTTATACATAAAATCTATATTAAATTTTTTGTATTTACAATTCACATTCTACACATTAAAATGTTAATACGTGTCCTAATCATATTTGGAAGTAGAAAACACATCTGCATAGAACTCTTCTATATAAAATTGTTTTTGTTATATATACATATAATTGAAATTGAAATATTTTATTTATGATTGGCATTCTACACTTTGTTAATGCATGCCTCAATTATATTTAGAAGTAGAAAACATATATGCATAGGACTGTTTCTTTAAAAAAAAAAAAATTGTTATAAATTTTTTTTTAAATGTTATGTGTGTGCGTGTGTGTGCTACATTTCAACTCTATATTAAAAAATGAATTAATTATAAATTTCCTTTAAAACTTAGTGAAATGATTATTTAAATATAGTCGTTACTTGAAATCATGGTCTCTACATTGCTCTCTATTTGAGCACTTGTTGGTTCGAAAAGTGTCCGCCAAAAATTTCTCTAATGTGATTTCTACCAAAACGCTTTTCTTAATTCATTATAGATCAGAGAAGCTTGAATTCAGAAATTACTGCCCTGTACGGATGGACCACTGCTATTAAAGAATAATAATTTTCTCTTTATTTTTATAATATATATAAAATCCTTATTAAACTTTTTAACTAGTAAATATATATTTATTTTGTTTTATATAGTATATATAGTTGATATCGAAATATATTATTTATGATTCACATTCTATACATTAAAATGTTAATACATGCTTTACTTATTTTTGGAAGTAGAAAACATGCATCTATAGGACACACTTTATATATGAATAATTATTTTTTTATAAAGCATGTATTAACATTTTAATGTATAGAATGTGGACCATAAATAATATATATATATATATATATATATATATATGGCCTGGAGTATGCCCTAAAACTGCTTTTGCTTGGCTAAGAGTGCATCTTTGTCAGACGTAAGAAAACAAGTTAAGGGCCCAAGACCAAAGACATTTGGTAGAAGTGAAAGCTTGCCCCCTTATGGACCACCAGCAGGTTATTCCAGGTGCCGTGGTTTTCCTTGAATAACGATGATGAGTTTTCCGCGAGTTAGGGGCCGAAGACCAGAGGCATTTGGTAGGAGTGAAAGCCTGCCCCCTTACAGACCACCAACAGGTTATTCCAGGTGGCATCGTTTTCCTTGAATAACAGTGACGAGTCAGCCTGCTTTTGCGAATAACAACCAAGTTATTCCAGGTGGCGTTGTTTTCCTTGAATAACGGTGATCAGTGAACCTGCTTTCCTGGATAACACCCAGAGATGTTTGTCTTCGCTGTTGGTTTGACAATTGAGTTATGATAGGTTTTCCCACTGTGAGAAAAAAAAATATTTAAATGTTACTAGTCAACTCCATATTAAAAAATGAATGAATTACAAATATCCCTAAAGTATCTACTAATGGAATAAGAATTCTCTATCTTTATATATAATTCATATTAATTTATTATATTATTATTTAAATGACATAGATCAACTCCACATTAAGAATACAATAAATTACACATATCCTTTACGATGAAAAATGAAAAGATCATATATTTTTCAATTTAAATTAATTTTGCTTTGCTTTATATAAATTTGATATAAAACCGTGTTATTTAATATAGACATTAAAATATTTATTTGTAGCTAATAGTAAAATATTTTTTTGTTATTAGTCTATTTTTACTCTAACTATTACATGCCGACTAAACATAAAACGAATTTCATGTAATATCAATTATATTATTTTTACATGCCATTTGTCAACTCCATATTAAGTATTGAACAAATTACATATCTCTTTCATATTAAAAAGTAAATTTATGGCAGGGATTGATCTTTTTTGTTATTATTGTTTTTTAATTTGTTATTAGTAAGCATTATTTTATTATTTTTATATGTAACATTACGTGAAAACATCTCCCTCATATTGGGTTGTAGAGCACCTATTGGCACAACCATATTTAGTTGAATGATTAGATGAAGATGTAGATTATCCATAATATTCTCTCTTATCAACCGTTGCACCATATTAATCTACATATATGTCAAACTTTTCAAATATCAAAAGGCCTCTAGATTCCGCTATTTATTGTGGTGGCAACATCTTGATAATCTTTGTGGTCCTAGAGAAAAATATTCATCTCTTTGTCAAATTGAAGTCATAAACAAGTATGTCAACATCCTCTTATTTTAGGTAGTCAATGTAGCAATCATTTATATTTCAACCCTTTCTTTTTCCTCATTCCATTGATTTGTTTCTCAACTACTAGCTTTGGCTTGTACACACCATTGAATTAGAGTGCAATTACTTGTAGCTCTAGATTTTTGGCATACCAATGTACGTCAACTAATGTAGCATCTTCATTTTCTTTAATGACCTATATAACCTTAGTAACCCAAAGAGGATAACCATGTGGATATCTAGCCATTAACACTGAAATCATGCTACTCTCCTTAATATCCTGTAAAAAATCCCTATAAAGGTCCTCCATGCCTTCACGGTGTGCACATGATCTTCTAGAATCAATAAATATTTCTATGTCCTCTAATTGTGAAGACTCAATAATAGATTGAGATTCTTGTTGTTCAACAATGTTTCTTTCCTCATACTCATTTGGCATATTGTGTGGCCAATTAAATGGAATCTAAAAAAATGCATCTCCATTTCTTGAGCTTGGAATTATGTCATTTTGACCATGAAGAAAGATAACCATAAAACATAATCGACAACATCAAAGTAATCATATATATCTTTAATAGATTTTTTTTAATTATTTCCAAGCATTTAGAATAATTTACATCTCTATTATGCCTTCGTGCATTATGGATTTCAATAACTAATTGCAAATAAAAATAACTTTAATACAAATGTTAGATGATCTAAAAATGAACTTCAAAAATGTTAAACCTGAAAGCCCCCATTCACTCAAAATACACCTATTATTATACTAGTAACATATTATATGGATGTGGGCACAATGAGTAAATCTTGCACCCACAATACTAAAATCACATAGTGGATTTTATACTTCTATGATCTTAATTATATATCCTAAAAGTGTTTTAATATGAAACAAACACACACATAATCAAGCATAAAATCATGTCACATGGAAATTTTCTTCCTTCGTCTTCCACACTCTTCCCAATTTATATCGTTTACAACCATTATGTTATCAACCTGGTCATTGAATACTCCCACTTACCATGGCATGGGTCCATTTGTTGTAACTAGCATATGGGTCATTAAAACAAGCATTGAAAGTCCATATTCATAGCTACGTGGAAGTGTGATATAACTCTATCCATCTCCCTAAATTTTGACATTAAGGATCTCTAGCCCCCAAACCTCATCTTGAACTGTAGATTGATCCCATCCATTTGGAAGGCACACTAACCCCAAGCATCTAGGAAAGTTGGAACAACACCTTTAGTAAGCACTCACCCCTAAGCACTAAAGTCCACAATCACAACTCCAACAAGTATAACTCTAACCATATCCTATACTTTCAGGATCCTCAAAGATAAAAGCACAATTGGTATCGCATTAGTGATTGAGTTTGTCCCTAACCAATAAAATGTTGCTTATATATAGATCTTCCTTTCATGGGTTTAGGCTCCCACAAGATCTTCAATAAACCAATCCTCGAGGCCAATGGACTGGCTCTCATGCCCAACTCCCACTCACATCATAGAACCAAAGTGTAACATACCCAAAACACCTCCCTTTGTTTTCTAGCTATCTCAACCAATATTTGTCCTTCATTCTCAAATTTGGGCAATCTGAGGTATGAGTATATTTAAATTTAATTATTCCATGGATGACTATTACAAATACATACATATACTAAATCAACACTTGTAGTGGAAAAAACATCCATGTATAACCATTACCCAAATTGATCTAATCAATACTTAACCACATGAATGATTTACAAAAGCATTATTACCCAATGTATACAATTAGTCATTTCTAGCACATACTTTTAAATCATCCTCATATAGATAACTACAATTTCCTTCTCATTCTAGCATTATCTTTGTTACCCACATTTGTCATTACAATCTATCCTTGGCTCGTGTATCTTCTTGATACCCACTATGCCAATTTTACACCTTTGATATAGTTGAAACTTAGTTTACATAATGGAGATAGAAATATTCCATTTGTCACATGAGATGATCGTAACAACAAAATTTGACCATACACATAGATATCATCTACATAGTCCATAACCCATCATGTGATGAAATCATCCAAAACTTGGATTTCCCTAATACAAACGCATATGGTCCTAAACCTGGCAATAACCAAAAACAATAATTCATAATATGTAAACAATAATAACCATATTAGTTATTTATTTAGTGGTGAATTTAATAGCTATAGTTCTTAAACACAATCATAACCTTTTCTACATCATAATTGGGATTATCACTCACATGTATGCACTGTTGGTACTCAACCCACTCTTAAACATTGTAGGTACATCTTCCTTCTAACACAACATTATACAAACACTCCCCTTTACTAAACAACCCCTTGGAAATATATTCACTATTCTTGTGCAAGAAGAGTCCTAATGCAACACCCATTGTTAAAATTGTTAGTAGGGTTAGCAATAAAGCAAACTTTGTCCTCTAATACATGGCTTACAATTGTGCCATAACTTTGTAAACTAACAATAAATGCCCCCCATATCTTTAGCAATGCACCGAATCGATGAAAGGTACAACAAACAAACATTATGCTCCAACATTTCTATAGCTCATCATAGAATCTCACTTTTGTGGAATTTGCTTCATCTTAAGACATCCACTTGACTTCATACACCTATCCTCTCCTAACTCCCTAGCATACCTAGATCAATGAATGAACAAATGAATAACTTTTTGAAAAGATTAAGTGAATTCTCTTCCTAAAGAGCTTACATGGAGACCAATTCCCCATTAAGAGTTTGAAAAAACACCATAAAGACATAAGAAAAAAGAGTGACAATAATTTAAAAAAAGACACTTCAAAACTCACCTTACTTCCCCTCTCAATGGTTCATTGATGCTCCCATAAATATTATCACAAGTGCACCTTATAATATCGTTATCAAAATATAATTTAAATAAAACTCAAAGTGAAAACTACCACATGCTTGGCAATGTGAGTGTTAAAGAAAAAAAATTTGATTTGGTAAGATTGACCTCCATACCTGTAGCCAAGACAAAGTCATTCAAAATTCGTTTGTAAGCCAACGCTTCCTTGACTATGGGAATGCCCTGTAACAAGGTATCATCTACAAATTGTTGATGGGTCAGGACTTGACCATTCTCAGATAATTGGAGTCCTTGAATTTTGTCGGTAGCCTTGGCATGCTTAATGGACCACCCCAACCCTTCCATCATGAGGATGAAAAGAAAAGGAGAGAGCGTATCCCCCTGTCTGAGTCCTCTAGAAGGAAGAAAAATTTCAGAGGGTGAGCCATTGACTAAAATTGAAAAACTGGAGGAAGTCACCATAACCCATCTGATCCAATTATGATCAAAACCATACGCGCTGATCATTTTCTTGATATACGTCCAGTTTACTTTATCATACGCTTTGGATATGTCCAGTTGCATTATCATGCCCGCTTTCCTTTTGCTAGTTAGCGAGTGAACTACTTCATGAGAAAAGGTTTGAGTTTGTTGGCCACCACCTTGGAGATGATCTTGTATACTACATTGCATAAGGCAATGGGCCTGTATCTCTCTGGCGTTTGAGCATTATCCTGCTTTGGAATTAAGGCGATGAAGGAGGTGTTGAGAGCTTTCAAAATGGTTCTATTCAGCCTGGAATCTTCCACTAACTTACAATGTCGTTTTTGACAATGTTACAACAAACTTTGAAGAAATCTATGTTGAATCCATCCGGACCTGGAGCTTTATCGTTTTTCATCTCCTTAAGAACCTCTCTGACCTCCCTTTCCGTTACCGGTCTATTTAGATTACTATTGTCCTCTCTGGAAACCAACTTGGGGATGTGTTTAGTGAAGTCTTTGATGAAAGGTTCCCTTTCTAAGGAATTTTCCTGGGCAATACTCTGAAAGTGTCTTACTAGCACAGCTTCTATATCCACATGGGATTGGTGATTCTGCCCGTCCTCATCCTTGATCGAGGATATCCTGTTATGAGTCCTATTGGCTGAAAATTTAAAAATAAACATATAAAACTCTAATTAAAAAAAATAACAATTTACAAAAAAAGAACACAACAAAACTTAATATATATTCAGAAAAAAGAATTGAAAAAAAATGTTCAAAAAAAATATTAAAAAAAAAAAACACACACACACACACACACTTTTAAAATATTAAATATTAAAATAAAGTAAAAATATTTAAAAACAAAACACACACACACATATATAACTCAAATGGCTTGTGCGCTCCCTGGTCGTGCCACAAGGGTCGCAAGAAGCGCTGAGGGGCGGGACACCACCCCTAGCTCCAACTGCAGCACTTGCCGCTGGACTAAGAAATTTCAAAAAGAAAAAAATAATGGCTTTGTTTTTAAATATATTTCATTTATTTTTTTCAAAATATATTTTAAATGTTTTTTAAAATTTTTAAATTGTTTTTTTATATTTTTAATGTTTTTGTGATTCATATTACATTAAGAAGGAGTTGTCTATAATGCGACCTTTTGGAGATTCTGGTGACGGAATCCGGCAGAAAAAAATTGAGGTTAAATCTTGATTTGTACTATCTAAAATGGTTTTTTAACTGCATATTTGGATTCAGCACCCTGAAAAACCCCTGGGACGCTTTGATTGTGCAGAAACTAACTATCAAACTTGCAATTCCAATAAATTGTTGCCGGATTTTGACCAGAAAAACCCACCGGAGAAGCTTCCAAAAAGTCGCATTATAGACAACTGTCATTAATAAGAGTCTTTTCGGTAGAAATCACACATAAAATTTTTAATGTTATTTTACTTTTTTTTGTTTAAATGTTTTCTAAAAATCTTTCAATCTATTTTTAATTTTTTTAACATATATTTAAAAAAAATAGTTTTGTGTTTTTTTTTTTTTAATTATGTATTTTTAGTGGGGTCTTTTTTTGTTTTTTGTTTTTCCTTTATAATTTTTAATCTCTCTTTTTTTAATTTGTTATTTTTATGTGTTTTTTCTTTATATAAGTTTTTTTTTAATATTTTATGCTTGATTTTTTACTTTTATTTTTTATGGGTTTTTTTTTTGTTATTATCATTATTTTTTTGTCCTTTTAAAATTTTTAAACTCTTTTCTGTTTTAATTTTTTTTGCAAATTATTTTTATTTTATTTTTTAACTTGTGATTTTTTTTAATTAAAAAAAAAAAAAAAAACATTTTGTTTCTTCATTTTTCATTATTTATCAAATTTTTCTTTTTTTAACCCTTTTTTTTGTTACACTAACAAACCGACCTCACTATGTGATAATTTGTTAGTTGATTTTTAAGTTTTAATTACAATGAATGAAGTTCAGCCCCACAGTGCGTCAATTAATGGTTGATTTTTAAATTTTCATTGCAATGGGTCAAATTCACCCCCACTGTGTGTCAATTTGAGGGTTGATTTTAAATTTTGTTTGCAATGTGTCATGTTGTCTTAGGTTAATGTCATGTTTTATCTTTAACGACATGCCTGAAAGTTGTTGAAATTTTAAAGTTTTTCGAGCCATGATATTTTATCTTTAATGCCATTGCTAAAAAATGTTGAAAATTTACCCCCCAAAAAAAGAACACTTTTTGTTTTCAAGGTGTTTTTTCATGTTTTTCATGCAAAAAAAATGGTTTTAACTGTCATTTTTAAAAACTGTAGAAAAATTATCCTAAAAAAATGTTGCTCCAGCATACACACTTTTCGTTTTCAGGTTGTTTTTTCATGTTTTTGGGGGGTGGGGGTGGGTAGGGGTTGCTAGAGTTCTCATTTTCTGGTTACAGTTCTTGTTTGATAGGATACTTTGTTAAATATCACCACGCACCATAATGGCATCGACACCTATTCTCACTAAAGATCCCAAGCCAACTTTACAAGCAAGAAAGTGTCCAATCATAGGGAAGGAAAAATATAATGCCTTCTATTTATTGGAGACACCTTGTATCCCTTTGTTTGATCTTCATTTCTAGAGTTATGAGTGATGTATTTACCTAGAATGACATCTCTCTAGAGGTTGGATTTGAAAATAAAGTTCCAAAGTGGTTTAGCTGCAAGAGATTTACCAAAATTATATACATGTTTTAAACCCAGCCTTCCCCATTCCTTGGGTTGGGAGATTTTTTTCTAGCTCGCCAAATGCAAACCTCTGTAATCTCCACTACCCCTCCAAAGGTAAATGAAGCATAAATTTCAAATATTCTCTAAGATACCCTTCAGAAGATGTGCCAAAGGTGTCAACATATTGAGATTGCTTCTAACATCTCTTTAACTAGGACTAGCTTGTCACTTCTAGAAAGCCATTTATTACACCATAAATATTTTTTTGTTAAATTTTTCCAACAATGCACTACAAATCTACCTTCTTGTAGTTATTACATTTGATAACAAAAATGAGGCATTTTATTTCCTTATTTAAATTTCCATTAGCACGAGGTAATAAAGCATCAAATTGTGTTGTAAGGTGGTTCTCCAAAGAGAAAGCAATATCTACATACTTTTGTCTATTTATCTCCAAACCCATGCTCAGAAAATAAAGATTTGAGATATCCAACACTTATAACGATTTCCATTCCAATCCAAAACAAAAGAGAAAAACAACATCTACAAAAGGAGATGAGTAAGAATGACCCGTCTACCCACCTAGACTCCACTCATCTGCTCGCAAAGTTTTGCATCTAGAAGCCATTTGCTCAAGCCCTCGGATTTTTTTTTTTTAACAAGGTCAGGTAGTTTATATATTACCAAAAGCTTTAATGGAGCAAGCTCCTATTATAAAGACTATATCATGAAAAACCTCTAAGCCATGAGATAGGAACGCAGTCTCTTCTCCTAGGCTTGTATTCAAGACTTTATGAGTTTTTATGTGAATTCTAGTGTACTGTCTAACGAACTGACCTACTAGAAATAAAAATTTACAAGTCATGAGGTCTATGTTAGATTTTCAACGCTGAAAGATTGAATGCTCCTGATTTGATTGGTTCTTCTTGTCAAAATTGTCCAAGTTCTCTCCTTCATTGTTCACAGAGTTCTCTCCTTTATTGGGTTGGGTACCATGTGATTTGTATGCTTGTTTTTCCCATGTCTCTACTTTTTGCTCTGGATTTTGTTGTATATCTTTGATTTTGTGTTGCCTGAGATGCTTCTTCTTTTGTTGCTGATGTCCACTTTTCTTTTTGCATAAACGGGAACCATTGGATGTGTCAACGGAAAAGGTTGTCAGAATATTAGCAGCCAAGGTAAATTGCAGAGGTTGGGATTAGAGGTTGTGCGGAGGGGATAAACCAGAGGTGCTGATGGGAGAGGAGGCTGGAGGATCCGTCACAACCGTCGATGGTTGAGATTGACGGTCATCGGGCACGAACAAGTCTGCAAGTTAACCGAGCAAAAGGGCGGGATTATACGCGGAGGTGGTATATCGAGCAGGTTAAAAACCATAATTGGTAAAAGGGAAGGGTCACCCAATTCCGTTAATCTGGCGACACGTAGCATCAGAGGAGAGAGAGAAAATTGCTTTTCGAGCGGGTAATCTCCGTGCTTGTTGGTCGTCCAAAATCAGGGAGAGCCGTCTGATCCTATGTGTACAGATCGACAGTGTGGGTGGTTCGCACAAATTTGGATGGACAGGCTAAACAACAACCGTCGGATTGAGCTCCCGATCGATGGTCCTGATTTGATCGGAAAGGGGGGAGCGACACTACGGAAAAAGTTTTGAGGTGCGGGCTTGACAGTATTAATAGATGCAAATGAAATATTTTTTGAAGTCTGGATGAGGCACAGGTAAATAGAAGGGTGGGGGCTTAAGATGAAGTCTGCACGCTATGAATAGGAAACACTGTTGGCTATTAGATAGGACAGGGGGAATCTTGGAGACCAAAGAATCACTATAATAACATGAAAAGTGGGGATTTCCTCGCTGAGATTGTTGCTGCAATTTTTATGAATGTACCCTATTTTCTTATTGTGCTTTATCTCAGCCCGAAACCTGACTTCGATGAGATAGATTACAATGTAGTTCTTGTGACTTGGATCCGTGTCGTCTTTCCTGCTGTTGCTCATGCGAGAGCATGGAGTTTCATGCTTTTTCCTTTGCTTTCCCATGTTTTCCTAGTTGTTGCTGCAGTGTTGTGTCCTTTGTTGATTTGTAATTGTTGTTTTTTGATTTATTGCTTTTCTCATTGTGATTTTCCTTTGGATTTGGTTATCTTTAAACATAAGGCTTTTGTTGGTTATTAAGGAACTGAGCTATGGTATTCCTCCTGGTTTTCATGAACAAGCCCTTCGTTTTTTTTTCACTGCTTGGTTTGGAAAGTAATCCGCCTGTTGATTGTGAATTCTCAAGACATGTATGTAGATCACATCGCTAGAGCCTTCCAAGTTCTTCCTTATTCTTCTAAAGATTCTGTTCATGTGCTCATTGCTTGATTTTTTGTTTCTTGCCATTGCCTCTATTATTATGGCTGAGTCTCCTATTATGATGGGATTTTGGATTTTTCTTTTTTTAATTATTCTTGTTCCCATCAACAAGCTGTATGCTTCTGCCTTGTTATTTAAAATTTGTCCCAAGCCCCATCCATAAGTGACATTTTCTTTCCCATCAGGATCAAGGATTATTCCTCCTACCGCTACCTTTCCCGGATTATGCTTTGAAGCCCCATCAAAGTATAGACAATATCTATTCTGATTTTTTCTCCAGTTTGTCAGTTCCTCTTCACTCATTCTTATTTTCCATATACCTCATGTGCTTGTCTTCCTTTGTCTTATTTGCCCATTATTATTTATTATGGCTTTGCTTAGCCAGTCTCGCTCTTCCTGTTGAAGGATTTGATTGTCTGTTGGAGCTGTTCCTTTGACATTGAGTATTTCAGAGGTTAGACCCCATGTTTTTAAAAGGGTCTTCCTTGTCCTTGGAATTTGATTTTTGAAAATGCACTTGTTTCTTGTTAGCCAAATTTGCCAACATAGAACCATTGGAATACATTTCCATATCCTCTGAATTGTGGCTTTTTTCTTTTTTGTGTATGGGTAGGCTTTCTCAAAGTTCTGAAGAAAATGCGACAAGGGATTTTCGAAATTTATTCTTATTTCCATAGGACTTATCAACTACTGCCAACATTCTTTGGCGAAGATACATTCCTGGAAAAGATGATGAATATTTTCTTCAACCTGCATGCATAGTGGGCATCATGTTGGGCCTTGAAAGCCTTTTTTTCTTAAGTTTTCACTGGTCAATATTCACCCTTTAAAAAGAGTCCAGATGAACATTTTTATCTTAGGCAAGCTTTCTTATTCCCATGCTATTTTCCAAAAATCCCACTCTTATTGATTTGGTTGTTCTTGAAGGAATTTGTATCCAGTCCTGACTGTATAATGTCCACCGCTTGGGTCCTAGAGATATTCATCTTCCTCATCGAGATGGATTGGCGCTGCCCCTTCTAAGAGCTGCCTGATTTTGCTCCATTGCCCTTCCAGGTCTGCCGAAATTGCTGAGATTTTCCAGTCTTGCCACTCCTTTTGGTTCCATAAAGAGATGGAGTGTAAAGTGTTAAAGCCTTTACCTTTCATCCACTCTTGTATGTATTCAATTTCTGGATGGGTCTGAAGTGGTTCTTTTACCATGATTTTGTCCTCCCAGATTGAAATTGCTTTTCCGTTGCCTGGGATTTTAGAGATGTATCTACTCATTAATGGAATTGTTTTTTTAACCAGCTTCCAAACTTGGGTACATTGTCTTATAGGGATATTTCCCTCAAGCAATCTTTCCCTAGTGCCATCCATATATTTTGATAAAAGAGTCTTTTTCCACCAGCTCTCTTTTCATGTAATTAGTATCCATATTATTTTCATTCCCAATGCTACATTGATGAGCCCACGTATCTGTATTGATAGTACTCCTTGTTCATAAGGAAGAACTACTTGCTCCCACCTAACCAGGCTAAATTTTTTGTTTTCTTGCTTCCCCCCTGCCACAAGAAACTTCTTCAGATTAACTCCATTTGTTTGTGTGCACTTGCTGGAGCCATGATTATTGCATATCGGTAGATAGGTAGTGCTGCAAGGAGTGCTTTGATTAGTATTACCCTTCCTGCCATATTCAACCACATCATACCCCAGCTTCTTATTTTGTTTTTCATTTTTTCAAACTGTTTAGTCCATATTTTTGTCTTCATGTTCTCTTTTGAGATTGGAAGTCCCAGATAGAAGAAGTGTGTCCATTTTTCCTGTATAGAAAACTCGAAGAATTTTATTATATTGAAGGGAGAATTACAACCCAGTTGTCTCATCCAGCATCATCCTCCCACATGAAGTCCTCTTCACCTCATGAAATAGCAAGATCACACCAACAATACAATGCTCTTTCTCAAATACAAACTATCAACACTTCCTTGCAAATTACAATATTCCAACCTCCAAATCTCTCAGATGAGGGATCTATTTATAGATGTGTGCAAGGGTGTGAGTCATCTCTGGGTTTTTTATTAATGTCATTCCACTTGTTGCATTTGGTTCCACTTGGAGATTTCTTGGATCTCTTACAAATCCCTGGGAAAATTCAGAGAGGCAAGTGTCATAAGAGAAGTTTCTAGAAGATTCCCTGAGCATCCACTTAGCAAACTGTCTTGGAAATTTGTCCATCCTCGCTCATCGCACCCTACAAAAGGCCTCATCAATATGCATCGCACCTGGCTAGTGTAGAAGTCAATATGCATCGCACCCTGACAGTGGAGTAGTCAGTATGGTCCAGTTTAGGCCAATTGTGGATGGCTTTTCAAGTGGAACTTTTGGGGAATGATGTAATCCGTTGACCATGTCTTTTAGGGTATGAAACAACACTTTTAGGGGTTGAAGAGCCCTAGTATATCGACATATAAGATTGGGGTTGAAGTCCCGAAATATGACGATAACAGTTGCCCCCTAAAGCATGAAGTCGTAAATCTTTGATATCAGGTGAAATGCTTTATCATGAGGATCCGAGGTTTCAAACTGGAAGGTGACTTGTATAAGATACAATACAATACATCATCATAATATAATTTTCATGATCTAGTTGAGGTGGGCATCCCCATGCTCAACTTATAAAATCATTTCAAGTACATAGAAAATATAATTGTCTGCATATGCAGACTGGTGATTCTTCAAATGTAGAGTCATCATCCTTGGTTCGGATGACCATCTGTGTAGCTTCTTTGTACATTTGATGTCTTTATATCCCTAAATATATCGCAGCCCGGATGGATGAAACTAGATCCGGGGTCTTCAAACTCGTTTAATCTTCGCCCAATGTACAAGTCAATCCATGTGAAGAGATTTTCTGAAGTCGAACATAGAAAGACATCGCCTGATTACCAGCCAATAATGTGAGTTGTTAACACATGCGAGAGGAATCACCAATAATGATAATGACCCTCAAGGTACTATAGTACGTACAATTCACGTGGTGTGAATGTATGATCCGATGTCGAACACCATGCAAAATCTTTCGGTCGAAGGCCATTGATGTCAACCTATCGCCGAAAGTGAGAAACTTGCCATTGAGGCATGCAAGCTTCAAAGTACTTCTAAGTCAACTTCTTGGATAATGAGGTGATATTGACAAGAAGTGATCCGTTGTAGGAGGGCCTTAATGTATCCCACGTCTACGACACAAAACGAAGCAAATGATTTTATGGAAGTGAAAACGGTCTGACGACACAAGGTTTAGGAATGGCGGTCATGAAAAATGGAGGGTGAAGGTATTGTAGTGGATGAGGAATTAACTGGATTATGGTTTCTCAATTAAATGACTTCTCTTGAACATATCGACGACACTGAGAGGGATTAGTAGCGTTAACCCCAAGAGATGGATGGTGAGGAAGACCAATGGTGAAATGGCCGGTGAACGGAATAACCTAACCCGACTCAATCATGGTGATGGAGTGAAAGTGTCATGTTCAAGAGCGACCTGCTACCATAAAATTCTTCAAGTTTTCTTCCCTTTTTCCCCAGTCATTGCTAACCAGTACCTCTTTATTTTTGTCAAGCTTGAGGAGGATAACATATGCTTCTTCTATAATTTGCCCTTCAGGTAAACCTATCGCTATGTTTTAATGAGTCTAGCGACAGTGAAATTCGTTCTTGTCTAGGTGGACAAGTTCATCGTTATTGTTTTAACAAGTTTAACGACAAAGATAACTTGGTCTTTTTCATGTTTAGAGAGTTTGAAAAAGGACGAAAAGGAAACTATGTCTCGTCTAGGATGATTTTGTCGCTATTGTTTTAACAAGTTTAACGACAAGGATAACTCGGTCCTTTTCATGTTTAAAGAGTTTGAAAAGGGACGAAAAGGAAACTCCAGAAGTTCTTTTTTGTAGCATAATCCCTTAAGTCCAAAAAAGGGTAAAATAATACAAAAGGGATGACTTTTCTGATCACTTTAACGAGATGAAAAGACAAGCGCTCAAACTTTTTCGTGAGATAATCCCTTAGGTCCAAAAAATATTAAAATATACAGGAGGGATGGTACTTCCAATCACTTTAATGAGCTGGAAAGGCCAATTTCTCGACAATCCTTTCATATTTAACGAGTCCGAAAAGAGTTTAAAGGAGACTCATTTTTTGAGGAACGAGTAGTGTCTAGGGTAGCAACTAGTTCTGGGTAAGCTTGGAACTTCCAAAACATGGTGATGTGAAGAGGTTGGCTAATAAGACCACTCGTCGCAGCTATTCCTCAAAAAGGGTAAACAGTCAAGTGGAAGCGTATGATCGCCCAAAAGAATGGAGGTGATGGTAGGAACACAACCAAGGCTCCAAAGGCTGATAACATGGCAATCACAAAGGTTATTTACCGAAGGTGGGTTCATTTTTTAACGAGCTTGAACCGTAGGGAACTATGCTCAGTGTGGGTTTCATTGTTTTTACAAGCTTGAAAAGAACAAACATATGCTTGGTGATGGGTTTATTTTTTAATGAGCTTAAACCATGGGGTGACTATGCTCGGTCGTAGGTTCATTTTTTAACGAGCTTGAACCATGGGATAACATATGCTCAATTTTAGTTTTGTCTTTTCTAGCTTTTTAGTTTTGTCATTTCTAGCTTCGGGAAGCAGATCAATTGCAAGCTTGAGGGACGAAATTTCGCAGTGAATTGGTAAGACAACTTCCAGACCATACACCAACTGAAAGGGTGTAAATCTGTCACATTTCTCACCGAAGTCCTATATGCCCACAGAGCCGAGTACAGGATTAAATACCAATTATGTTTGTGGACTCCAATCATTCTCTACAGCATGCGCTTAGGGACTTTATTGATTGCTTCAACCTATCCGTTAGCCTGCGGATAATATGGAGTAGAACTATCGTGGGACAGTGCTAATTTGGCAGTCAATTCGATCATCATGTGATTGCGAAAATGTGATCCATGATCTGTGACTATAGCCTGTGGAACACCAAATCTAGAAACTACATGATTAAAAAAGAAAAGACCAGTCGTTTCACGGCTGTTGTTTAATGTAGGCATCGCCTCGACCCATTTTGTAAAATAGTTGAAAGTGACTATAATATACCCATGCCCCCCGACCAAGGTGGGGTTACATGTCATGAAATAAATGCCCCATTTAGCGAATGACCCAACAGCAACTACTGGATGCAATGGTGCTGGTGGTAATCTGGTTTTGTGATAAAAAATCTCACAAGCATGGAAACTTCTGACTGCAATTATGCAATCTCTAAATATGGTGGACTAGAATTAACCTGCTCATAAGGTCTTTTGTGCAGTAGCGTAACCAGATAGATGCCCCCCACAAGCACCTGAATGGCAATCATTCAAAACTTTTTCGGCCTCCTCATGCGTGAGGCACCTTCGCAGAACTGTATCGACACCACGACAGTAAAGCATATCACCAATGATCAGGTAGTCTTTGGCTTGGTATCGAGTACGTCGTTGTTCAGAGCGAGAGGTGTTAGGCCTAAAAGTTTGGGTTTGGAGATAGACCAGTATATCTCCGTACCACGGATCGCTTGATGATATCAAAAACAGAGTTTCATCCATGATTGATGCTTTGGATGTCAAATCGTTGGATGACGAGGGAAGGTCGCAAAGTAACTCTGCAAAGACTATATATTTCTTTGATTTGGATTTGGTGAATTCCATATCAAACTCCTACAAAATGGTTATCCATTTGGAATATTTGCCCCCTAGTAATTGACGCGATAGAATGTAGGTCATAGGGTTGCAGTCTGACACAATGGTAGTCTTGCGAAAGAGAACGTAGTGTCGAAATCTATACTGCTTGAACGGCTGCTAAAGCCAATTTTTGAACATAAGAGTATTTGCTTTCTGTATCATTAAGATTGTGACTTAAATAATATATAGGATGTTCTATTCCATTATCTTCTTTCACTAAAACCATGGCGATGGTTGTATCTGCGGTGACGAGATACATGTTAAAGTCTTTTTGATAGTCAGGAGTGTACATTAATGATGCTTTTATCAAGGAATCTTTTAAAGCATCAAAGGAATCTTGCGCAACCTGATCCCAGTGGAAAGGTACTCCTTTTTTCAAAAGACGCGTATAACCTTTAGCGAGTTCAACATAATGTGAAATGAACCTCCTCAGAAATTTAGCTTTCCCTTGTAGTCTCTGAATATGAAGCAAATTTGAAGGTGGAAGCATGTAAAGGATTACCTGAACCTTAAATGGGTCGAGTCGAATTCCATCCTTAGAAACTACAAAACCAAGTAATCGACCAGAACCAACACAAAACACACACTTGTGCGGATTGAGTCGTATCTTGTAGTGTCGGCAACATAGAAATATGGCTCTCAAATGCTGCGGATGATCAGTCCGCTTTCGCGAATAAGCCAGTAGATCGTCGAGATACGATTGAACGATGTGTTTAATGTCATGGAAGGCATAATTCATTTCCCTCTGAAAAGTTTCCCCTGCATTCTTCAAACAGAAAGGCAATTTACGATACGCGAATGTGCCCCAGGGACATATAAATGCAGTCTTCGACTGGTCCTGTGGGCGGATATTGATTTGATTGTATTTGGAAATCCATCCATGAATGAAAAGATTTCGCATCCAACACATTCATCAATTATCTGGTTGATGAAGGGTGTAGGACAGTTGTCCTTTGGACACGCTTGATTTACATCCCTATAATCGACACACACTCTAATTGTTCCTTGTTTTTTCATTACAGGAACAATATTCGATACCCAATTATTGAGAGGAACAGGGTAAATAAAACCAGCATGCAAAATTTTTTCAACTTCTGCCTTAATGGCAGCAAATTTCTTCAGATGTACAGGTCGAAGCCGTTGTCGTACTAGTTTGACATCTAGATACATCTTGATTTCATGTTCAACAATTCTCGAGTCAATGCTTGGAATTTCTTCATATGACCATGCAAAGACATCTCTAAATTCATGAAAGAGAGCGCAATAAATTTCCAATTCCAATGGAGAACAAGATTTGCCAACGTGAAAATTCTCTACAACATTAGGTTTGGTCGAGATATTAATGGTGATAGTTTCTTCAATATTGGACAGATTTCACTCGAAATCAACTGTATTTATAGGATTTGATAGAAAATCAAAAACTGAAGGATGATTAAGGTCACTTGAATATTCTTCATTGTTATCTTGAAGGTGGGAACGATGGTGGTAATCTTGCCACGACGTCTCTCCTATCATTATTGATTGGATGATTCCTTCGTCTGTAGAATGTATACGAGACCAAGGATCAGAAGAGGTACCATACTCTAGAGACTTATCTATCCAAACACACATTGTGTGCTGATTTGGGTTTGCGGCCTAGGCCTAGAAAATTGATTGCTACAAAGATTTTGTGGGGCTTGGGGGCAACACCTCGCGGTGATCCACACTATCAAAATGGTCAAGGTTCTTCTTAATATTAGATGATGTAGAAGAGATCATATGACAGGTTTCCAATGTGGCCACTTCCACAAGTCCAGTTGGAGGCGGGAGGGAAAAAGTACCCATTAAGGAAGGGTCTTTTAGGAGACCTACTCTGACATTTTGGAGTTATTGAGAAATTCCATGGATCAATGGAATGCTTCCAGTAGCTTGTGAACTGTTAAGAAGAAAGGCTAGTTGGTCAACGATTGTAATTCCACCTTGGAAGGGAAATGCAATCTTTCTAAAGTATGTAGACACAATGGCAGCCATAGCATAAATCCAGGGCCTTCCCAGTAAGATATTGTAGTCAAGGTTTCCATCAATGACCTCGACTTCAATCTCTACTGTCTTGCCCCCCAGTTCAACTTGAAAGTTACTTAAAATCCCATACGGCGTGTATGTTCTTCCATCGAATGCTTTTAATGTCGTTGATGATCGTGACAAGGGTGGTGAACCTAGAGTTTTCTAGCAACTCATTGACATAATACAGGTAGATGCCCCCTCATCAATGATTTTTCGATGAACAGTTTTATTGAGGGCTTTTACCTGTATAAGGAAAGCGAGTTGGGCCGGTAACTGAGGTGTATATCCTTTATGATTAAAGGCCACAAGATTGGAATCCGCTGGATCAATCCCACCTATTGCTGATAACAAAGCCTACTTTTGGGAGGGGCAATTCTACAGTACCTCAAGTGTCGACATAGCGGATGGCGATTGAGCCAGATCCTCCACTATATTATAATTTTGTGCAGCTCGAGCACGAGGATTAAATGTCGACTTATGTATGACTCCCTTTGGCAGCTTTATAGTTAATTCAGGAATAATGGGTGGAACAACTTCTGGCGAAGTCGTTGTCGAACTACTAGGTTGATCTGTAGCCTGGTTGTTTGACGACATTGGATTCCTGTAATCTTTGTTCCTTATCGATATCAAAGCATCACTTTGTTGTTTTAAGATGGATAACATAAGCAGTTGGGATGTGGAAGCATAATCGATAACAACCAAATTAGTTTCTGGTTCGGAAATGAATCAGTCAACACCGCTGAGGTACTTGAAGTCTTTAAAAATTTTGCAACCTCAGCTCGATGTGGACAATCTTTCATCCAATCCTCCTTGTTACATATGTAACATGGATAACGAGGTTTCTTTTGCCCAGTAGGGTTCTTAGAATATTTTTCAAGAGTCAAATTTTCCTGTTTCTTCTTATTATTTTTCCCTTTCTTCTTGCCCCCTGGTTGCTTTGGATCTTTGCCCTTGTCATATGACACGACATTAATCTCTGAGGTAAGAGGTTTGTCATTTGCTTTTGACTAGAAATTGCAAGAGCTTTACCAGATGGAGCCTTTGCGGTTTGCGTGCTTGAGGCACCGATCACGCCATCATCGCATGAGAGTCCCTGTTTGATTTAGGAGGGGGAGGAACGGAAAATTCTGGTCTGGGAGCGTCAGGAATTTTGTCGTAGAGTGTGCCAGACTGAGTATAGATCAAGTCTAAATATTGGGCACGAGCAATGACTTGCTCTTTAGTGACAACTCCTCCTTTTTCCATGTCCTCAGTTATAGATGGCAATAAGGACTTAATAAACCACTCAGCTAAAAGTTGATCAGGAACATATGTCTTTACCATTCAACGATGACGTCGCCACTCATGAATATGATTGGATATGTGAGTGGTCGTGGTCTATTTAAAGTTGGTAAGGAGTTTTGTTCCCGTTTCGTACCTTATGGGTAACTGAAAGTGGGTTAGAAAAGTAGTGGCAAGGGTGCTGAAGTTATCAAACAAAGCTCTAGGCAATTCAATATACCATTTCGTTGTCGGACCAGTGAGCGTTCTCTGAAAAAGGCGAAGCCTAATCGAATCATCATTTAGGGTGTTAGATGAGCACCACAAATGAAAAGTCATTATGTGATTCGATGGATATTCACCTGGATTTCCATTGAATTTAGGAATATAGGAGGGAAGTTTATGAGGAATTGCTGGCCACCAAGGGGCGTATGCAATTGGATCATTCGTCAGCCGGTTCAAATCTGGTAATTCCAAAGTCACTACAAAAGGAAACTATTGATTCAGGTTAGGTGAAGCATGCCCAGGATAATATGGAATCGCCTGAGAAGTAGGTCTTTGCATACCAGCATAATGTATTTGATGCTGGTAATTTTGATAAGGTTGTTGGACATAACCAATAGAGTGTGGTTGTTGATAACCGTTTTGAAAATGCGGCTATCCATTACCTACAAAACCTTGTTGCTCAGGTCCTCAGTAGGTTTGATATTGACCAAACCCAAATTGAGGTTGGGTTTGCCGGAATTTCGGTTGTTGGTATTGTACCAGCCATGGTTGTTGGACCATTTGTTGTTGCCCAATATTTCAAGATTGACCAAGATGCGGAGTGATAATACTTTGAGCCTAAGTAGTTCCAGGTAAGGAAACACTAAACTGAGGTTGCGATTGACTCGTAGAGACAAGAGGCTATTGTATTGCAACCTGAGAGACTTGAGGTTGAGACACAACAGGCAGCGCTTGTACTTGTGACACAGCCACAATAGCAGGTGTAGTGGGAATGTTCGACACCGGTTGGATTGCGTGCATTGAATATACAACCCTTGGTTGTTGTGGTAGTATTGGTTCCCAATCGCTGGATGTAATTCCAGTTTGACCTGAATTTTGTTGTAGACTCTCATATGGTTGTTCCCAGGAGGGAACAATGAAAAGGCATACTGCCCTCCATATGGCGGTAGCCTAGTGTTCAAAGGATATATCGGTCTTTGAAGACTGGTCTGCCCAAATTGATACTGACATGCAAGATCAATTTGTTGAGTTTCAACATAAGAAATACCAGATGGGACTCTAGATGAATAAATAGGAGCAGACCATGTTGTCGAAGCAGCCTCTAAGTGGACTCCCGCTAGTGATTGATAACTAGCTGGAACAGATGGTATACCAGCAAACATTGTAGGAATGGCAGCAGGAAGCTCTGCCATAGCTGTATCAGATGACACAGTCCTAGATGTTGATGGTTGCTCAGACATATTTAGTCTATCCAAAAGATTTCCTAGCGATTCGACAGGAACTTGCGATGAAGGATGATTAAAAGAACTAACTTTCAGGAGTAGAAGGATACAAATGAATCTTAGTTCCAAAGTAACGGGGTACTGGATGGAGGATCCTCTACCATCTCCTCTATAGCAATCAGGCCAGGTGGAAGAGGTAGACCGTCGGGTCCATAAAATATTTCCGGAGCCGAAGAAGGTATAGCTTCTGCAGTGACAGATACTAGAGGGGTGACACCTTCTGAATTCTGGAACTCAACTTCCAAATGTTCAGGCAAGTGAACTTCAGTCTCTGGATCAACTCTTGATGGAGCTGTTTTAGGTATAGAAGTGTCTATCGTTACTCTAGGATCAGTCTTAGAAAATTTTAGGGGCGAATGTTCGTCCTTTGGTGAAATTAAGGGTTTTAAATTTTTAGTGGGCGAAATTTTGTATCATAGCACATTTTTACAAATCACCTCAAATAGCCCACCTTATTATAAGGAGAGGGTAAAAAAGGTAAATTTAGCCCTTGAAACTAGGAGTTACAACCTCCGATTCGCCCATTTTCAAGAATAGGTTTTATTTAAGTGAATCCATTCGCCCATTTTCAAGAATAGGTTTTATTAAGTGAATCCATTCGCCCATTTTCAAGAATAGGTTTTATTTAAGTGAATCCTATGGGCCAAATACCATATTTATAAAAGAGGTATGGTAAATTAATAAAAATATAAATAAATGAGAGGTATGGTAAATAAATAAAACATTTTTTATATTTACTCCATAAGTCACCTTATATACATGCAATGGTGTAAACAAATAAAAATATAAGTAAGTGGAGGTTGGTAAATAAGTGAAACATCTTTTTATACTTAGTCAAAAGCTATGGCAAATAAATAAAAATATAAATAAACTAGACGTATGGTAACTAAATAAAACCTCTTTTATATTTAGTCCATAACCCTCGTTTTATTTATGAAGGCTTAAGAAAGAGGTTTTTT